>OZ018412.1:7274586-8017818 GCA_963969595.1 Neckera pumila | reverse complement strand
CAATTCCAATATTTCTTATTGTCCTATATGGGAAAAAATTTCATTGCCTTATATTCTTTATCATTTATTCTGAAATCTCTTACTTGATCAAGTATAGGTACCTCCACCTTAGCTCTAGTAACAAATATAATTCCTCATTCATATCAAATAATTTTGTTGATCGCCACCATTCAAGCCACCATTGAAATGAAAGAAGACTTATGTAGCTTTCCTATGAAAAAAAGATCAACAAAATCACACAATTTTTGACACTGTTGACAAGATTGATGAAAGATGTTCGGTTAGGCAATACTTTGTACATATGCTAAGATTAAAATGTTGAAATATGTTCAAAAGAGCTCCAAAAATTTTGATTTTTTTCCACAAGTACATATCATCATGATTTTGATATGCAATTTTTTTCTAATCATTTTGAAGTACAAAAAACTAAAGGGTACGAGGATGTGAAGTGATGGTCTTAGTGCCTTCTCTGTTCTCAAAAAAATCACCAAAAGTTGCACACTTGATTATTTCTTGATTGGATTGCACTAGAGGATTTAAATTTAGTGGGAAAAATCATCTAAAGTCTCCTTGTTGTTCACTAATTGTTGTGAGGCTTACATTTTGAATTTTCTTCAAATGTAGTTGCAAAAACCACATAGTGGCCTTATGGTCCTTTAAAATTACAGAATCCACAACACTTTTTAGTAATTGATCTTTTATTAATTTTTTAATAGTGTTATAATTACATGCATAGTGTGAATTTGGAAACACTTGGCAACCTCTAGACTTGATTTAGGATGAAGAATGGTCTACAAAAATTGAAGATAAAAATTGGGGTGAAACATTCGAAGAAGTTTCGGGCCTGCAAAAGGCCACGAGACAGAAATATGGCGGGAAAAACAAATGGCTTTGTTGAGTGTAACTTACTATAACTTAACGTACTCTCCTTATGCAATGAAAGGTTTCAGTGCTTCTTCTCATTTCCTCCAAAAAAAAATTTAAAAACAACTTAAAAAAGGGTGCCTTGAATATTGGCACAAAGGCTTCTGCTTTCCTAGAACGTTCAATACACTTGCGGATCTTTGGAAGCTAGGGGACAATTCTGTGAAACACCGTTAACCAGGCAAGTTGACGTTACTTCTATGCGAAGCAGCGAGCTTCTCAATTCTTCAAGTTATAAGAGAATTTAGGCTTGGGTTACGCCTAATCGAGAGGTTGGAGGGGGGGTAAATTTTGGAAGAATTTGATTGGTTGAAATCAAGAAGTATTTTTAGAAAATGGCTTAACGCAATGAAATGAGAGGTTGCGGGTCCATAAAGTTCCCAATGATGTAGAGTGTACTTTTTTTTTATGTGGTAATAAAAGTCTTCAAATGATGAGCCTTCTAGAATTATAGTCAAATCCACCTCAATGAGGTAGGTCTTATTGAAATTTTGGGGTCTTCACCAAAGAATAATATTTTATAATATTTTAAATTTTAAACTTTTTTTGCCATTTCATACCCTTATGGTGGTTTACACCAATTCAAAGGTCATGACATTTGAATGAGTACTTTAAATGCCAAACAAAGGGGCTAAAATCATAAACAACGTTGTAATGAATGACAAAGAATCTTTCTATGTGGGATTGAAGTGTAACTATTTATCCTCCAAATTTTGTATAAAAAGGGGAGGTCTTTTTATACAATAGTTTGACTTCCAATGAATATATTTGGATTTTTTTAACCAATGATTCACACAATACCAAAATGGATGATTTCCGCAGTCACGTCCTTTAATGGCTATAAAAGGACATTTTTCAATTTTTTTGTCCAATCATTTTGGATGTAAATTGAGCCTTTCAAAGCATATTCCGACTCAATAGATTTCATGATATATTTACCCTTAACCTCTAAAAGGACAAGGTTTTGTAGACCAATAGTTTCATTCTTCATTTACTTAATAATCTTGAAAGTTGTCTATCATCCACTCATCGTCACATCATTGGTTCATTCTCTATCATTTGAACATCAATTTTGTTAAATTGGCAATGTTCCATTACTTTGGTGCAGGTCAAAAAGTGCAATCTAGATACATGTCCTAGAGTTTGTAGCTTGAAATGATACCTTTGTAAAGATAAATGTTACTTTTTTGGCTTGTAGAATATTGCCAATTTAACGGAATTGACCTTGTTTTGTTAAAACAACAAAATGATATGGTATTAAAAAATTGATGTTAATGAATTATCTACTATATGTAGGAATTTGTACCATTTTTTACCACTCTTGCTTCTTTACTCTTGTAATAGCAAGGTTGTCAATTTTGTGCAAAATTGTTCTCTACAAATGTTTTTACAAATTGTTTCTACAAGTTTCTTGAATTGTTCTATAATAAAAGACAAAAAAAAGATCATTAGAAATTTTTCATGATCAAAGCTAAAGAGTATAAAACTAGTAAAAATCTATAAAATATTAAAATTGGTTAAGTGCTACAACAATAGAAAATTTATTGAAAATGCTACCAAAAAATAACCTCTTAACACTTCTTTGTAAATTAAACTGTCTAAGTAAAATTTGGGATTTGTTTTAACTTTTCTTTTATGATCCTAGGAGTAGGATACACTTTTCGACCACTTTTGGGTCAATGACTAGAGCATGTCACACAAATAGGTGTATAATTGTATAAAACATGCCATTACATTGTGGCTCAAATTTGATTCTTTAGAAGTATAAATTTTTTTTCACATATGGAAAAAAAATATGCAATCTTGTTTTTCTAATAAATTATAAATTTGCTAGAATTTCTAAATTGATGTTTTGTACAATCAATAAATCACCTCCTAAATCCATAAGTCACTTGGTTACTGCAAATTTACAAAAAGATGCATCAATAATGAAGACCTTACAAATATACGAAAAGTGTAGAAATTCAATTAAAGATTCTACATTAAATATTCTCTAAATGCAAAAAATGTCCTTTTTATAATGTGAACATGATAAAAAATCAGGTAATTTGATAGAAAGCATAGTTAAATAATATGATAATGTATTATATATGTAGGCCAAATTGGTAGTTTCTTTTATTTTTCTAATCTCAAAATTTAGCATTGAATTTGTTGTAATTTCCAAAGGAATATGTATTTAAGATATTAAAGTAAAATAAATAGTTTTATTTGTATTTCTATCAATTTTATATTTTAAAGAATAATTAGATGATTTCTCAAAAAAAATCTTTGAAATCCTTTTTTACATGAGGTCCCTCTTGATTCTTAATTGCATTTGAGACTTTCAAAAAAAAATCACAAATGGAAAAATGAAAAATCCGATATTAATAATGTACATACATATTATTTTGACACTTTTTTTTAGCTAAACATCACATTTAATTGACTATTTAAGCTAAATACTACTTGCTTTATAAATAATATCACAATATATTGATATCCATTTATTTATATTAGTTTGAAATTCAAACAGAGTTAATTTTATTGGAATATACAGACTTGAAAAGAATTAGGGATTTTTTAATTTTTTAAGATTTATAGTAATTTTGAGAGTAATATTAAATTTTCTTAAAGTGATGTTTAAATTGACATAATCAAACATGCCTTTTTTATATATTCATTTACTAATCTATAAAACAACAATTTTTTGGAGAGGATGGAGAAAAAAATCAATCTTGATAGTACTTTTTTATATAATGATCACAATATTTTTCAAAAATGGTTACAATTTCAATTCCTAAAACAACCAAAGAATTTAGTTGTTTTAATTTCAAAAAGTATATCATCCTGCAGTGACAACTAAGGCACTCCAAGGATTGTACATTACTTAATTTTAGAAAAAAAAAGACATTAGAATAGACTCATTTAGGCTTCTTGCATTGCTATAATGAATCAATTCCTAAAGTGGCAATAACAATTTCATAAGGTGACTTAATAACTTATACCTTTGCTTGTATTGGAATTTGCTAGCCTATGAAATTTTTATTTGATTTTTTAGTGAATAAGTTTTCTCATGCAATTCTATAGTTTTAAACCTTTTCATAATTTTATAGAATTGTAAAGAATTGTAGAAAAAACTAATGTGAAATGTTATAAATTGTACATTTCTTCTAAATTGAATTAGTTTGTGATAAAATCCACCATAAACTATTATGTACAACAATTTTTTAATAGATGTCCTTCATTCCTAAATTTTTGGTTTAAAATAAACTTTATTAAATCAATTTAAATTTTCAATGTACAATTTTCATGTTTCTACTTCAACTCTAATTTTTCCACAAATGATAAAAATAAAGTTTGCCCATACTTTTTCTTTTAAAAACTTTATTGAAAAAATATAGATGCTATCTTTCAAAATATACGAAAATAATTTTGTAAAATTAATTTTAAAGCATTTAACTTTAAATCAACATAGACACACAATTTCTTGTTATAGAATTTGAAAATTTGAAAATTTGATTAATTTCCATATTATCTTATATAATTAATAAAAAAATATTTAAAAAACATTGATCCTTTTCCTAATAATAAATCCTCTTAACACAAGAGTATACATAACAGTTTGAATTTTTGTCTTCATAGAAAAAGTAATAAACAGCTACAAATGTTGTGTTTCTTTTTAGAATTTAATTCATACTTTGAGCATCTTTATTCTTACATGCCAAAGTTGATATATAGTCTAGTTTTAAATCTATATTTTGAAGAGGCCTCTTACCATCTCTATCCAAAAATACATACATAATCAAATCCTATTCTAAAATAAATTAGTAATGTTATTCTTTTAAATTTTTATTTAAATATTTTATTAATAATTATTTGACCATTCATAAGTAGAATGAAGGATGAAGTTGACTAAAGCTTAATCCTTTCATTATTGAGAAATCATGATTTTAAATTGACCTCTTTGATTAATCACATTGTAAAAATTTGATATAATCTAAATTGAGGATTTTCTTATTTCGATAGCTTGAATGAAGAACATTGTACATGCTCATTCAAAAAAATAAAATTGAATAAATAGAAATCCCCATATAAACTCTTCAAAATTGCTTAAAAAAATATGAAGCTTTATGTGGACATTTCAGTTTTTGAAGGATTAATCCCTAAAGGTCGGAGACTATGTTTGAACCAAAAACACTCCAAAATTGCCATTTCTAGTAAAACTATCAAATTTTAGAAAAAAAACATTTTTGGACATATATAACCATAGGATCTTGTAGTAAAAATTGTTTGAGAACATAACTATTTGTAAAGTCCCCCCAGTTTGGAGGTGGACTTTTTTTGACAAATTTCCTCCAATGGACGACCCCGCAGATGACCATGACCCTGACCCCATAGGCAACCACTAAACCGCAAGCAAAGTCCGGGCCAAACTTCTTTTTGGTCAATTTGGGTGCTTAAGAAAGTTTGATACCCACTTTTCTATTGACTTTTTGCCCAAAACCTGCTTTTTCACAAAACTGCGGGGTTTAAATCCCGGTTTTGGTTACTTTATAAATAACTCTAATATATAGGAAAAATTTCAGAATTTTCCACCTTGTACATCGCGAGATATTAGCATTTGAATTGATAAAAACCCTTTTTTTGGCCCTGCAAAAAATCGGGCAGCTGCACTTCACAAGGTCGTATTTAAATGAAAAAATGTCCAAAATGGTGGTTACTCTTTGGATTCATTCTTTAAAGCAAGTTGACTACACGCTTGAGAAATATCAGATCATTTCAAATTGTACAACATATAGGAAAAAATTAGGTTGTAGAAAGAAGTACAGAATGATTCAAAGTACAAAATTGTTGAGAATTTAATTATGGAATTGAAAAATGTCAATTCCAAAGGTTGCAATGTTGCAATAAATAATATACATTCTATGCTTTTATTTCTTTCAATATATATTGCAAATTGAGTTAAATAAAGGACTTCAAAATTTATTTTAGAAGAGGGAATCCATAACTATCCGCAAACTAGAACACCTCATAATTTTCATCTCATAAATCAAAATTGAATAATTCAAAGCTTTACATGTATATATAAATCTAAAGAACTAATTTCAAATTTTTACTTTTTTGAATAGGGATTTTTCCAAAAAAAATTGAATTGCCCGCTGCCCGTTGAAATGACATATCATCCAATAACTTTTTAACCATGCAGTCAAAAGTTTTGAAAATTGTTGGGCCTTAAAGCTACTCCTCGGGCACACATTTTGTGAAATTTTCAAAGAATAAAAGTAAAATTTCCATTTGTGGTGAGCTGCCCAAAATCATTATGTTGCCAAAAAAACGCCGTTTGGTCCTTTAGGGATTAAGTGAAAAACGCTATTCTTCAATACGGTAGGATAAAGACCTTAGAGGCTATTTGAAAAGGCTCAACAATACTTTTCAAACATTTAGGTCATGTACCAAATCTTTCCTATGGAAAAGACAAATGTTCTTGCAGCTTTTTAAAAATTTTGGGGATTTTTTGAATGATTTTTTGAAGTGTTTTCATTAAAATCCTCCAAAATTTTGAAAAATCTTCTTTGAAGGAATTAGAGTCAATTTTTTTTCTAATTCATTAGAAAAATAAAGAAAAATATTCAATTTGAACTAAATTATACATTAAAAATCCCTTATGAGTTGTTCACTTTTGTACAACAAGGGGACAAAAGTATCATTGCCCCCTATTGTTCCCACAAAAATGCTCCCATTTCAAACACTATTTTTTATAATTTTTATGTAATTTTTGGATCATTGCATTCCTACTTAGTTTTGATCATGCATACCAAATTTCAACATCAGAAAAACAAACCTCTGTTTTTGGTGAATTTTTAAAGTCAATTTTCATAGATTTGCATAATATTTTATTGAAAACAATTCATGATGAAATCTTTTAATTCAATTGTGGAGATATGTAGGGAATATCTACATGCACATCTTATCTTCAACAAACATTTCCAAAAAAAATTCACAGCTCCCTCAATAAAAAATTCAATATTGAGGTGATAATGTCCTAATTTTGGAAAATAGATATGTTTTTATTGTTATTAGATTTTTCATAAAAATATATCTATTTTCCAAAATTAGGACATAGTCACCTCAATATTGAATTTTTTATTGAGGGAGCTGTGAATTTTTTTTGGAAATGTTTGTTGAAGATAAGATGTGCATGTAGATATTCCCTACATATCTCCACAATTGAATTAAAAGATTTCATCATGAATTGTTTTCAATAAAATATTATGCAAATCCATGAAAATTGACTTTAAAAATTCACCAAAAACAGAATTTTGCTTTTTTGATGTTGAAATTTGGTATGCATGATTAAAACTAAGTAGGAATACAATGATCCAAGAATTACATAAAAATTGTAAAAAATAATGTTTGAAAATGGGGGCCTTTGTGTGGGAACAAAAAGGGGTGACGATACTTTTGTCCCCCCATTGTACATAAGAAAATTCAAATTGCATAATGTCAAAATTTTTGAGAGAATTCAATAATTTTTTCTACAATGAATGTAAAATTCTGAGTCTAAAATGTTTCTATTTGTGGAAAGTATGTTATTGGACAGAAATTCCATAGATAAAAAGTATTGCACACCAAAGACACACAATTTATGAAAATGCTTGAAGTATAAGAGAGTTTTGAAATTTTGCAAAAATGATTGAAGCTTTGAAAAGGTGAGCTAAAAACTTTGAAATAACTTTCTAAAACACCTTGTAATACTCATTACTAAGTGCCAAATGCCCAAAGAGGTGTCCCAAATCATTTTTTTGCCATGATGGAGTTGAGTATTACTTGCACTTATGGCACCATAGCGACTTTAAGAAAATATTGGCACACAAATCAATTAGATAATTAATTAATAAATTTGAATCTTTAATAGTGTGGCTTGAATCCAATTTTTTACATGTTACAATCAAGCATTATATTGGTAGTAAATGAGCGCCCAAATGATTTTGGTCCTATTAAGGCTTGTATGATCCAGACCAATCCACACATCACATTGAATTGATTGTTTAAAATGTGCTTGACATCTTGCCTAAAGATATCTCAATATTAATTATCTTTTTGTATTGCAAAGTCCATCCAAAAGTACCAGCTTCATGACCTTTGAAAAAACCATTTTCCACCTACCTCCAAAAATCACGGCCTTAATAATATGTTTTGAGGCTTTCTATATTGAATGGTAGGGATGAGGAAAAAAAAGAATCCCTTGCAACTAAAGGTCAAGGATCATAGTAAATGGATGAATGAATAGAAAAGTAGTGTTCTTTGTAGTTCATGTGATTGTTTGTATCTACGTGAGCATGTGGATTTTTTGTGTATGTTCATGTGATTGTTTCATGAGTACAACTATTGTTTATATCTACATTACAGACACAAGGATTCTTTGTGCATGTTTGTGCACTTTTCATTCTTGACTCAAATATGTTCTTTTTTAAAGTCACAAATGTATCCATCTTGACTTTTCAAAAGTGGCAAATATATCCATTTGGTTCTTATGGCAAAATCCCGCAAAATCCAACTTACATAGCCGCCTCAAGAGATGAACTCTATGGGTCCGTATCATCGACAAGCCATTTTGCATGAGTGTGGGCTTGAAAAGTCACCATATTTGAATAAGATCGTGGGCTTGATTTAGAAGTGGACAGGGATGCTCTTTGCAAAGGCACATGTCTTGATCCTCAAATCTTTGCATAGATCCTCAAGTCTTTGCATGGGATATATGATGAATCGACTCTTAACCCCTCACTGCCCAAGGGACCCAATTTCGTCCCCTTTCCAATGTGTTTTCTGATATCCGGGGCGGTAAGGGATTAAGTCATGCCAATTGATAAAAATGGATTGGAGTTCTTTTTTTCTTTGTGGATACATATTTTATATAGTAGTAATACTAAACAAAGCAAAGAGAAATAACATCTTAGCACTAACTTATGTTCCTGCCGCTGAAGCCAACGCTGTAAGAATTTGAAATGCCTTCAGTTATATAGTAGAACCTCTCTTAGTGCATAGTGCAGGGATTATGCACTAAGAGAGGTTTATGCATTTGGAGAGGTGCAGTAATGTTCACTGCCTAACGTGGCTTTTAACTACATGGCCTCCAACCACATGGCTTCTAACTACAAGGCCTCCAATCACTGTTCATCAATAAAGGCTTCAAAGTACTATCTCTCTTAGTGCATACTAGTGTAGCCCTGTGCCGATGCCACAACCAAAACAAAAGCAAAAGTAATTTTCTAATTACTAAAGTCATAATAAAAACTTTGAAATTCAATAACTTTTGCACCGTATGCCCAAACGCCACAAAACAAAGCCCGTCCACTCCTCCTCACCAAGAGCTTTCCAAGGGTACAAAGCACGCGGCCAAAATCAAAGTGAAAGTACTTTTCTAATTTTTTGATCCATAAATACTTTGAGGTTCAATAACCTCCACACCATAGGTCCAAACACCACGAAACCAAGCCCGTGCAACCCTCCTCGCTGAGACCTTTCCGAAGGTACCAAGCACACGACGGGGGGACGCACGGTCTAGGAGATCTCAACGTAACAAAACAAACAAAACAAAACAAACAAACAAACAACCAGCCAAACTTAACCCTTAAAGGACGAAGGGGTGACCCTGCAAACCATCTTGTTTCATTACCGTGTGACATCATCTACATTAAAAAATTCAAAAGTATCTATTGGAAGTCAAGCTACTATAGAAGATTTTCCCTTTTCACAATAAACTTTGAGGATGAATAGTTGCACTTGTGTCCTGTAGAGTTTAATTCTCTGTCATCCATCAGCCATTCTATGGCCTCCTCGACGTTTAGGGGTTAAGGTATGGATTATGCACTAACAGAGTAAGAGAGGTTCTACTGTAATTCTCAAAAACTCTTCCTGCGTGCCCCCACTGCCCAGCATGGAATCCTGTGGACCAGTCGGTAGCTTCTGGGACCTTCTGGGACCTTCCTTCCAACACGGTCTCTCTCCCCCTCAAGAACATGTCACGAACCCCGCGACTGACGCGGGGCGGGCGGAACTTCAACCGCAGCACCCCGAGCTCATCACCACTGCTCTGTCCCCACTTCTCTGCCGATCCAATCACCGACCCAGTAAAAAGCTACCATTTTCCAATGCTGTTGTGGCGCCACCAATTTTCCACGCCAGACAGAGAGGGAGAAAGAGCGAGAGAGAATTAAATTGGCGCCCTCGTTTCGTGAGCGCTTCGCTGCCTTGGTTTGTGGAGTTTGCAGTGGCGCCGGCCGTTGTAGGTGCGTAATCGATCTTTGCCCTGGATCGGATTTGGTGGAGTTTCTTTGGTAAGTAAGTCGGTGCAGGGAGGGAGTGATTTGGTGGTGCATTAGGGTTGCATGTGGCATGAGGAGTTTCTTGTCCTGCTTAGTACGTGAGAAGGTTTTGAGTTGCGAGGTGGTAATTCTTGTGATGCTTTTGCACGATTTGGCTTGTGGAAAATTATTAGTCGGTGCGATGAACAGTTTTAGTATCCTAATCTTGCTATTTTGTTTTGTAAAGTTTGCACAGCTGGTTATTGTGACTGAATCTTCTTGTGACGATGAATTGAGCTAGGCCGTGGCTAATTTATGGTGGAAAGTTGTTAGCGTTGTTTGTTAGCACCGTTAGGCTTTGTGTTAATCGAACGATTCGTGCATTCTGTGAGAGGAATAAAATGTTCAGGCTCTTCTGACGTCGTTGATTCGTGAAGTTTGTGAAACTGGTTACGGTGATTGATTCTGGAAAGTGTTCGTGAATTTGCTTGGGCGTGGTGAAATTATGGTTTGGAGTTATTAGCACCGTTGCCTACTCTGTGGTTGTGGTGTACGGACCATGAAGACATAGCCTGTGTTTTTTCTAGGAAGTAGAGTAATGCCATTTGTCTGCATGTCTGTTTCATGCTACGAATTGCAACGCTCGCTCTGAAATCCTTGGTGAAGGATTATTAGAGGGCGGAGGTCTCGATGTGCGTTTAGGTATTTACCGCACTCTCCAGACGAGTTCCTGCGCTTTTATACCTAGGTCTACTGTTTGAATGCAGAAGATCCAGATCTTTTCTAAGAAATTACTAAAAAAATGTGCGCAAGTTGGAACGTTTTGTGAGATGTAGTTTTTCAGTGGCCTAGAATGTCCTTCAATCCTTCTGTCAGTGCTCGCAGACATGTAGCTTCTGAAGTCACAATGACAACTTTAGACCTGATAAAAGATTTAGATGTTGAGAATTCGGAGAATTTATGAACTTCTTATTCTTCATCTTTAGCTAATCTCCTCAATCTGGTCTTCGTTGTATCGCTATCCGAGACTTGCAATGAGCGCTTCGTTGTATCGCTATCCGAGACTGACCATAGCTCCATTGCCATTGCCATTGCCATCCTCCCCGACATGAAGGGCGTTCGTCTCTGACGTTCAGTTGTACAATTCATTTGTTGAGTGTTGTGCTGTCGGATGGGATGTTCTGGTCTCTTGGAGGATTGCATGGTTTGGGTGTATAGAGGGGTTGCTGAACTCTTATCTGTTTTTAATGTGGATTAGAGAGCGTAGCTTACATCACGGTAACTAATCGAACCGTATTTTTGTTTGCCTTGTGCAGTGGCCGCAGAGATCATTCGGCTAAATTTCTCAAACCTGAGGCTGTGGAGGAATCCGGGAAAATTGGACGACATAGGTTTTATTCATACGGTTGATGTCGTTTTCAAAATTCAGGCGCTAAACAAGCAAGTTTTGAGACCTTGTAGTGTTTGGAGATTTAAGAAAATCTTGAATCAATTTGCGATAATCTCTATAATATTTATTTTTTCAAGAGGTCACGGTTACCAGAGGTGATGGTGACAGTGTACGGAAGTCCTGAAAATCAGGCTGAGATTCTTAAAGATCAGGGGAATTCCTATTTTAAGAAGGACAAGCTTGGGGCTGCTATCGAAGCGTACACGCAGGTCTTTTCAACTGCCACTTCTTTAATTCTGGCTACTTGGGAGATCTACTTTGTCTTAACTTGAAATTATCTTTTGGTTTAGTTGTTGATAGATTTTTTTGGCTGGATTTTGTGAAGTTCCGGGGCTTCCATTGGAGCGACATAGCCAGCAATTGCAGAACCTTGCTTGGAAAGGATTTCTCTGTGCTCCGACATGAATGTTGTCCTGTGTTCGAGAAGTTTTGTTTGGAATGTCGTCTGACTAATTCACGGCAATGCTGTCTCTAGATATTTCTTCAAATGACGCCCTGTATTGTGCTGATATACTAATTTTGCGCAAATGACTTTTCTATGTTCATGGCAGGCTATAACATTATGCCCAAAGGTTCCCGTGTATTGGACGAATCGTGCTCTTTGTCACAAAAAACGGAAGTAAGTCGCTTTTTATTCTTTCTTTCCCCTTTTACTTTGCAAATGACTTGATACATATTATTGCTTATATTGATGATCCACGGCATCTTTCTTCAGTAGTGCTTTAATTTGTTTAGTCGTTAGTATAAAATAGTTGTTTCATGGAAGTGTCTCTGAGTTATATGTTAACTTGATGATCGTATTGTTCATGATGATTAAGTACAGGGGGCATTTGAATTTTGCAGTGAATGGCATCAAGTTGAAAATGATTGTTTGAAGGCGTTGGAACTTGACAATAGCTTAACTAAAGTACGTGCAAACGTTGTGTTCCTTTTTTGTTATGGGGTTTACATTACAAACGTAGTAACGTAACACTGGCACGAAATCAGTGCGGTGGTATTTTTGTGCCGTCTTGCGAGCAGTTTTTGATCTTGTATGTTCTTCAGCATACTACTCAAATAGTGTCAACAATTTCGATATTGATTGATATGAAACCCTGAATGTGGTGGTCCTCGAGTTTTGACCGTTATTTAGCTTTGCTGGTCTTGCATAAGTAGGACGAAACAGCGAGCCTTGTATCAACTTGAAAAGATCTTTCGGTTATTGCTGATTTTGGCATTTGCCTGATCAAACTGGAGTGTGTTTACCCCGCAGGCACATTACATGCTGGGATTGGCTTTGTCGGCACGGGAACAGCTTCATGATGCCACGAAGCATCTTCAGAAGGTACGCTTAGGAAATACTTCATATATATGCATTTTACATGTGGATAAAGCAATAACGTGTAGTTTATGTCAACACTAGTATTATCTCTAGTAAATCGACTTGAAATGAATGTGGAAGATTATTCGTTTGCAGTTTGGTTTTTTAAATAATATTCTTGTGGAATTGCAGGCTTTTGACTTGGAAAGGGGATCCCACCAAGGTAGTTACATGGTAGAAGAAATATGGCAAGAACTTGCGAAATCTCTGTATAGACTGTGGCAGGCTGAAGCCTCCATCAGGGAACGCCAGCAACAGGAATTGAGGTAAGCGTTAGTTTTTAAAGTTTAGTTGACAGATCAGTTGTCAGTTTGCTGATCTAAGATATTCTGAGCTTTCTTCTAGAACACTGGTGGTGTAATTAGTGATAGTAATTGGCGCGCACACACACACACACACACACACACACACACACACACACACACACACATGTACAGTGCATACTCATGCAATTCCAATTTCACAGTCTTTTGTCCTGCACTCTATCAGTTGAAGTATTCGGGCAAGGAGAAGGCTACGTTCTAGGTTTCTAATAGGCATAGTTGAACTTGATGTAACTGCTGACATATACCACAATATTAGCAGGCTAGGTGTTTTTGAGGTTTTTGTAACGAAAACAGAGGCACTGTTATTTTGCTAGCATTTGAATTGTTATTTTTTGAAGCTTAAGGGGAGTTTTATGACTTATAAGTAATTTCGCAGGGAACATTTATTTGTTCTACTCAAGGAAGACTATGACAACAAGCTTAGGAAATTGAAAGTAGGAGCATCGACAGAACATGCACAACGTAACTACAGAGAAGATCGAGATGGTGTTATTCATTTAAACGATGATGAGGTGGTTCGTAGTGCTATCCAAAATGCCTACTTCCCAGCGATGGAATTGCAACCTACTGCTGATGAGCGGCGCAAGGCGGAGGTTTCCGAGCTTACGAAAGAGTTCCAAACGCGTCTTCGAACGATGGAGGAAGTTTTTGACAAGGCTGGTGCTCAGGACAGGCCTGGTGATGTGGGTATCCCTTCCTGATTTTCAGGGCTATTCTTGGACGCGGACGATTATCTTTTTATTTCCTCATTGTAATATTCTTTATTGGCGAATATTTCCGGATTTTCCAATGTCTGATATTGAGTTGTGGATTGCAAAGCTAGAACTTACAACTCACTGAATGTTGAACATGCAGGTACCTGATTACTTGTGTTGTCAAATCACCATGGATATTTTCAGAGACCCTGTTATCACTCCAAGCGGCGTGACATACGAGAGAGAGGTTTTGATGGAGCATCTCCGCAGGGTAAGGGCAATTCCCTCATTAGCACAGTACATATTGCTAACTTGATTTAGCCTCGCTGCTTAAGAAGCTCAGGTAGATGATTTGGGAAATTTATTTTTAAGGTAGAGGATACCCTTGCGTCCCCTTCAGCATTTTAACATATGTAGTTGTGTGATTTTTGGGAGATTTGTAGTCCTGTGGAGAGATCTTTGGGTACAAGAGCCAGAACAAGTAATCTTGTATATTATTAGTCTCTACTGTAGCTCAATTTTGAAATTTGTAAAGATCTGTTGAGATCACTATTATGAACTTTTTTGTGCAATTTCAAAGTGGGAGGCTGTAGAACACCGTAGACAACCCCATTTTGCTACTAAGTCCTACCAAGTGTATAAGTAGATGAGTTGCTGTTGGTAAAAGGGGTTAGCATAGGAGACTGGATCCGGTTGTATCGGTTTTAGTATTCTCTACCTGATCCTCTACCTCATCTTCGCTATTCAGATTCGGAGTGTTTTGTTGGTTGCCGTTTCAGTGTGGGTAGTTAACAAATTGATCGATTTTGACGCAGGTCGGAAAGTTCGACCCGCTCTCACGGGCAACATTGTACCCAGATCAAGTGGTTCCAAACCTAGCAATGAAAGAAGCCGTGCAGCGTTTCCTCTCTCAGAATGGGTGGGCATACAAGACATAGGGGTGTTCAGGCGCAGGAATGCAATACCTTAAAAGGAACGGAATATACCTTCAGGAGCCAGAAGAGGAGAGCCTGTGACGGATGAGAACATGATTGTGGGAAGGGGCACATAATTTATTCTGGAGATGTATTGAAGTCAATAATGATATCGCATTATTTCATGATATGTACAGTAAGAAGTTTTAGGTTGGCGTTGTTTCAGCATATTCACGGAGGTTTATGTTAGAGGTTAAGAAGGGTTTAGGGTTTAAAAGGTGAGCACGGCATGTACGATAAACTGCGCGTTTCTCCTCTGCTTTTGTTACTGGAATTCAATTTTAATAGATGGTAGTGTGTCAGCTGAATGGTTTGGTCATCCAAAGCGTGTATGCCTGTAATGTACTTCCGGGAATGTCGGATTGTCGAGCATGATTGCTTATAGTTCTCATGCAGTCTTTGATCATCTCTCTTCAATTTTTTTTCTGTTTCGTGTCGTGTCTGTTGACTGTTTGTCTCCAGTCAAGAGTCTGTTCCTTATTAGCTCCGCTCTTTTATGTTTTCTTCGCCTCTAGAGATGTTTTGATGTTTCCTTTTTCCTTTCTATTTCCTTAGCGTTTAGTTTCTAACTGTAGCAAGGGTATCTTAGAGCCGCAAGAAAAGAGATAATAACACTTGTCCTTCTAGAGGGGTCTCCGGCCAAGCGAATGCAGATGGATAGGTTGCACCGTTGCAGATGGAAACCCCGTTATGGACCCGATCCTGTCTTCTATATTGACATCTATTGCCAACATCTTACAGCAAGCCATCGACAAGTATTCAGCAGGTTTGGAAGTTTCCTATGGTACAATCAGAGGTTAATTATTTTGTCATTGTCATGTCGAAAATTCAACAAATGAAGAACCTGACGTTGTCAAGTTAATTTAATTGAAAAGAATCAAAGTTTGAAGAAGCCCAGGAGATGGATAAATTATATTTTAGTTTGGGTTGAAATATGGCGGGATCTTTTTTTCCATATTACTGTTCAAATGACACCCCATTGTTGAACATGTAATTCTATGTCTATTACATGCATCAACTCATCCATGAATACACTCATTAGAGAAAAATTCAGTCCCTCCAAGGGTTGTCCGAAGTTGACATGCCATGCTATTTTTTGCATGGCCTGTTAACTTCAAAATTGCTCTTGGTGAGCAGTTAGTCATAGCAATCCAGTCTCGCAGAATTTTTTTTTTTTAATATTTTTTTTAATTAAATATTTTTTTTAAAGATCTACAAAAAAAAAAAAAAATTGTAATAATTTTTTATTCGGAATTTTGGGTTCTTGCGCCACTACACTTTTAGCAGGGCAAAAATAGGGGGAAAACAATTTTTCGAGCAAAATAAAAGCAAATTTCATGGTACCTTGGAGGCTTGTGGAGCAACCCTCCAGAGGCTTGAAATTTCTTCTTCAGTGAGTGGTTGCAAACTCTTGCCTAAATCTTTATGGCCAGTAATCTTGATGTTGATCTTTGAATGGAAGAAGAGTTGTCTATTGTTATGTACTATAGTTCACAGTGTCCTACTTTGAAGTAGCATAAATATGCGGAGTTTGGTTATGTATAGTCAAGTTCAATTCATTTATGAATTTTTGGATCCGGCTGAGATTAGGGAGGCCCATGTACAATAATAAATGAATGGAATTTTGAATTAGAAATTGCGTTGGAATCACACAAAATATGTTACAAATACACATGTGTAATTGAAAATCATACAAAGAATTTGACGTTTTCTATACACTATTAACCATCTAATGTTGCCACCGTTTGTGAAAATTAGACCTTGTATTTAATAGTACATATTAGAAATGATTCTTTGTAATTGCTTTAGAGATTCTTGATCCCATACTACTTGAATGGTTTGTATGATTTCTTGCTTGCTCTTCATCCGAATGCAAATTATCTTTGACTATCTTCCAAAGGTTTCCTATGAAATGGTAGATAGTGTATAAAAGATATCCAAATTGTTATATGATTTTAACTTATTCATTTTTCACTTGTTACAAAGTTGAAGTGCGCTTCATTGCAATTCCAACGCAATTTGTAGTTTCAGAATCAGTTCATTTTTGAGCATGCTAAAACTTTCTAAAGTTGTTGAATTTTTTAATGAATACTAAATGAAAAATTTGTAAATGAATTGGACTTGATTGTAATGTAGTTGAGAGCGTTCTACTCCAAAGTAGTATAGGTATGAAGAATACATATTGGAATTCCTAAGAAGAGATTGTCTTGGTAATAGGTATTCAATAGAAAATGATTCAATTTTTAGACCAATAGGTACATTTTTCATTTTATTGTAACAAAGGAAGTCATCTATCAGACACTTTGTATCATCATCATCATTTTTGGGTTAAAATCTCTTGTGTTAGAAAACTTTAATGTATAAAGTGAGAAGTTGAAAAAAAAAATCTTAGTGATTGCATGAAATAATCACTAATATTGTTGCACTTCGGATTGTACTAGGAACACTACAAACTTTTGAAGACAAATATTAAAAAACAAAGATTAAGATATTTGAAATTAAAAAATCACTAAAAATAATGTATCTTCAAAAATTTAGATTGAATTAAAATCTCCATAAATTATGCACAAAAAGAAGCAAGTAGAATTTCAAGAAAATGCGTTTTTTGATGTTTATATTTTTAGGAAGTATTTAAAAAAATTTGAAAACCATCCAAAAATTGGCCACTGCTTTAAAAAGAATCCTTAAAATACCAAGTGGTTGTTGAATAACCAATTGAAATTTTGGGTAATTTCCTCCAACTTAGTTTCAAATGGATCTTTTTGAAATTTTAACACAAGGTTTTTAAAAGTTATTCAACAATTCAATTGGTTATTTTTAACTCAAGGAATGCACATGTAGGATGATTGCATGAAACACCGGTACTGAAACATTGTCACACACGTAGTGCCGAAGCTTCATTTTGCAATAACTTTAGAAGCATGACTTGTATGAACTTGAAACTTTTAATGGAGAGTCTTCTTATGAGTCTAATCATATCTCATATTTTTCAGAAATTTTCAAAAATCATTTTGTATTTAAAAATCATTTAAACTAATTTGTCACGTTTTGAATTTTAGGTTTTTACTACATAAAGAGTCTCCAAATATAATGATTTGGAGCTGAAATTTCTTTGGTCTATTTCTAGAGTAGGAACTCATATTTCTACCAAGGGGCATTAAAAAATATTTTATTTTATATCCTCTACGTCCATGCAAAGAGGGCTCCCTTGCGCATGCAATTCTGAACATTGAAGATGGTTTTAGGATCATTTTTTTGGTGAAATTTCTTTACCATGAAGTCTTTTGAAATGGAATTTTTTAATATTTTTAATAATTACTTTTCCTATTTTTTACAAATTAAAATGTTAAAGTATGTATTTTCTTAAGAATTCTGCACTTTTCTAGTTCTCCTATTTCAAGAATTTTTTTTTACTTTTCCTTCATAAGGTATCTTCTTCTTATATGTGTATACATTTCTCATATTTTTCATATTTTTTTAAAAATATTTTTCTATTTTTATAGTACTCCCAAACAAATGGCTGAAAACGGCCAAAGTGGAACAAAAACGGAAGATCATTCTTGCAACAACCCTATAACACCTTGCCATGAGTATAGTTTTTTCTTCTAATTGAATTTCCAAAAAAAAAATCGTGCTATCCAAATTTTTTGGACAAGGTGAGCAACTTCATGTAGCATGTGTGAAATTCCTCTTCTACCTCTAAAATTTGGTACATGATACAAGATATATTTGTAACTAATATGATATAGGATGCAAAAATATCCCATGTGTAATGCAAAAATCTCATTCTAGAGGGAGTTACAATCTACAAGTTCTACTAGACAAGGGTTGGAAAAATGTTTTTCTTCTAACTTCAACTGCTGTAATCTTTCAATCTGCTAGGTGAGAGTTTCTAAAAAATTTCCCCTTCATTCTTATAGCAGTCTTCTATAGATTAAAATTTTTTGCAATTAAATTTTTTTAAATTTTTTTTGTCTTTTTTCTCACTACCCTTAAAAAGTAGCAGTTTTTTACCTATTTCTTGGAGTGTTAAGGTATCCAGTGTCAGAATGACGTAGGATTTGGGCTCAAATTTGAACAACTGAAAAATGGATGCTTCTCTGTTCGAAGGAATCAGCAAACTTTGCTGAACTGGAAATTCTACTCAGGTTTCAGGTTTCCAATGCCAACTAAAATACCATTCATCACTCAAGAATTCGAGCATTTTGCACTTATTTCCGTTTCGTAATGCCTGATTTCATAATTTGCTGGTAGGCAAGTTGTTATTGCTAACCATGCAAGTGAGTACAACGGTGCTGAATTTGTGAATCTAATGAAACATTATGCACAATTATTGGAGTCTCAGACTCTCAAACCTTGCAACGAGTGCAAACTGTAAAATCATCAATCGAAAATAAATACAGCATTTAAGGATGAAGCAACACAAGACGTACTCCAAACTCCCACCTTGATTCGATATGTACACACGCAGAAGACAGAAGCTATCAACAAGCAAGAAGATATATAAACACTGTCAATTGACACTGCAGCAATGCTTATTACTCAATTTTCAATGATCCTCAGAATCACATCGATTTCTGAGCTAACTTTTCTTATCTCCTCTAACTAATCTCGTCATGTACCATCCATAGCCTCATCCTCCAAGTCGATCGCAACATGCATGCGCAGTTTAAGATCGCCCTAGCCCCAGCGAACCAATGAATCAATCTACATATACAAAGCTCTAAAAGAATTTGAGGAGCCACGAAAGCCAGATTCCTTCGAAACCCGTCGATCGACATGATCGCTCTTCCCAGTCGAATCGTCTTGCATCCAAGTAAAGAATAAAATGATGTAAACTGATGGAGAAAGGGCTACATAACACTCTTGATCGGCAGGGGAGCCTTCACTTCCCATGATTCAAGGTCCGTTTCGATCACTGCAGAAAATCTTGAATGCAAGCTTGGCCACTGTACCACGACCTTTACTTGTTCCAGTGACACCGTAGAAGGACCCCCCAAGCCTTGGTACTCGAGAATGTTAGGTATGGATTTCTTGTATAAAAAAATTCTGTGAGATCCGTCGATTTAGATCCACTCCAGTAATTGATAATTACGTGTATTCGTTGTATGCGCACTCGGGCGGGAGCTTCGACACGCCCCCGAAGCGAGAATAATCGTAGCAGTAGTTGTAGATGATGTAATTCTGCTCGTGCGCCTTCAACTGCGCGATCTGCGTATCCGAGAGCACGGATTGCGTGTTCCACCAGTTTCCGGAGTTGCAGGCGGCGAGGGCGGGATTGGAGGGCGACATGGGGCAATTGGGCGAAGGGTCGGAAAACTTATTGGTGGGGCACACGGCGCAGCCGTCCACGCCGTCAAAGCCCTCGTACTGCAGCACGAAGGGTTGGTGGGAGATGTCGAGCTTCTTGGACCCACCCTGGGTCGCCCAGGAGCTGCCGTTCCATAAGCTGGCTTCCACTGCCATGGGGCGCCAGGTCGGGTAGGGGACCCCGTCTTTGTTGTAGTGCACGCGGATCACGGAATCGTCGATGTACCATCTGCAGCAACGGAATGGCACAGCACAACCGTGTCAGTCTAATCCTACAACAAAGCGTACCATTGGTCGAAGGGAACTGTGATTGTTTCTCTGAAAGCAGCCATTGTAACGAAGGCAACGTGAATTTCGTTATGTTATACCGAAAAAGAGGGCCGAAATCGAAACATTGATGTGCGTGTACGTGCACAAGGGAGGTTTAAGAGTCTACCATTGTGGTAATGAAACGGAGTTTACCACTTAGAAGGTGGTAAGGATTTACGTGAGATGGTACACTCCGTTTCATATCTTCCATATGCATGATAAACTCTTAAAACTCACTTTTGATAAAAGCTCCAAAAACAAGGACTGTTTTGTTCCACAATTTCTATTTCAGAGATACATACTATAAGTATACTCACATGATACATGCTTAGAGTATGTTAACACACAACAGTGACTGTAAATACTAGTCATTGAAAACAGAATGTTTCCTTTCCAAGCGCACAATTGCAGAAAAAAATGGATGGTTCAATGGAAATGTGGAATCAAAAGAGACATGGATGGGAGAGATGAGGTGAGCGGAGTGCGTACATGATGAGGTTTTGGTTCCAGAGAAGCGAGTACTTGTGGAAGTCGGCGGAGGGATCGAAGGGTAAGTAATGGCGCTGCTCCCTGTTCCCCTTGCCATTCAAGTAAATGTTGGTCTGCAGCGTGATCGGGTTCCCGGACGTGTTCCCCAGAAACTCAAAATCGATCTCATCGTGCGTGTCCAGATCCTTGCCGTCATCATTCTTGGTGTGATTCTCCGGCGACGTAAACTGCATGGCATGGCATGCACAAAGCACAGTCAGTTCCCGAAATAATAATACGAAGGTACCATAGCACAAAAGCTAGAAATATCAAATTCTCCGAAAATTTAGTCACTGACAATTCTATCTATTAGCGAAATGACAATGACGTTATACACATGCCATGAAACTACATGCGCTAATAAACTTACGTAGTAGGTCATAATGACTCCTGCCGAATCATTCGGAATCAACTTTATGTAAATGCTGAAGTATCCATAGACGAAGCGACTCTGAGTCAAAAAATTGCCAACTGCAACACATTCACAGTCCCACAATGTGTATCAGGCAAATGGTTTTCAAATGATCAGTTTGATTCATCCTATTGTGTAGCATGTACTTCAGATGGATTCGAATTTTTACATCACCAGAATCTGGAAAGAATAAATTGCACGAGTTGGTGATAAAATATAGAGAACTGCAAAAAAATGTCCTCCTTTACGAGCAACTCAAAACTGCTTAAAAAACGCATAGTGTTTACAAACTTACAGATTTGATTTCGACTTGTAATCTTCATGTCGACGTGGAACTGATCTTCAGTTAGGACAAGACCACCAGCGGGGTCTTTGGGGGTCCAGTTGTTCATGTAATGTTTGTCCCATCGTGAAACGTTCCGACTAACAGGAGGTGGTGGCGGGCTTGGGGGAGGGGGACTTGATGGTGGAGGGGGAGGGGGACTTGATGGTGGAGGGGGAGGGGGACTTGATGGTGGAGGGGGAGGGGGACTTGATGGGGGAGGGGGAGGGGGACTTGATGGGGGAGGGGGCGGGGGACTTGATGGTGGAGGGGGAGGGGGACTTGATGGGGGAGGGGGCGGGGGACTTGACGGGGGAGGGGGCGGGGGACTTGATGGGGGAGGGGGCGGGGGACTTGACGGGGGAGGGGGAGGGGGGCTTGATGGTGGAGGGGGAGGGGGACTTGATGGTGGAGGGGGAGGGGGACTTGTTGGTGGTGGAGGGGGAGACTTCAGAGGCGGAGACTTCAGAGGCGGAGGAGGGGGGGACTTCAGAGGCGGAGGAGGAGGGGACTTCAGAGGTGGGGGAGGGGGAGACTTCAGAGGAGGGGGAGGAGGAGGAGACTTCGGCTTAGGAGAAGGGGGAGGAGGAGACTTGAGTTTGGGAGGAGGAGGAGACTTGAGTTTGGGAGGAGGAGGTGGTGGAGACGTGGCCTTCACCTTCTTGGCCTTCACCTTCTTTGGCTTTGGTGGTGGAGGGGGCGACTTCTTCTTCGTGGCTAAGATTCTAGCATTTGTCGGTCTAAAAGGCAGTGGGGGTTTCGGCTCAAGTCTCCCTCCATCAACCACCCCAAAAAACGCATCAGCTGGCTGAAACTCATAGTCTAGCAGAGCTTCGATGACAGCCGGTAATGCCAGGGAAGTCACTACCAGGAAAAACAGGATCCTCATCCTGACCTCAACGATCTGGAACTCTGGACTCCCTATTCGATTACTCCAGTCTCAGCTCCAACCTACAATTCCATTACAGCGACTCCGTTAGAACTTAGAAGCATTGTGGGGCGAAAACGTCAACTGCATGCAAAAGGCACACCAGCAATATATAATCGTAAAAGTTCAAATGTCAACAAGATGTGCGCTGTCAACTACAGCCACGATCGAACCTATCTTCGATTCATAATGGATTCCATGCACATTCAGATGACTAACTACGAAGAGAAATAGAACTTCGTGGCACGTTCATTGAGATACACAGCTTTGTGGCACGTTTATTCATTTAAATAGTAAGTATCCAATATCTCGATGTGTATTGTCATGACGCATGAGGAACTAGTAAAAAAATCCCTCTTCATTTAGTCTCACTACATTTGATGATTACGGTAATCAGTTTTCTGACCACACTCACTATTCAAAAAATTTCAGTCGCTAAAACTTAGTATTAGAAGCAACTCATTCCTAGAATGATGCCTGTTCCCTAACGAAAATCATGACTTTCGTTTACGTACTTCTTCTCAGGTTCCCTCGTCTTGGAATCCACTGAGTAAAACTAAGCAGTCATAACCATAAGTTAGACTAATTAAACATCAGTTAAACGTGAGTCTGCAATGTAACATACTAGCATGGTTCGATCTGAACAACAGTGATCTCTGGTATTCCTTGGCGAAGATTGACATGTTATCATGGCAAAAAGCATCCAGATTAAGAAGCAGAATTGACATCCCATGAGCAGGAAATTGTCAACTGAAGCTAGGTACCTGCTCAAGACAGTCGGATTCTAACATATTATCCAGCTAGGTAGTTTTCTAATTAGAAATTGCTTCCAATATTGCTAGCGAATAGAAGCAAGCAATGCATTAGACGAAGGATAATCAGTAGATGACAGACTTAGACTACGGAATCAGATAGGTCAGGTAGGTTACAGATTAGGAGGTTCATAATCCTATCCTAAGGAAGAGCGAAATTATAGGAATATCCAAAAATTGACATTTCAATTCCAGTCGCTCGTCTGGAACCCCAGAGCTATGCCAGTCATTGTATTCAAAGCTCTCTGCACTACAATGTTGCAGCTTTGACGCTCTGAAACACGACATTTCAACAAACACGACCTTAAAGTCGATCGATGAATCGTTAAGCAGTGGTCATTGTACGTAAACGATCAGAGAATTATATGCGTACTGCTGTAGAATAGAATTATTAAACTGCACATTAATCGTATATCGACAACCCACCACGTTAGTGTTCACAAGCTACTTACTGCGATGAATGTTCACAAACTACTCGAAGTTCGCTAAAATCCTTCCTCATCAACCAGTCAACTTAACAATGTAGATTTGCAGCGAGACTCGATCGTACCGAAAGGATGTAGCATCCCAGAGTTGATTTCTCCAGCAGTGTGAAGTGCAATCTGATCTAGATCGAAGCTGTGCTAACGTAGTGCAGCAATGGCGAAAAGCTGCAAGCTTTAAGTTCCAGGGAGAGAGTCTCAGCGGCAATGCGCGCGCTGCTAGAAGTACGTGACGGCGACTCTGCAACTAGGCGGGATTTGACATACAAGCCAACTTGAGACGTACTTGTTCCCAGCAATTGATCGATGTTTAGTATTCTGGTGTCCCGCTTACCTGGCAATCTCACTGTATGAATCCCCTTGTTGGTAACCGGTTACCTTGATCGCCAGCTAACCAAGTTACTCCGCATTAATTAACTCCTCGCTATATGTGGCGGCAACATGAATCGTGCGGGCTTGGCATTTTGCTCGGAATGGCCGGGGTTGACATTACACTAGCTTCACTAGATCACGTGCAATTTGCGGTCCTGGTTTTGTACCGAAATGCTTGAAACATGCAATCGACAGCAACTCGATCTGCAGTGGGGATCGGAGCTTGGTTAACACCAACTACTTTTAAAGGAAAAGAGAAATCTAGGACTTAGTGCTTGATTTCAAACCCATCTACAGTTGCACAGTACCGGTACAGTAATGCAGCAGATCTGATCATGAGTGGGCGGAGATCTGGCTCCTGTACTCAAGACTCGAGTGTACGGTAGCTTTTGGGTCATTGAATTCTTAATGTCATGCATGTTGCTTTGGCGGGGTAGATGGTATTAAGTAGGACAGCAGTGTTTGAACTAAAACAAGATGGATCCCTGCCGCCAGGACAGGAGTAAAGCTGGACGGTATTTTTAGATGAATACAAAAAGAAGAAGGAATTATTCCACTACCGTATTGTGGGAAAGAGCTAGTTACGGAACCAATTCAATAGAATTCAGTAACTCTGCATGCACAGAAGGAGAAAGAGGAAAACGCTTGTAACAGTCTGTGGAAGTGGAAGGCCTCTGACTTCTTGGAAATGGCCAATGAAGCCCATTCGATTGCATTAGAGAAAATTTCAGCCCCTTAGAGGGCCGTTTGAAGTTGACATGCCATGCTATTTCATGCATGGCTTGTCAACTTTAAAATGTGCTCTTGGTGAGCAGTCAGAGTGTACGACTGCTCGTCAGAGCAATCAGATTTTGAAAAAAATTATTTTTTTATTTTTATTTTTATTTTTTTTGAAGATTTAAAATAATAATAAGAAGAATAATAATGATTTTTTATTTGGAATTATGGGTTCCTTCACCACTGTCGCTGCAATTTAAGCAAGGCGGAATTGCAGAAATAGGGGGAAAATGAATTTTTGAAAAAAAAAAAGTAAATTTCAGGGTACCTCTGAGGGCTGTAGAGCAGCCCTCTAAAGGCCTGAAATTTTCTCTAATGCTCCTTTTTTAACCATTAGAATAAAATGGCACCTTAAGAGGGCTATTTGACTTTGGCCAGCAGTGTAAACTCAACCAAAAAAAATTTAATTTTGTCTCACAAATTGTGCAGTTATACTCCAAGGTATACTACAAGACTAGTTGTATTGTGAAGTTCAAGCAATAAAATTTAGTCATAATAATTAGATAACTATTTTACAAAATTTGGGTATGCAACACCTCAATATTGAATTGTCTTCGGTGTGAATTTTAAATTTTGTTTGGAAACAGTTAAAGAAGGAAGATGTACATGTATATGTTTCTTACATATCTCCACAACCAAATTTTGAATATTCATCACAAATTAATTGTTTTCAATAAATTATCACCTAAAATAATAAAATTGACTTTAAAAATTCACCAAACGGACTAAAGTTTATATTTTTGAAATTGAAATTTGGTATTCTTAATTGAGATTGTTTAAGAATGTAATGATAATCATGCATGACAAAAAATACTAAATATAATCTATATTATACAAAATTCTTTGAATGGCTCAAATAGGTGGTGAGTTCATTTCTTTTGGATACCATACAGCACCATATTTGACACATGCAAATTATGTACAGAATATAGTGATGAGAGCTACAATACTAGATTGATAATTCAATATAATACGTGATAATCACCAAAATTTTAATATATTTTACCATCTTTCATCCATTTTGAGTGATTTATCCTTTAACCCCTAAAGGACTGAGTTGATTTTCCTACCAAAACCCATTCAAAACTGTCATTTCTATTGCAAAGAGAAAAGAGTTTAAATTTTTTTTTTTTTCATATCCAACCATAAGATCTTATACTTGACTAGTATATGAATATGTGGAAGAAATTTCAGAAACTTTGACCACGTAGATTGCAAGATATATGCATTTGAAGTGAAGAAAACAACTTTTTTTCCACCTTGCTTCACTAGATTTTTTGGCTTTGAATCTTTTTAGTTCAAATTTTTTGCACTACTGATTTTGATTTTCTACTTATTTATGTTAAGTAGTTGAGTTGAGAATCTACCAAAAAAATTTAGGAAAAAAATCACTTAATTTTCACTCATTAAAAAATTGTTAAGTAGAAGTGGGTTCAAGATTGAAGAAAAAACTAAATTGTTAATAGCTTTTAGATGGAATTGAATCACAATAATCCCAATGGTGAGATTGTTCTAGCAAGAAAATTTAACCCTGTCTAACAAATATTTTTGAGAAATTCTCAAAATTGCATTCAAAAATGAATTCTACAACTTATTTTTTCAAGAAGATGCTTAGATTGCCCGAAAAACTAAGATTGTCCATAACTTTCTCATTATTAGTCCAAATTGAATGAAACAAAGCTTCACATGTAGACAAAAATATAATCTTTGAGTCAAAAATTTGAAAAAAAATTATTTTGACTTTTTGTGATTTTTTTTGGGCTGCCCGCAAAATTCCATTTTTACTTATTGTACCATAACTTTTGCTCCGGGCATCAATTAAAATAAAAATTATATATTTGCAAAGATCTCGCAAAAGTACACAACCTCTAAAAGTCCCAAAAAATATTACAAAAAATTGAGATCGTAGGAACCTGCCCGGACCCAATTTGTCCCCCGAGGGGACAACCGGTCCTTTAGGGGTTAATGCACTATATTTCATCTGATTTCAACTCCAAAAAAACATCATTGATCAATACCTAGCTACATTCAAAAATACTTTGGCTATTTTTGATTTTTTTTTCCACTCTTTTGTTTGGCATTAAGCCCTTAATTAGTCATTAAAGAAAAAATCAACTCCCGAAGGGCCTTTCCAGATTGACATGCCAAGTTATTTCAATTTTCAAGCTTGGCCTGTCAAACTAAAAAAGTACCCCTAGTGAGCAATCAGAGTGTATCAGTCAAATTTTGCAAGTTTTTTTCTTTTTTCTTTTAATATTTCTTTAAGAAAAAAAAGTTTATTTCGTTTTTTTAATAATTTTTTGTTTGTAAATTTGGGTTCCTGTGCCACTATCATTGCAGTTTTAGCTGCACGGAAATAGGAAAAAAATAATTTTTCAGCCCCTTAATACTAAATTTCAGGGTACTAAAGGGGATTGTGGAGAAGCCCTCCAGAAGGCTGATTCTTTCTCTTGTGTGGTGGTCTATCTCTACTTCTAAGAATTGGGCATGCCCTTTCTATTTCAAAAAAATAAAATAAAACAAAAAATCAAAATACATTTTTTATTAAAACAAACGATTGGTTGCCACAATCCAACCACAACTACAAGTAATAGATAGACCCCCTTCCCACAAACATTGCAACAATGCAATAATGACAATTACTAGGATGAAATTTGGAGTTACAACCATTGATAGGAATCAAATGTAGACCTCATGCACCCAAAACAAGTCTTAAGGTGGGTGCACCCAAATGCGCCACTGACCTTAAACCGCCATCTATACTCATTGTACATCTCCAAAATCAGTTCTGTACCTATGTGGAAGAAACGCTTTTAGAATCAAACTTTGTTCCTTAATAACTTTTGCATACAGTATCCAAATGCTACGTTCTTTGGTGCCTTGGAACCTCCTTTCACTTACCAACAAGACAACATGAAAATCTGATCAGCCTAGTAACAAGACCTAGGCATAGTACCAATTTGTGACGGTTTTGGGTGTACCCACCTTAACCCCTAAAGGACCGGACTGTGTTTTGGGGACTTATAACTTTTTTGGGCAGGTGCATGTGAGCAGAGATTTGCACATTTTGGGTTGAAATTTTAATAGAATGTGGGGACGAGGAATATCTTTCATATGCTCAAATTTCATGACATTTGGAAATACGAGTAAAAAGTTATTGCACAATATGTTGTTTGTTTCTCAACTTGGGCAGTCCGGGCAGATCTGGAATAAACACTTTTTTAAGAAATAAAAATTTGGAATTTGTTCTTCAGATTTATATGTATTCAAAAAGCTTTGAATCATTGCATTTCAATAGTTGAGACAAAAGTTATGAGGCTTTTTACTTTGCGGGCAGTTATGGAATTCCTACACCAAAAAAAACTTTGAAGTCCTTTATTTTCCTCAAATTTCAATATTTTTGAAAAAAAAAATAATGCTATTGGATGAAGATTGTTTATAACAACAATTCAATCATTTGGATTGTAATTTTGTAATTTTGTAAATTATTTATTAACAATTTAGTCTTTTGAATCATTCTCTACTTCTTTCTACTTACTATTTTTTTCCTATATGTTGCACAACTCCAAATGATCTGAAAATTTTCATGTATGTAGCCAACTTTCCTTGAAGAATGAATCCAAAGAAGCACAATCATTTTGGACATTTTTTCATAATGATTTGACCTTGTGAAGTGCAGCTGCCCGGTTTTTCGCAGTGGTCAAAAAAGGATTTTTGCCACTTCAAATGCTAATATCTTGCAATCTACATGGTGGAAATTTCTGAAATTTTTTCCACATATTCTCAAACTAGAGTATGACAAGATCCCATGGTTACATCTGTCAAAAAATGATATTTTTCAAAAATTTGGTACTTGGACTAGAAATGGCAGTTTTACAGCATTTTTGGTGAGAACTTAGTCAAGGAACTTTAGGGGTTAACAAACCATTCAATCATGATTAAGGTCAGACCCTCCATTTTTGACCAGCAAATCAAGGAACTATACCCAATTTGTAGAGTGCAGTTATTTCCAACCAAAGTTGAAACAAAATTCCAACTCAAGCTTGGAATGTTTTTTTTTTTCCTTTTCAAGGTTGGGACTAATAAGGTCATGATACATGTTTCAAAGTAGTGAGCAAGAAAGTAGGAAGTGGTGTACAAGAAAATAGTCTCTTGAGTGATCAAATAATTGGAAGAGCCTAGACATTGACTATTAATTCAAACAATTTTTTGGCTTCCAAAAATTAAATTATTTCAATTTTGAGATTAAAATTGTAGAAAATTTGTAGTCCCCATATTTCCTAGCTTTTCTCTATTTTCCAAATGGCAAAAATTTGCATTGCCTCATATAGAAAACAATTTGTCTCAAAATTGCTTAAGTGATCCACTATGGATGGTTTGACCATAACTAAGGTAGAAGCACCAAAAGCGTGGATTCTTGTATCCATTCACATGTGCACCATAGAATTTCCTTGAAGTGTCCCTACGCTTTCAATAAAGTGTTCTTGAAAAGTATCATGAAATTGTCCCCTTCCTTAACTGCAATTAGTTGATTGTTGATTTTTTCAGATTTCGGTTTTAGGTCCACCTATGTGACAATTTCAATGGTCTAGGAAGCTACCACTTCAAAAATTCATAGAAATTACATGCCATATCCAAAAAATCTAAAAAAAAAAAACTTCAAAAATTCATAATTTTCAATTGCTAGTACTAGAGAAATATTATTTTAGGAAAAGGTGCTTCCAAATATATTGAATTGCTTATTTTCAAGGTTTTGGGCTTTTCCACCGTATCTATACCTTTGAAATGCAGTGGTTTTGAGACTGACATTTTGATCTTAAAAAAAATAAAAGTAAATAACTAGCCGACTGCTGAGAATGGAAAGGCCGGAGCTTGGCGGGTTTGTTATAAATTCTTGGTGGCTCCACAGTAGATTTGACTCCACAAGTCTAAGCTGGAGACAAAGATATTTGAGAAAGATTGTTTAATAGTGGAGACAAAGATAGTTGAGAAAATTAGTAAAGTGGAGAAATAGGTTACAAGGTAGCTTCCTGGCTGGGTAGGGCACGTGGTGTAGTGCAATTAGTCTAAAGCAGTCAACTCCCACTTAACTTAAAGCCATATTTTGTTTAATGGCAGAATTGGTAGGGGCCTTGAATTAGCAGAAGTTTCCTTTCTCGTGGGGGAAGAATTTGAGGATCAATCTCCTCAATTGAAGGCCCACGACAGAAGCTTGGCGCCAGGGCGGCATGAAGTCCAGGAACGCATGGTTCTTTTGGAAGAAGTTGACCTGCCAGTGACGTCATTTATTGGTTTAAATGACGTCATTTAACAGTACGTTCGCACTTGGTGTTAAAGAGTGTTGTTAGAGCATCTGCAATGCAGATACAGTAAAACAGCCCTCTACTTGGCAAACTAGAGGGGCATTCCGCGAGGCCTCCACAATGCCGATTTTTTTTGGAAAAAAAGATCCAATGTGGAACCAGCAATCCAAACGTCAAATGGACTTTTCCACATTATAAAAAGAAAGAAAGGACAAGAATTTACATTAAAAAAGACTTTTCATGCAAACAAGGGAAGGTTGCATTGAATGGCACACATTACAATGTGGGAAAAGGTATGACAGCAATGACTATTTTTACAGGGAGTCAACTCGCGGGCCCTTCACATTTTGCAAATTAGCCGGTCCCGGGTGGTTGCATACCGAGGCCGTGGAACTAACGTGGAACTTGACGGTTGCATTGGGGCATGCATTTAAGTCCAATTTGTTTTTCACACGTTACAGTGCTGCTACCATCCTTATTACAAGGTGCATTGCAGATGCTCTTAGTGAGGGTCTTAGGGCCTCTTCACACTATGGCTGTCCAAGTCGAGAGGCCGTGGGATTGAGAGTCCAAACTTTTGTTGAGAGTCTAAAGAAATGAGCAGTAAATGATAGGTTTTGGAGCCTTTGGCCGGCCATAGTGTGAAGCCTCCAAAGGCCAAGTCCAAAGTCCAAACCTATACCATTTGTGTGACTTCTATCCTTCTCTCTCTCCATTTGTTCATCTAATTTCTGAAATTCCCTATGAAGCCTCACTCAAGTGGCAAATTTTTTAAGCAAAAGCTAAAAAAACATGAGAAAGGGGTCACAAATGGCCTTAGAAAAAAATCACATCACATGCTCTCATCATCAAATAAGGAATATGAAGGATATAAATGGAATAAGAGGATGGCATTGGAACAAGAAGGGGGCATCCTATGCAAAAGGGAATGCAAAAGGAAGTAGGTTCATTGAATGCAAAGACTCTTCATTGTCATGGTGGAGACTAGGTTCCAAACCCCAATGGTGACACAAATAACAAAAAACAAATAACAAATAACAAATAACAAATAACAAATAACAAATAACAAATAAAGGGGTAGTTTTTGATTTTTATGAAAAAAAAATTCTGAAAAATTTGACGGACTCTCTTCGAGAGTTCGTCGAATTTTTCTGCCATGTAAGCATTTTTCTACCATGTAGGCAACTTGGAGGGCGACGGACTTTGGAGTGTGCCGCATAGTGTGAAGGCTCAAGAGGCCAAACTTCGGGGTTTCTAAAATTTGATTGGTGGAAACCGACGGACTCTCGACGGACGGCCGTAGTGTGAAGTGGCCCTTAGAAACGAATTTAGACATACTTATGGATCAAATTCACATTGCAAAGATCACCCGCCTAACACTAAGTGTGAACATATTTTTTTAGTCTTTTGGACAGAGACTATGGCATCGACCTTGAGTTGGTTTCTGAAACTAGTTTCATCAGATTTGTAAAGGCTTCTTGGATTACAAGAAGGCAGAATGGGTGGAAGTCTATCACAAGACATAATGGTCTCCAACGGTTTAGTGGAAGCTATTATGCTCATTTGAAAAGCGTAGATGCAAGTTTGACTTCTTTGCTAAGATGGAAGTTGATTAGCCTCAATGAATCACCTTTTATTGATTACCCGATTTCATCTTCTGGCCTACTTGATTGTTAAGGTAGAAGCACCTAAATGTAAGAGGAGTCGTTAAAGGAGATCTGAAAAAGGACCTAAATCCATGCGCAAGTAGAACTAAAGTGATTAAGTGAAATCCAAAGTAGACAGGATGGGTTCCAAGAAGTTGTCATTGTTATGAGGGAATTTATTGTGTTGACCAATCACATGTGTGTGATCTAAGCTTACAATGTGTTGCTTTTTGGATGTTTCCGTGCCCACTTTGATGTTAGTTTAGTGTTCACTGTAGATGCATCTACATAGTTGTTTTCAAAAATTTGTATTATATTCATACAAGTTCAAAAAAATACAAAACAAATTTTGTTAGTTTTTTGAACCATTTTCTAACAAGCGCATTTTATTTTATACTATAGATACCATCAAGATTTGCACATCTTGAACAAGTGTCACATTTAGGTGCTTCTATCTTATCTCTAGTGTCACGTCTTTAGGCAGTGTTTTATTTTAGCAAGCCAAAAGAGCCCTATCGGTGCACTGGGCCTACCAGGCAATGCTCCTTTCATCTATGGTCTAGTCTTTCTTGCAGTTTGCTCGTGGTCTTTTTGTTTCTCGGCATGTCACTTGTGGCTACCGATCTCGTGTATTGTCCATTGCAATGAAATTCCATTTCATTTGTTTCAAGAAAAAAAAAATTTCAAATCCTATCTACAATTACATTTATACTATACAATGGGGTTAGAGTTTGGTTGGAGGGAATAGAGACTCACTATCACACTGTTCTTGTTGTAATTGAAAATATGTGTATGGAGTGACAAAATGGACAAACCAGGGCATATAATACCATCTTTAGGATTTTTTACTTTTTATTGGGATTGTCCTTTGGACAAAGACTTTGGCATTGACTCTTGCATATTGAGTCCAAGTTTTCAAATCTTATCCACAACCGTATTTACATTACACAACATGAGTGAGTCATCAATTATTGATTTTTAATAAATTTCTTAAAAAATTTAAAAAAAAATGGTGTTGTATAGTTCTATCCAGAAGAAATGATACTCACTACCTATATGAGCTGTTCAAAGAATTTTGTACGATGTTGATTACACTTAGTATCTTCTATCATGCATATTTATCGTTACATTCTTAAACAATCTCAATCAATAATACTAAATTTCAATTTCAAAAATTGAAAACTTCATTTTTTGGTGAATTTTTAAAGTCAATTTTTGTGATTTTACATGATAACATATTGAACAGTGGATTTCATGATTCTATGTTCAATGGAATGAACAAAATGTGTTACTACGAAGTAGAATTTTCAAATCAATAAAGTTTGTTGATACCTTCAAATAAAGAAAAATCCACATGTAAATTGAAAATTTTGAGCCCAAATCTTACATCACTTTGACACTGGACATATCTTAACCTCTAAAAGGGCCAACATGTTCAGAGGCTTAAAATTGCTTTAAAATATTTGTCTTTAAAGCAAGGTCAAAATCTTCATCAATTTTTTTCTTAACAAATCCTACCATAGGATCTTTTGATTAACTTGTTCTAGTACATTATTTCAAAATTTCAAAATGAACAACCCCATGATTGCAAGTTCAGTGTGTCTAAACTTTAACCCCTAAACTACCAAAGTCTCCTTGGGGGACACTTAGGATTTCAGATAGGCTCGTACGACTTGAAAATTTGACTTGATTTTTTGAATTTTTTTTTGAAGATAGAAAATCACATTAGCTTTCTAAAAATATAATTTTTTTTTTCAATCGATGCCCAGGAGCAAAAGGTATGCCATCCGAAGTCAAAAAAGCAAGTCGCCGGACAGGAAAAAAAAACTTTAAAAAATTGAATTTTTTTTTCAAATTTATTTCCTCAAAGATCATGTTTTTGTCTACATTTGAAGCTTTGATTCATTCTATTTGGACTCAATATGAGAAAGTTATGGACAATCTTGTTTTTCGGACAATCCAAGCTTTGACAAAAAAAAATACTTTTAGAATTCATTTCTAAATGCACTTTTCAAAAAAATTGAAGTTTTTTTTTTTTGCCAAGGTAAAGTTTGTTTGCAAGAACAATCCCACCATTGGGATTATGGTGTTTAAATTCCACCTAAGAGCTATTAACGATTTAGTGTTTTCTTCAATTTTGGACCTACTTCTACTTAACAATTTTTTTATATGTAAAAATCAATTTTTTACATTCTAAATTTTTTTTTTAAACTCCCCATTCAAATAGAAGGTGGTGTTGATTGAAAGAAAAGACAAATTGCTAATAACTTTTGCAAGAATTAGAAATTAGTAATCCTAGTGGCGAGAATTTTCTAGTTAAAAATTATTGATATCTTTCATTTTTTTTTTATTTGAAACTTTTCAAAAGTGAGAGCAAAAGACAACTTTATATATTTTTCCCACCTTTATTGCCTTGCAAAATGAAACTTCTCATAACTTTTACTTCATTATTTGGAATCAAATAGTTCCAATGTTTTTAGGTAGGTATCAATCTTTACAGTTACAAAAAGAATAATTAAGTTTTCTTTTAAATATATATTTTTTGCCTGGTTTGACATTGATATTAAAAGAAAAACTTTTTACTTTTGCAATATTTATTTGAATGACATGAACAAAGCTTCACATGTAGCTTCTAATGATTAGCATCCATCCTAAGAATTTCATGCAAAAATACAATATTTTGAGGTCAACAAAAGTTGCAAGAGTTCTCAAAAGCCCAGAATGGTCTTTTGGGTCCTTTAGGCCGTTAACTCTTCAAGAGGTAGGTAAAGAAATTGAATGAAATTGAATGAAATTGAAAGAAATCATATTTTCACATTTTCACAATTTGAATTGAATTTTCACTGGCTCGTACTGTACTGTACAGTATTCGAAGTGAAGTTCACAGCAACTGCCACAGCAAAAAAAAATGGAAATATCAGAAACGGACTATTGTAAAATGGAATACTTGCACATTCCAGGGAATAAAACCCTGTAATAAAAACAAATTAAAAGGAAATACCTTCAACTGCTAGCTGTATTCAAGTCTTTTTTAATCTGGCCACATGTTGCAAAAACAATTTAGAATCCCAGTGAGACAATCAAGCATGAGATATGCCAGAATCATCAGATTTGATGAGGTCCTTCCGAGTTCCGAAGGAGCTAAGTTTAAATGAACAGTGTTTGCAGATGGGAAAATAGATCAGACAATGAAGAGACTTCAAGAAATTAGGGCAAGTTTTTTCTCTCTCTTTAATGGCCACCGTTTCTTTCAAAAGAAATTAAAAATTAGGGCAAGTACAGTTGAAACTTGGACATGACGGACTTGTGCCGCACCTTGCGGATGCCACCTGTTATTGCTCGCTTGTATTTTGTGTTTTGCTCTTATTCTTATTTGGCTCCTTCTTGCCCAAGCTGCTTGTGGTTGGGCCTTTGTATTCTAATTCTTGCAGTAAAGGTTCCCTTTATTTGTGTCAAAAAAAAAAAAAATCCAATGTTGCAACCAGAATACATTCAGTGCTAGCAATTGAATGAAACTGAACTGAATGTAAGGTAACTAAGGTGGAGGCACCCATAGCCAGGGATTTTGGAATAGATGATGAGCGAAATGAGTGATGAAAATTTTCTCCATGTAGGAAGATGAGAAATATTGGGACTCAAAATTTTCCGTAATTTTATTCCCAAAATTGGAATTACTATGAATTTTGGGAGCCAAAAAGTGTTTTGAAAGCAAAGCCAATCACTAGAGTCTTCCAATTCCGATTATTCAAAAACTAGCTTCATACTTCATTTTCTTTTGCTACTTTTTGCATATTTAGGACATATGGCATGATCTTATTGGTCCCAACCTTAAAAAAGAGTAAAAAACATGTTTAAAGCCATAATTACAAATAGAGGAACCTCTAGGTTGGGAATTGATTCGTGGTTGGGAATAGGTGGTTCTACCTTATACCTAAAATTGCACGCTTCCTAAAATCGCACAGTGGATATTCTTGCCTAAAATATACTTCCACTATTCAAATGACTATGATTGCTTTTGGGTACACCTATTCTCAACACTTTGGAAATTTGTAGTTTATTCACATGGTGTCCAAAAAAGACATTCTAAGAAAATTTAGAATCCCGTTTTGACTACCAATGGGACCCCACAAAAAAAGTTTCAATATAATAGAGAGATCCATGTTGAATCATGCTGAATTGCTTAATTGTGCAATTTAAGTTCAGTTACCTTACATATCAATGAGTTTTGTAGGAACTCACTAAGATCAAGCATCCCCACCAATTGCACTCAAATTGATCACTAACAGCACCAACGGCATTAAGAAGTGGCAAGGCTCTCATGGCCTCATGAGACGTGGCAGTGCACTGAAGCCTCGATGCTCCGCACCAACCATCCCTGATGGGATAAAGACTCTCAATTCTCTTATGATTCCATCAATGGTTAACATTCTCTCTAACCCCTAAATGCTAGAGGCACCAAATTCTGGTGTCAACAATACTTTGAAGTTAAATTTAAAACCTTATCAAATTACTATTTTTAGCAGTTCATATTTATGAAAAATTCTTTTTGAAGTCTACTTTTAGCATCCAAAATTTGATTTTGAAAATGGATGAATTTTTCTATTCAAGATTTGGTGCAAGGGTTTCCGTTGCAAATCTTGATTTTCTTGTATTGAGGACTCTTGAAAACGAGCCTCAAATACACTAGATTTTGGAGAAAAAATTACATTAAAAATTCATCTTAACCCCTAAAGTTTCATGACTATGTAATCACCAAAAACGCTCCAAAACTGCCATTTCTAATACAACTACCAAATTTTTGGAAAAAAACAATTTTTGACACATGTAACCGTAGGACCTTGTAGTATGATATTTTGAAAACATGTGGTAAAAATTTCAGAAAATTCCACCGCGTGGATTATAAGATATAAGCATTCAAAGTCTTGAAAACCATTTTTTCAATCCTGCGAAAAACCGGGCAGCTGCACTTTGCAAGCTCACTTTTCAATGAAAAATGCCAATAAAGGTGGTGCTTCGTTGAATTCAGTTTCCTAAACAAGTTGTCTATATGCATGAAAAATTTCACATCATTTGGAATTGTACAACATATAGGAAAAAAATAGTAAGTAGAATGAAGTAGAAAATGACTCAAAATACTAAATTGTTAAAAATTTAATCATGGAATTTAAAAATGCCAATCCCAACGGTTGTAATGTTGCAATAATCAATCTACATCCTAATATTTTATTTTTTTCCAAAAATATTGAAAATTAAGTTAAATAATTGACTTTAAAGTTTTTTTTAGAGTAGAGAATCCATAACTGCCCGCAAACCAAAAACTCTCATAACTTTTGACTCATTGATTGAAATGGAGTGACTCAAAGCTTTTTAAGTATATATAAATGTAGAGAACCAATTTCAAAAAAAATTCCGGAAAAAATGATTTTTTCTGATCTGCCCAAACTGCCCGGTTACGAGAAAAAGTAACATATTAGGTCACACCTTTTGACTCGTATTTCGAAATGTCATGAAACTTGGTACACATGAAGATATTCCTTGCCCCCACCTTCTATTAAAATTTCAGCCTCAAATATGGATATCTCTAGTCACACGTACCTGCCCAAAATTTCTATACGGCCAAAAAACACATGTTGGTCCTTTAGGGGTTAAAGATTGAGTAGATTTTGAGAAGCCGTAAATTGATTGGGATTGTGCATGTTAAGCCCTTTAACCTCATTTTTTTTGTGACCAATTTTTTAGTTTTGACACATGTGTCAAGAAAAGAATGAAAGATTTCAAATTAGAGTCCGGGACAAAAAGATCCATTCTTCATTGAGACGCTTCCTCACATAGTTAATACTTCACCAAATTTTTCAAACTAATTATACATTCTAAAAGCTATAAAAGAGAGGCAAAATGTGTTAAATTTTGAAGTATAACAAACATAGAGAAGTTTAGAAGAAAAAAATTAGAAATAATGAATGAAAATCAGAGTTAAAAGTCTCTAAAAATTGTTATAATTCCACCACCAATGTTCCACCAATTTGAAACCATCAAATTCTCAATCTACAAGGTAATTGCTTGATTTGAAGCACTTTCAAATTCTAAAGAGCGATTTAGAGGCAAAACAATGTTATTGATGTTGATAAGTATGGCAATTTTTTTATGAATTATAAATGCAAAATTGTCTTTCGCAAATATTAAAGGATGGTAGGGCAATTATTTTCACTTCAAATTTTAATAAATTTCTTTCCATGTCCTCAACTTTTAGAGTATATAATTAGTTCCAAATTTGGTGGAGAATTGACTCCTTTGGAAAGGTCCAAGTGAGGAATGGACTTTTTGGTCCTCATCTCTAATTTCACAATTTTAACACCCTCATGATCAACATTATAATCTATCAAAAGGCCATAAGTGATAATGTTGTGTTTTATTTCCCATGCGATCTCTAACATGTCTAGTTTGAATTCGTACGGTTATAATTTAAAAAAAATTGATAAAACTTATAAAAAATGTTGGCTTTTTGTTCAATTTAGAGCAAATTTCAATATACTCAAAAACGGCCTTGGGCATTTAGGGGTTAAAGGAGGTTTCATGTTCCCATTTAATATAAAGAGCTTCATAAGTTTCTTTGTATTAAAACACACCTTTCAAACATTTGATATTTTCTCATATCATAAATATACAATGACAAACAAAAGTGAATATGGATTTGAAACTTTTTCATTTAAACAACCATACCTTAAGCATTAATGGACAAAGTCAAAAAGTAGAAATATGAAAGTTGCAGTGTGCAACATATAATACTATATTGTACTATAGAAGTTTGAAGAAAAATTTATTTGTAATTTGAAAGAAAATTCATTTCAAAGTTAGCCATGTCTAAAACTCGGTTTTGTCTATAATAATTTTGAATCACTTTATTTTTTTTCAAATTTTTTTAGAACTCTCAAAAACTTTTTTTGCCTGGTATATATCATTTCATATTATTATACACAAAATTGAAGGATGTTGACATTTATAGAATTTCAAATATTCACAATCTAACAAACATATAATGATGTTGGTTCTTATAAAATTTGAATATTTTTTTTGAATTGTGAGCATAGAATTGCATTAGACGTTGTAGAGAGGATATAGGTTGCAACATAAACCATTGTTGAATAAAAGAATGCACTCAACTTATATCTTAGAGCCATATGATGAAGTTTATAGTGCACATAATTGATTCAACCTTTTGAACTACTTACTTGTGCTGATTTGGATAACATCTCAAATCTGACAAATTTTATAAAAGTATGTAATTTTTGGCAGTTTTGAACTCTATAATGATAAAAAAATGATTAAATTTTTTTTTGAATTAGTGGAATCAATTGTGTGCGTTATAAATACTAGTCTTTGTATAAAATTCTAAACCTAAAAGTGCATCATATGGCTCTAAAATATAAATTGAATGAATTGTTTTATTCAACAAATATTTCAAATATAAAGGCATTAAGATGTAACAATGCTTCATGTTGCAACCTATACTCTCTCGACAATGTCGAATGAAATATCATGCTCTCAAGTCCAAAAAAAATTCAAATATTGTAATAACGAACATCATTTGCATGTTTGTCAAATTGTAAATATTTGAAATAATATAAATGTCAACTTTCTTCAACTTTTGTGTTTAATTTGAAATGATGTATACCAACATGTTGAGGCATAAAAAGTTATTTTGGACTTCTAAAAAAGATTGAAACAATAAAAGTAAATCCAAAATATGGTGCATTAAACCGAATTTCACTACAAGAATTTCAGCATTTTATGACTACATAAATGATTGCGTTTTTAGTCATTTAGGACATCTATGACTGTGTCCATTTTTTAGGAGCCCCAGTCATTGTGGACAAGTCTTTTATGACAATCACTAGGGGGTTTATATTACCAACCGTATTTGTAGATGGATGTTCATCCTTGAAGTTTATGAACAAATTTTTTTGGAAAGGCCGGGCAGTTGTCCATTTTTTGAAAAATTTGGTCGACCATTGTTGACATGGATCTTTGCTGAGTCATTTTGTAGTTGTGCGGGAATTGTGTTAACCAATGCAAGGCTGGCACGTTGTCGTGTTGTACATTTGTACATAGAATAAAAATATATATTATGTGTTTTATCGAGTAGCTTCAAGGTGACGCTTTCTTGTTGAGGTGCATAACATTTATATAAGAAGACGGATCTGCCTAAGCGCTTCATCAAATTCCATAAGTGGTAGTTGTTTTCTACTTTAGATTTAGAATGTCGAACTGGAGGGTTTTTTCTGAGTCTCAAGATGAAGAATCCCAACCGGAGCGTGAGTTTGAATTTTCTCAAATTCCTGCAGATGGAGTGATATTTTGATTGGAACTCTAGTTTTTTTACCTCTACTAAACGTGTGTTGAGTTTGAGTTCTTCATTCCATAGTTGAAGTGATTTCTTGCATTAGTTTTGTATTTGTAAAGTAGTATGAGGAAATTATTCAAATAGTTTGTCTTCTCGGTGAACTTGAATCCTTCTAAGTTAAAGATAGAGAAATAGTTGTGGGCTAAGTGAGTGCTCAATTATTGTTGTTGTAGCCTTGAAGAATGAGTTAGAGGCGGACTCCACTTATTTGTGTGGTTAGAATGAAGATAGGGTGAGGAAAAAGGGGACACTTTGGATCTTTTCTTTCATTGTGAGTTTTAGAGAGGACCCCGAATGTTTGGAGGGCTATTGTGTTGAGAGTTTGAAGAGTTTTGAAATGAAATTTGGAGGAATTGTGTATCATGATGTGCATTTTAAAAATTGATCTCATTTGCTTGATTTGGAGTTGTGAATCAAAAGTTGTACTAGTTTGAGTGGAGGGGTTTTTGTTGCCTTTGAAACTAAAAGGCAGAGACTTCGATCAGCCATAAAAGACGGACATGTTCTTGATTTACAATGAGATTTGAAGGGAGTGTAGAAAATTGTGTTAGCTTTTTATAAAGCTATCACTCGTTCTATTTGGAATTTGTATGAGTGATTTGTGAGTGAAGAAGTGAAAGAGGGTCTACGGCCCTTCTTTCTCAAGGCCGAAACTTTGGATGGCTATAGAAGTTGGACAGAGTTTTAGAATTGTTTAAAATTTGAAAAAAAAAGTAGGAGTTTGTGCTAGCTTTTCAAAGAGCTATTACTCATCTCATTTGAAGCTGTGAAGCGTTGGAGGCACTCACCCAAAGTTCAGCTTACGAACTGGAGGTTGAAGTTGGAGATTGGAGGAAGTGTTGAAGACTTGTGTGTGTGTATGTGGCTTGTGGCTTTGTAAACTTTGTTGTTACGAGCGGCTTGGTTTACACCATTGCTAGCCTCATTTTGTGTTGTGGGTGACAAAGTGGGGTTAATTGCCCACATGGTCGAGACTTGCTTGTTCTCACGGTGAAGCTTGGTTCTTAAAGTTGGTCACCGGGAGTTTGAAAGTTTAGAAGCCCATCATCCGGACGGCATCTCGCGTTATGCTGTCCTGTTTTACTTGTTTGAGGACTGTGGTTTCTTATCACCTACCTGACCGAACCCTGACTCGTTTAGAGCCAGCCTCAGGATAGGCCAACAAGGAGCAGTTTCAAGGTGAAGTCGAAGATTCGACATTCTAAGTAAAAGATTCAAGGTTTGAGGTACAAGATTCGACGCGAACGTTACACACCCTAGTCCTAAACCATTTCAAATTGCAGCCAAAATCTCTGCGATTTCCCGAGGCAAACTCTCTCTACACGACAACGTGTCCAATCATTCTTTAGTTATTGTTGTAGTTTTATCTTCAATGCACAAATGATGCTTTTACACGTATCCAATCATTTGTAGGATGTGCTTTTAAGATTGTCTAGTCATTTTTAAATGAGGCTCGCAGTTGTTTCTATATATAAACGGGGACTAGTCATTTTACAATCACATATGAGTATATTCAAAGTTTCACAACAATACACCATATACCAAATACAATATACCATATATAATACATGATATACTATATACCATATTTGGCTTGTGTCTTGCATGACTTCCAAATCCACTTAGTGGGTATGTATGAAGAGATGAAATGACAAGCCTTTTATAGACGTGGGGTAGTAGTAGGCAAGACAAACAATGTGGGATATATAAAATGCAAGAATTGTGTTACAAATAATATTTCAGACTTCATTGAGGTATAGTAGATTAATATTTTCCAAAAAACTTTGAACTAATAAAAGTTAAGAAATCAATTGCACTTTCATCTTCAAAAATTCATTTTACGTCTTGAGCCTCAAATCAAAAGTTATAGACAAATTTGCTAAATGGATTGAAAATGATTGCCTAAGTGCTGTAGTTCATACTTGGTCTCTGCAGGCATTTTTGAGTAATATTATAGTCGTTCACAAAAGTACAAGCAGTCATTACGCAGTCAGAGCGCAGCTAATCTACAACTAAGACAGTGGACTATAAGGCTTCAAAGGTCTACGTCACGCCTTTGATTGAATTCCTTATTGAAAATCACTGGATGAAAGGAATGTTTGATCACAGCCACCACAGTCTTCATCCACATGACTACAATATGACTATAGAATGACTGGTCCTCTGCACCATTACACTGCATGTGCAATTACAGAGTTGCAGTTGTACTATAGTCAAACTTTTCTAAAGATGAAAAAATGATTGGCTTCATGGAAGTCTAATTTTTTTTTCAATCGGTGCCCAGAAACAAAAATTATGTCTAAATAAGCTCAAAACAGGGGAGAAAGGGCCATTAATTTTTTTTTGCACGAACTTGAATTTTTTTGAATTTTTTTACCAAATATTATATTTTTGTCTATCTGAAAAGCTTTAATTCATTTCAATTGGATTTGTTATGAAAAAGTCATGGACAATCTTGTTTTTTGGGCACTAGAGCATCTTCTTGAAAACTTGTAGGATTCATTTCTAAATGCACTTTTCAAAAAAATTCAAAAAAAAAGGTTCCACATGGTTTATTTTTTTTGCTAGAACAATCTCACCATTGAGATTAGTGCATTTTAATTCCATCTTAGAGATTTTAGTAATTTAGGTTTTCCTTCTATGTCATATTGACTTTTACTTAAAATTTTTATAAAGAATAGAAATTAAGTTTTTTTGCACAAATTTTAAGTTAAAAATGTTCAAAGCCAAAAAATCTAGTCCCACAATGTGCTAAAATTCTTGTTTTTTTTCACTTTGAATGCAAATATCTTGCAATTTGTGTAATCAAAAATTTGAATTTTTTTCCAGACATTCTTATACTAATGAGGTGTAAGATCATATGGTTAGATGTGCAAAAAAAACAATTTTCAAAATTTTTAATTCTTTATTATAGAAATGGTAGTTTTGAGTCTTTTTTGGAAGAAAAAAGGCCTTGGTCCTTTAAGGGTTAAGGTATGTTTGTTTGGATCGGAAAAAGTTTTAAATCCACAATACTATAATTTTTACAAAAACAACTTGTAAACAACATAAAGATTACAATTACACAACATGAAAACAATGTGACCAGAGAATAGAATTCTATTGAGTGCATCAAATTGTGAACAGTTGGTCTTTTAGCTAGATCAAAATCTTAGCCATCTAAGATTGCAGTCTCTAAAGCCTCAGATCCTATGAGGTGGCAAGCTGTCATGCCATCTTTTTCAATAGAAGGCACTCTATATTGGACCTACTATAATAACTACCACAACTTTTTTTCAAATCCGCTATATTTTTTGTACTCTTTTTAGCCAAAATAAAAGAGTCTTATATTACAACTAAAAAGAATTGTAAGTTTCCACGTATAATGTTTTAACTCTAGACAAAATGTGCGTTAAATTCAACAAAATCTACTTGATGTAATTGTTGTGTCTAATGCCAAATCTTCGGGTTGTTTTTAATCAAACACATCAAATAGATTTTGTTGAGTTCCATGCACATTTCTTCTAGTGATACCTTACATTTGTTCTTTTATGATTTTCAAATTATACATGTAGTGAGTCAATGATCCTCCCCCCTTCCATATATCTAAAATTTAACTTCATTTTATTCACGATAAAAAAAGTTAAAATGAATTTATATGATATTATTAAATATTTTTTTTGTAAAAATTATAGTAAAAATAAAAATGCTTCAAATAATATGAAACTTTTAGTGAATATAGGGATGACAATCATAAACATCATGGTGTAATTGGTGTATTCTTTGAGCTCACACTAAGAAAAATTTGTTAGAAAATGTTCAAAAATGGTGTATTTTAAGCTTTTAAGATGCTACCTTCAAACTAAAATTTTGACAATTTTGGAAAAAATAAAAAGAATAAAAAATAGATTATTAAAACTACACAGTAGAGAAAATCTGAGGCCATGGGAGGGTGCAATTTTTAACTTTCACATCTCCTTGACAATTCTTAATTGAAGATTTTTAATTGTTTAACCCCTAAAGTTTCATGACTATGTTCTCACCAAAAACGCTCCAAAACTGCCATTTCTAATACAACTACCAAATTTTTGGAAAAAAACAATTTTTGACACATGTAACCGTAGGATCTTGTAGTATGATATTTTGAAAACATGTGGTAAAAAATTCAGAAAATTCCACCGTGTGGATCATAAGATATAAGCATTCAAAGTCTTGAAAATCATTTTTTCAATCCTGCGAAAAACCGGGCAGCTGCACTTTGCAAGCTCACTTTTCAATGAAAAAATGCCGATAAAGGTGGTGCTTCTTTGAATTCAGTTTCCTAAACAAGTTGTCTATATGCATGAAAAATTTCACATCATTTGGAACTGTACAACATATAGGAAAAAAATAGTAAGTAGAAAGAAGTAGAAATGATTCAAAATAGTAAATTGTTAAAATTTTAATCATGGAATTTAAAAATACCAATCCCAACGGTTGTAATGTTGTAATAATCAATTTACATCCTAGGATTTTTTTTTTTTTTCCAAAAAAACTGAAAATTGAGTTAAATAAACGACTTTAAAATTTTTTTTAGAGTAGACAATCCATAACTGCCCGCAAACCAAAAACCCTCATAACTTTTGACTCATTGATTGAAATGGAATGAATCAAAGCTTTTTAAGTATATATAAATGTAGAGAACCAATTTCAAAAAAAAAATTCCGTAAAAAATGATTTTTTCTGATCTGCCCAAACTGCCCGGTTACAAAAAAAAGCAACATATTAGGTTACAACTTTTGACTCGTATTTCAAAATGTCATGAAACTTGGTACACATGAAGATATTCCTCGCCCCCACCTTCTATTAAAATTTCAGCCTCAAATATGGATATCTCTAGTCACACGTACCTGCCCAAAATTTCTATACGGCCAAAAAACGCATGTTGGTCCTTTAGGGGTTAATTGACAATGGTTTCAATTAGGTCAAATTAAATTCAATCAAGCAACAAATTTGACTTAGTTAGATTTTATTTGACTTAATTGAAACAATATAAGTATTAAATAAGGCACTTGTTTAGTTTAATGAATTTAAACTTGTAGAGAAAAGCTCTTTATACTAGTGGGGTAGGAATAGGAAAAACCATGCATGTGGATATATGAATTAGGAAGAAAAGGAGCTTAGTTGCTCATTTTGAAGTAGAATCCAAAAATGGTGTAAGAAGTGAAATTTCAAACCCCATGTAGACATGGTAGGAAATACTTTTTTGAATTTTTTTTCTACTATGCCTAAATGAGGTCTAAAATTTCAATTTTTGCACCATTTTTGGATTCTACTTCAAAATGAGCGACCAAGCTCCTTTTCTTCCTAATTCATATATTCCACACGCATTGTCTCTCCTACTCCTACCCCACTAGTATAAAGAAATTTTCTCCACATATTGTAGTACACTAAATGAAGCAAGTGCTTTAAATTGTTAAAGCACTTCAATAGTTCAATTTGTCAAAAAATGAAGTGACTTTTAAAGCTAGTTGCCTAAGAAAACTAGCTTAAAAAGCCACTTCATTTCGGCTGAAGTTTTTTGATCCTAACTTAGGTTCATTAAAAATTAGGATTAAGGTGCATTAGAATACCTTAACCTTGATTTTTTAATCTTTAAAATCGTTTTTTGGGCCATTGCCAAGTATATGACACCACAAATTTTGGTGGAGGGGAATAGGAGGAGATCATTTTTTTGGCCAAAAAAAATCCATTCTACAAGGTCCTCAAACGGTTGTGGAATAGCCCTTCCTGTTTTTTTTATAATGTTTTATAGTTTAGCTCAAACATTTAAAACCAAGAACAACAGTAAATGAAATTTAAGTTTGATCTAAAAACCATGCTTCTTTGTGTAGGTTTGTCCTTCAAGGATTAAAACAACATGTTGAAATGTCTCATCTTAGACTAGCCACCACTTATCCCAATTCATTGGAATTAGGAAATGTTTTACTCTCTCCATTCCAAAATAGGTGTCCTAATTGGACCTCATGTTCTTTAAGACTGTTTTGAGTAAGTCATATAGAGGCTTCTTTTTAGTTTAATTTTATATACGTTGCAGTAAACACATGCAATATTCTTCATTAATTTAGGTGATATAAAATTTGGACTCCTTTGAACTATTTTTATTTTTATATTGCGATCAATGACATTGGTATCAAATATTTTCAACAACGCCACATACATTTGTTTCAAGATAATTGGATGGAGTAGGTGGATCTCAAATTCCCTACTTCCCAATCAAATTCATAATGCCTTAGTTGCTAATCTAATGCATTAGTATCTCATAAGACTTTATAATATTTGAAATTTATTAACTTTGAAAAGTTACAACTTCAAAATAGTAGGCAAGTTTAGATCTTTTAAATCTACTATATTAGCATTGATTTTTGTCCAAAACTTTGAACTACCATTAAAGAATATGAAGTTTGTATGAAAGTCACATCTAATGTGGTACTACATTTCATACATTAAAAGTTATATGATCTTCAAAACAAGAACATTGAAGGGGCTTCTTTTTTTGTGATAGTTTTGAGACACAAAAGGGATGTAAGGTAAGTACACCCAAAACCAACAAATTAAAAAAACTGACATTATGTACCTAAATCTTACAACTAAACACATGAAATATACTATTAATAAGAATACATTATGTTGGTTTAAGATGCATTGCTGGTTTTGGGTATAAATACTTTAGTAGCGGCATTGTTTTCAGGAACTAGAGCAGTTAAGAGTCTCCCTACTGAAAGGTGAAGCCATTTTTGTTCCTGGCATGAATTTCTCCAAAAGCCATTTGCACATTTTTTATGCTATTGTACCTAGTCAAGTGAAATGTCAAGTGGAATCAAAAACGGAAGTATTGCATCAGTATCACATAAATGTTCATGGAACGTTTTCTGCTGAAACATTTATGTCAAATTACCAATTCTTGCTCAGCAAAACTTGACTTTTATTTTATGACTTTCTTATCAATTCCTAAAATAATCTCCTTCAGCCCTGCGCCAACAGAGATGATTCAAGTTCCATACTGTAGCTTCTTACAAGTTGCAAAAACAGCTACGTCCATGAAGTTGAATTTGTCATAGTGATGTACTAGATATTGTTGTCCTATATTGTTGTCCTATATTGTTGTCAAAAGTCTTCATGTGCTCTGATGAGGATGATAAAAAAGACCAATATATGCTTTCAGGGCCTTTGCTGCTCTCCATTATTGTTGGCATCTCCATCTTTGAAATATTTATTCACCAGAGAATTTTCAAAATAGATCCCCATTTGCCACAACAGGCATGCTCCTATTGCTAATTATGCGCTCCCAAAATTCGGGATTAGGAAATGGGAAGATTAAGCCGGCATCCAACAAGTCGAGAAAACCTCTTGGCATTGCAAGTATCTTGCCGAGAGTCTTATCCACCTAATGAATGCCAATTGACAAATGATTCAGAATATGCCTCATACTACAGTATTTTAAAAATGTCATCGACATATAGTCCATCTTCAAGGACAGGTCTGGATGTCAAATGTTAGCAACACTATCAACGATTTGCATCAAAATGAGCGAAGACTTCATACTTTGTTTTGTTCCAACGAGTCTAAATGTTAACCATAAAAGGTTCCAATCGATAATACATCTTGAATCGGTAGGTCAGAGCTTCATTTGTGGTGATCCTTAGAACTAGATTCAGTTATTTAACACCACTGCTCACAAAAAGTGCAAATGAACCATAAGCCGAACATAAGATAGACATAAGCATCAAGAAACAAGAGTTAGCAAACCTTCAGTTACCCCCCAAAACAGAATTTCGAAGGCTGATATTCCTTGGAACAAGTTCGAAATTGAATTCACTGAGTCGATACAGTCCTACTCAACATTTAATTGGAAGGAACGGGTAAATTTTGGGTTGGCATCGATATACGTCATTGCAGGCTGCACCAGATTGAACGCAGCTGGCTTGATGAGCACTTGCCAATAAGCTCACAACCGCACTAATCTTTCCTTCCAGTAGTGCATCCCAACTACAACTCTTTGGCTTTGCCTACCCCGCCTTCATTTAACTAACGTTCTCTTTTTGCCCATGGATTATTTGGAAATCGTTCACTTCAAATTCACGTTTCATGCAAATTCAAAATCTGCAATAAATAGAACGAGTGTGGCGCAACTTGGAGGGGAAGTCCTCTTCACCAATGTCAGTCGAAACATACAGCTAGACTATAAACAGATACTCTAGGCCCAAGTCTTTGTGTAGACATATTCGACTCCCCAAACTTTTCCTCTTTGCTCTATTGAGACTATTCTAGAAATCAGTCCTGAAGGACGTGCTAATTACATCAATGCTTCTACTTCAAACCCAACCTAAACGGCATCCCTCTATCTCGAGGCTGAATATTCACATTGCGCATCCGCTTCTTTTTTCTTCTGCGGTTTTGAAACCATCTAATCCACTCACAGCTACCAGGAACGCAATGTACGCAAAGTAGGCTATGCGGAACCTGTAGCCGGGGTCTAAAAGATATCAATACCCCTAATGACATTGACGACGATCAGAGCAATGGTGGTGTACCCAATCTGGTGGTGGCACACATTCCAATACTTGGACCACTTGTTGTCCTTGGGTGGCCTCGGGACCAAGGCCAACACCCACAACACCCACAATAAGGGAGTCAGAAGGGAAATTGCAAACTCCACCCAGCAGCCAAAGTTCTGAGACTCTCATGTTCCACCCAGGAATAAGAGTTTTCAGAATCTCAAATTTGCAAAGTGCCCAACTTACAATCAGACCTCTTTAAATATGACTTTCTCATAAAACATTATAAAATATCTTGCACAATTGTCACAAATTCAACCTGCGTCATATTTGTTTCTTTACAAACCAACAAACCATAGCAAAGAGGTAAGAGTGAAGCAAGAATGATCCATATCAAAAAAAAAAACTTGTGCACTGTGGCACCCATATGTTTGCTTAATGCAACATCGAAATGCATTGCCGTTCAACAGTGGGCTATTTCTTCTCGTACTGAGGCTCTACTTCCATTCATGACACAAATTCCCATGATTGATGTACAATAGTTCAATTTGATCCAAGCCATGTTAAATGCACAAGCTGAGAACTAGACTCCATGAGATTCAAATTTGGGCAAGAGCCAAGTGCTAATCCTACCTGAAGAGTGCTGAAGACAAAGATGGCGACTTCAAGGTCTCGGTGCTTGTGGTATAGCAGCACTGGCGCGTAGGTCTGGAGTCGCAAGCCCATGCCAAAGCCCACCACACCCAAGACATACGCTGCCGTCTGGCATGCTCCCTGAAGATGGATTCACAAGGGATTCGAACCACGCAAGTAATCTGCAACCGTCACTCCCAGTGGCATCAACATCCCATACGAATTCACATTGATAATTCCATGGGCCTGGACATCCCCACATCAATCACAACACCAAACTATCATTAGTGCATGAGCACAAACTCGAGGTTGCCAATTCCCTAAATGAAAAAATAACAAAAGTCGGATACCATATGATAGTCCTGCAAACAGTCAAAAACAACAACTAGAAACTGACTTACTCATGGGTAAAATCTGCAGATTTGTAGGATTCTTGGCAAGGTTGATTATGGACAAAAACTTCAAAATTCGTAACCATTGCTTTGGAACAAAATTTCAAACTTTTTCATAACTGATTCATATGGAATCCAAATACTTCCTGTCCCAAATTAAGTGTCTGCAGTTTTGTTGAACGCATATGATACCGATTTCATTGATCATGGTATGAAAAGCATGAATTCAAAAGGGTTCAAATTTTATATCACCAGAATCAATGAAGCACATTACATGCGTTCATTGCAGCTTAAAGAAAATTGGACAGAAAAAGCCTCCATATGACCTACTCAAAACAACCTTAAGAAAAACATGAGGTCCAAACATGAGGATAGTTATTTCGGGACGGAGGGTGTAAATAATATGTTTATGTAATATGTTTTTCATTGCGTTCAAAGCCTCTTGAAAACAGGAACAAAAAGCTTACATTTTTGAGGTGCTCGTTGTCATTGATGGAGGTGAAAGTGCTGGTGACCATGTCGATGTTCACTAGGGAGATCCAATTCTTGGCGCGAGGTGATGGCCACCGGCGCTCAGCGTGGGGAGCACCACACGGAAGCCTTTCATTCACACATGCTTCAACGATGATGTCTGGTTGGAGGCCAAGTGCAAAGTGGTGAAAATGGTGACAATGCCAGCCCCCCTTCCACAGAAGTGTCTCAGTACAAAAACTCAAATTGGGTAAGGTGGAGTCTCCGGGTGGTACGCCACAACCACCGTCAAGTCGTACTGATAAACCACCACCACATTCGCCCACGCCGTGTCCCAAGACGCCACCAGCGCTTGCGTTCCTGGCATCAAGCCTCCCATGTGGTTGATGCCCCAGCTCCCCCAGCCCGCCACACTGTCCGCATCGTCTGTGACAAATTAATGGACAACTTAGAAGTGGAAGCAATTGCATTGCAACTAAACCAATTCTCCCTACAAGCCCTGAGCAATAACGTCATGGCCATAATTGCTAAACTGGCATGATTTAGAGCACCAAAATCGTGAGATTCAAGTGCGCAAAGCTCTAAAGCTAGAGCTTCGGACAATTGCACAAATGTGGAGGGTTGGGTTGACACCCCAGCCCACCCAACTCACTACATTGCTCACATCCTTGTGACAAAGCAATAGATAGTTTAGCCGTAAAGAAAGTGTTTTTCAAACTCTCATTTCACACCAAATATAGTAGACACGCCAATCACTACACAACCCAGATTTCACATGGCTTAGCAGATGAATCCCAAGTTGATTTGAAACTTCCAGTAACTTTTTGATTAAAGTCTCAAAATGTCCACAAGAAAGATGACTCTAGAATCACGTAGTTCTTATGATTAAAGATGCATGCACTGATGAGAACTGGCCAAACAAGTGCTTCCTTTTGACAACAAATCCGTTGCTCATAACTATTCTCACTTGGTAAGAGAGTAAAAGTTGGTCATATAAGAAAGTTTACTTGCAATTCTACAATGGACGATTATGTGGATACACAACTAGACAGAGGACGGACGTATATTCGGAGCTACAAGAAGGGTACCAACTTTCTTATAACATGAACGAAAATCTCTTGCCATCATTCAATGCAGCTGGTGTGTAGTTGGTACGCAGAGAAGGAGAACAGTGCAATCAATGGCATTCGAGACCTCAACAAATGAATGGGACCATATTCCATACATGTGAATGCGAAGTCGATGGTGTGGTTGGACGAGTGCAACGTCCAGGCAAGAGAGCTTTCTTGCTCACTACTTCCCATGCACTTTGGAACATGTGTCATGACCTTATATAGTAATCCCAACTTTGAAAAGAAGAAAAAAACACATTCCAAGCTTCGGGAGGCACCTAGTGACCCCAGCTTGCTGCAATCCGTGAAGCTCCTGGCAGTGTAGTTTTTGTTGCAATCTTGTGCAATTACTCCCTCCAAGCCCACAACCAGCGCAGCAACCAGTATCCACAATTGGAACGCCGAAGCCATCACCATCCTCTGCTGAAACAACAGTTTTTGCAAGTCATGTAATGGACGCTTTCACAACACAATAGCATCCAAAATACCACCTAGAAGATTGTCTACAGTGAGAATCCCCAAGCACCCTTCCTTTGAAGCAAACTCCTCCTACACTCACTCGCAAATTGATAATGCCGAAAACCAGCTCACCGGAAACAGGAAAATTGAAGCAGCACTCAGCTGGAACACAACCAGATGTAATATATCATACCGTCGACTGAGTTATATTGAGTTGACTGAGTTTCTGCAGCAGAGCAGTGATGAGAGCTCAAGGGCTGGGATGCAACTCCAGTCGAACAAAAGCTTGAAAAGAGTCACGGCAGGAACTCGAAATGCGCGTGCCAGGGGTGCGCAAGAAGGGTCGCCGCAAGTCCAATTGAGAGAACAAGATACTGTAGAAGGCTTTACAGGTCCCTGTGCCGACAGAGCCCTCGTTTCCATGCTTCGATGAGACCTTCCCAGCGACGTCTTAACCCCCAAAAAAACTGGCCAGGCAATCCAAAGATCCCGTGCCCTAAACCCATGAAATTTGCCACTTCCATGGCCCAATTGCACGTACTGGATCTTCCGACGTCGTATTGGTTAGAGGTCAAAAAGGCTTGGAAGTATCGCCGCTGCGTGAGACCCGAGCACGCGCCGTGTTTGGACCATTCATTTTTCCAGAAATCTTCGTTGCTTCTCGACTTGCACGCTCAAGTGCCCTAGGTCTTGTGCAAGTGATCCGTCACTCCCGCGAGCTGCAATACAAGCCCTACTTTGCTCAGTAAACCCTAAAGCAAAGTTATGGACACCTTGCGTGCTTTTGTGGGAATTGGGGATTAGTTTTACCACGTTTGGATCGAATGTGTGTTCCTGCATTTCGTTGGATATGTGCCTTCGTTGCGGTTGAGCCAGAGGCCGTGGATGCCGAAGACAGGGCCGGGTTCGCCAGTCACGGGGAAGCAACAGCCCTTCTTGGCGTCGCAGTAAGATCCCGACCACTACCCCAACCGAACCAAGCCCAAAAATTGTACAGAAGAGTAATCAAAGCTCATTGAAGAACACGTCATGCGATTCGATTGTCAATTCAAGCTTCGAATTAGGGTTTCGTGGTTGTACGCACTTTATTTATGGTCAAGTGCTTGTGTGTACACTCGTTTTCAACACTTTGAAAATTCATAGTTTATTCATATGGTATCCCAAACAGGCATAAGAAGAGAATCTAAAATATTCTTTGTTTTCGAATCCATCCATCACGAGCAAGGCGTGCCATTAGCTGATAACTACATGATGAAAAATACAGAGCTGATTCGGCAACCCTGGTCTATACTGGATTTTGGTGCTCCCTTCATTTCAAGAGATGCTGAATGGAGAAAAGTTCACTCTTTGTTGACTTTCCAACAAGATTCAACTAATGAAAAAGTAGGCAATTTAAAATTAGGAACAAATGTCCATTGCTTATTTGGATGCATTTAGATGTAGTTACCTTATTGAACCCTTCCTTCAATATTTTCTAGCCTCCCAATGAAAGTCCATATTTTCTACCCATTTGCCGTTTGCCGTTTGCCGTTTACCCATTTGCCATTTGCCGTTTTCGTCAATTAGCCAGTAGAAAGAGCCGCTGATGCAATGAGTTTAGATCTATATCTGTATGTGCGTGTTTCGTTCTCCAGTTTGTCGACGAACAAGTGGTCTTAGCTGGCAATTGAAAATGCCAAGCGAAATTTGAGCTCACTTCGATTCCATATTTCTGTAAAAATTACTATATTTTGGACTTTGGGGATGCTCGATCTCAGCTGTTTGAATGATGTTTGGAGGGTCAAACTGCCAGCCAGCGATGACGGGTTTTTTTTGACACACATCCGATGATAGGATTACAGTGGCGTGACATTGGCACTCTGATCTACAGCCCAGGTCGAAGAAGAACGCCATGGCGTTTCAGAGTCAACTGGCGAGGTTGAATTTACTTCTGAGGATTGCAGCCACGCGAACAAGCAAGTGGTTTAGATGTTTGTCAAACAAGAATTACCACATTCATTCAATGGCATGTTTCAGTCTACTGCCCATATCGTGACATTCAATTGCATAGAGTTTTAAAACTAGAACAGTTGTAAATCTGATGGGCATCTGGAAAAGTGCCCATTTCCTGAAGTTTCACCATTTTCATGAATGAGATGGTGGAAGCGTAGACACTACCGGCACCAGAAGGAATTTTATATGCATCTATTAACTCGGATACTCTACTGACCATGAGTGCGCGCATGCTGTGAACATTTGCTATGTGAGCCTTGGAAATATTATATACATTCTGAGAGATTGACTTATATTCGAACGATTAGACAGAGATCTTCGGGATGAATTTGCTTGGAGTTGGTCGAAGATATATTTCAGACACTCTGCAGGAAGCTGCTCAGGCTGGCTGGTGGTGAGAAATTAAGAGCCAGGCTAGGCCACGAATAAGATTGATCTGATGTCTACCACTAATTCTGGACTTTGGACATTGCTGTCGCCTCTTGCTAAGAATTTTTATCCAGCACAATGAACTACTGTAGGTAATTGGAATTTGAAGCTTGGCTAGATCTATTGCGTGTGGCAGGAGCATGCGCTTACCACAAGCCAAAGCAGGGTATGCAACACTCAATCTACCACAACTAACTACCAAAGTAGCAACAAATCTGAACTTCCATGTGAGACGGATTGTACACATACAATTCTGGAAATGCGAAGTTCACTATGGACTAGATTACCTACAGTACAGTATCCGGGAAGGTTAATTAAAAATAATGCAAAGGTATGCTCTTCAATCCAAGAACTAATTCATGGGCATCCAAGAGCATGGCTGGTGTTTGGCTCAGCAGAGGGCTAATACCGCTCGACCACATTGTTATGGGTTTGTAACATAACCTTTCCTTCTTAATAATAGGAAACTGGACATATTTGCATTTAGAGTCAGCTTGGCGTCTTGAATACTAGTACCATATGCTAAGCTACTCCAGCAGCAAAAGAAATTTTCGTTTTGGATTAGGTGAAGTGAAACATATTAAGACAAATAACACATTGTTTTGGACTACATTAATTAGGTAAAAGTGTTAAGTATGGATCCTTGTTAAGAGAAATAACATACTAAGACATAAGAGCTTGGTGCCCTGGTGAGAATTGCCTTTTCTATAACAAGGTTGTACTTTCACGTTAGCAAATCATCAAATAACTGCAATGGTTGGATCTTGTCTAGTGATTCTCAATCAATGGGCTCTAAACAATCTTAAATATGATGAGATTTTGGGTGCTCTTTGTATCGCGTAGTCGCCACTATACAGAATGGGTTACACTTATTGGTTTCCAAAACTGAACAACAAATTTCAGATAAGTACCATAATTTGACTGGGAACTTGCAGGTTTGATCTTGATTGCTCAATGATTGAAACTGCAGAGCATGCTTACGAAATTAGGCCAATCAAATGTCAACCTAGAAAGTTGAAGAAAGGGAGAGGTAATTATTATTTTATATTTATGTTCCTCCTGTCGAATGGCTAATTGGCACTGGTCTACATAAGCTTGAAGTAGCTTCATCAATATTATGCTCGGACAAGGACAAAAGAATTTTTCTTATAAGGACCAGAGTGACCTTAGATGTTACAAATGTCAGAAAATGAATGTGTTTAGGTGACTGAAAACATTGTTCTTTTCTAAACATTCAATGTGCCTTTGTAGGTGCTACAGAAACTCTTACCTTATTTGAAAGCTCCTCCTTTAGGCACCAGGCCAATTCCTTTCTTATCACTTACTGTAATACTTGATAGTGTATACTTTATGGGAGCACAAATCTCCATGCATATAAGATAAGATATATAATACATATAAGATTTTAAAGCTTATGGAGGTACAATGGAACCTCTCTAAATTGATCCGTCCAGGACCACCTGACAAGATTACTTTAGAGAGGTTGATTGCTTTAAAGAGGGTTTGCACTACACAAGAAGCTGCCGTAGGGGACATGTGCCACATTTTTAGGAAAAGGAACTTGTTCAAAAGAATATTTTACCTTTTTTTGACTAGGTCAAAAGTCCACCACAATTCCTTGGCAGGCTCTCATTTAGTGCTATGACTTATTTTATTCCCGAAGCCGGAACCGCCTGGCCCTATTCATTTGTAGAGGTTTATCGACTTTGAGAGGATTAACTTTGGGAGGTTCTACTGTAACACCAATGGAGGGCTGACACCGAGGGCGAGCAGAGAAGATTTTTTCCAGACGCAGTACTGTAGCAGTGGGAGCCGGCCTTTGCACGCCGAGGCGGCCGAGCTTCCCGAGAGAGCCAAGCGAACCCTTTCCTTTTCTCCGACGTCGCTACTCCACGTATTTGGCGGGTGCATTCTTGAGGAACGCAGTGGGCGCTGCCCCGCTCGCGAAGGCCGGATTCAGGCTCCCCTGCGAATTTCAACTGGTGGGTCGTGCGGATGCGAGGTGAAATCTCCGCTCTCTCCGGCTTACCGACAAATTGAAACCCTCTCCGAAATGCATGCACGAGAGCATCTTTGTATTGTGAGTTGTTGTTGCAGTACTTGTCACAGGTTTCCTCGTCTGGCGTTGCGCATCACGCTCTGGGCACTAATTCTTTTCGTGTTGTGTGAGTTCTAAATTAGGGTTTCGGTTAGGGTTTCGGTTTTGGTGTGCAGAAGTGGTGTGCTCGATCTTGTTTACGTATCTGTGGTGATATTCTCTCCTGCAGAGCCGTGAAGCTCCGTGCAAGTTCTCACCTGAATGCACGAGTGGGTTTATTTTTATCTTTGTCGGTATGGTTGGGACTGAGATGTCTGTGCTGATCGATTGACTCTTGCTGAAAATTGAGTCTGCCTGACATTGGGGCAAGCAAGTTCTGATCAGTTGTTATGCAACTTGTTGATCTCCGTTGTCGTAATTAGTTGGGTAGATTGTGCAGGGTAGGACTTGTCCAGTTTGCGATTTAAGATTGCCTTGCCATGGACATGTGGTTTACATGTAATGCACCACAACCACGGCTTGGGTTTTTGGTCTCTCTATAATTAGTGCTTTAGGGTGACAGAGCGTCATGTGAATCATTTGTCAGGATCTAGACCAGCTTTGTTAGAGCAAAATACGCTTAAAGACAAGGGAGTGGTAGTTCAGTTATGAAGGTTTCACCGCTTATGACACCAGCTGGCATGGATTGTGAAACTCACCCTCGGTTGGGTTTGCCGGTCCAGGCCTTGAACCCAGTGTTTTGCTTCCTTTCTTGCTAAACCTGTGAGAATTTTAGAACATGATATGTGTCACTTTGTTTTGCAGGCATACTTTGACGCTGTTCTTGTCCATTGGATGCTCTTGGAGAAGGTTCATGTCTGGACTTACACTCTTGTCTCTCAGTCCAGAGCATTTATTTCAGGAACTGGAGGTGTGTGGTGCTTTGAGAGGGGAATGTGGTCTGTCTTTACTATTTGGTTTGTTGCAATGTTGTAATGTGCTGATCCGTGATAGCATCGAGAGAATAATGTGATGCATGTTGTGAGTTAGGGTTGCAGAGTTTTGGGGCACATGAGTAGCTTGTGTTGTGAGTTGTTTTTGCATTGTTCGTGCATGTGTCATTGGCTGCTGTTTAGATCATGCTGCCTGGGCCCTTGTGGTCTGGGATTTCAGTTTTGAATTGCAAAAGTGATTATGCTTGACCTCCAGTTGTGTGGTGATGTTCCGTCTTGCAGATCCATGAAGCTATCGAGGGAATAAAGCCTTGCATAGTGCGAATTCTCACATAGAGGTGTGGATTACACCATTTTGCATCTTTTTTATTGTGAAGAGTACAGTGTCTATTTTGATTGTTTCAGTGCCTAAAATTGATTCAAGCTTGTTCATATATCATTTGTTATGTTTCTCCATCTTTTGCACCTTGACCATTTAGGTTGTCTTAAATAGTTGATATTTTCCACAGACACATTCTTGGACAGTTTGTGATTCAAGATAGCCTTCCATGGTCAAGTGGTTTAGTTGTAACCTCCTCAGACAAGGTTAACCTTGTTTACTAGACTTTGAATGGAGTGCATAGGAATATGCGATTTGTGATTACATATAACTTTATTAACTGCATCCAAGTGATTACAATTAAAACTCTTTGCAATCACGTCCTTAACATCCAAGATTGACATGAATCTTAACATGGGCGAGTGGCACTATAGTATTAGTAAAGGAATTTGACATTGTATTCTCTAAAATTTCAATAATCTTGTATATTGGTTAATGAAATATTATATAATAGTAGTATTTTACTATTAAATTAGGTAGACATCACTATTGCATATGCATATGCATTGTTAATATTTGTTGTTATTTCATAACTTTATTAGTATCAATTTTAGTAGTATTGTTGGATAATATCTTTTCATGCATATTATTAGGTAGGAGCACCTATTTGCAACACTTTTTGTTCTTCAACACCTAAAAAAGGACCTTGAATGAACACTTCCATGACACAAAAGCACAATTTTTTAGAAGCAACCAATGAGACATTTTTTTAAGGGTGTCCATTGAAGGTGAGTCAAGTATTAAATATTATCTAGTCTATGATTTTAATTTTGAAAATTTGTGAATTATTTATAGAATTTTGTAATTATGAAACGACTTGATTTGCATTTCTCTTGAGTCTATTAATGATCTCATCAAATAATTTTGGTCATTTGACCTTTGAAGTATTAGGACTAAAAATAGTGTAGTTTGTAGGTGTTGTGATTTTCATTTGTGATACAGCATTTCTTGAATCCCTATAGGACCTTATCCATTGCGAAATGGTCAAACATCATGTATGATCTAAATTTAGCCTTTGGCATTACATTCTAATATCAATCATATATTTTTAGTACATGATATTATGGATTGTTTATCATTGTAATATAAATCAATTTGTTTCATACATAGTTGCCTTTGTTAGTGTTTAGTAGGAAAAAGTGATTGAATTAGTTAATATAGTAATAGCAATCTAATTAACTTGAATTTTTTTAGGAGGTACAAATAATAATAGAGATTGGTGTGAAGATTTATCAATTAATTATTTTACATTTTACACCCTAAAAACCTTTGCCAATGACCTTCAAGTTAAATGCTACCATGAAGCTTAATTTATCTTTTTCTATAATTGATGATTTCTATTGCTATTGTTGTTTTTAAAAATTTTGATTTTTTAGTAGCAAATTATTGTTATTATTCTATGTAAAAGAGTGAAAGTAAATTTTATCAATCATATAGTATATTAGAATAATTTGAAATTTTCACTATAAATGAAGTTTAGAATGAAACAGATATTTGTTGTAGAAATTTAAAAACTATTTCAAATGTTGAAAATTTGAATGAAATACACATAATGTTGTGTATTTAGATTCTATCATATAGAGTTTGCAATTGCAATAGTTCTTTTAGTGCTTTGGTTTTGCAAATTTCAAAATGGGGTACAGTAGAACCTCTCTTAATGCATAGTGCCGGGACTATGTACTAAGAGAGGTGCAGTAATGACCACTGGCTAATGTGGCCTCTGCCTATGGGGCCTCCAACTTCTGTTCAAAAATAAATGTTTGAAAGTACAAAATCTCTTATTGCATGTATGCACTAAGAGAGGTTCTATTGTACAAACAAAATTGGTCACACTACATTTTTTAATTTAAATCAAAAACTTAAAGATGGTTAGTTTGAAAGTTTCAAGCAAGGTTGACTAATGTGCATCTCTTTTTTGGATGTGCAAACTATTAGGGGTGAAGCCAGAGATGAAAGTCTTAGGTTGTTGTTCAAGTGATTTAGAATTGTTTTCATTCATTTATGCTCTCATAAATGCTTTTTTATTATTGGATTTCTTCTAAATTCAATCATGTATAACATACAATGTTGGTGTAGATAGTGTTTTTTTTAAGCTATGTTGTTTTTATTCAATATGAATGGTGGTGGAAATTCAATGTGATGATTATTACAATGTAGATGTCATATATATACGTGTCAGTGATAGTGTGGTTGAAAATTAGTAAGCCTTTTCTAATAACATAATTATATAGCAGAACATGGAAACAAGGAGTCACATTAGCAAGTTAAATTTGGACATATTATTTTTGACATCAATATGGTGCATTAGAAAACCATTGTGTGCTTCTAGGTCAGAATTTAGATAGGAAAGTTTTATTTTTTCATCAACCTTGTTTTTTCATCAACCTTTTTTCAAAGAGCACATGTTACAAACAATTGTAAATATGTCATATTATTTAAAGCACTAATACCAAGCGGTTGTTGTAGTTTGGAAATATCTTTTGACTGGACTACATTTGGAGCATTTCAGAATATGGCCGAACGAGAGCATTTGGATGGTCCACCTTCTTCATCGACAACGATGCTTTCTAAAGGTATTTCTCCTACCATTTGAAGCCATCTTTCTATTTTGCACTATTGTTTCTACTTTTATGAAGATATAATTGTGTGTATTCACTTTTTTAAGGAATACATGAATACAATCCGATGTCAAAGAATTGAGATGATTGTTAGTCAGTGAATGCCACTACCTACGTCTACTCAAATGTTGATTTTAAATTCTTCTTCACAGCTACAAAATATTGATAGTATTTAATGATGTGTGCAGAAGGCATTATGGGTCTTGAGACTGAGTTGGATACATACTCAAAACTTCTGGCGGCTTGTAATGAACGTGTGCAAATGATGCATGCACTAGCATTCAACAATGAGCAGTGTCGATATCTTATTGGTAAACTCAAAGAGGCCATTGAAAATTCAAGTGTATTCTTAAAGACATCACGTGGTGCACACCATGGATCATATGCATCTCTGGAATTGGAAAAACATCTCTTAAGCTTGAAGCTACTCCTTGTGTTTGCTACTGAAATTGAAAGATTCATCAAAGGGTGTAGCCAAGATGCATGGGTACCAGTTGCAATGACATTGACAAATGTTCCGGAGTTTGTTTCATCCATGGCCTTTCATTTGGAGTTGTGCCAAATTGCCTTGTCTAAAAGATGTGGGGCATCCGGAGGTCTAATCTTGGATCAAGTAGCCAACATTAGCAAGGATGTGGATGAAATTGTCAAAACAAAGGCTTTTATGGACAAAGAAGACCTCTTGAAGAAAATTTCATTGGCTTTACCTTCATTGCATGGAGATGAAAAGGATTTGGCAAGTTACTTGCTTCAAAGACTCTTGAAGGTGACCCCGACTCCGAGCATACCTTTACTAGAATCAAAATGGGATTTTTCTCAATATTTGGCTTTATTCGAAAATATCTCCAAAAAGGTAAAAAGAGGGTCGCCCATTGGAAGAGGGGCTTCAGCTACTATATACAAAGCCATGTGGTTGGGAATGGAAATCGCAATGAAGGTTTTCTTTGGGGAAAAGAATCCGGATTTCCTCAAGGAAGTTGATATTCTTGCAGGATTGTGCCATCTCAACATCATGTCTATGTTTTGTTTCACACAAGAATGGCGAAAGTGTTCCATTTTCATGGAGTTGATGGATGGAGACCTCTCGGCATTGATGCAAGAGAGATTGGAAGTGAATCGTGATACTCCTCCATTCAATACGTGGGAAGCACTTGACCTAATGCACCAAATAGCAGAAGGGGGAAGGTACCTTCATGAGCATAGAATTGTGCATAGGGACTTGAAGTCAATGAATATTCTTGTCAAAAGTATGAAGACACCAAGTATGGATATGAAATATATCCAAGCCAAGGTGGCAGACTTTAATGTATCCAAAATAAAGAATAGCAGCACCAGAAACTCAGAGCAAACAATGAATGTTGGAACCAACAAATGGATGGCCCCAGAGTTGATCCAACTTCAAAGTAGAGACAATCAAATGACTGTTGGAACGAGTAATCAATCAATGCCAAAGCATCCTCACAAATGTGATATTTATAGCTTTGCAATGGTGTGCTATGAAATATTGACTGGAGCAGTGCCTTTTCTGGGTCTAAACAATCCAAGGGATTTCAAGGCAAGGATATTGAAGGGTGATCGTCCAAAGCTTCTTATTGAGTTTCCTTTTCAATTGAGAGCTTTGATCGAAAAATGTTGGAATCCAAAGCCAGAAAGTCGTCCAACTTTTGATGACATTTGTCACGAGCTGAAGTATGTGAAGTACGTACTAATGACAGGTTAGTATGTGAACTTTCAAGGCTTTGAATTTCTTGCAATTTTACTTGTTTCGTTTTTAAAAAAATTGTATAGTGTGTGGATATATGGTCATAGTTTCTAATTGTTGTTGACATAAATGCATCATATCTATGTCCAATGTTAATGAATTTAATGTTTGTTATTCAAATGCTATGTATTGTAGTGTATACTATAAATATATGTTGTCCAATGACAAGCAAAATTGAAATATGGAACACTACACTTTTAAGTCCAATGGTTGTGTTTTCAGATACATTTGAGAGCTTTGTAGTATGCAGCCTTTGGATAATTTTGAAAGTAACTTCAATATTTTGAAAATTGCAGATATCTCTTCCACATTCAAGGTATATTTGCAACTCCATGGTGAATATTTCAAGGTTTCTTTGAAAATAGTTTGTATATCTCAAACCTTATGTGATTTTTTCAAACTTTGATTACAAATTTTGTATTCCAAATGTACTTTAGATTTGGATACAAGTGCATGCTAAGCAAATCATAGATGCAAAATTGGGCTTTGTACCTCTACATGGAAATCTATTATCTCACATCTTTTGAAAGTGTACAAAATGGTACATTAATGACTCTTTTGATAAAAAATGAGTTTAAAAAGGTTTTGACCCTCCATGATAGGTTCAAGAGAATAGATTTTAGGACATTTACAAGATTGACTATCATTTTAAAGAATTGTTATCACTTTGAGGAGTTTTAGATAATTAAAGGAATGATGGCAAGTATATAGACACATTGGAGGACTTGAATAAGGCTGATGGACTTCAATCTTATTGTGCTTTGACATTGCAGACTCATGGGGAAGTTATGCAAATGATGGACAAGTATGCAGATGCATTGGAGGACTTCAACAAGGCTAATGAACTTCAGCCTAACGATGCTTGGACATTGAAAAAACGTGGGGAAGTTAAGAGAATGTTGGGCAAATATGATGATGCATTGGAGGACTTCAATAAGGCTAATGAACTTCAGCCTAATGATGCTTGGACATTGAGAAATCATGAAGAAGTTAAGATAATGTTAGGCAAGTATCCCAATGCATCGGAGGACTTGAACAAGGTTGATAAACTTGAGTCTAATGAGGCTTTGACGTTGCAGGCTTGTGGAGAAGTCAAGCGAGCAATGGGCCTATATGTGGATGCATTGAAGGCCTTCAACAAGGCTAATGAACTAGAGTCTAATCACGCTTTTATTTTGAGCAAGCGTGGGGATGTTAAAAGAATGATGGGCAAGTACGCAGAGGCATTGGAGGACTTCAACAAGGTTGATGAACTTCAGCCTAATGACGCTTGGACATTGAAGCATCGTGGGACAGTTAAGAAAATGATGGGCAAGTATGCAGAGGCATTAGAGGACTTCAACAAGGCTGATGAACTTCAGCCTAATGATGCTTGGACATTGAAGCATCGTGGGACAGTTAAGAGATTGATGGGCAAGTATGCAGATGCATTGGAGGACTTCGACAAGGCTAATGAACTTGAACCTAATGATGCTTGGACATTGAAAGTATGTGGGGAAGTTAAGGGAATGCTGGGCAAATATGATGATGCATTAGAGGACTTCAATAAGGCTAATGAACTTCAGCCTAATGATGCTTGGACATTGAGAAATCATGAAGAAGTTCAGATAATGCTAGGCAAGTATGCCAATGCATTGGAGGACTTGAACAAGGCTGATAAACTTGAGTCTAATGAGGCTTTGACGTTGCAGGCTTGTGGAGAAGTCAAGCAAGCAATGGGCCTATATGTGGATGCATTGAAGGCCTTCAACAAGGCTAATGAACTAGAGTCTAGTCACGCTTTTACTTTGAGCAAGCGTGGGGATGTTAAAAGAATGATGGGCAAGTATGCAGAGGCATTGGAGGACTTCAACAAGGCTGATGAACTTCAGCCTAATGACGCTTGGACATTGAAGCATCGTGGGACAGTTAAGAGAATGATGGGCAAGTATGCAGATGCATTGGAGGACTTGAACAAGGCCGATGAGCTTGAGCCTAATGATGCTTGGACATTGAAAAATCGTGGGGATGTTAAGAGAGTGATGGGCAAGTATGCAGATGCATTGGAGGATTTGAACAAGGCTGATGAACTTGAACCTAATGATGCTTGGACATTGAGAAATCATGGACAAGTTACGAGGTTGATGGGCAAGTATGCAAATGCATTGGAAGACTTGAATAAAGCTAATGAACTTCAGCCTAATGATGCTTTGACATTGCAAACTTGTGGAGAAGTTAAAAGAATGTTGGGGAAGTATGGTGATGCATTGCAGGACTTCAACAAGGCTCTTGAACTTCAGCCTAACGATGTTTTGATATTGAAGAGGCGTGGGGATGTTAAAAGAATGATGGGCAAGTATGCAGAGGCATTAGAGGACTTCAACAAGGTTGATGAACTTCAGCCTAATGATGCTTGGACATTGAAAAATCGTGGGGATGTTAAGAGAGTGATGGGCAAGTACGTAGATGCATTGGAGGATTTGAACAAGGCTGATGAACTTCAGCCTGATGATGCTTTGACATTGCAAACTCGTGGAGAAGTTAAAAGAATGTTGGGGAAGTATGGTGATGCATTGCAAGACTTCAACATGGCTGATGAACTTCATTGTAATGATGTGACATTAAAGAGGCGTGGAGACATTTAGAAAATGATAGGCAAATATGTAGATGCATTGGAGAACTTGAATAAGGCTAATAAACTTGAGCCTAATAATCCATTCACTCTACGGAGTCATGGAGTATTGAAGATAATGATAGGCAAGTATGCAAATGTGTAGGAGAACTTGAGCCTAATGATGTTTGGACATTGAGCAATCATGGGGAAGTTAAGTAAATGATGGTCAAATGGAGGACCAGAACTCGGGTGATGATCTTGAACTTAAAACTATTTTTTATATGGAGTGGCAAGAAAAAAAGGAAAATGATTGGTTAATGTGCAAAGCCATTGGAGGACGTAATCTAGGGTTTTAGAACTTGAGCTTGATGTTGTTTCCACTTTAAGGAGTTACGTAGAAGTTAATGGAATGTTAGGCAAGTATATAAATATATGCTTTGGAGGACGTTTTCCAAGCTCATGATCTTGAGTCTAGTGCTGCTTTTATGTTATTGTATGGTTGGTATTTTTTTATCAAGTCTTTGATTTAGGATGGTTTTATTTTAATATATATTTCATCAATTATCTCTTGATTCATTCAGTTAATTGTAAAGGACCTTCTTCTCAATTGTGCTTGAAACTGAAAATGATGCCACCTAGAAAGACAAGAATTTGTATTAATCCTTTGTTGATAGATATTTCTCAGTTATTAAAACTCCCTTGAATGATTAATGTTTTTTTGCAAGTGTGATTTTCTTTTATAATTCAATATTGAAGAAAGTATGGTATTGTATAAAAAGTATTTGTATATTCAATTTTGGTATATATGACATTATAGTGAAATGTTCAATAATTTGCTTTTGACATTATTATATAAGCCTATACAGCTGTACATATTTAATTGCTCAATCATAATATCATTATTTGATCGTTGCTTCTATATTGTTATTAAGACTGTATTCAATAAATTCTATTGATATATGCGTTTTTGGACCAATCTTACTTTTGGTACACCATATATGTTTTAAATTGTTTTCATTGTTTTTGTGCAAAATATATTCCTTTTGTCTTAGCCTTCATGTGATTTTCTTTATCTATGTCTACTTAGGATAATTAATAAAAATAGAGTATATTTAGATTAACCCCTAAACACCCAAGCATCGTTTTTTGGCAACATAGCGATTTTGGGCAGCTTGCTATGAATGGAGTTTCTATTTTTTTTCTTTGAAATTTGCACACAATATTTTTCCAAGGAGTAGCTTTAAGGCCCAACAATTTTCATAACTTTTGATTGCATGGTTAAAAAGTTATTGTAAGATATGTGATTTTCAATGCTTGGCGGGTAGTTCAGAAATTCTTAAAAAATCACTTTTTAAAAAAATAAAAATTTGAAATTGGTTCTTTAGATTTATATATACATGGAAAGCTCTAAATTATTCCATTTTGATTAATGAGATGAAAATTATGAGGAGTTTTAGTTTGCGGGTAGTTATAGAATCTATACTCTAAAATAAACTTTTTTCCGCATCTTCTCAAACTAGTGCACTACAGGATCTTACGGTCACATGAGTCCAAAAATAATTTTTTCCTAAAATTTGGTCCTTGTATTAGAAATGGCAGTTTTGGAATGTTTTTGGTAAAAACATAATCAAATACATTTAAGGGTTAGGTAATTTTAGACTATATTTATAATCACAATGTTGAAATGTCAAAATCCAAAATTGTACTTTTTTCACTTTATTTTTAGAGAATATACTTGAAGCATGTCAAATTTGTTAAGAAGCACTTGTTGCTCATGATAGTGAAAGATCTGACCTTTTTATCTACCTAGAGCTTTAAATACAACCAGCTATGACACTATCATTCTCTAAGTGCATGGAAATTGGCAATCTACATTGGAGACTTTCTTTTTCAGTTCAAAATGAGTTGCAGTATATAAGACTATCTTTGTTATAATCCTAGTGTTTGGGACCACTTGTTGTTTGTTGCGGTTGCCCAAATCATTGTGTTTATCCTTGATGAAGCTTTAGGGATATCTCTCCTTGTAATTTAAGATATACACCTAAGTTCAGAGGGTATTTGATGTGGGGCTATTTTCCTTAATTTTAGTATTTAAGATGATCGTATTTTGCAAAAAAAGCTAAATTGGGCATATTTTCAATATCCTCTATTTTTCGTAAATTCATTCAAGTGAATTTAAAAGGTTTAAAGAGGGTCTATCTTACATATAAAATTTAAGTATCCAATTCTTTCCACCCCGACCTTTCTTCACAAATTTTCCCTCTATTACATATAATCATATATGTATAGGATAAATACAATAAAACCAACAACAGTCAATTCAATTCAAGTGCCATTGAACAAGTAGCAATTTTTAATTCCTAAAGATCAATTGTCCATTTTACAATTGAAATTTCAAAGAAAAATTAGTTTTTTTTAATTTTGGACAATGCATCAAAAATTTGCAGTTTAGGACTTGTCTACTTCTAAAACGACCTCCATCTTTTAGGGGTTAATAATATGTTTACCATTGAACACTTCAAAATCCTCACTAAATTTATCTCATAAACATCTTATTCAATATGAGTGTTTTAACACATATGACTTCAAAGATTGAAGTTGAATGGATTATAAGCTCTACCTTCATATTGTACAATTTTCAGTTTGTTGAACCCACTGAGGTAAACCTCCCTATTTGTACAATGTGACAATTTTTGTCAGTTGTGATTAATGTCTTATAGTTACATTTAATTTTTTTTATATATACACTATTGCTATTGTGGTATAATTCTAGTCGACTATCTTTCATTCTAAATTCCTTTGATTGGGTTTATTTTATCATCCATATAAAATTATCTATCGACATCTATACTCACCTTAATAAGTGAGAATTGTACAACCGCTATCTTTCAAGGATAACTTATTAATAAAAATTCCTATTGTATGATGCTTTTACATTATCTAATTTAAATAGATTAAAGTATGTAGCATTTCATAGACCCTATAGTAGCCCTACATATTACATAAGTTTTTCCTCCTTTAAATCAAATGGACCCTATCTTTTAACTCACGTAATTTTCTAAAAAATTGATAGTGATCTCTCCGGGGATGTAGCCCAAATATTTTTATGTGGCATTTGCTATTTTCTAGCAAGTGCAAACTGTCATCTTTAATATAACCAATCATAATCTCATCACCGAATTTTTCTTTGTAAAAATAAGCGTGGAAGAATGATCCAATTAGATCAAGGAACCTATCTGTAATTCCAGTAATAGTCCATAATTCTTTTACATGACCTTGTTTCTACATTGTCATTGATTTGATAAAAAAATAATGATACTATTAATTCATGAAGTCCCATTTGTCCCCTCAAGGTACAACATAGATTTCAGGCAAGTTCCTATGAGTTCAATTTTTGGTGAAACTTTCTGAAACTTTTTTATTAGACAAAAACTTATTGGCATTTTGGTAATGTTATTTTTATTTTAACTGTTGCCCAAAAGCCAAATTTATACTATAAAATTTAAATTAAGGAGCTTGGTATTTAAAAAAATAATCTACAAAAACTTTAAATAAAACTTTAAATATTTGTTTCTTATAGATTGTAATTTTGTCTACATCAAAAGCTTTGATTCATTCCATTTGGATTTGTGGTGTGAAAGTTATAGAGCATCTTGTTTTGAAGGCAATTAGAGCATCTTTTTGAAAAAATAACGTACAGGATTGGTTTTTGAGCTTTATTTCACATTTTTTCAAAACTAAAAGTTCCATAGGGTTAACTTTGATGGTTAGAACATTGATATTAGTGTCTCACCATTAATATCACTGTATTTTAATTTTGTCTTAAGTAGAGCTATTAATAATGTAGTTTTTTCCTTTATTATTTATCTTCTTCTATTTAACAGTTTTTTAAGAAAACCACATTGTTTTTTTAGCTTTTACTTCTCCTATCTTCTCAATTCAATTCTTTATGATAATTTTTCTTAACTCAAAATCTATAGTGCTATATTTCTAAGTTAAGAAGATGCAAAGTCTCATAAACTAGTTTGCCATGGTGCCAAAAAACATGATTTATTCACTTTGAACACATTTATCTTGCAATGTATGTGGTTAAATTGTTTGAAATCTTTACCATACATTCTCATACTAGTCTATTGCAAGATCCTATGTCTAGATATGCAAAAGTATCATTTTAAATTTTTTGCTCTTTGTACCAGAAATGGCAATTTTGAATAGTTTTTGACAAAAAATAAACCTTGGGACTTTAGAGGTTCAACAATGTCATACCACATGGTCTCAAACTATTATTAGTCAAGGAATCCCGAATTTAAAATTTAATTTAAAATTTAATTTTCTAATTTGGTGAACTATAATTGTCATTACTAATGTTGTAAAAAGCTAGCTATTTACATTGGAACTATCTATAGAATTGTAGATTTCTAAACAAGAGATATGGTTGCAATCTGTGGAACACAATCACTTTTGCAAACTATCTTGTCACTAGTCTATTTGAGCATTTGGCAATGACATCAATTCAAGCTAATAGGCATGAAGTATTGTTGGTATTTCCAATGAACCCAAAAGGTCTCAGTAGAGTGTCAAGTTAATCCCTAAAGTTCCATGACTATGTTCTCACCAAAATCGCTCGAAAACTGTCATTTTTAGTAGAAGTATCCAATTTTTGAAAAAAAACTTTTTTTGACACATGTAACCATAGGATCTTGTAGTATGGTGACTTGAGAACATATGATAAAAATTTCAGGAATTTCCACCGCGTGGAATGCAAGATATACACTTTCAAATTCATTGAAACCATTTTTTTGGCCCTGCGGAAAACAGGGCAGTAGCACTTCACAAGCTCACTTTTTGATGAAAAAATGTCCAAAATGATGGTGCTTTTTGGATTCTTTTTCCTAGACAAGTTGGCTACATGCTTGAAAATTTTCACTTCATTTGGAATTGTACAACATATAGGAAAAAAATAGTAAGTAGATAGTAGTAGAGAATGATTCAAAATACAAAATTGTCAAGAGTTTAATTAAAGAATTGAAAAATGCTAATCCCAATTTTGGAAATATTGTAATAAATAATCTACATCTTAGGGTTTAATTTTTTTTCAAAAAATATTGAAAATTGAATAAGATAAAGGACTTCAAAATTTATTTTTAGAGCAGGAAATCTATAACTGCCCGCAAACTTAAAATCTTCATTACTTTTGACTCGTTGATCAAAATGGGATGATTCAAAGCTTTTTACCTATAAATAACTCTAGAAAACCAATTTCAAATTTTTGTTTTTGAAAAAAGTGATTTTTTTTTATCTGCCCAAATTGCCCGGTTACAAAAAAAAGTAACATATTAGGCCATAACTTTTGACTCGTATTTCCAAATGTCATAAAATTTGGTGCATATGAAAGATATTCCTCCCCCCATCTTCTATTGAAATTTCAGCCAAAAACATGGAAATTTCTAGTCATACGTACCTGCCCAAAAATTCTATATGGCCAAAAAATGCATATTGGTCCTTTAGGGGTTAACTCTAAGTATATTTGCTTTAGATTTGGAGAATCATCCATCTATGTTGAGGATGAGGTGAATTCCAGATCAAAAAAATGACTCTGTTGAAGGAAACTATGTCTATATTGAAGATAGTTGAGAAAAGAGGAACATTGCTAACCCTTTATTTTAGAAGTTTTAGAGCTTATAGACTCTTGTTATCTCTTCATATAGTATCAGTTGAGATCTTAACCTCTAAAGGACCATCATGCGTTTTTTGGCATTATAGAAATTTCGGGCAGGTACCTGTGACTAGAGGTTTAAATATTTTGGACTGAAATTTTAATAGAACTTGGAGACGAGGAATATCTTTCATGTGCATTAAATTTCATAACATTTAGAAATACGAGTCAAAAGTTATGGCCTAATATGTTACTTTTTTCACTAAGCGGGCAGTTTGGGCAAATCTGAAAAAAACAATTTTTTCAGAAATAAAAATTTGAAAATGGTATTCTACAATTATATATATGTGGAAAGGTTTGAATCATTCCATTCCAATCATTGAGTCAAAAGTTATAAAGATTTTTAGTTTGTGGACAGTTACAGATTCTTTACTATAAAAAAAACTTTATAATTGTTTATTTGACTCAGTTTTCAATATTTTTGGAATAAAATTAAATCCTAGGATGTAGATTGATTATTACAACATTTCAACCGTTGGGATTGGCACTTTCTTAATTCATAAATAAATTCTTAACAATTTAGTATTTTGAATCATTATCTATTTCTTTCTACTTACTATTTTTTTCCTATACGTTGTACAATTCCAAATGATGCGAAAAATTTCAAGCATATTGCCAACTTGTTTAGGAAGTTGAATTCAAAGTAATACCATTTGGACATTTTTAAATTGAAAAATGAGCTTGTAAAGTATAGCTGCCCGATTTTTCGCAAGATTGAAAAAATGGTTTTGGAGACTTTGAATGCTTATATCTTTTGATCTTCACAATGGAATTTTCTGATCTTTTTACCACATGTTGTTAATACATCACACTACAAGATCCTATGGTTACATGTGTCAAAAATTGTTTTTTTCCAAAAATTTGGTAGTTGTATTAGAAATGGTAGTTTTGGAGCCTTTTTGGTGATTATATAGTCACGGAACTTTAGGGGTTAAGTTGTCAATTTGATACATCCATCACTAGCATGTCACATGCCATACGTGCCTCTATAGGCTTAAAAGAGTCTTACATACGCAAGTCACGTCGTTGTAGACATTGTCTTACTCCAATCTATCAAGAAAGAAATGTTAAAACCAGTCATTCAATTATCAAGTGTGTTCAAGAGGGAGAGTCTTCTAATGTACGGCTTTATAAATGGAGTTCCCCTACCTAGATAGTTGGTGATTTGAATCCATTTTTTAGTTTGTCGATAGTATTCAATCATATAGTCCAACAAATTCATCATTTTTCTGTCCCCTGTTTCTTTTAAATCTTGATTGCTTGAAGAGACCTTCTTTAGTGCATTATTCTAAGAATGAAGTAGCTACAATTGATTTTAGCTCCATCTTGCATCATAGACTATAGTTTTTATAATTTATGTAGTTTCTTGTATTCAATAGGAATCTTAGGTTTGACTTTCTACCTTATCAATCATTATTGTCATTGTCTATAGCTAGAAACCTAGAAGAAGTAGTCAAATGTTACGAATACACACTTGGTAAAAACTCATCATGATCAACATACACAACAACAACAAGTTGAGGCTCACAAAGGCTTATTGTATTGGCTACCTTGCTTCTGCAAATATGGATTGTGATTCTTTAGAAGGGCTTTCAAATGAACAAGACTAAGTGGAGCGATTCAACAAGCTTTCTAATTGTTGTTGATGACTTTTTCTAAAGTTTTTACTCTAGCATGCAAGCTAAGGTGTCACAACCCTCACTCCAGGGCATGCCCTTGCCAACTTGGTGAGCAAGGGAGACTTTAGAGGTGACTTCTCAAGCCTTGCAAGAAATTAGATGAGAGAAATGAGGAATCCCGAGCAGATAGGGCACTATGTCACTCTAATTGGAATAAAACAAGTGGTGTACTATACATTCTAGGAAAGCTAGTGAGAGAGTACACTTATGGGTCTAAGAACATAAGGATTCCAGTTGTGAGTAAAAAGATATGGCTCTTCAAAATTGACAATGTCCTAGTCACAAACTAAATTTGTGGGATGTGGGAGAAGGGGTTCTAGTAGGAATACTTCGTCCAAATTGGGCATGTTGCATATTGATGAAAAGCTAAAAAGAAAGGATTTCAAAATGCATAGGCTCACAAAGGTTTAGCTATGAGCTTGAAATTATAGGCAAACAAAAGGGATATATAGAGCCATAGAGAACTACACCTCTTAAGGGACTCAAACCTTTGGAGGTCCATAACTTGTTGTGTTTGAAAACTGAGTAGTCAATGGTGATTTGCAATAAGAGATAGATCATGAAAATGGGCTTGCACTTTGGATTTAGAGTTAAAAGTTATTTTGATTGAAACATCGGGAGTCTCTTAGAGCTCATTTTGAGGCCTAGGCATGGGAATCAGGTACCTTCTCAAAAACAAATGTGTCTTGAATGTTTTGGTGACCTATAGAAAAGACAATATGTTGAATCCGGCCTACAAAGAATACTATGAGGAGGGTTGGTCTCTTTCTTCACTCTGGAGTAGTGGTGTGGTGAGTCAAAGTGGTCATGGGTGGTGAGGTTGATGATGGAGTGTAACCACCATTGTGATGGTGTCTTGCTCCATGCTAAGCCATGACAATGAGTCTTGACCAATAAATTCTGACTAGTAAATCTTGAGATGAGTTCCAAAGTAAGATTGTTTGAGCCAAGTGGGGAGTTGGTTATTATTCAAAGGCGGTTAGCGATGGTAATGAATAGTGCCACTATCGAGCGCTGGAACATCAATAGAAAATCTGCGCAATGTCATCAAATGACATGTCTGGGATTTTGTGGGAGTTAAGTGATGGGAGCCATAGAAGAATGGTAAAATTGTTGCTAACGTTGGAACCTAACATTGCAATACATCACATTTTTAGTACAAGGAAATTGTGACGTTTGATGTCTCCAGAAGTGAAGTGTCACATAAGCGCTTTAGAAAGTTTGCTAGAACTATAGAAGCAAGTTTTGCTAAAGAATACAACATTTGGTATCTGAGCATAATTATTTAAAGTAATAGAGTTTGGAAAGTATGACCCTGAAAGCTACCAAAGCTGATGAGGTTGAGTTTTCAAGGCAAGGCCAACAAACTCGTAGTCAAGGTCTAAAATATGCAGTAGGGCCAGAAACTGAAGCTGAAAGGGTTTATTCTTCTACTAAGGAATTCAATTCCATAGTTGAGCAAGATAAGATACACTACAAGGAAATGGCATCTTGTATGACAAAGATTTGACAAAGATTTATCCAAAGCAATAAGTAGGCTTCCTGACCCTGCGATTTATGTCGACTCGGACATTTTCTTCATTTTTTGTCAACGTGGAGAAGTGGCGACCGCCCTCTCCTCTCTCTCATTTTCCGTTTGGGGAGCGCGAGAAGGCGACTCTTCCACAACACTGTTGCGCATCTCTGCGTTTCACAATATTAAGGTGTTAAACAAGGGTTAGATTAGACTCTTCTTTCCATTTTTGTTTTCTTCATAAAGTTTAGAAGGTTTTGGTATGCTTTTCTGTGTTTTGCGTGGCTTCTGCACTCGGTAGCATGTTCTATTCTATAGGGTTTTAATTTCTTTGGCGCAAATGCTAAGCAATTTCTATGTAATGGATATAAAGCTTGTGAAGTACTCTATGGGGTTTGTATGCTCAGGACAAAAAGAAACGTTAGGGCTACAAACGCCGCCGTGCACGTAGCACTTCTTCGAAAGGTGGTGGATGAGCTTGGATGGGAACAAGCACAACCCAAGGAAGGTGCTGCGTGCGGACAAGTGTGATGATGGGTTGTTATTGCGGAGCGTGAAGAGGTGAGCTTGTTTGAAGAAGAGCTTGTAACCCTAGCGTGAAGATGTGAGCTTGTTCAAAGAGGAGCTTGTAACCCTAGCGCGAATAGCCTTTCAGTGTTCTTTGGATTTAGGTTTTGAGCTTCAAATATTGTGCTCTTTGTCAACGTTGCTTTCAGGGTGACTGACTCTAGATGTCTTGGATCGAGTAGTAACTTCAAATAAAGAACTGAGAGAATTGGGTTTCTTCTAAGTTGAGCAATGAAGTTTGAATTGAATACCGTAGTGTTTTCATTGGTGAACTAGAGACTTTCCTGCTTATAGTCCACTTGATCTATAGCTATTACCAATTGTCTCAAGACTTCAATTTGTATAAAACTTAAACTCTGTCTAGACAAAAATTAATTTCACTTTCCTTCGTTTTGCCTAGATGGTTAATTTGGGCATGCAGTGAAGATTGGACAATTATATTTTTTTTATATTTCGATGGACTGATGCTCTGCTTTCTTTCTTGTGGTTTAGCTGTTGGAGATTGCATTATTCAAGAAAGAGCCCGTTGGACTTGTGACACAGGAACAATTCTTGAAGGATATATTGAGGTAAGACACTCGATTGTACCTTCTTCACCATACAGCTTTTCAGTTGTAGCCATGCAAGTGTTCCTCAATATTTAGTAATAGTAATATCTATGAGCCTGGTTTGATGAACGAAGGTAGATCTACTAACATGTGACATAGTAAAATGCAATAGTTTTTTGAAATACTGGTCCGAAGTCTTTCTTGAAAGATTTTGAATGAGCGCTGGGTTGGATCACATATATGTCCATCACTGATATTGAAATTAGTGAGCACCTTCGTGTGAAAATCTGACTATTGTGACGGGTAGCTCTATTAAAGGAAAATGTACATAGATGTCCTAGATCCACTATTCTCTTCTAATTATGTTCTCATATGTCTGTTAATATTCTTGACCACACCTTGCAGAGCCTTGTCATTGAGAGTTACATTTGCAAGCTCTACCAGGTAAGGCTATTAATTGTTTATCCTTTATAATGCTTAAGTTTGCAATAACTGTAGCTTGTCTGATTTAGAAACATCTTCAAAAATGCTTGCAAAGTTCTAATCTGTACAGCTCAATTGACATGAAGCCTGTCTTTAAATCCTAAAGGACTGAATATGCTTTTTTGAGAACATAGCTTTTTTGGGCAGCTTACTACGAGCGGAGATTTTATTTTTTTCCTTTGAAATTTTTGCACAAGATTTTCCCAAGGAGTAGCTTTAAGGCCCAACAATTTTCATAATTATTGATTACAGGATTAAAAAGCTATTGCATGATATGTTGTTTTCATTGCTTGAAATAAAATAAAGACCTTGGGTGTAGATTGTTCATTACAACATTACGACCGTTGGGATTGGCATTTTTTAATTCCATAAATAAATTCTTAACAATTTAGTGTTTTGAATCATTCTCTACCTCGTCCTACTTACTATTTTTTTCCTATATGTTGTACAATTCTAAATGATCTGAATTTTTTCAAGCATGTACCCCAACTTGTCTAGGAAAATGAATCCAAAGAGAAACCACCATTTTGGACATTTTTCATACAAATGTGACCTTGTGAAGGCCCGGATTTTTGCAGGGACAAAAAAATGATTTTTGTCAATTCAACTGCTATTATCTTGCAATCTACACAGTGAAAAATTCTGAATTTTTTTCCACATCTTCTCAAACAAGTTTACTACGAGATCCTATGGTTATATGTGTCCAAAAATGTTTTTTTTCTGAAATTTGATAATTGTATTAGAAATGGCAGTTTTGGAGCGTTTTTGGTAAAAACATAGTCAAGAACCTTGTGAGTGTTTTGAATCCCACCCTAGATTCTAACATGCACAACCAGGTTCTATGAGTAAATCTAAGTCTATGGGTGATTGGCTGTAATAAACAAGCTGCCTTCCAAGCAATGGAGCTTTTTTACTACAAACGTGAATAACTAAGTAGAAGTTGAGGGAGGATTAATTTAATTCTAAGGGGTTTTTTCTATTTTGAAGTCCTATCTTATCCTAAGCATTCAATTGTCGCCTAATTAAGTTTATTGATGTGAGTTCTAATCTAAAGTACATTTTGTTGTAATTCTAACCTTATTTTTCTTATCAAATCTATTATTTCCTAATTTTTCCCTGTTAATCAACCTCTATCTAGTTTCTACTAATATTCTTCTACTTTGATTAAAGAATTAAGGATTGGTTTAGATTTACAAAATCTTTGGTGAATTTTGACCAATTCAGCGGTTCATCAAAATTTACCCTAGATTTTATCTTTTCCTAATGGTTTTACCTTCTTTTACTAAATTATCTAACTTCCTATTAAGATTTTCTACCTTGGTAAATTATGAATTTTAGTTTGTAAGGTTCTAGGTAAATTTTGACCGACTATCGGTTCATCTAAATTTTCCTTGAGTTTTTACTCCTCTTGGTAAACTATTCTAACTTCCTTTCTAAATTTTCTACCTTTGTTAAAAATTCAATTACTTAAAGCTAAAAAGTTTTAGTAAATTTTGACCGATTAACGGTTCCTCAAACTTTACTCTAACTTTTATCTATTCTTGAGATAAATCTAAAGTACTAATTACTTTTGATTTTTTCCCTACTAATCCTCTCCGATAATTTCTAGGTTAATTTATCAATCAATTTTACAACAATTGTGGTAAAATTCCGATAGTTGATTCTTTTTCGACTTCTATTGAGTTGGTTAAATTTATTTGACGTGGTGGTTAATTTCTATTGTGGAAGTTAAAACCACGGGTTAATGTTTTTTACCCAAAGTAAAGGTTGTTTAGATGAATTTAGATTTCACCTAATTCTTATTTACTTCGGACGAAAAAAACTTACTTGGATTTAATTCTTTGTAGGATTCTACTTTAAATCTCTAAGGTTGTAAATTCCTTCTCAATTTCCTACTCTAATTTAGATCCTGAAATTCCTTTAGAATATTTTTTTGGATGATTTTCTAATTCATTCGTTTCTTACATCAACTTCATTCTCTCACTACTTTCTCCATTTTTATCGGATTTCTATGTTTAATCTCTTTTCAAAAAGCTAGGAGAATTTTCTATTTAATTTTAAATTCTAATTTCACTAATTAAATCCTCCTAAGGTCTGATTCTATGTCCTAAATTCGGCTCTAGGTTTTTAAAGCAAATCTAACTTGATTAAAATCTAAAACACAATTAGAGCGTGAGAATTAAGAACGCACCTTGGAATCATCGATGGTCTCATGCTCCATCTGGATCGTGAAGTCCATCCCTTGTTGGTGTGCTTCCTCCACATTTTGTATATATTCGATTCTTGATATTGGAAAAAATGGTCGGTCAATCCTTTTCCTTTCCTTGTTCCAATTGTAATTGGTTAATTCTCCTTGTTACCTTGATGTTGTTTTTCCCTACTAATTTTGTTCCAAGATGTTCTAATTTCTTCTAATTTAAAAGTCTATGATAGTGGTTTGGTTTTTATTTTTTCTAATCTTGTTAATTTTAGTCTATTATTTTCTATCCTAAACTAAATGGGTTGTATGTTTATGGTTTCAAATATTCCTTTGTCTAGGACTTTAATTTTGTCTAAGGCAAATACTAACAATTCTAATTTTTGAATGATCTGAGATATTTTGTAAGTTAAATTTTAGCAACTAAAGTGATTCTAAATTTTTCTATAGTCTAAATAATTCTAGAATATTTTTAATTGCCCCTTATCTTTTCTTATGGTGATAGCTTTTCTTTCCACCAAAGTCTTTCTTTTTTCAAAGGCAAATCTTTGAGAAAATCTAAGCTTTAGAATTTTGGTTGGACTATTAAGAAAGTCAAATTTTAGTCACTAAATGGTTTCTAAGTCTTTTCTAAATTTAACTAATTTCTAGAACCATTAGCAAGTCAATTGTTATTTCGTTGTTTTTTTATTCATTGACTTTGAATTATATTCTAATCTATGTCAAAGCATGTGTTTTAAACTTCAACAAGGCTTACCTTGACTTTGATGGCCCTTCTCTCCAATTACTTCAGATCCTCTTGCTCTTCCTTCTGTGCTAGTACTGAATCTGGAATGAAATTTTAGATCATAATCACCTCAAATGAATTTAGTTGTGGCGACAGCTCAAAGTTGTGTGTGGTTTTATTCCCTGTTGATTGAAGAAGCTTGTTGAAGGCCCTTGCTGGACGGAAGAGCTTCACTGACGGTTTTTTCGGTCAAATAGAGTTGACTTTTCCTAGTCCAATTATCTTTTTATCAATTGGTATGACTCTGTTACAAATTGAGCCCCTACTGGCTACCTCCCTCTCGATTTTTGGACTGGACTTCTCTAATTCAAATTTCAGAGTTTTTTCTAAGGTTTTTGGAAGGCTTGAGACTCTGTCTGACCCTCTCTCCCTCTCGATTTTTGGACTGGACTTCTCTAATTCAAATTTCAGAGTTTTGTCTAAGGTTTTGGAAGGCTTGAGACTCTGTCTGACCCTCTCTCCCTCTCGATTTCTGGACTGGACTTCTCTAATTCAAATTTCAGAGTTTTTTCTGAGGTTTTTAAAAGGCTTGAGATTTTGTCTGACCCTCTCTCCCTCTCGGTTTTTCAACTTTCCAAGCCAATCAAATGGAAGAAAAAAGAATAAAATTTTGGGGCCCGTTGGGTATCTTCTCGATTGATGGATGGTTGACTGTGAGTCTGATGATGGCAAGCGGTAACTGAATATCCAGCACTATACACACCATTGCCTAGGTACCGAGGCTGACTGGCTTCCTCTAGCCTTTCTGGTTGACTGAAATTCTAAGGTTGGGCGGTTGTTTTGCCAATTTTTGGGTAATTCCAAATTGGTGTTCCCACACCAAACCTTGGGTCTCCCCTATGGAGACCCCCTAATGGAAATCTAACTAGGAATTTTTTGGAAGAGCTTTACCGTACAACGGTCTGACTCAACTAACAACCACTCTTTTTATGCTTTTTTGAGTATTTCTAAAATTCTATTTAAGGACAAAGCTTCGCCGTCCTGGAGGGTAGTGCCTCCAATGTTTGACGAAACAACTTCAACTAAAAAATATTAGTACTAAAAATTATAACTAAGAGCTAAGCTTTGCCGTATCGAGGGGTATGGCCCCAAATTCCGGACAAATTCCCACTTAGCGGTTAGTATGAGGGTTGGATCTCACCCAACTCACTCTAAAAATATAAAAGACTCTTGGACCACTTCTTCCAACGTCTAGGTGTGAGTGTTTTGAATCCCACCCTAGATTCTAATATACACAACCAGGTTCTATGAGTAAATCTAAGTCTATGGGTGATTGGCTATAGTAAACGAGCTACCTTCCAAGCAATGGAGCTTTTTTACCACAAAACGTGAGTAACTAAGTAGAAGTTAGGGGATGATTAATTTAATTCCAGGGTTTTTCCTATCTTGAAGTCTTATATTATCCTAAGCAGTCAATTGTTGTTTAATTAAATTAACTCTATGTGAATTCTAATCTAAAGTACGTTTTGTTGTAGTTGTAGTCTTACTTTTCCTATCAAATTCAAATTTTTATTCTATTCTCTCTTTGTTACTCAGCCTCTATCTAATTTCCACTTTTAGTCTTCTATTTTGGTTAAAGAACTAAGGATTAATTCAAATTTGTAAAGTCTTTGGTAAATTTTGACCGATTTAGCGGTTCATCAAAATTTACCTTAAATTTTACTCCTTTTGGTAAATTATTTTATCTCTTCTTCTAAAATTTTCTACCTTTGTTAAAAATTCAATTACTTAATAGTTAAAAAGTTTTAGTAAATTTTGACCGATTGACGGTTCTTCAAAATTTACTCTAACTTTTACTTCTTCTTGTTAAATTATTCTACCTTTCTATTTTTCGCTAAAAGTTCTTTTACTTGATCTAAAGTTAAAAGTTTGTTGGTAAATTTTGACCGATTAACGGTTCATCAAAATTTACATTGAGGTTTTTACTCCTCTTGGTAAATTATTTTACCAAGAGCTTCTTCTAAAATTCTACCCTCAGTAAAAGTTCAATTATTTAAAGTTAAAGGTTTTAGCAAATTTTGACCGATTCAGCGGTTCATCGAAATTACTCTAGGTTTTACCCCTTTTTGAGATAAATGTAAATTCCTAATTACTTTTGACTTTCTTCCTACTAATCCTTCCCGTTAATTTCTAAGGTAAATAATTGATCAATTTTACGACAAGTTGTGGTAAAATTCCGATAGTTAACTCCTTTTTTTGACTTCTATTGGGTTGGTTAAATTAAAATGACGGGGTGGTTAATTTCTTTTATCGTGGAAATTAAAAACCAAGGTTAACTTTTTAAATCCAAAGTAAAGGTTGTTTAGGTGAAATTAGATTTCACCTAATTCTTATTTACTTCGGAAGAAAAAAACTTAACTGGAGGTTAATTCTTTGTGGGGTTCTACTTTAAATCTCTAAGGTTGTAAATTTCCTTCTCAACTTGCTACTCTAATTTAGATCCTAAAATTCCTTTAGGATATTCTTTTCGATGATTTTCTAATTTTCATTCATTCCTTACATCAACTTCATTCTCTCACTACTTTCTCAATTTTTATCAAAATTTTGCGTTTAATATCTTTTTGGAAAGCTAAGAGAATTTCCTACTTAGTTTTGAACTCTAATTTCACTAACTAATTTCTTCTAAGGTCTGATTCTAAGTCCTAATTTCGGCTCTAAGTTTTCAAAACAAAACAACTTAATTAAAAATCAAGTCACAATTAAAGAGTGAGGATTAAACACATATCTTGAAATCATTGATGGTCTCATGCTCCATTTGGTTTGCAAAGTCCATTCCTTGCCGATGTGCTCCTTCCGTTATTCGTATATGTTCGATTTTTTTATATTTGGAAACTAATACAATGTTATATTTTCCCCACTTTCTGCTTTGCTCCAAGTAGTTCTAAACTTTTATGCTAATTTCCTAATTTTCTTGTCCCATTTTATGCTATTTTTCCCTTTGTTTTCTATTGTCTTCTTTTCTTTTCCTTTAAGCCTTATTTTTCAAAGGCAATCTTTGAAAATCTAATCCTAATTGGAAGTCAAAGTATGACCAACAAGGCTTTCTAACCTTACTTAAATTTAGCTAATTCTAGAACTCTTCCAAGTCAATTGATTCTTTATTTTGTTTTTTATATATTGACTTTGAATTCTATGCTAAACTATGGCAAAAAAGTCAATCTCTTGATTTCTTGTAGACTTTTATATTCTAACGGCAACTACCTTCCTCTTCACTAATATAGGAACTTCCACTTTCTTCAATTTTGAGTTGATGCTTGCCTTATGAGGAGTTGGAATGGCTCTGTTTCTCAATCTAAGTTTAGAACTCAGATGCAGGCAAAGTTCCGATTCAATCTTGTTCTGGAGGCCAAGGTTGCTACGTGAGATGACTGGTTGCTCAATCTCTGTAACTTGTCACAATTACTGATGAGAACTGGTTGTGATTTAGCCTTCTTCAAGCCTTCCTTCAAAACTCAGAATCAATTTCCTAATGGGAGTCAACTTCCTGGCCTTGGTCGATCTCTTGATAATTTCAGACTTTTCTCTCACTGACAAATCTGGCTTCTTAACCCTTGATACTTTTAGGCTTTTCTCTCACTGGCAAATTTGGCTTCTTAGCTTTTGATAGTTTCAAACTTTTCTCTCTTTGGGCAAATCTGGACACTTAGCTCTTGATAATTTCAAACTTTTCTCTTTCTGGGAAAATCTGGCTTCTTAGTGCTTGATAATTTCAGACTTTTCTCTCACTGGCAAATCTGGACACTTAGCCCTTGATAATTTCAGACTTTTCTCTAACTGGGCAAATCAAAACACTTAGCTCTTGATAATTTCAGACTTTTCTCTCTCTGGGCAAATTTGGACACTTAGCTCTTGATAATTTCAGACTTTTTTCTCTCTGGGCAAATCTGGCTACTTACATGGCATGCTGACCATCCAAAATTGGCACCATGACCAAAACTATTAGCTTTTAAGTGGGGGGATTTTAGTGAAAAGAAATCGAAGTTGTAAGTCTAGATAATAATTAGTACGCTCCTCAAAAACCGCCCTTACTAATTGCGGTCCTTCCTCTCTTCTTTGTCTTAATGACGCTTACTGGAAATCAAAGCTAAATTTTAAAAGAAAGTTTTGGGGCCAAAGGCATTATCCCAGTTGGAGTGAGCCAGTCTGGAGCCGATTAGTAAGGCTGGTCAAAAGGCTCGGTCAGCAAGCCGATGGACTGGCTAAAGTTCGGTAGCCTCTCTCTGGTATCGAACCCCCTTCTGGTTCGGCTGCTTCTAAATCTTAACCCTCCAAGCTGTTGATGGTAATTGAAAATTGAACCCTAGCAGTGGTGGCCACTGTGGTCGGGTCTCCTTGGGGGACCCCTTAACTCAAAACTAAAAAGGATTTAAGAAAGTAATACACTCTCTTTTTTATGTTTTTTTCTAAAATAATTCCACTTAAGGGCGAAGCTTCGCCGTCTTGGGAAGTAATTCCCCCAAAATTTAACAAAAACAACTTCAAATTGGAAAATATTAGTAGGAAAAAACTGTATTTAAGAGCGAAGCTTCGCCGTACTGGGGAGTTTGGCCCCAAATTTTGGACAAAGGTCCACTTAAAAGTTAGTATTGTGAGGGTTGGTGCTCACCCAACTCACTCCAAACGACAAATAACGACTTTGGACCACGTCTTCGCATGTCTAGGCTTCAGGGGAGATTTTCTACAACCCGAAAGTGTGAAATCTCACTCCAAAAAAAAGCTCAATGGAAGGGGTTAGTAGGCAACAAGACCCAAAACACAAATCCAAGGGTTCCAACTACCGGCTGCGCCGAGATCCGGTTGGATTATCCCTGGTGTTAGTTTTAAAATTCAAGATGAAGAGAAAATACAAAACACGTATTAGTAGTGGTTCAAAGGGCCCCCAACGTCCTTTGAATGGCACCAAAATCAACAAAGAGGGAGTTCAAGACTCCAAATGTATAAAAAACAAGGTTTTTGGTTCCAGACCAAAAACTCAACAATTGCCAACGATTTTGGCAGAAATACAAAGCAAAAACACTAGAGCCTCGTAGCGGCTCTTCAATCAAAATAAAGAAAAGGGATTCAAAGGGAGTCAATGGGAGCCCTTTTATACTTTTCCGGGGCTCCCATTAACCTCCTTTTACTCTAAATAATATCTACGTAAACTAAAATAATATCTAAGTAAATTAAAATGACTAATTACTACGCCTAATTCTATCCTACAGCTGAATGGGCTATATCTTTTGGAGAAAAGCTCCAAATGAAAAATAGTCTATGGCGTTGGCTCCAGAAGATCCTTTTTAGTCTAGGGACCCTCTAAACCCCTACGCCTAAGTCGATTTTCTTCATAAAAGATAGTGTTTTCCAACCTAGTGAAAAAGGTGGAAAATCCAACTCTTGGAGTTTATAATTTTTGTTGATTATAACTAGCCAGGGTTGTCCAGAAGGTCCAAGAGTGTCAAAAAAGAGTTGTTGTTGACTTAATTCGGACTTTGTCAGCTCGTGATTCGACGGTCCATCCGCGGAATGTTTTGGAATTCCGTTAAATTCCGTTAGCGCCGCCGGTTTGGGTAGTTACCAATGTTGGAATGTCGTGAAACTTGATTAGGCTCTTATTCAAACTAAAATACACTATTCTAATTTTTAGTGGGATTTTACCATTACCAGATTAATTTCTATGAATTTCTTAATCCGTGGTAATTTTGGTTGACTTCCCAGGGAGTCATCTTCTGCAATTTGGAAAATTACAAAATAATTTGGGTAGCTTCTAGGAAGCCTCCAAATCCTTTTTGCAAAATCTCAAGTCAAACTAGTACTTATCCAAGAAGAAATAAATTCCTATTTTTCGATTTCAATTCCTTTATAGAGGAATCTTTCTCATTTAAGGGAATCTTAGCAATCCGTCTTTGCCGTTACGCTCCGGGCATGTTTCTAAGCTAGAAACACCTCTCTTTATGTTTCGGTTGTCCCTCGTGATTTTCTGTGAGTTTTGGCTTGAAAATCCAGTTGTATGTATCTTCGTAGTAAAACTGTTTGTAAATTCTATCGGGATCTTTATAGTTGGGTGAAGGTTGGAATTGGAATCACTTCCAATCCATAATTTGGCTCTTATATACCCACTTCCACCGTTAGAACTTAAGAAATAGCACAGAATTGAATGATTTTGATGCTTTTGGAGTTTTCATCTCAACAGGTATCATTCTACCTCAAATATCCACAAAGTAGTATAATTGATCAAATTGATAACAATTTACTCATTAAAATGAGTAAAAAGCAAAAAAATTTATACTCTGAGTTCCAAGTGACAACCTTGGGGCTCACAAACCTTTAGGGGTTAATTGTGAGTTGTTAGTGATTATAATTGTATTGAATAATGCAGCCATACCTGGTGAAGGGCTTAGTGAGGATGCAACCACTTAGGTTGATTGCGACCTGGCAGTTTAGTGAAGAGTATTATCCTCCAACCACCAAGACATTGAGGACCTCAAAGGTGATGGTTAACGATAGCCGAGGTGTCATGAGATGGGGAGCATCCCACTATAATTATAAGATATGACATCAACAAGCATGTACCCAATAAGGTAATTGTGCCTCAATTTAATAGCCACCCTCCTTGAATCTAAAGTGTGCTCTCTAATGCCGTTGCTGCTGCTGTCTAGGACTCTGAAAGCAATCTTGCACCAACCACAAGAGCATCTACAATATTGTCCTTCCACAGTTACAATAATGTTGCAGGATGTCCCAGTGGGAAGCGGTCTTTTGTTGGTGTTCCAAATAGGTTTGGCAATATTTTTTCATGTGGCTTTAATGTGCATCAATAACCCCACAAGTGCATTTGAAGACAAATTGGTTTTGAATTGTTCTTTTTTTCTTCTTTTTTTCTTCCTGTTTTGAGTTTTGTGTACAAACTTGGATAATCTTGGATTTATAGTTAAGATATTTGTTCCTTGGTTTCTAATCTCTCTATGGACCAAGCAGTGGGGATGAGGGCCAAATCAATGAAAGAGTCCAGAAATTGGCCAAGGCTCTCAAGGATGAGAGCTTGGGCACCATGCTCCAAGTCTGTTGTAGGAGTGGTGAACTGCATCATTCAACATGCATCGATTCAACATTGCTTCCAGTGGTCCAATGAATACCTTTACTTAGTGAGGAGTGTCTTCATTGACATGTTGAACCACCGCTACCCAATCTTCTTGAGCTTGTAATCCTCTTTCTCTATCTTTCATCTTATTGAGACGATTTCATTTGTATGAAATTTTCATTTCAAAGTTGTTAAGACTATCCTTTTGAGGATGTGAATCACATCTACAATTTAAAAACCGGTTGTTGTAGAACATAGATTGCTCATATGTTCAAGTCTCTGTCGCAGGTCAAGCTCAAGTGATGGCTTGCTCTGACTCTTCAAGTAGCCCTGGACAAGTTAGAGGTGTCCGTTTACAATATTACTGGTAATGCTCATGACATCCATATGTACCTCTGCATCCTTACGGCTCAGGAGCTTTGTGACTTTTCTCAGGCTTTTAGGTACTTTGATCCTAACATCATCTAGAATTGTTTCTTCAGGCATTTTTTAAATAGATTTTGTAAACATTTTCTAAAGCACTTGAAGCCTCTGAGGAATTTAAAACATTTGTGTCTGATGTTAAGGTTTGGATGCTCCGCAAGAATGAGAATGGCAGCACTACAAACAAAGTGGAGAATGTCGTCTAGGTGCTGGAAGGTTTGGCACATGCAATCTACTTGAAATTGGGGGCATGCATGCATCGCGTAGCATTTGCTGGTAGGGAGATCTGAAAGAGCTATAGGTAGCAAATGGTGCATGGACTGTTGTGGTTTCTAATCCCATTGGTCATATTTTAGCCAGAGGTTTAGCTAGAGTTTTCTACGCTTATAGCCAAAGGCTTTAGCCAAAGTTTTATACTCTTATAGAGAGCTGTGTAAAAGAACAAAATGCAAGGAAGTGTTGTTTTCTTGACAAAAAGAGTATTCAGACTTGCTGACTTGGTGATGAGAATCCACTGCGACAATGGGGCAAATAATACAAAGATGATAGGAATTCTGTCAAAAAAGACATTGAAATCTATCAAAACTTTGTTAAAAGACATTGAAAATTGACAAAATTTTGTCAACTAAGCGTCCAAATCAGGGTCTCCTAATTGACGGCGTAGTTAACAAAATTTTGTCAACTTTCAGTCAATTAGGACTAAAATCCTCTTGTAGTGATAGCAGCAATATGATTGTTTTAGCCAATTAGCAGCCTTGGACCCTAGAATTCGGCCAGTGGAGAGTAGGAACTCCTAAACACCTCTAAGAAATGGACTCTTTTAAAGCACTAAAATTTTATATTTTTCAATGTTGTCCTATTAGACTAAGCAAGTAAGAACATGAACTACTTAATATTACAATCAATACATTAGCCAATTATTGAATTTATATGCATATATTACATATTCCAAGAAATCAATTCCAAATGGTATCATTAGACACTTAAGTGTGATGGAAAGATTGCCTTGGGCCTTAAATACATCAAGAAATTTACCTAAGCTGAGGCAACAGATTAAATTCACAAACAACAATGGCAGTTGACCCTCTTGTACTAAAATGATTGTTCCATCTTTGTTCTTGCTCCATTTTGAAGAAACCTTAGCTTTTTAGAAAGCTTATAACAAGATCTACAACTTTTTTAAACTTCACACTACAAAAAAAAATATTTCTTAAATTTTGACAAAAATTTGATATAATTCTGTCAACTGTCCCATCAATTAGGACTTCCTAATTTGGACACTTAATTGACACCATATATCAATTAGGAAACTTAGTTGATAGACTTTTGACAAACTTTTGAAAGAGTTTTGACAAAATTTTGTCAACCTGGTTGTCATCTAGGACTGGAATCTGGTCTATCCTAGTGTATTATAAACAGTCCTGTGTCCTGCAAATGTCTATATTTTGACGCATAACTGAGGGTCAGATAACTGATGCACTACAAAGGAAACCTACCGAGGATGTAATTAATTTCAATACAACAAAGAGCAAATGCAAGTATGTGTAATGACAACCAAATACACTACAAGGAAATGACATCCTATATGACAAAGAATTGATAAAGATTTGTCCAAATCAACGAAGAGCCTTTTTGACCTTGAAATTTTTGTTGATTTGTACATTTTGTCCTTGTATTGAATCAACAGCCGCCTTCTCCTCTCTTGCGTTTTAGGTCTAAGTTAAGGAGCACCAGTGTCTTGTTTCTATCTAGGAGCGTCAAAGTCTTCCTCGTTCTTTGGGTAAGTTGCACTTTTGGAGGAATATGGTGAGTGAGATGGAGTAGCGCTGTCGTGTTGAGATGAGCGCTCTTTGGGAATACGCAAAGTATCTGGCTGCAACTGGAACTAGTTAGTCATTGACTTCAAATAATCTTCAAGTCTTCTATTCTTCAATCTTCTTTTTGTTCTTCGGCCTTCAAACTCCTCCCCGTTGGCCTATCCTGTGTTGGCTCTAAACGGGTCAGGATTCGGTCAAGTAGGTAATAAGAACCACGGGCCTCGGACGGGTAAAACGGAATGGCATAACACGAGATGCCATCCGGATGATGGGCTCCTAAACTTCAAACTCCCGGTGACCAGTTCTAACTAGGCTTTAGCTTTCACCGTGAGAACAAACAGATTCGACCATGTGGGTGATTTAATCCCACCGTCTCCACAAAACACAAAATGAGGCTAAGCATTGGTTTAACCCAAGCTGCTCGCAACAACAAAAATTTACAATAAAAGACAAGCCACAAGCCACAACACACAAATTCTCCTCCAACTCCAACTTCAAATCTTCACTCCAACTTCAATTTCAAAGCTAAACTTTGAATGAACGCCACCAATGCTCCACAACTCCAAATAGAATGAGTGATAGCTCTTTGTAAAGCTAATACAATTTTCTATAATTTCACCAAATTTCAATTCATTCTAATACTCTCTCCAATATCTATGATTGCCCAAAGTTTCGGCCTCTAAAAGTGAGGGCAGCAGACCCTCCTTCACTTCAACATTCACAACTCACTCATAAATGCTCCAAATACAACAAATGATAGCTATTTGAAAAGCTAACAAAATTCTCTACAACTTTTCAAAATTTCATTGCAAAATAAAAATCTGTCCGTCTTCTATGGTTGGTCAAAGTCTCAGCCCCTTCAATTGGGAGGCAGTAGACCTTCCTCCACTCAAACTAGCACAAATCTCCACTCACAACTTCAATTCAAGCAAGAAAAGATCTCTTCCAATCACAACATCATAATACACAACTCCTCCAATTTTCATTGAAAAACCCCCTTCTCAAAACATAACACAACAACAACCTCCAAACAATCGGATCCCCCTCTAAACTCACAACGAGAGAGAAGATGAAAAAAAATCACCTTTTTCCCACCTTAACACTTCACTCTATCTCTTTATCTTTTACTTTTCCATTCAATCTCCATCTTATCTTAACTCTAACTTCACTCTAACTTCACTCTAACTTCACTCTATCTACAGAATAAAGAACTAAAATCTACATATATCTAGTAGAGGTAAAAAAAAAACTAGAACCCCAATTTCTTGAGACTTAGAAAAAAAACCCTCTAGTTCAACATAATATAATCTAAATAAAACATAAAGAAGAATATCGAATGAGATGAAGCCACCTCAAATGATGTCAACTTCTTTATAATGCAACAAATATTAAAATCTATCTAAATCATATATATATACATAATCTACATAATGTCTGCATTTGCAACACAACAACGCAGAGAGCTTTTCCTAGTTGGAGAGGCGATATTAATTGCAATTTGCCAACTAGTCTCTATCGATTAGGATTTTGAGTGTGTTTTTGTATTGCAATTGTTCTTTGATCAAGATGTCATTTTTGGTTGTGGTGGAGAAGGTGAGTTAGGATTTAGCACGTGTTAGGCTATCTGCCTGGCAATTGGTGGAGAAGAGATTATTAGGTCTGGAATTTTAAACAAGAGGAACTCAAAATTTTGGATACATGCTTCTCCAGGCCCAAAGTTCATGTTTAGGATTTGCCTTAATTACCCCATCGCCAGCCTACACCATCACTTTGAGCTGCCCACAAGGTATCTTTAGTCAACTCCTTCTTTGCATTTCAATTCCTTTTTTCAATGGCCTCAAGCATTTTCCGCATGGCCATTTTGTCATGCTTCGATCTCAATCCAAGTGTGTTTGGACTACTGTTTTAACCCCTAAAGTTCCATGACTATGTTTTTACCGAAAACGCTCAAAAATTGCCAATTTTAGAACAAGTACCCAAATTTTATTTTTTTTAGTTTTGACTCATGTAACCGCAAGACCCTATAGTATGCTGACTTGAAAACATGTGGTAAAAATTTCAAAAATTTCCACCACGTGAATTGCTAGATATAAGCATTCAAATTCACTTGAGTCATTTTTTGGCCTTGCGAAAAACAGGGCAGTAGCATTTTACAAGCTCACTTTTTGATGAAAAAATGTCCAAAATGATGGTGCTTCTTTAGATTCCTTTTCTCTAGACAAGTTGGCTACATGCTTGAAAATTTTCACTTCATTTGGAATTGTACAACATATAGGAAAAAACTAATAAGTAAATAGTGTTAGAGAATGATTCAAAATTCAAAATTGTCAAATATTTAATTATGGAATTGAAAAATGCCAATCCCAATGTTGTAATAAACAATCCGTATCCTACAATTTTATTTTATTCCAAAAACATTGAAAATTGAGTAAGACAAAGGACTTCAAAGTTTATTTTAGAGTAGAGAATGCATAATTGCCCGCAAACTAAAAATCTTCATAACTTTTGACTCATAGATCAAAATGGTATGCTTCAAAGCTTTCCATATATATGTAACTCTAGAAACCAATTTCAAATTTTTTTTTATGACAAAATGATTTTCTTATCTACCCGGACTGCCCAATTACAAAAAAAAGTAATATATTAGGCCATAACTTTTGACTCACCTTTCCAAATGTCATGAAATTTAGTGCATATGAAAGATATTCCACATCTCCACTTCTTTTTTTAAATTTGGGCCAAAAATATAGAAATCTCTAGTCACATGTATTTGCTTAAAATTTCTATATAGCCAAAAAACGCTTGTTGGTCCTTTAGGGTTTAATCTTTGAGTTTTGAAGTTACAATTGCACGTACTGATTGTTTGACCTGATGGAAAATCTAGACAAATGTTCTGAGACTTACAGTCTGAGTACTCCAATTGTGAGAAGCTTTGCAATTGTTTGATTTGAAATATGTCGAATTTGGTTTTGGAGACTGTTGTGAATGTTGTATATTCTGCTTCTTTTTTTTGTTGAATTCCATTTGAGTCTATAGAAGATTTCTTGGCCGATTGTTTTGTGAACATTGTCTGGAGCTTCCACTGGTTTTTATGAGAATTTGTCTCTGTAGCGCTAGTTTAGGTCACATGAAGGTGAATTGGTCACATAAAGGTGAATTGGTCTCCATTTCTGATGTTCAATTGGAGTAAGAGCAGTATGTTGGCCATGAGAAGCATCATGGTTTATGCGCACAAGAGTAAGAATGTTGATCATGCACAAAATAAGTCAAGTCGGATTGGCAAGCTTCGTTGATGTGCTTCAAGCTGATTTTTTTGGTGAATAAATGAGCTCATTACTCTATCTTGTTTAAGGCAGTAATCTTCCAATGAGAATTGCAAGCATTTAGTGAGGCAAGTAATTGGTTTGAAGAATATGTTTTCATTTTTTGGAATAGTGGTGATGAAAATTGGATCCCACGTTCTTTACAAAAGATGGGCATTTGCAGTTAATTGGCAAAGTAGTCGATTTCTGATGTTGCTTGTATCCGTGGGTGTGGTTGGTTTTTGGATCTGCCCTTGCCATGCGTCAGCTTAGGTTCTCTTTGATCCAGCGCTTGTTCCGTAGCCCTTGTCAAAAGGTGTCTATATACGTACTACCAGCACTATGCTCAAATGTTCCACTCAGCTAAAAGCGTGCTTGTGTGATGGATGAGTATGTTGATAGCTGACGCTTCTTTGTGCTCTCGACTCCTATAGTACCTTGCTCACCAAAAGAAGCAGGAGAGTGAAGAGAAGCGCATGAAATAGATAAACAAAAATTGCTAGGGAGAAATTCCTTGCAATGTTGGAGGTAACGTCACTTGACACACCATTTATGCCTTCACAATTGTTATGTGCAGGAGAGAGCACAACCTGTTAAGAACGTTCGATTTGAACTGTGATGTTATGAACCAACAGTACGGTATTTTTTGCCAAGAATCGAAGGACTTGACATCCTCTAAGCTTTGGAGGTTCGGAGTTTTCTACATTGTTTGTATTTTCATCTGTTTTCATCTATTCTTGTTTTTGTTTTTAGTTTATTTACTTTTATTGTGTGAACTTCTTTGTGAAATTTGGAAGTCATGTTTTATGTGGTGTGGACATTATGAGATGATTTCTGACTCGCATTGTCGGATGCACATAATTTGTGGTAACAGCAAGGCTCTATTAATGTTTGAAGACAATCAGAGTTTTTAGCTATTGATAAGGACCAGAAAAGAGAGGAGCTCTTTGAAGATTACATGGTGGGGACTTGGAGTAGAAGGTATGTTCCTTAAACTTGTATTCGAAATATTTGTCAGCATTGACTCCAGAAGGTGGTACAGACTGGCGTTTCATTTTAATTGTTAAGTTGGATATTATTTGATACAATACGGTAGATTTGACTAAGGTTTGCTTTTGATTCGTGTCAAGAGCGTGAAAAGGCTTTGGAAGAATGGAAGAAGTAAATAGTGGAGTACACAAAGTTTTTGGAGAGCTGTGACTTCATAAAGGTACGTAGGATTGTCTTCCCTGACATGGCAACAGCACGACAACTAGACGTCACACAACGTCTAATAGAGCCCTTGCAAAGTCCAATAGAGTCAAATTTACCTTTGACTATTCAAAAAGTTATCCCCCTTTTACCTCCGCCATCTAAATGCCATGTAGCATCCACGTGGCACATTCAAGGGGCACGTGCGAGTTTGATGAGGACGGGCAATTGCGGGTTTAGGGCGACCGCGGGTAAGGGTGACCTCTTGTAGGGCAATTCCTTGTAGGGTGACCTCTTGTAATGTGATTTAAACTGCCACTTCTGCTGCGTTTATAAGAAAAAACAAAAATTCAATTTTTATCAAAATCTAACTATAAGATCTTATACTTCATTTGTCTTAGATCATGTGATAAAAATTTCATAAAATTTGACCATACTGATTGGAAGATAAAATCATTTAAAGTTGGAAAAATAGTTTTTCTGAACATTGACCTGAAATTTTGGCTGACTTTGACCACCATTTGTGGAAAAATCTTATACTACAAACTTTGATTTAAGAATATTTTACGTTGAAAAATTCAGTTGAAAGTCTAATAAAAAATTCCAAAAAATACACACTTGATTTTCATCTTTTAAGAAATTGTTAAGTAGAAGTAGGTCCAAAATTGAACAAAAAAATTAAATTGCTAACAGCTCTAAGATAGAATTGAAACACAATAATTCCAATGGTGATGTTGTTTAAAGAAGCAAATGTAACCTTGACAAACAATTTTTCATGGAAATTGTGAAAATTGCACTCAAAAATGAAATCCCGTAAGAAGTTTCTATGATTGCCCAAAAAACACAATTGTTCATAATTTTCTCATTCTTAATCCAAATAGAATGAACCAAAATTTCACATGTAGACAAAAACACAATATTTGAGGAAAAAAATTTTAAAATTTAATTTTGATTTTTGGTGATTTTTGTACTGCCTGTTGACCTCCGTTTTTGGCTTAAGGTGGCATATCTAATGCTTTCAAATACCAATTAAAAAAATAAATATTCCCACAAAGATAATATATTTTTCTATCTTCAAAAAAGTTTCAAAAAATCACAATGAAAATTGAGACTATAGGTACCTACTTGAACTCCCTAGAATCCCTCAAGAGGATGTTTGGTCCTTCAAAAATCATTGCAAGAAAGACTATCTGTTTTTTGTAGCGTTTTGCACAGTACTCATTTTTTTGGGGGGGGGGAGTACTTTACAATTAGATTTTTTATTTTAAATGTAAAAAATATGTTTCATGTATACACCTTTAAGAAAAAGGCACCTTAGGAAGATAAAGCATAGAAAAATTCTCTAAGTAGGAGAACTAAAAAAGTGCAAAATCTCATGAAAAATAGGTATCTTCACTATAGTTTTACATTTTAATTTGTAAAAAATGGAAAAAGAATTATTTTTTAAATGAAAAATTTGTCCACTTGGGAAGAATTGATGGTGATGAGATTTCACCAAAAGAATTATCTTAGAACCATCTTCAATGCTCAAAAATTGTGCATAATAGGAGTGTTGTTTGTATGCTTTCCTATTGTGCAAATAGACCTTGAAAATAGCTCCAGATCATTAAATTTGGGAACTCCTAAGGGTCAAACTATACTCAAAGGTACCAATACTATTACTTTGCTTGGACTAGGTTTAGAGTCCTTCTCTAAATTTTTAAAGCTCTAAATTACTTTGATGTTGTTATTTTTTAAATAAATATATGGATGAATGGTATTGCAATGCATCCCTTTAATAAGTTAAGGAAAATTTTTTATAGGTAAAATCCTAAGAAAGACGTATATCACCAGCTACAAAGCAAAATTTAGTGTCTATATTACTATGTTTCACCAAATAAACACTCAAAATGGCTCATTTTGATGGCAAAGGCTATCCCCAAAAGATGAATGAAATCTTGAATTTAAATCTTGGACACAAGGTAGTGTAATTTTTTAATTAATTAATTGATTTTTGACGAATTATTGATTTATTCTAAAAAAAAATTAAGCATTCAATTACCAAAATAGCTTACATAAGGCCTTGATGTAAATAATATATACATATTTGTTCTAATACAATCATCATTTGGATTTATTTTTTATATTGAAAAAGATGATCACATGTTTTTCCTTTTGAATGTTATAGAAAACGGAAAATTCTTCAAAATATAAGCAAAAGTGTCATTTTTTATTCTATCATATGATTATATATACACTTGATTTTTTGGGATTCAATCACATTATTATTCATTAGAAATTAGACCCCTTTCTACTATTGAAAAATATAATAGGCTAACATCTAAACTTCAATTGGAACTTTAGTAAAGAATTTTTAATTTTTTGATGAATAAAATAATACTAGTCTTAACATGACTTGAAGTAATAGTTAGAAAGGACTAAACTACCTATAATTAATTGATTAGCTTAAAAGACAATAGCTAAAAAGAAATTACATTGCAAATTTTATTGGGTCTAATCCTTTTTTGGCACCTTTAAGTGTGATTGGACCCCTAATATAGTAAAAATTTCTAAATATAATTTTGTGATAGATTAACAAATATGATTTTTAAATATAAAATGATTTTTTTTTTTTTTCAAAAAAATAAGGATGACAAGAGAGTCACTTTCATTGTAACAAAAAATAGGACCGGTCTTTCTTGCAATGACCCTTAGGGGTTAAAATTCAACTTTCTTTTTGTGAACTTTCTCACATAATGGTTTAGAAACAAACTAACTTGGATAAATTGTTTGACAAAAATTACAAAATATTTGCACAAAAGAATTCAAATTCAAAATTCAATACATAGACCTCGGCACCTTGCATTTAGAATATTCAATATTTTTTCTAACCCCTAAAGTCCCAAAGCCCCTACAAGAGACTTGGGTTTGCCAACATATTTACAATCATGGAATATAATATTTATTTCAATCGGTGCCCGGGAGCAAAAGTTATGCCATCCTAAGTCTAAAAATCAATTTAAGGGAAATCTAAAAGAAAGGCCCCCAAAATGGATTTTTTTAATTTTTAATTTTTTTCTCAAAGGTTATATTTTTGTCTTCATTGGAAGCTTTGATTCATTTTATTTGGACTAGTAATGAGAAAGTTATAAACAGTCTTGTTTTGGGGCCACTCTAATCATCTTTTTCAAAAAATAATTTATAAAATGCATTTTCAAATGCATTTTTTACAATTTAAAAAAAAATTAAGAGAGGGTTAAGTTTTCTTGTTAGAACAATCTTACCATTGGTACTATTGTGTTTTAGTCCATCTTAGAGCTATTAACAATTTAGTCTTTCCTTCAATCTTTAACTTATTTCTACTTAATAATTTTTTAAAGAGTGAAAATTAAGGATTTTTCTTAAGTTTATTTTATAGATTTTCAACTCAATTCTTCAACATGAAAAAATATGAAATCAAAATCATTAGGGCAAAAATTTCAATTTGAGAAGATTTAAAGCCAAAAAATCTAGTTGAGCAAGGTGTAAAAAAACACTTTAAATGCAAATATCTTCTCTTTATATGCAAATACAAAACATTGGTGCGAGAAATTATTTTTTGGGGGGCTTCATCAACTATGGTTTATCCATAAGCAAATTCACCACCTATCCACATGTCAATCGCTTCTTCGGATCAAGCTCAGGGAATTCAGCAACTTCCTCACAAAGTACCTCATTGTCAATGTATTTTCAAATACCTCATTGTCGTATTCCTCCATATCATTACTTTTCATCAATGGGGCCTATTTTCTAATAGAATACAAGATAGGTTTGATCATATATTTATACTCCTATTGCATATTCTCTATGCTCCTCTTTAAATGTTGTGGCTTATACATATAGAACAATCCTAGAGCCTACACCAACATTTCTTCATGTTCTCCAATTTTTTTTCTTAGTAGGATATTTGTAATGAATCTTGGAAGATTCAAAATTGATAACAAGCCACCTAATTAAAAGTGAACCCACATGGTTCCCTAATGCATCTTTTTTTGAGGGGTTTTTTCACTTGTTTTTAAATAACATCAAAAGTTTTAGTTATACAGCCAAATTGTTTATTGTTTATTTTCAATGCATGATAAAAAAAGAGCTTGCAAATCCTAATAATGGCTTTTGCATTGTATCTATGGATTATCTGGTGAGCAAGGGCAATTTCAAAACACCCTACTTTAAAAGAACCCTATGAATTATAAAGACTTCTTAAAAAATTTCCCAAGGTAAAAGGATCAAGGCATTTTAGCTCTGAGAAATCAATGAAAGAAATGGAGAGCGTACATAAATAAAAAATGATTTTCAAAAATTTTAGAAATAATTTATTTTGGAGTTTCATGATGTATGACAATATGAAAAACTTGGGACAAAAAATATTAATAAATAAATTTCCAAACACTTGAAAAATAAAAAGGGTGAAGAAGTTTGAAATTTCTTTATAATTGCCAAAAATTGTCCTCCAAAAGAAGATGTTCTTACTTAAACCTCTACCTTTTCTTTTTTGTTTACAAACTCAACGGGAGAATAAAAAACATAGCCATTTTTTGAAAAAAAGAGAAAGTGATAGCTCCATTCTCACCTGAGATTGCCCTAGACAAGAGGCCACTTACAAAAGGTTGCCTTAGACCCATAGTCACCAATAGAACCAAAAAAATTGTCAATTTTTGGAAAAGAGAAGGCCATGGCTCCCATCTCCACCCAAGGTGGCCCACAATAGGTCACCCTAGACAAGCAATTGCTTGAGAACCAAAGTCGCCCAGAGAACCCAAAGAACTTCCAATTTTTGGACAAACAGAAGGTAATGGCTCCCACTCCACCCAAGGTCGCCCAAAACAAGTGGTCGACTATAAAAGGTCACCCACAAGGAGTCGACTAAGACCTGAAGCCCCCCTTGGAACTCAAAAAATTGCCAATTTTTGAACAAAAAGAGGGCAATGGCTCCCAACTCCACCCAAGGTCGCCCAAAACAAGTGGTCACCCATAAGAGGTCGCTTTAGACAAGAAATCACCCACAAGAGGTCGCCCGAGACCCAAAGTTGCCCACAGAATCTAAAAAATTGCCAAATTCTGAACATAAAGAAGGCAACATTTGGCTCCCGAGGTCGCCCAAAACAAGCGGTTGCCTATAAGAGGTTTCTCGAGATTCCAAAATTGCCCGTATAACCCAAAGAATTACCAAATTTTGAATAAAGAGAAGGCAATGGGTTGCACCTCTATCCGAGGTTGCCCAAAACAAGTAGTCGCCTATAAGAGCACTACTAGAAAATGGCGTCCAAATCAACAAAAAATCAATGCTTATTTGTTGAATTGGATATCAGATTGACCAAATTAACATATATGTGTCAACTATGTAAATGTTGGTGACAAAACTCAACATACTTCTGCTGATTTGGGTACTACATTTCATGTTGATTTGGACACTACAAAAAAAATAAATACTTATTTGTTCATTTAGACTTACAAAATTTTCAAATAAGTTTTTGTCATGTGAATATCATTTAAATGATCATGGTTGGAATTCTATGTACAATGGAATTTTGTTTTTTAACTTAATCATTCAAAATTCAATGTTTTTTAAACTCAGCAGACTTTGATGTCTGTTCTGACATAGTAAAACATCTTTTTGCAAAAATCTTTAAACTAATAGAAGTTGGAAAATCAAACTAAGTTTTGTCTCCAAAAACCCGTTTCCAATTTTGAGTCTCTGGTCAGAAGTTATGGACAAAATTTAGAGAGGGATTGAAATGAACATTTTCTTTGGCATTTTTAAACACCCTCTATGAATTTTGTCCATAACTTTTGACCAGAGACTTGAAATTGGAAACGGATTTTTGGAGACAAAATTTAGTTTGATTTTCCAACTTTCAGTAGTTTAAAGTTTTTTGTAAAAAGTTGTTCTACTATGTCAAAATGGCCTCCAAAGTCTTTTGAGTTTACAATCTTAAAATTTTTGCATTATCAATATTGAATTTAAAATTATTTATGTTGAAAGAATTGAATTGAAAGTCTAAGAAAAAAATTCAAAAAACACACACTTGATTTCCATTCTTTAAAAAATTGTTACATAGAAGTGGATACAAGATAGAAAGAAAACCGAAATTGTTAATAGGTCTAAAATAGAATTGAAACACAAGAATTCCAATACTAAGATTGTTCTAACAAATGAATTTAACCTTGTCAAACTCTATGTTTTGAAATATTGTGAAAATTGTGCTAAAAAATGAACCCTATAAGTGGACCCACAAATTATTTTTTAAAGAAGATTATCTATAACCTTCTCATCACTAGTCCAAAACTCCAAATAGAATGAATAGTGAAATTTTGAATTATTTTGAATATTAAATACTTTTAATGAAACTCAATAATTTACTAGGCATTAAATGGATATTGTTGGTATAGTATTATAGAGTAATGATATTAAAAATGACAATTATTGACAAATGCATATGATAAGAACAAAATCATTACATATTGTCAAAATTTTGGTATGAAATTGTAATTTGCATATCATATTAAATTACCTGTAATCCAAACAAATGTACTATATAAATGCCTCACAAACAAACATCTTGAATTCAAAAAGATTGTGGTGAAAATTATTGTTTTAGTTGCCTAATACAGATCATTTTGATTTGTATTAATTGTATGATAGGACAAATATCTTCAAATCTATTCATATTAGATTCAATAACGAGTCAAATTACAATCTATAGATCATCTATGATACTAAATGGAATCGCAAGTCTTTGATTCATTAAAGATCTTCAAATTCCATTCAAATTAATATCATCTACATTTTTCTCTACATATAATGTTTTTGAAGCACACATATATTGACTTTTTACAATACCAACAGAGGATGGGTCTTAAATGATGTATAACAACTTGCAATAAAATATTGAGGTCATTGTGGCTCAAATAAAAAGCATAAGCAATTTTTGGAGATTACAAAAACCGCCTCAACAATTGAATGAGTCTATGGGGTGGTTAGCTTTTGAATTTATCTATTTCCCTACTGTAATTGCTTTTTGCTTAAAGTTTTTTTAGGATTGTAGTACACAAAGAATACTACAACATTCATCTTTGTTCATTTGGATTTGGTCCACTCATCTTCTATGTATGGCACATGGAGTGAACTTGAACAGAACATAGACCCAATTTTTGCAATCACTGTAAATCTAAGAATGCTTGCAATGGCTATGTTGTAATGCCATTTCTGTCAAGCGATTGACTATTTGATGACATTGTCCTATCTAGTCTTAATAATGCTAGCTGTATGGAAGTAACCGTATCGGTTTGTTGCAATACACAAAATAGTGAAATTAGGTTGCCCCTTTCTAATTTCTCAACATTGTGCACTATATTAATATTTATTTATTTTCTACAAGAATGCACTACCACAAGAATTAAGTATTGTTATAATTGGGACTCATGAACCTCCATGTGTATATACAAAAATATCTGTAGAAATATTTGTTGACTTTGATGGCTTGTGAAGTAATTTTCTTGAAGTACGGCAATTTGCGTAGCAATATATTGTAGCACTGGTCATTGCATGAACGCTACAGCCATTTTAGAAGTCGTTGAGAATTTTGAACTTTCAACACAAGTGTGTTACAATTTATGAACAGTGACAAGTGTTTAGCAACTAAAACCTGGAATTGTGAGTATTATGAGTGTGTTTTATCTTGTATCACATTTGCAGCAACCTTTTATAACATTCTTGAGGAACTCTGTGTTCACCCCTAAAGGACCAAGGCCTTCTTTTTGCCAAAAAACTCTCAAAATTGCCATTTCTAGAGCAAAGAGTAAAAAAAATCTGAAAATTGTTTTTTTTGCACATCCAACAATAAGATCTTATACCTAACTAATATGACAATGTGTAGAAAAAATTTCAGAATTTTTGACCGCACAGATTGCAAGATATCTGCGTTTAAAGTGAAAAAAAACAAGATTTTCAGCACATTGCGGGACTAGATTTTTTGACTTTGAACATTTTTAACTTAAGTTTTTTGCATTACAGAGTTTTGAGCTTTAAATTTCTATAGTGGAGAATTGAGTTGAGAGTCTAGGGGAAAAAAAAATTCAAAAAAACTTAATTATCATTCTTAAGAAAATTGTTAAGTAGAAGATAGTACAAGATAGAAGGAAAATCTAAAATATTAATATCTTTTAGATGGAATTAAAATGCACTAATCCCAATGGTGAGATCGTTTTAGCAAGAAAAGTAAACCATGTGGAACCTTTTATTTTTGAAATATTACAAAAATTGCATTCCAAAATGAATCCTATAAGTTATTTTTTTCAAGAAGATGCTTTAATTGCCCGAAAAACAAGATTGTCCATAACTTTCTCATAAAAAATCCAAATGAAATGAATCAAAGCTTTCCAAATAGGAAAATATATAATCTATGAGGGAAAAAAAAAAATTTTAATTTAAATTTTTTGCAAAATTTTTTAAGTGCCCCCTCTCCCTTGTTTTGAGCTTATTTGGGCATAACTTTTGTTCCCGGGCACCAATTGAAAAAAATATATATTCCCACGAAGCTTATCAGTTTTTCTATCTTCCAAAAAAATTTCAGAAAATCACGATAAAAATTCAGCTCGTAGGTACCTGCCCAAAATCCCATTTGTCCCCCAAACAGACAATGGTCCTTCCGGGGTTAAAATAATCTAGATTGCTTTTGGACACACTCTTGACCTGATGATGTCGTAGACTCTGCAAAGGCACTTTCTCAAGTGCTTAGAATTTTAGCTCCATGCGTCAAATCTTGACGGTGATTGAAATATCTTTCAGATATGATTCTATCATGATATGATATTCTCTACAGAAGAGAACTCAAGGATGCTTATTAGTCCAACTTCTTTTCGTAGGTGATGATCACATTTGCAACAAACCGTGAGACCAAATTGACGAGTAAAAATTGTGCCAAAATAAAAAGAGCAAATAGAAATGTGCAAGTAGTCTTCATGTTACATCAGAAGCCACATTGCACGAGGCACGTGCGATTCATTGTCTGTAATAAGTTCTGTGCATTTTGTGAGCCATTCCTTGCCTTGACCTTGAGTACACTCCATCTGAAAGCCGTTTCAGACACACTTTTCATAAAGAGTATCCTCTGGTATATACTGGGTGTCGAGGGGAAGTAGTTGGTATGTAAGCGAGGAATTCAGTAGCAAGGTATGGATGAGACGTTGTTGGAGTTCGTAACGTAGTAAGTAGCTTTGTTTTGCGTCTTCAAGGCTACAGTATTTAGACGAACGATTTGCAATTACTTCAAGGTACTAGCTGATGAGCTTTATCTTGAAAGGTTCAGAAGGTTCTGTGATATACAGATCTGGTTGTGCTTTTGAAGGGATTTTGAGTTGAGATCCGTGTAGTTGCTTTCGGGTTTGCGATGAGTTGAACAGGTGTTTTTGGTGTGCAGGTAGGGAGCTTGCAAGAGAAACGGCCATGGCGTCCAGAATGCTAGTGGCCCTTCTCCTTTGGAGCTTGTTCTGCGGTGCAGTGGTGCAGGCCCAGGACTTCGATTTCTTCTACTTCGTGCAACAGGTGGGATGCTCTACCTTGTCTTGGGCCGCAAGTTGTATAAGTGAAGCAGCAGCTTCAATGATATGAGGGGTCATTCATATTGCTCAGAGAACATTCGATCTACCGTAAATCTATTGACTTGTTTTGTTGATGGGAGCAGTGGCCTGGTGCGTATTGCGACACAAGGCAAAGCTGTTGTTTCCCTCTCAGTTCTGATCCGAAGGCGGTGTTTGGCATTCATGGCCTTTGGCCCAACTACAATGATGGCTCTTATCCCTCTTCCTGTGGCAACGAGCCTTTTAATCCGAAGACGGTATCGTTACTCTTCTCTGCTCTTCAAATTCATTGCGCCCGGTAGGGCTTAAGGACTCTCTCTTTTACTGTGAATGAATTGTTCTTCTGTCCCCTGGTCTGAAGCGCAGTGATGGCTTGCAAATGCAGGTGAATGATGTGTTAGCCAAGATGGACGATGATTGGGGTTCACTGGCTTGTCCCTCCAGTGACAGTAAAAGCTTTTGGAGTCACGAATGGAGCAAGCACGGTACTTGCTCGGGCTTGACACAACATGAATACTTCCAGTCTGCGATCGATCTTTACGGCAACTACGATATCACCGCCGCCCTTGCGACTGCAGGTACTTGCTCTTGTTTTACAGCTTGTCCGTCAAATTTTCTTAAGTAGCAACGGCAACCGCGAAACCTTTCTTTGGAACTATTTCATTTGAAAATCTTGTACGCTTTGTTGTCCAGGTATATCGCCAGATGGGGGTCAATATCAAATAGAGGACATTCGCAAAGCCATTGGCAGTGCTCTCGATGGCCATCTTCCAGGAATTGAATGCAACAAGGATGAACAGGGCAACCGACAACTGTACCAAGTTTACATTTGCGTTGCCACGGACGGATCCACTTTGATTGAGTGCCCCATCTTTCCTGGTAATGAATGCAAGGGCTCGGTGGAGTTTCCAATCTTTAACGCATTGCAGGGTCATCAGCGAGTGTGAGCGCCAATCCAAATGAGGAGCAGTCTCTAAACCTAAGCCTAGATTGGTTCATATGAATAAGAGAATTAATCTTCCAATCAGGTTGCATGGCCTCTACAGGCTTTTAAGCTTCTGCGTTAAATTGTGATCTTCATGGCAGTTGTTCGAAGAGGATACTGCCTTGAGTTTCGAGTTTCCAAATGTACGAATCATTGTTGACAATAGGGCCACGAATGCACAACGTTGTGAAAAAACTTTTCAACACGCACGGCAGCTACCTGTGCTTTTGTGTTGAGGATTTTGGCTTGTTATTGCCTGTGCTTTCATCTAGAAGAAATTGTAAGTATGCGCTTGATTGAAACTTGTCTGCTGGTCAATGTTTAGTGTACTTGGGTATGTCAGCATGAATCATTTGTTAGAGTTGCTTCCAGATCTGGAATTGGAATGCCGGTATTGTATGGGGGTTAGAAAAAAATGGAAACCTTCCCGAAACGAGAGCTGCAGTTTGTTTGAACCTTGAAGCGCAACCATTCTTAGTTGATGAATGACTTTGGCAGAGAAACTGTAGTCATAGAGAATGCAACAATTCATCTTGAACTTTGATATTTCTGTGGCTAAACACCGACCTCATCCTTCGTAAGTTGTTCAAATTTTCCTTTTTTATATTAATTTAAGTTCGATGCAATATGATAACTTTTTTTGAAAGTACTTTCAAAGTGATATAAACTAGGCCAATGGTGCTAGCATGTGAGCGCAAACACGTGAGCCTACAAACCTTGAACCTTGTTGAAGGTATGTACCTACAACCATTTGAAGGTGTTAATAACATATGTGCATATAATACAGGTACACTATAACATGGAAGGAATCTATAACATAAACACCTGCAACCATAGAAGGTGTCTATATTATAGACTCTAACATCCATGGGCTCATAGATTCTATGCTCACATGTTAGCACTTCCCACCTGTATTTGCACATTTTTCATACGTTGATATACACTCTTGGCAAACTCTAAATTCTTGCAATACCAATAGTGGATCATCCTAGATTTTTGCACACCCATTGTCTACCACTTATTCTCAATCTTGGTATGGTTATTTTCTCACTTCAGCTCCTCTATCCTCAATAATCCTACATCTGCAAAAGATTCTACCTACATTCTTACTTTGACCAAAACAACTTTGGGACTAAGAGAATTAATGAATCACCAGAATGATACCTTTCTGCTTTGCGACAAAAGTTATGGACACTTTCACTTATAATTAAGAAGCATATTTGCATTAGACTCTAAAGGGACTAATTGATATCAAACGAAGTCAATAGATTTCGGTGAATGTGCTGCATTCTAAACTCCACCTTTAACACTTTGCATTACATTCTCTCTAGGGATCAAAACGGAGGGTTTAGATAACAGAATGTAATGCATTCTACATAGGAAATGACTCCCACTCTCTGTCTCAGCTACCCAATGAACTGGATTTCAACTGGATTGAAAGCTCTAAATAGATCATAGAACAAGAAGAACAGATAGCTTGCCGTAGATGAGCCGGTTCATTCTCCCAAGTATCTGATTCAAATCGACAGTCGTAGGCACACGACTAATCACTACTTCAAGTACAAATGCAAGAATATAGCCAAAACATTTCAATGAATAATCAAGCTTAAATTGAGAAATCCAGATATCAGTTGCTTTGGCTCATATTTCTCCCTCCACGCTGAACTGCTAACTCTGAAGTCAGACCACAGTTGTGCATTAATGGAAATGGAAAAGGGTGACCACACAACTGTGAGTCCACCTAATGCACTTATCAGCATGATAGAAAAGATCCAATGAGCACCTGATTCCCAACATCCTTAAAAGCCTGAACAAACCAATCTACAATACACGTGCTCAAGCACGTAACTTGTTCTCTATAGAGGTAACTGGGACATTGCATAACTCTTGGCATTGCATGACTTGATTATCTCCATCATTGATGCTTCATTTGTATCAAGGGGAATCTAGAGAGCAATGTCGAATGTAGTGCTTGCTACACCTATTCTTGTGATCCTTGGTGTACTGATTCCAAGCAAGTAGACTCTTGATTCGATCTGGAGTTCTCCTGTGAAGATAAATATATCCGAAATCAACAGAGAGAGAAAACTGAAACTCCCGGGATAACGCTGTGCATCAGAATCTTACATTTTGGAACATCAAATGATCAACAGTAATTGGACATAGTGTCGGTTTAGCGGTGCACTGCTGATTTGGAGTTTACTTACCTTAGGTCAGCTCCTCAAAAATATAATCGTCTGAACCACAAAACTTGATCCAGTCATCAACGCTGACACAGTAGATCTTTACTTCAGCAATAGATCTCATAGACAAAAGTTTCTCTTTGTTCCAGATGCCCATTTCTGGGTTCTCCCTCCAAAACCGAGCAGACTTGTGGAGGTTGTATCTTGATCTGGGAGTGTTTTTTATGGTCATGCTCTTCACTCCAGAGAATGGTGTGAAAACTCCGACATCAATTTGATCCTGACGCACCGAGGTTGTAATTGAGCCCAACCCTATTCTGTATTCAGGTTCGACAATTGAGTCATAGAAAATTTCATGCTGAGAGCTTGTCCCTTCGTCGATGTTTTCAAGTTCAACAATTGAGTCATAGAAAATTTCATGCTGAGAGCTTGTCCCTTCGTCGATGTTTTCAAATTCAACAATTGAGTGAGAGAAAATTTCCTGTTGAGAGGTACTCCCATCACGCTTAAACCATGCTCCTGCGCTGGATTGAATGTCCTGGAAGCGAAGGCTTCATCTCATTGCAACCCAGCATCTTGAAAAACTTGGAATACAGGAGGGCCTGCAGAGATTCTTCATCCATGTGGGCAGTGAGAAACTCTGCAAATCGCACTTTGAACTCCATCCAAGGGTTGTGTTCAAAGTCTGGGATAGTCAGAAGCGTCCCAAATGAAACAGGTATGGCTGCAAATATCTGGGCCTTAGTTAACCCTATCACCATTGCCGCCAGTGCTGAAAGAAGCTGACACGCCCTGCGATTCTTCAATCCAAATATGAAGAAGTGTGTAGTTGCCTTCGCCCAAGCGAAGATGCCAAGGCCTACAGTACTCTAACCCAGCCAGCTTGGATATTCATAAGATGAGGGCGGCGAGTGCAATAAAATCGAGGGTGGCTGAAGTTCTAGACCGTGAAAATAATGCATTAGAATTGCAAAGATACTATAAATGTCGATAAAGATAAGATAATAAGCTAGCCAGGTCGAAGAGCCGACTGATACGAATAGTGAGCGTAGTATATTAAAGAAATGCAAGTCATGGAGCGCCGCGATAATTAGACACACAAATACAGTCCATGAGTTCCGTGAGAAGGGACGGAGGAGAGGAGGGTAGGCAGCCAACAATGGCAAAGTGATGTACACAATCCACAACAACGGATTCACAAACAGCTCGGTCAAGAGCTCCATTTGCAACAAATTTTGAAAATTAAACAAAACGGAGGTTGAATCAATATCACTAGTCAAGCCAACGCTCCTGTGCAGCCTGCGGCCCCTGCTCCGTCCTAGTGAAGATTAGAATAGGGCGGCGAAGAGGAGAAGAAGAAGAACAGGGACTCTACCGACAGTCTGTACCAGTGTGTACCTCACGTCTCGTTTCGTAAGGGACCACACCAGCCCTTTTGGGGGGGGCGAAATGGAGCCAGAAAACACCATTTCATAGTAAAACCCTTTTTTTCGCTAGAAAAGTTTCAATCCAATCTAAAATATAGATGAAATTGTCAAATTTGGATGGAAAAGTGTTTTATGGTACAAAAGATGAATGTACAAAGAAATAAAATGCTTCACCAAATTTTAAGTGATCGCCATTCTGACACTTTTTCAAAAAACAAAAAAGAAGGGCTAGACCACACTGAATACGCATTACATTGCCTTTTAGTATGGTTTCCCAATCACAGGCAGATAGAGGTACATGATCCATCCATCCCTTGTCCATCCCGCTGTTTGTTTTGTTTTATTTTGTTTTGTTTTTTTGTTTTTTACATTGAGATCTCCCGGACCGTGCATCCCCAGCCACGTGTTTAGTACCGTCGGAAAGTCCTTGGCAAGGAAGGGTGCACGGGCTTGGTTTCGTGGCGTTCCGACCTACGGTGCAGAAGTTATGGAATTTCAAAGTATTTATAGATCAAAATAGAAAATTACTCTTTTACTTTGATTTTGGTCATTCTTGGTACCTTGGGAAAGCTTTTGGCGAGGAGGGGTGGATGGGCTTTGCTTCATGGCGTTTGGAATGACGTTGCGAAAGATATTGAATTTCAAAGTTTTTATTTTATGAATTAGAAAATTTAATTTACTATGATTTTGGCTGTGGCAACAACACATGGCACACTAGTAGAAATCTAGATTTCAAAATCATTTCAATTTGGGTACACAACAAAAATCCAACAATATCTTATTTATTGTTTCAAACAATATCTTTATTCATTGTTTCATTGATTATTTAAAGTGATATGAAATGTCAAAAAAACACTTAACCCTTAAACAATGAGGAGGCCATTCTGTGGTTGATGATGAATGACAAAGAATCAAATTGTATAGGATAGAAGTGCAACTATTCACCCTCAAAATTTGTTGTAAAAAGGAGAGATCTCTACAATAGTTTGACTTCCAATTGATACTTATAGATTTTTTAATGTACACTAAATAGGGAAATTAGATTGCCCCAGACAAATATCTGGACATTCTACACTATATCAATATTTTAGTTATTGTAGAAGGATGTAGTAGTGATGTGGGGAAACATGTATGCTACATGGACTGATCCTCATGTCTAGATCTTGTAGCATATTTTTACATTTGAGAACTTCCCATACAATGTCACTTTTACAAATTGGCTAAATGGAAGAGAAAGTTCTCTTAATTGGCTTTAATTCTTAGCTAATATATGAGATGTTAAGATGTAGGACACAAATGCAATTAAGAATTGCATTTCCATTGATGTATTTCTTTTGCCAATTCACTTGTCAATGCATGACCATGACTTGTTTTTGTTGCCAAAATTCTTTAACAAAAAAGATTATTCTGCCATTTCAATACTAAAATTGAAATTCAGAGGGCCACATTAACTTCCATCACTCCCTAACTATCGTCATAATCCATACCTTAAGTTTGGCTGCTTGTTTGTTTGTTTGTTTGTTTGTTTGTTTTGTTTGTTACGTTGAGATCTCCCGGACCATGCGTCCCTCGGCCACATGCTTGGTACTGTCGGAAAGCTCTTGGCGAGGAGGGGTGCACGGGCTTGGTTTTGTGGCATTTGGAGTTACGATGCGGAAGTTCTTGAATTTTGAAGTATTTATGGATCCAAAAATTAGAAAATTACTTTGAATTTGAATTTGGTCATGTTTTTGGTACCGTCAGAAAGCTCTTGGTGAGGAAGGATGGACAGGCTTTGTTTCGTGGCGTTTGGAATGACGGTGTGAAAGATATTGAATTTCAAAGTTTTTACTATGATTTCGACTGTGGCAACGGCACAGAGCACACTAGTCACTATTAGATTTCCATAATTCTCACCACAACTTTGCCCTAGCAAAAAAATAAAAAGCCAAAGCAACTCTTCTAAAACTACTTAAGTTGCCATCCTTGCCCTATTCAAAAAAAAAATTGTAGCCATTTTCTCTTATAAAAAATATATATAATCGGCAAAGCAGCACTTTTCTGAATGTGGAAAAGAAAAAACATCGATAGGAGTTGAACATAAGCTAGAATTGAAGTTGAGTATTCAGACTAGGAATCAAAAAGTGAAAAGTTAGTGTAAATTGCCCTAAATTACTGTTAATTTGGTTGGGTCCTTGCTTGAGGACAGTCAAATTTCCCCCAAATCGTCAAAAAATCACATTCCTATATACCGGTAATTATGTCAGAATGCAAAAACTAATAGTACACTGAAGTACCCTTAGTCCAGGGACCAGAACGCATTGTCGGCGATGCAACTATTCAAAAAATTTAGTCACGCTAGTCGCACTGAAATTTTCGGGGAAATTTGTCGCTCGAGCGCGCTTGCCTGCCTTATAAAATTCAAAGCATGACAGGCTTCTAGAGGACAGGCAAATTTGAAGTAGACGCTACCGCGAGATTGCAAGTTCAAGCAGACGCTCTAGAGAGAGATCGCCATTTCAAGCCGATGCTCGATCCATCAAGTTCGCCATGCATCCCTTTCAAGCGGTTCTGAAATTGGCTCGGATTCGGTCGACAGTCGCCTGCTCAATGCGGAAGCCACTCCGCAGCACTGCATCATCAATCGGCGGGGTGGAATTGAACAGCCCCGGAACGATCTGCTGCAACCCCGGATTCTGACTGTTGAAACCTGCAAATGCCAGTGCCGGACCCGGACCCACATTGATCTGGAAGTGGACGAGGCCGCGCGGGAAGATGAAGACGTCGCCCTTGTAGAGCGTGGTGACGAACAGGCGCCGGTCGGTGGTGACGAAGCCCATGTAGAGCGCGCCCTCCATCACTAGGAAAACCTCCGTGGCGCGAGGGTGCGTGTGCGGGACGTTGATGCCGCCCACAGCGAAGTCCAGGCGCGCGAAACCCGTGCCCAAAGTGTTAAGACCCGGCAGCGCGTTCACGAACACCTGCGACAAAGGGATACACACACTACCTTCAGTTTGTGAGACCGTTCTTTTTCACAAAATTTGCCGATTGGAAATCACATTTTTAGGTGAAACCCTACTCTGGTTTGAGTTCAATGTATGAAGCTGGTTGACAACATTGAATGCATCTGTGCAAAACCCAAATTTGTTAAGCTATATTTTGAGTACAGAGGCGAGGAAAACTTCAAGAATGTCAATGCTGAAACGGATTGATAGTGGGTTTCACAGTGACTTGCACTAGAATTGAAAGCAGAAAGACCGCGTCAATTGCACACGACGAGCGTGAGCCCGTTCGTTTTCACAAATTTTGCCGTTTGGAAATCACAAGTTTAGGCAAACCCTAGGTGCTCTGTTTTGAGTCCAAATTATGAAGCTCCTTGACAACATTGAACGCATCAGTGAAAACCCACGATTGTCAAGCTATCTGTCGAGCTATGTTTCGAAAAAATAGGCAATGAAGAATTGAAGCATAGTAATAATGAAACGGATTAATAGTTTAACAGCGACATGCACTAGAATTGAAATCAGAACGATCATGTTTCGGCATCGCCATAGCTCTTAGAATTTAAACAAGTTTCGGATCTATCTTCTTCCACCGTGCACAGTGTCAGTGCTCACATTCCAAAAACTCAAACATCCGATAATGTCTACAGCTGGAGCAAATATGAAATGGGGACGATCATGTGTTCCGGCATCGTCATATCAATGAGTTCATAGAAAAGAAAGCGGTACCCTAAAAGCTATTGAGCAAATTTCGTTGCACTTGGTGGTGTGAAACCCAATCACTAATACTAGAAAACTTAGGATCAATAGGCGGTGCAAAATATTCAACAACATATTACACTGACCTGCGTGGTCCTCTGGCGGTTGCCATTGTTGGTGTCGCCAGGAATGTGCAGGCCATGGTAGATGAAGTCGTTCACGGTGACTGCGTCCAAGTCCTTGCACACGAAGCCGTTCACTTTGACGCTGCTCGTCAGGTCCGCCACGCAAATGTCTTGAAGAGGGCCGGGGTCATTAGCTAATGCAATCAAAGGGTACAGAGCGACTTGCACTAGAATCGAAAGCAGAACAAGCATGTCTTTCGGCATCGCCATAGCTCGCAGAATTTGAACAAGTTTCGATCTTCTTCCACCATGCACTGTGTCAGTAGTCCTCAAATTCCAAAAACTCAGACACTGCCAACGTCTAAAAAGCTGGAGCAACTACGAAATGGGAAACGACGTGAGCTTCTACGATTTATAGACAGTGCATGGCAAGGTTTTCAAAGTGCAGAGTGCGGTTAATTTCTGATCATGCCCAGTGGATATGTTAGCATTAAGTGCAGTCATATTCGAGTGCGGATTAGGAGTTATGGGGATTCCTTACGATCAGTTAATTTGGTCCTGGTTTCAAGGATTACAGTGTTGCAGACTTGAGACTTAATGAGCTTCCTTACATGCACTTGAGTTTAGTAAAGATGACAGTTCTTCGAGATCGGTGTGATCATTGATGATTGAGCACAGGAATTAAAAGCTACAGTAAGTTAACTGAGCACTGTTCCTTCATTTTATGAATTTGTTTCATGCAGTACTAATTGCAGGTCTCTGGATACTTGCCAGTTTCTCTGAATACTGTAACTTAGTCATGTTAGGAGTCTGGCACGTACTCTGCTGCGTGCTAAGCTTATTATGCTTCTGTTGTTTGACGAAACTACGCGCAACACGGCCGCAACATTGGGCATATGAACAAATAAAGTATGAGAATATTCTGTATTGAGCATAGATCCTGTTGTTCAACTGATCAAATGTTTGTTTATTTTGTTAGAATTTTGACAGGGTTTGATGCAATATTATATTATTTGGCCATGAGAGTAAACCATATATTGACGCTCTTTTGAGAAAATGAGAACCATTGATGCACTTTTGAGAACCGTTGATGCACTTTTGACAGCTTGCATATAATGCATTGACTGTACTCCGTGCTTCCAAAGCTGGACTGAGCGTGAATTTCTTTTATGGGTTTGACTTACACTAAATTCATACCTTCCATCCATTACCTTCCATCCATCCATTTGTTTGTTTTGTTTTGTTTGTTTGTTTGTTACGTTAAGATCTCCTGGACCGTGTGTCCCGGTTGCATTCTTGATATCGTCAGAAAGCTTTTAGCAAGGAGAGGTGCAAGGGCTTTGTTTTGTGGCGTTTTGACCTACAACGCAAAAGTTATTAAATTTGAAGTTTTTATAAATTAGAAAATTAGAAAATTACTTCTACCTTTATTTTGATTGTGGCAATGGCACAAGGCACATTATATATGTACCTTAAGTTAATTAGTTAGTTAGTTTGATACGGTGAGATCTCCTAGACCTTGAGTCCCTTGGTTGCGTGTTTGGTGCCATACAAAAAGCTCTTTGCAAGGAGGGGTGCACGGGCTTTGTTTTGTGGCATTCTGACTCATGATGTGAAAGTTATTGAATTTCAAAGTTTTATTATATGAATTAAAAAACTAGAAAATTAATTTCATTTTTATTTTATTATATTGTGGCAACGGCACAAGGCACAAGGCACACTAATTATAGTGAAATTAGGTTACTGAACACAAACCCTTTTTTTAGTTATAGCTCTTGTGTTCATGGCATTGCATCAAATTTGGAGGGATGTCAGGTTTTTTTGTCATAAGTGGCAAAATTTTACCCCCAAAAAAGCATTGTTGGACACCAATTTCTTGACATTTGACACTATATAAATATTTTCTATCATTATATAAGAATGCATTACTTTTTAATTAGGTATTGTTGTACTTGGAACTCATGAACCTCCATGTCAACAAATGGAAACATCTATAATTAGAAATATTTATGGCTTATAAAGTAACTTTCTTGAGGTAAGGCAATCAAATGATTCAAATAATCTACTTTCACTATTTAGCATATGCAAATGTATAATGTAATGTGGAATTAATGATTCTCCTTGTGAAATAGCATGTAGAGTCATAGGAGCATTATATTGGTAACTTAAGTTGGATTTGAATAACGCATATTAGAGGACCATCTTGCATTCCTTTAATAACAAGGTTCTATCTTCATACCATAGGATTTATTGATGATGATTGATTATTGTTTAATCATATCCAATCAATAGACTAAAAACAACAAATTATATTCATGTCACGTCTAATTTTTGAAGCATTTATGCACTCTCTTGTTGGTTGGTCAAACAGCACTTACAATTCATAAATCTTAAATTCAATATAAATGAGCTCCTTGAACAAGTAATTTTAAGTATAATCTACACATTTGAAATTCCCTGAGACATTATAATGTCATCAATGTCTTATAATCTTTATTGCTCTTGGTTATTAAATCTATAGTTGTAGGAAAAAATAAGAGTGTGAGATATGACTATGTTCATTGTATTTGTGCAATGCTTGATTCATAATTTGCGACATTTATATCAAATGTGAAGGCCAAGATTAAGACATCCTTATTGGATATTTATTGTTAATCTCTAAAATATAGTATCCATGACACTATATTTGGTTGATGTCAAAACTTTGAAGTTGAATGAAGTCTTATTAATAGTATCAGTTTTAAATGTGGCTTTTTGTTGTCTATAGGTTTGGATATGATTGCCTTAGTGAGGGAACTTACTTCATGACTCACTAATTGGCCACGTGGTGGCATATACCATTTTCCAAGCTCGAGCTTTGAACTAGGAGCACCAACCTATGCACCAACCTATGCACCAACCTATGCAATACACATGGTTTCTACATTATTACATCCTTCTACAGTAATTATAAATATTTATATAGTGTAGAATAATGAGAAACTAGTGTGGGGCAACATGATTTCAATATTTGGTGTAGATTTTTAGGAAAAAAATCACATTTTAACCCCTAAATGTGCATTATTCTTTAGGGGAACAAATGAAATTTCAAGCAAGTACCTATAGGCCAAATTTTTGTTGTGATTTTCCAAATTTCTTTATGAAGATAGAAAAATTGCTAAGCTTTGTAAAAATATAGGTTTTTTTTTCAATCAGTGCCCGAAAAAAAAAGCTATGCACAAATAAGCTCAAGATAACGTTTAGGGGGCAGCAAACTTTTTTATTTTTTTATTAGATTTTTTTGTCAAATAGATTATATTTTTGCCTATTTAGAAAGCTTTGATTTATTTCATTTGGATTTGTTATAAGAAAGTAATGGACAGTCTTGTTTTTCGGGCACTTAGAACATCTTCCCGAGAAAAATAATGTGTACTAGCATTCATTTTTTAATGCAATTTTTACAATTTAAAAAAAAAAATGGTCGACAAGGTTTAGTTTTTTTGCTAGAACAATCTCACCATTGGGATTTGTGCTTTTCAATTTTATATAAAAGATATTAATATTTTAGATTTTTCCTCTATCTTGTACCTACTTCTACTTAATAAATTATTTAATAATGAAAATTAAGTTTTTTTGGATTATTTTTTCCTAGAATCTCAACTCAATTCTCCACTATAATGATTTAAAGCTCAAAACTCTGGAATGCAAAACATTTAAGCTAAAATGTTCAAAGTCATAAAATCTAGTCCCGCAATGTGTTGAAAAACTTGTTTTTTTCACTTTAAATGCAGATATTTTGCAATCTGTGCGGTCAAAAATTCTAAAAAGTTAGAAAAAGGCCTTAATCATTTAGAGGTTAAAAAAATAAAGATTTAGAAATGATGAAAATAGTTTTTAAAAACTCTGTAAGCTCTATATTTCTTTACAAAAAATTTGAAAAATGATTTTTTGTTGAACTCAAATTTGAACTTATTTTCTAACAATCTTTCCTACTGGAATAGATTCCTTTGATATTTGTCATGCAAAAGATGTTGGTACTTTTCTAAGGTAACAATATCTAAATGCGTTCAAATACAATTATGACCATGGTTCCTATTATTAAACTACAAATGCTTTTTGCTCGGCCTTGTTGGTAGTCGTAGGGGATTGTAGATTTTCTTAAAATGTGTTCTTTGGACTCTATACAAATTAACTATGAGCTTTCAAAGTGCTAAAAATAGGTGTACCTAAAATTGCCCCTAAACTATTGTGTGTGGAGTCTCTACATTTAACTCCTACGGTTCCATGACTATAGTTTCACCAAAAATGCTCAAAAATTGCCATTTTCAGTACAAGTATCCAATTTTTGAAAAAAAAACTTTTTTTGACACATGTAACTGTAGGATCTTGTAGTATCTTGACTTGAGAACATATAGTAAAAATCTGAAAAATTTCCACCACGTGGATTGCAAGATATAAGCATTTAAATTCACTGAAACCATTTTTTTGGCTCTGCAAAAAATAGGGCAGCAGCACTTACAAGCTCACATTTCGATGAAAAAACGTCCAAAATGGAAGTGCTTCCTTGGATTCTTTTTCCTAGACAAGCTGGCTACATGCTCGAAATTTTTTACTTCATTTGGAATTATACAGCATACAGGAAAAAAGTAGTAAGTAGATAGTAGTAGATAATGATTCAAAATATTAAATTGTCAAGAATTTAATTATGGAATTAAAAAATGCTAATTCCAAGGGTTGCAATGTTGTAATAAATAATCTACATCCTATGATTTTATTTTTTCCAAAAAATATTGAAAATTGAATAAGGTAAAGGACTTCAAAGTTTATTTTAGAGTAGAGAATCTATAACAGCCCGCAAACTAAAAATCTTCATAACTTTTGACTCATTGATCAAAATGGGATGATTAAAAGCTTTTTACATATATATAACTCCATAAAACCAATTTCAAATTTTTGTTTTTGAAAAAAATGATTTTCTTAATTTGTCTGAATTGCCCAGTTAAAAAAAACAAAACATATTAAGCCATAATTTTTTATTCATATTTCTGAATGTCATGAAAGATATGAAATATATTCCTCGTTCCCACCTTCTATTAAAATTTGGGCCAAAAATATAGAAATCTCCAATCACATGGACCTACCCAAAATTTCTATGTAGCTAAAAAACGCATGTTGGTCCTCTAGGGGTTAAAAGAAGAATCCAAATAAAAAAGTTTTACATAAACACAACCAACATTTTTTTAGGGCAAAATATCACCCAAACAAGCAAAGATTCTAACCTTGTTAGCATGGTCCCTCCCAAAATTGGCTAGTGCAATGAAGCCAACAAGGGGGCTTTTTATTCCCAAAAATACTATTGGATTACAAATTTAGGTGGAAACATCCTAAACCATCCTTGCACCCATTTTGACAAGTACCGGTAGACTTCTATTTAAAGTATATCCTAATGTACAATTAAACCGTCCCAAAATTTAAATACGATTGGTGGATTGCTAGTTCTTTAAATTTTGGTTTTATGATCAAGATATGTGATGGATTCCATGACCTAGGGGGCTCCCACTTTAAAAATTCACAATAATTGCACGTCTTTTCCAAAAATTTGATTATTTTCTTGTGAAAATTTATGATTTTCAATTCCTAATACTACAAAAATGTATTTTCTTGAAAAAAGGTGCCTCCAATAGTGCCGAGGGGCTGCTAAGGTGGTCTACTTTAATAGCAATTGTCTTCCTTAAACCGCTCTTACAATGACAAATAGAACTCAATACAGATTTGGACCTTTTTCATTCAAGCAACCATAGTATTAGCATCAATGGGCCAATTCCAAAAGTCAATATACAAAAGTTGTAGTATGCAACATGTAACACATTACTATGGAAGTTCCAAGAAAACTTTAGATGTGATGTGAAAGAAAAGTAATTTCAAAGTTAACCATGTTAAAACTCAATTTTGTATGTTATTATTTGGAACTACTTTGCATTGTGTCATATTAATTTTTGGAACTCTAAAAATACTTTTTGTGCCTTGGCATGTTGGTATACACCATTTCAGATTGTTGTACACAAAATTGAAGGAAATGGACATTTAAAGAATTTAAAAAACCAATAGTTTGACAAACAAGGAAATGATGTTGGTTCTTACAATAATTGAATTTGTTTTAGGAATTGAGAGCATGGAATAGCATAAAAAAAAGTCACTTTTTCATAAATAAAAATTTGAAATCCGTTTTTAAGAGATATATATGTATAAAGCTTTGAATCATCAAAAAACCTACCAATTTGATGACTGTGTAATTTTTGGCAATTTTCAGTTTTGATGATATTGACAATGAAATTTTAATTTTTTTTGGATTTGTTGGATCAATTACGTGTATTGACTTTTGGAATTGGCCCATTGATGCTAATGGTATGGTTGCTTGAATGAAAAAAATTCCAAATTTTGTACTCAGCTCTATTTGTCATTGTATAATTAACTATTGAATGGATATGAGGGGGTATTTAAATGGACCACTTTAACGGTGGACCTCTTAACCTCTAAAGGACCAAGGTGATTTTTCTATAAAAAAACACACTCAAAATCGTCATTTCTACTGCAAAGAGAAAAGAGCTTTAAAAATTGTGTTTTCTTGCACATCCAACCGTAAAATCTTATCCTTGACTAGTACTCCCTCTGTCCTACTAAAAACCTCTAAATCAAGCATAATTTTTGTCCCACTAAAAAGCTCTGTTTTTAAATTTTGATTGTTGGGTAAGTGTTGGCTGTGCTAAACAACCTCGTGGGGGCAAGTCAAGTGATTAGGGAGCATTCTTTGCCAAAAAAATTTGACCTTGCCCATATGAGACACCTTGGACTTGTTGTGCTTCCTTAGATAGTAGTATTGACAATGGATTTGGTGAGCACTTCGACACTTTGAAGAGTTGTTCTTGAAGTGGTGTAGGGATCTTTGTTGTAGGTATTTAGATTGCAGTAGATGTTTCTAGAATTCCAATGTTGCTACCAACATTTAAATCATCAAGAATGATGGAGCTGGCAACGTTTACAAATTTTGTCAAAAATGGTACTTTCCGCATGGAATTTGGGTGCCTAAACAAAAGTGCCTAAGTTGGAGATTTTGCAAAGATCTAAAGGATGGGTTGCTAGTTTTTGAATGCATGTATCCCTATTAGAAAGACTAAAAATGTAGTTAATCCTTCATGGAGAAGCTTTTTGGAGTTTTTTTAGTGGGACAAAGGGAGTATATGAGTATGTGGAAGAAATTTCAAAAACTTTGACCATGCAGATTGCAAGATATATGCATTAAAAGTGAAGAAAACAAGTTTTTTTGCACCTTGCTTGACTAGATTTTTTGGCTTTGAGTCTTTTTAATTCAAATTTTTTGCACTACAGACTTTGATTTTCTACTTATTTCTGCCAAGTAGTTGAGTCAAGAATCTCCCCAAAAAAATTTAGGATAAAAAGCACTTACTTTTCACTCATTAAAAAATTGTTAAGTAGAGGTTGGTTCAAGACTGAACAAAAAAATAAATTGTCAATAGCTTTTAGATGGAATTGAAGTACAATAATTCCAATAATGAGATTGTTCTCTCAAAAAACTCTAACCTTGTCAAACAACTTTTTTTGAAAAATTCTAAAAATTGCATTGAAAAACAAATTCTACAAGTTAGTTTTTCAAGAAGATGCTTAGCTTGCTCGAAAAACTAAGATTGTCCATAGCTTTCTCCTTATTAGTCCAAATTTAATGAAACAAAGTTTTACATGTAGACAAAAATATAAAATTTGAGAAAAAATTTGAAAAAAAATTATTTTGATTTTTTGTTAATTTTTTGGGGTTGTTTGCCGAATTCCACTTTTGCTTACTGTGCCATAACTTTTGCTCTTGGGCATCAATTAAAATAAAAATTATATATTCACAAAGCTCTCGCAAAAATACACAACCTCAAAAAATCCCAAAAAATATTATTAAAAATTGAGTGAGTAGGAACCTACCCAAACCTGATTTGTCCCCCAAGGGGACAAACGATCCTTTAGGGATTAACCTCTAAAGGACCAAGCTGCGTTTTTTTGGCAACATAGCAATTTTAGACAGCTCACTACAAATATATTTTTTATTTTTTTCTTTGAAAATTTTATACAACATGTGCTCGAGAAATAACTTTAAGGACCAGCAATTTTCGTAACTTTTGACTACATAGTTAAAAAATTATTGCATGATATGTGATTTTCTTTGAACTTTAGGCAGCCTGGGCATTTCAAAAAAATTCTTTAAAAATGACTTAAGAAAAATTAAAATTAAAAATTGGATATTTAGATTTATATATATGTGGAAAGCTTTGAATCATTCAATTTTGGTCAATGAGTCAAAAGTTATGAGGAGTTTTAGTTTGTAGGTAGTTATGGTTTCCAAAGACTCCATACCTACCTTCAAACTTAAACTCCTCATAACTTTTGACTTGTTGATTGAAATTGAATGATTCAAATTTTTTCATTTATAAATAAATCTAAAGAACCAATTTCAATTTATTTTTTCTTCAAAGTCATTTTTAAAGAATTTTTTTGAGCTGCCAGGATTGCCCAAAGTTTAAAGAAAATCACATATTATGCAATAACTTTTTAACTGTGTAGTCAAAAGTTACAAAAATTGTTGGGCCTTAATGATATTCCTTGGGCTTATAATGTGTAAAAATTTTAAAGAAAAAAAATAAAAACTCAATTCGTAGTGAGCTGCCCAAAATCACTATGTTGCCAAAAAACGCAGCTGGATTCTTTAGGGGTTAAAATTGTTAGTTATTGTAGGAACCAATCATTTGCCTTGGTTTCCTCCCATCTCTTAACAAATTGTAGGTGGGCGGGTTTAGAGATACTATAGTCATAAATAGATGCCTATGCCTCAAATCTTTGAAAATTCATGAGTAATTAAAAAATGCATGGAAAAATACAAAACCACTTGTGCTAAGGGGCACTTCACACTACGGCAAAAGGTCAAGAGTCTGTTGCTTTCCACCTATTAGATTTCAAGAATCTAGAAGTTTGGCCTCTTGACCCTTTACACTAGGAGGTACAGTCCAAAGTTTGTCGCCCTAAAAGTCTGATGTCCCTCCCTTTGTTATTTGTTACATTAGAGGACATTTGAAGCCTCTAGAAGACCGTTTCAGGCCCGTTCCAATGCTGTCCCAATTCTATGAACAACCGTTATGGGCTATTAGATTTTTTTTTATCCCAAATATCATTCTAAGCATAATATTTATTTATTTATTTATTTTTTCCGAAAATGACATGGCATGATGTCGACCACATTAGCCAACTGCTTCCCCTGCGTTCCTGTAGTCTTGGAAATGCATGGGAATTTGCCGTCTTCTAGAGGCCTCAAAAGTCTCCTAATGTTTGTCTTTTGTTATTCAATGAAACTACGTCCCTTTGAATACCACCGTCTTATTTCATTTGTATCCTTTATATTCCTTGTTTGATGATGAGAGCATGTGCTGTGATTTTTTTTCCAAGGCCATTTACGACTCTTTCCTCATGTTTTTTTTATCTTTTGCTTGAAAAATTGCCACATGGTTAGCTTTCATGGAAAATTTCAGAAATTGGATGGATTAATGTGGAGAGAGGAGGATAGGAGTCGAACAAATGGTATAGGTTTGGACTTTGAACTTGGCCTTTGGAGGCTTCACACTAGGCCGGCCAAAGGCTCCAATTCCTATACTTTATTACCTATTTATTGTTCAGTTCTTTGGACTCTCAACAAAGTTTGGCCACTAAATCTCACGGCCTCTTGATTTGGACAGCCATAGTTTGAAGAGGCCTTAAGTTTCACACTCGGGGAGGGTACTTCGTTCTACTACTACAAACCACGTGCGAACAAGTGGTTTCTAATAAACTATAATTTCAAACTAAAATTTTGAGCATTGTTTGATAATGACTATAGTTTTCTATTGCCAAAATTTCCAACTCAAATGAAATATAGAATGATTTCTAGAAGAGGTTGAAAATGAACCTAAAATGGCATATTTTCCAACTCAAATATTTATAGAGAACACATTTAGATGACCGTTGCATCAATATTCAACTCAAAATGAACTTTCAATAGAGAGTTATTTTTAGGAATTTTTTGTTCATTTTTTAGACAATTTTTTAGGATATAATATAGGGGTGTGAAAGTTATTTTTTAGTTCTGCAGTGTATCTATTTACTTCAAAAATTTGTAACTAATTATCATTAGCAAATAAAAATATCAATAATTCAAAACATAAACTTTCAAATTAGGAAAATATATTCATATTTTTTTTGTTTTCATTTATTTAAATTTTAGGATATAATACAAGGGGTACAAAGTTTTGTTCGCACAAAGTTTTGTTCGCACGTAGTTTGGACTAGATACACTAAGTGCACCCCCCGTGGTTTCACATCTATGTTCTTTCTCTGAAAAATGAGTTGAAAATATTTCTATCAACATTAAGAGTTGGCCCCACCGATTTAGCAGATTTGAAGGTAATGTTAACCCCTAAAGGACTAAGGCCCTTTTTCTGCCAAAAAACACTCAAAATTGCCATTTCTATAGCAAAAAGTAAAAAAAATTGAAAAAATGTATTTTTTTCACATCTAATTGTAGAAGCCTACACCTAACTAGTATGAGAGTGTGCGGAAAAAAATTCAGAATATTTGACCGCACAAATTGCAAGATATCTGTGTTTAAAGTGAAAAAAACAAGTTTTTCAGCACATTGTGGGACTAGATTTTTTGACTTTGAACATTTTTAACTTAAAATTTTTGCACTACAAAGTTTTGAGCTTTAAATCTTTGTAGTGGAGAATTGAGTTGAGAGTCTAGGAAACAAACAAACAAACTTAATTATCATTCTTTAAAAAATTGTTAAGTAGAAATAGTTACAAATAAAAGGAAAATCTAAAATATTCATATATTTTAGATGGAATTAAAATGCACTAATTCCAATGGTGAGATTGTTCTATCAAGTAATGCAAACCATTCCAAAAAAAAAACTGAAAAATTTAAAAAACTGCATTCAGAAATGCATCCTAGAAGGGTTTTTTTTTTCTTCAAAAAGATGCTCTAATTGCCCAAAAAACAAGAAATCAATGTCCATACTTTCTCATAACAAATCCAAATGAAATGAATCAAAGCTTCCCAAATAGACAAAAAAATAATCTATGAGAAAAAAAATATTAAAAAAAAAATTCAAATTTTTGTCCATTTTTTTTTGCTGCCCAAGCTGCCCGCTGTCCTCTATTTTGAGCTTATTTACTCATAACTTTTTTTCCCGGGCACAGATTGTGAAAAAAACTATATTCCCACAAAGCTTATCAGTTTTTTCTATTTTCAAAGAAAGTTTAAGAAAATCACAATAAAATTTCAGCCTGTAGGTACCTGCCCAAAATCCCAAATGTCCGCCGTACCGACAATCTTCCTTTAGGGGTTAAATTGCAGAATTGGCAACAGTTGCTAGTTCTGACATAGGGACGGATTCTACTACGGAAACTTCTGGGGAACTTCTGGGATCGTCGGGAAGCCTGCTCCTAACATTAAGGAACGTGCCGATGTAGACACATTCTGCATCAGATCTCGCCTTGCCGGGCTTGCCCTCAGGCTTACTCCGGTGCAGAATGCGCCTGCACTGACGCGTTCTCTAGTATGGAAACCTATGAAAATGGCTAATTATCCCTTAAATGGTCGATTATATAGCAGACTACATTACATTACAAGTAAATGTGATGATTGATTGATTTATTTGTTTTTTGAAACAAGTGATGATTTATTTCCATTCCCGAGGTTCTGCATTTGCAGAGGAGATAGGAAAACTTGGATGTTTCCATTTATGTCGGCGCCCGTCCCAAAGACTCTAGCGGACTGGCGGACTTACAAATTCCTGCCTGGCTGGGTACCTGAACTTACCTGCAATCTCGCATTTCCGTTACTGAAGAGACAAACATGTCCAGGCAAAACTTCTTTTCCGTCTCAGTCTGACGGAGCCGGAGCATAAACGCCGGCAGTGCTGACGTTGTTCCGACGTTAGAAAATTTAATAAACTCTTTCAGAGTGCTAGTGCGTTTGGCACTCCACCTTGTTGAATTGAATCTTCACATCTAAGAGCATCCTCAGTGCTATGTCTATGGACGCATTGCAACGGCAAGTCCTGTGTGGGTTACAGAGAAGCACCAAAAATCTGACCCAATGCCGATGACATCTTGCATGTTACCTTCACGAGCTCGGCATTTCCTAGCTTTGGTGCGGCAAAAACTAGTCCTTTGTTGTGCGTTCCAAACTCCTTTACATTCTCTAGTCAACAAAAATAATTGTGGCGATTGAGTGTAGATTTCAACATAGTTGCTGCTACGAACCTTTCCACCACCTGCTTCACCTATTGCTTTCCCTACTTCCGTGTCTACGCTACTTATAGTTTCAAGTATTGTCCTTGCATTAACTCCTAAAGGACCATCATGCGGTTTTAGGCAACATAAATTTTTTGGGCAAGTACGTGTGACTAGAGATTTTCATATTTTAAGTTGAAATTTTAATAGAAGGTGGGTGCAAGGAGTATCTTTCATATGCACTAAATTTCATGACATTTGAAAATAGGAGTCAAAAGCTATGGCCAAATATGTTACTTTTTTTCGTAACTGGGCAGTCCAGGCAGATCAGAAAAAATCACTTTTTTCAAAAATAAAATTTTGAAATTGGTTTTCTAGAGTTATATATACATGGAAAGCTTTGAATCATTCCATTTCGACCAATGAGTCAAAAGTTATGAGGGCAATTATAGATTCTCTACTCTGAAATAAACTTTGAAGTTGTTTATGTAACTCAATTTTTAATATTTTTTGAAAAAAATAAATTCATAGGATGCAAGTTGTTTATTACAACATTAAAACCATTGGGATTGACATTTTTCAGTTCCATTATTAAATTCTTAACAGTTTAGTCTCTTGGATCATTCTCTACTTTTTTCTACTTACAATTTTTTTTGTATATATTGTACAGCATCAAATGATTTGAAAAATTTTAGGCATGTAGCCAACTTGTTTAGGATAAAGAATTCAAAGATGCACCACCATTTTGGACATTTTTCAATACAAATGTGACCTTGTGAAGTGCAGCTGCCCTGATTTTCGCAGGGACAAAAAAAAGATTTTTGCCAATTCAAATGCTAATATCTTCCAATCCGCAAGGTGGAAAATTCTGAAGTTTTTCCACATCTTCTAAAACTAGTTTACTATAAGAACCTACGGTTACATGTCTCAATAAAGTGTTTTTTCAAAAATTTGGTACTTGTACTAAAAATGGCAGTTTGGGAGTGCTTTTGGTGAATACATAGTCATGGAACTTTAGGGGTTAAGGCGCCTGCACCAAGAAAAGCCACAATGAAGAAAAGGGGACGGAAATACAAGTTGCATGTACCGTTGCAGTGTTTTTTGTGGGCATAGCATTGAGGATGCTCTAAAGTAGACAAGCCTATTACCCCCCTGATTTGCAATCTGAATATTTGGGGGCCAATTCTAAAAGGGGCATATATTTTTTTAAAGGTGTACGCTTATTTTGGGAATCAAATCCAAGTGGAATTATAACTTTTGGATTAAAATTGCAATTTTTGTAAACTTCTAAAGTGGTTTGCCTTGAAATTACAAAATTGCCTAGAGATTAGAGTCTTAAATGTCCTATTAACAACCCATAACCACCTTTCTATGTATCTAATAACATCACTTAAATATTCACCAATAAAAGATTGACATGTTACCCCTTGTTGACATTAATGCACTAATTTTGTCATAAAATGGATGAATTTTGTGGTAGAATTGGAACCAAATGTAGGATGGCAAAGATAAGCAATTGGTAGAAATGGGTTGGTTTATCTTAAGGTAGTCTGCTCTAAAAGTGACTGTATTCTAAAAGCAAACATGACACAGAGGTACATTTTGCATTCTTCAATGTACCAACAATGTACATTTCAGGAGGTGGTTGCTTTTAGTGACCATTGTGTTTCAACTTCAAAAATTTGTAATTAATTTCATGAAGGCTCAAATAATATGAAACATCTTGGTTTAGATGTTAGTTCCATTTTTCTTTTGTCATACAATAATTTAACGAAAATTGTTTCAAGGAATTTAGCTTCCCCAAAAGGCAATTAGCTCTTAAATGGTCACTTTAAGATTAGACTCCGGCTTTACTTATCATGAGTGTTGGCCAATCAAGTGGATTCATGTAATCCTTTTGGAGCAATAAAAATTTATTTGTATTGATCCTACTATCAAACGGGTAGGTTAGGGTCTTTGGAAAATAATTCTATATGTAGACATAAAAAATTATTTATAACTATTTTGTCACAAAAAAAAATTGTATAGGCGAGAATAGGATCTTCCAAAATATATCTATTTTGGTCTATGTTGAATATTATTTTTTAGAAGAAAAAATATATATATTTGACAAAGATGTGTCAATCTTGTCCTTCATTTATAGTAATTCAAAATAGTGTTGTAGAGAAAATGTTGGCGTACAAATTACAAGGCAATTGCAAAATTCTTTAATAGGAATTCCCTTGTTAAGTGACATTATCTCATCTATCAGATGCGACATGGTCCTTTGTTGGAATGAAATTTTCATGACAATTTTTATCCAAGCATATGGATGAAATTTCATCTAGAGTTAAATAAACTACAAGGGAGGGTCTTTAGGGTGATTTGCCAATAGTTTAAACCTACTAATGTATAGCATCCTCATGGTGATGTGTGACCTAGTTTGGCATTAATAGCGATTGCATTTCTCACAACAAGTTTGTTCAAGGATGCTATTGTGGGAATTGATCCCTCAATTGGTTGTAATATCCTAAAGAACTTGCTACAACATTGTGAAGGGAATTGGACTTTATCATGATTTCAACATGCAGGAGCTCATCCTCTCATAGATTAGAAACATTAAAACAAGGACATATCAATGGATTTTTTAGTAACCACTTCCATTGTTGGAAGTTCTCACTCATGCAATGCATAGAAGACCTGAAAAGCTTTTGCTTCTTCACTTTAAGGTCACCAAAACAATCCAGAACCGTTTTGGATTTAAAACAGGTTTACGGGTTAACAGAAATTAGGGGCATCGCCCCACAGATGAGAAGCACCACTCCTTCTGCCCACTCTTCTAGAGAATGCCGATGCCCTTGGGTTTGCGAAGATTTTGACCAGTTTTGCAAGATGATTGGAGTTTGCTTTCAGAGCCGATCTTGAAGTAGCAGTCGACAGGCCACTATCATTGAGTATATGTTCACTTTTATTTGTCAAAGGCTTTTCTCTTCTCATCACAGGTTGTCAAAGCTTCAAAATTCTGTGTACACAGCTTGCAATTCCCATTGCTTGCACAAATCTCGTTCACTCACCAACTTTGGTGGCATACTACTTCCTACTGAGTCTGCGTTTCTTTTTCATTTCTCTCTTTTCATTTCGAGGATTTTGCATAGGTTTTCGTTTGTAAGATTAGTAGCTACAATACATTTCTGGATTTTACAACAAATTTTCATTGAAACATACCTAAATAGTTGCATCTTGCCTCTTACATTTCAATTTCGACCCATAAAATACTTAAAATCTGGTGATATCTAACCGAAGAAAAGAACTACTATTGAATGCAAGCTATAACGTCATTGTTCCACTTGGTACTATTTTCACCAACTCGTTCGCTTAGGCATGTGGAACGAAGGCATATCAGTCATCATCGTGATCTAAAGCAACACAAGTGCAAAATCCAAAGTACTTGCTTCACCAGCTACTCTTGAAGCTTTTTCACAACTCGATCGAAGACAATGAGAGCTTGGTTGGCCTTGAATCGACTCTGTGTAGACACATGGATCGTCTCGTGAAAAAATGCAGCAAAGGACAGTACATGTGTTGGAACCAGCACAGAAGAACTCCCATATGTCCATCTATGGAATTTCTGAAGAATTCCATAGTCAATGTCATTGATATAGAGTAGTGTACACTAGGAATGCAATGGAATACACAAAGGACATTTGTCCAATTTCCATAGACACAAAGGGCATTTATCCAATTTCCATATTGGATTTCTCTTGTGCAGAACAATAAGTGCACAAGAGATTACGAAAATAGACGCGAGATTGATAACCACCGTAGTGATGGAGTAAACTTGATGTCGTTTTTGGTTGGGCTGAGCTTTCCGGGAAGAAGACTGCTGCACCTGCCCCTACTTGCAAATATTTGCAAGTTACTAAGAATGTCCATTTTGTGGGCATGGCATTGGGATGACGCGGGGAAGGGCGCTACACGAAACCGGCAGCAATTACACTGTCGTTGTTCCGAAATATGAAAATCACTCATATGCACGACCAGGTATTTGAATTTTCTTCGACAATTATGAGCGCTTGAATTGACTCTGCGAGTGTTGGTCGCGAATCGCTTCTGCACGCTCGCCATTATACTCGGATCCCCGCAACAAGGGAATACGATAGCGAGAAAATGGGGTGATTCGAAGGCCCTTTCTTGAAAATGTGTCATCGGTGAAAAGCAACTTCAAGAACAAGAAGTTGAGATGTTTCGAGCCCCAGTGAGGAAGATGAGAGGCGTACCTTCATTAGCTAGATTGCATCAGCTGTAATAAGCACAACAAGTTGTCAATCCTTCAGGCACGCCCACATGCAAGGACCCATCGAACAACATGAAAGAACGTACTAAAAAGAGAAGATCCATCGAAGCTAGTGTTTAATTGCAAATACGAAGATGAAACGTGTAGATCAAAGATTCAAGGGAGACGAATGTCTGATCGCGATCCACGAGTAAATCCAAAGAGGGTGAAGATCGAGGCTTTCTTTTGGGAGAGGAATTCATAGCCAGCAACCATGTCTGCAATCCCTCCGCAGACAAGACTTAATGGAGCCCTGGCAAACCGTAAACACCAAGGCAATACCGCAGCTAGTCTCAATCAGGGCTTTCTTTTTTTGGCTTTTTGGTGCCAGATTGACCAGAAAAAATAATCTGGCTAAAAAATGGTAAAAAAAATGGCAAAAAACTTGGATGAAGTCGCCCAAAAATATTCAAAGTAAACAAAAAAATTGGATGAAATCGCCAGATTGTGGATGAAAACCAAATTATAGACATGTGATATGTATATTTTCTATCTGATATGGATGAATGTTGAAATTTGAAGCACCACTGCAAAATTTTATGTTGCCACCACTATGGCACTTCTTAAAAAATAAAAAAAAAAGCCCTGGTCTCAATTAGCCCACTGACTGGGACCGTCGACTCATGAACTAAGTTACTATGGCAAGCTCAACCACAAATGCCGGGAGGGCTTCAAGAGGTATGGGACACATGTAGTATCGGCAACCTCGCCCCACCATCACCCGGGGAATGATCGGGTGCATGCCCTATTCAAAAAAAAAATTTAATTTTTTTTATAAAACCCAAAAGAACTTGGTGAACCCTTAGCCCCTTCTTATCAACCCTACGGAGTACTGTAGCTCCGTGCCTCCCGGTGCTCCGCTCCAAGCCTAAACCCTACTCGTTTCACTCCGTAGGGTTTAGGTGATTTACAAGGGCGCCCGGCATTTCAAGGGGCGCCATAGGTGAGGTCGTCGATACTACATTCTACCCAAGAGGTATTGCAAGAATCAGAAGCAAGATTGCAAAAGTGTGGGAAGTGCATAGCATTCTGAAATAGGAGCATTTTGAATATGACCCTTCAGACTTGCAATTGAGCGCACTATTCACCCCATTTCGGATCTTACTCTTATTGTATTGGAATTCTATGATCATTGTGACGAATGAAAGTGAGAAGTGGCATATATGCTCCAGCATCTTCTCCCACTGACATTCTCCACCCTTAAGGCTACCATAATGCTTAGTAATTTAGGGCCGCTTTACACCAAGAGGCCGGGCCAATTTCCTATGTCAGAGGCCAAGAATCTTGACTTCTGATTGGACAAAAGGCTCAAATCAGCCCCAACCCCTTTACACCAAGAGGCTAGGCCAATTTGGTGAATTGGATTTTTTATTCAAAAAAGACATGATCTGACATGGCCCGAGCTCGCTGCATTGGGTGTATCAAAAATGGGAGGCTAATTCTGGCCTTGGGACCAATGTTAGATTTCAATTAAAAAAATCGTTTTAATAAAAAACTATTTTTTTCAACTAATCATTACCGTTGGATTTTGTGCAATTGGCCTCATGGGGATTAGGACCGGCCTCCAAGTGTAAAGTGGCCCTGAAAATTTCAACCCCTCTCTCTTTCTTTTGTAGGTTTTATTGAATCGGCCCGGCTTCTTGGCCTTAAGGCCTTTACATATGGGAAAATTGGCCCCCGTTATAATCTTATTCTAATGGGAAGTTGAGGCCAACCTCCAACCCAAAAGGGGCTGAAATTTTGTGCAATTGGCTTGAAGGAGAATTGGCCCGGCTTCTTGGTGTAAAGCGGCCCTTAGTGTGTATTACCATTCCATACGTATTCTGAAGCTTCTGTAGGAGTTCCTTGGAAACCTAAATATATGCCCTTTGCAGCAAGTTGACATACTATGCACTGACTGTAGTCGGTAACATTCAAAGCTTTAGTTTTTTTTTGTTTTTTTGACACAAATGAAACGGAATGCTTTAGGTTTCCAATGTCGGTCCACTCACTCCACTGGCTTGCCTCTCTGACAACACGTGTGACCGATGCTCCCTGTTTTATTTTGTTGTTTTGGACACAAATGAGATGGAATTTCATTGCAAAGAAGAAATTAACTTACAAGGCCTGCCAGCCACAGATGGCCATGCTCAAAGGATTGCCAGACAATGAAATGTAAAAACTAATCACTACGTTACAGTACTGATATTTCAACACTCTTCGTAAGGTTCCTGTTTGTTTACAGTGTGATTTTTTTTCACTTTTTCTTCATTGTTTTGATTTGGCACACATTGATTTTTGTTTCAACCATGAAAGAGCAGAAACAGACAACCCAAAAGAGATGAAGCCCGGGTTAGATAAGCTTATGGTGTGATTGTCAACTCAGGAATTTGTGAGTTGATGGGCGCTTTCAAAGATTGGCATGACCGCTTTCTGGAAAAATTCTGGACTTTCCATGGACTTTACCTTACCTCAAATACGGAGTGCCATTCGTGAAGGTCTGATTCGGTACCTGAGTGCCAAAAATAGTTTCTTTTTTGTGCGCAAAGGCTTTCAAATAGTTGAAACTATTGATGTTATTGTTTTGACATTTTGACATCCAAATTTTTTTTGTGTTCAACAACTTCTTGGTTTTCTTGTTTTGGAAAATCTACATGCAGGGCTTATCATTAAGGCGTGATGTAGGTTTTTAGAAGTATTTATAAATTTAGGCAAAATCAATAAAAAATTTGTGCAACATTTTAGACATTTCACTTGTAGTATTCCAAGCATTTAGACATTCCAGAAAAAACTTCATTTGTGTCGGAATCTAACCTTCACAAAGGATAGTAGCTTGTGTAAGTCAAGAAAAACTTCAAAGGTCAAGTTATTATCGGTGCAAACATACCTGAGGTAGTCTTTACCTATTTTATTGAAGTGGTGCTTAACTCCTAAAGGTTCCAAATCATGGAATGAATTTTTTAGGATTTTAGGCAAGTTTTTATGTTTCAAGTTTACTTTGAAATTGTATTTGGAGGTCATGGAATGTAATAGCCTCATAACATTCAGTAGCTCTACAGTGATGGTGTGGTATATTCCACACCCAAACAGTGATCAATTGGACAGGTGGAGGATGTAGAGGCACACCATCACTGTAGAACCAAGACAACATCAACACATGCTACATCCTCCTAATCACAAAATGCTTGACTTCTGGCAACAAAAAAAAATGAAAAAAAATGATTTTTAATTTTTAATTTTTTTTCTTACATAATAAATTTATGTGTTTTTGTAAAGCTTTGATTCATTCCATTTGGATAAGTGATGTGAAAGTGATGAAGAGTCTTAATATTTTCCAAGCATTCCATGCATCTTCTAGAAAATATAATATATAGGATTCATTTCTGAACTCAATTTTCACAATTTTTCAAAATTCAAACACAGGGGGTAGATTAGTTGCTACAACAATTTGACCATTACGATTGACATATTTCAATTTCATCTTAGATCAATAAATGATATGGTTTTCCTGCCCTTTTTAAACCTTCCTCAATTTAAAAAAAAAATTTAATAATGAAAATTTGAATTTTTTTTGAATTTTTTTAAAGATCTTCAGTTGCATTTCACACCATAAAGAGTTAAACCTTGAAATTGAGTAGTTGCAAAAAGCTAAGTTAACCCCTGAAGGCCCAAGGCCTTTTTTTGGCCAAAAAACACCCCAAACTGCCATTCTTTTAGCAAAGAGTAAAAAAAATTTAAAAATATTTTTTTGGCACATCTAAATATAGGATCTTACACCTAACTAGTATGAGAATGTGTGGAAAAAATTTCAGAATTTTTGATTGCACAGATTGCAAGATATCTATGTTTAAAGTGAAAAAAACAAATTTTTCAGCACATTGTGGGACTGGATTTTTTGACTTTGAACATTTTTAACTTAAAATTTTTACACTACAAAGTTTTGAGCTTTAAATGTTTATAGTGGAGAATTGAGTTGACAATCTACAACAAAAGAAAAATTTCAAAAGAACTTAATTTTCATTATTGAAAAAATTGTTAAATAGAAGTAGGTACGAGATAGAAGGAAAATCTAAAATATTCATATATTTTAGATGGAATTAAAATGCACTAATCCCAATGGTCAAATTGTTCTAGCAAGTAAACTTAACCATGCAAAAAACAAAAAAATTGAAAAATTTGAAAAATTGCATTCAGAAGTGAATCCTACAAGTTATTTTTTTCAAAAAGATGCTCTAATTGCCCGAAAAACAAGAATGTCCATAATTTTCTCATAACAAATCCAAATGAAATGAATCAAAGCTTTTTAGAAAGACAAAAATATAATCTATGAGATAAAAAATACTAAAAAGTAAATAAATAAAAAAGTGCACATTTTTTTGGCTGCCCACTGTCCCCTGTTTTGAGCTTATTTGGTCATAACTTTTGTTCCCGGGCATCGATTGTGAAAAAAATTATATTCCCATGAAGCTAATCAGTTTTTCTACCTCCCAAAAAAGTTTCAAAAAATCAGGAGAAAATTTCAGCCCGTAGGTACCTGCCCAAAAACGCATTTGTCCCCCGAAGGGACAGCGGGCTTTTAGGGGTTAAAGAGGGGCAAAGTCTAAAAACCTAATCAAGGTAGAAATAAACATTTTCATTGCAAAAGAATAATTAGCACCTGCCATTAATGAAATTAGACTTTTCTATTATTTCTCTTGTGAATGAAGAAGGAGGTTAATGTTGGCTCTCAAGCCATCATAGATAAAGAATCTAGTAGGATGTTACATGGTTTTCCTAACTAAACCAAATGCACTCAACCCCTAAAGTCCCGTTGTCCCTACGGGGGACAAAATTGATTTTGGGTAGGCTTATTTAGTCTTAATTTGTACCACATATTTTTGAAACTTTTATCATGTGTGCAGCTTTTCAAGAGCTTAAGGCACATATAATTTTTATGTAAAATGGACCTTTTTTGTAAAAGTTATGCTCCTTTTTAGTGAAAATGAGGGAGAGGGGGCAGCTTGGGCAAGGTTTATTCCATTGACTTCCCAAACTTTACGTTCCGGGCCAAGCTATTGAAGTTCGCAGGGGCAGCGGGTTCTCCAAAGGGTCGGAGAGGGGAACAAATGGGGGGGAGCGTAGGATCGGCGGGGAGGCTTGGGCGCAGGCAATCACTTTGGAAGCGGCAGTTTTGTTCTTGTAAGGGGCAATAGGTAGCTTCGGGAACACAATGGGAGTGGGAGGAACGGAAGGGGAACTTGGAAAACATGTAAACAAGTTGGAAACGACAAGGGAACATCCCGGGAGCAGTGGAAAACCCATGATTCAAGAGCTGCCCCATGTCTTGGAGCTCACATTATGCTAGAAATTGACATAAAAACTAGAGATTTTTGAATTTTTGAATAAATCTTTTTTTAGATTGTCAAGTGGAATTATCTACTTCAATCCACCCTTTGGATTATTGGATTTTTGAACTATGTGGTGGGAAAATGTGTGCAAACATTGGACAATGTATTGTCAAATCTTAGGACATAGTCACATTGCAGAAAAAATTTGGATGTGCTCCAAGTCTTGGATTGATTATGAAAATTGATAGAAAAAAGCCTAATATAATATTGATTATGGAAAAAAATTCAAATTGAAGTCTATAGTGTAAAAATTTCCCACAAGAGGCGGTCAAAGCCATCTAAAATTTTTGGGTAAGGCCCCAAAAAAACCCTTCTCACTTTGAATGCAATTATCTTTCAATCCGTACGGTCAAATTGCACAAAAATTTTACCACGTCATCTCATATAAATTAAGTATAAGATCCTATAGTTAGATTCTGAAAAAACTCATCTTGTAGGGTTTTTTTTATCAATGCATTAGAAACGGCAGTTTTCAGTGTTTTTTGAGGCAAAAAATCCTAGAAAATGCCTTGGGACTTTAGGGGTTAATTAAGCAACTGACATTGATATGTCCTTTGGAGGTACACTTTATGATAAAATTATATGAAATCTAGATGGGTATCTTATTTGCACCTCTACAATGTACTTTGTTTTTGTCTAAAGGAATGATTGTTACTAAATGAATCTTAGAAGAATCATTTTGAAGGATTTCCAAAGTCATTTGGGTATCCATAGAAAGCATTAGTTTTATATGATGAGTTAGTACTATATAATAAAAATACCTTGTTGGTACACACTCTTAACCTAATTTGTTGTTTATACAATCCATGCATGTATTTTACATGGATGGTCAACTATGTGAAAATTGAATAGATCCATTGAAGTTTGTAAAATCTACAAACTTTACTTCCAATGAATTATTGAACATGACAACATAGTGAACAAAATGTGATATTATCAACCTTTAGGTGCCTTCAGTAAACACAATAGCTAAAATAAGAATATTTTGTTGGTCTCTATTTGCTTAAAGTTAGCAATCTTGACAATACTGTAATAGAATATCCAATCTCTAGCCATGTACTATAGAGATTGATTTGCTTAATCCTTGAAGGGCTTGAATTAGTGGATGTATAGTATATTATGAATTTGGTAGTATTTGATTAGAAAAACATTGACAAATTTTTTTCCAATATAAAGTAAATTAATGATCATAATAGTACGTGAATAACAATGTATCACAATTTGTACATTAAACCACAATTGAAGAGTTACAAGGCTAAATATGGGTTGTATAAAGGGACCCCAAAGGCCTTTCAAGGGCTAATAAAGTAATACACTTGTATTTTCTTCTATACGACCTCTCATGATATAATTCATTTGTTTAGCTAAGTATGTTGATTGTCTTTTAACATCTAAGTATCCAAGCCTTTCTAAGTGTGATTTTTCTATGAAAAAAAATATAGGTTATTAGTTATCTCCTATGAAGCAAATTTTTTTTTTCAAAACCTATTACTTATTAGTATGCATACCATAAGAGGAAATTTCAGGCCTTCGGAGGGCTGCTCCACGGCCCTCCGAGGTACCCTGAAATTTTATTTTTTTGTTGCTGAAAAACTTGTTTTTTCCCTATTTCTGCCCTGCTGAAATTGCAAGAGTAGTGGCGCAGGAACCAAAATTCCGAATAAAAATTTATTTAAAAAAAAAAAAAGATTAGTCTAAAAAAAAATTTGTTTTAAAAAATCACAAAAGCGGACCGCTGTGGTGAACAGTCAGCTTGGTGTGATAGACCAAGCTTTTAATAGCTTGGTTTGTCACATTCTAGCAGCCCTTCGGGGGGGTCAATTTTTCTCTAATGCAACTTTGAGTGTGAAATTGTATAGGAGTTGTGAGATTATAACAAGAAAAATGTATGTATCCTATTTTTAGTATGCTGCCCCTCTCCATAATATTTGAGAAATTTTGCATATTAGAATTTTTGGATTGGAGGTGATATAAACAACTAGAAATTGTGCCATATTGAAATGCACTTTCAAAAACCTTAAGTTCAAATGAAGAGCCATCAAACTCATCACACAATCCACCTTGCAATTGTTGAAATACAATTTTTTTCAGTAGAAAATGCAAATAACTCCAAATTAATCAAGACTTGTATGTTTACAATTTTCAATGTTTGAAATTATAAAAACACTTAATCTTTCCATTGGGACCATTTTAAAAACAAATGGATAAATAAATAAATTTAGATCTCAAAATCAAGTAAAATTGGCAAGCTTGTCTACTCATGGAAATGATTCCACAAATGCACAAGTTATCATGCAGTAATGGTATATGTATGCCTTTGAGGTCCTCTCAAAAAATAAATTTTAATTTTTTCCATTAAAAAATAAAAGCTTTTAGTAGTTAACCTTCAATACTGCTCATAAAAAAAAATTGATGATCAAAAGAATTTAACTACATACACACAAACGAGCCTAAAATTTTGGATCAACTATATATGGTTGATAGAGCAATTAGGGATTAAGAATTTTTTGAAGAAAGATAATGTTTTGCTTATATCAATGGCTCAAAATTCAATAAACAAGTTTCAAGGCTAAATAATTTAATATGTATAGGATTCAAAACTTTAGATTAAATTGAATTCAAAATAGGTAGTCAACAACTAAGTACACTGTGAATTGGTATATGACACATTATCATAAATAATAATAAGCTCAAGGCATTCCTGGTTCATTACTAATTAATCCTTAAGCCCTCCAACATCCATATTGTAGATGACAAAAAGAATGCTTCAAGCTATCTTTTAATCCAAATATATTCTCATTCATTGACAACAATCTTTAAATCTTCAAAAAGTGACATTTAATTTTTTATAACTAATTTGATGAAATTGAGACAAATAACATGCTTGTACAAAGATATAAGCAAAAATGTGCAAAAATCCAATAAAAGATTCAAATGTAACCCTTAGGCATAGGACCCAACTCCGAGAGGCTTGATCATTAAGGAATCTTGATAATAGTATCTTCAATATTCAAGCACAATCTCACTTTTTGATATCACCGTCTTTTTCTTCAAGAGATGCATTTAGTCATCCCAAGTTATGTTTTGTATTTTAAATCACAATTTGAATGCGTGACATTTGCATTGGGGAATTTTTTTTTGAATTTTAGTCCAATAGCTTTGAGGTAGCCTATTGCCTTGAAGCAACGGTGCCAATATGTGAGCCCAAGAATGCGAGCATGTGAGCATTGAGCCTACTATATAGGTATCTATAATATAGATACCACACACTATAGAAGGTGTATGTATTATAAACACCTATAATATGGATATTTGTAATATATATACCCTATAATCATAGACGATTTCTATAATATATACACCTATATCATAGATGTGTAGTATTCTAGGTTCATGGGCTCACAATCGTATGCTTACATAATAGCAATCCTTGCTCTACTAGGACCTAAAATGTCATTACAATATATACACCTACAATTAGCACTACCCAAAACATGACATCTAGATTTGGACTAAAATGTATAAAAATTACCGAAAAGTTCATTACGCAAGATGTACGCAATCAAAACTTGAGAGTCTAGTAGAGTCTAGTATTGTTTTTGGTACACTTAAAGAAGGTACTTTAAAAACTCATAACTTTTTTATACGGTGTCTAAATAATGCATGCTAACTAAAGCATGTTGGAATTGTCTTGTAGTTGCTAATAAGATATATTATATATAATCATGTTTAATTCTAGTAAACATGTGTATTAATTTTATGCCCTTGTTGTTGATTTGCAAAACAACTTGTAGGCTATAACGGTACTAGATAAGGTTGAGCTATTGTTTGAATATGGTTATGGCCTATGGCCAAAAGTGGATATCCTTAAAAACACCACTTTTTGCTACCACACCTAAGGTAAACCAACCCATTGTGGTCGGATGACCCATAGTGGACACCTGATGACCCATGATAGTTTTTTTTGGCTACAATCAATCAATGTCTAACCTGACACCAATGGAGTGATTAGTGACCTCATTAGGAACAACTGCTTTTTCAGTGTAAATCATTGTAGGAAGTGACTTTTTATGGCTTTCTACATTAGGAATTATTGTAACCACTTTAGGTGATTAAGAAGAGCATATTGGATACAATTTTTGTTGGTTATGGAGTAGTCTACTGACTCTTTTGGATAGATCACTTCAAATATCTGTAACAAATTCATACTTTGTTTGAATAACATAATTTCATTTGCTCTCACTATTTCTCACACTTGTCTTTATGTGGGAAAAAAAAATTGAAAACTTCCAGCAATGGCATGAGGGTAGACTCCAAAGTTTGACCACAATGGGTTGGTTTACCTTAATTACTATTATTAGATACAAATTTTTATATTTTGTTGTTGGCAAGTTAAAAGAAGTGCCAATGCACTCAAAGAACACAACATTTGGATACTGCATGCAAAAGTTAGGAAAGGTCAAATTGTTTTTTTATTTTTAGAGGTTCTAAACTCTAAAGTCGTTTCTTCCCCACAAAGCTCCATATTAATTTTGGAGATGTACACAAAGTGATGATGGTGATTTTAGGTCAGAGGCACATTTGGGGATGCCCACCACTTACATACATAATACAAACAGACAGCTACGTGTTCTCTGAACTGAAGTGCCTGCCACACGCATGTCACCTGAATTTACAGTTCTGACACTGGGTTTTATGAAATTCCCTTAAAAGCAACTGAAGGAATTTCATTATAGCATAAGTTATATGAAATATGGTAAAATCCTCAGTCATCTACCCTGCACTTCACTGCACATCATTTGGTGCTCATGTCTTCTTTCTTTCGTAGTTTGCTTCACATGGATCTTTTGTCCATCTCTCTCATTCAATGAGCAAAATCTCGCTGAGGTAAGGTACTATGCTCTTAAACCGACCACTTAAGAGCTGATTGCCTTTTTGGCAAAGCTAAACTTCTTGAAACAATTTTCAGTAAATTTTCATATGAAGAAAAATGGAATTGGCATCTAATCCAAGTCGTTTCACATTTTTTGGACCTTTGTGGAATTAGTTATGCATTTTTTAAGTTTGAAACGCAGTAGTCACTAAAATCGACCACCTCTTGAAATGTACACTGCTAGTACATTGAAGCAAGTAAAATGTACCTTTGTGTCATGGTCGCTTTGGAACATGCTTGCTTTTAGAGCAGATTACCTTAGGGTGGCTGTAAAGCAAGCAAATTTGTTTCACAACAATTATTAATAATCAATCAGGTCTAATACTTTATCTTGCTAGGTGCTTAGTTTACTCGAAGTTCATAGCGAAGACTTCAATACGATGAGAAATAGTTGTTTTTGGTTAAAGTGGATAAAACCTATGACCTAAGGGAGTCTGCTCTAAAAGCGACCATTTAACTTCTAAAATACCAAGGCCCTTTTTCTGCCAAAAAACACCCAAAACTGCCATTTCTATAGCAAAAAGTAAAAAAATTGAAAAATGTTTTTTTTTTCACATCTAATCATAGGATCTTACACCTAACTAGTATGAGAGTGTGTGGAAAAAATTTCAGAATTTTTGACCGCACAGATTGCAAGATATCATGCGTTTATAGTGAAAAAAACAAATTTTTCAGCACATTGCGGGACTAGACTTTTTGACTTTGAACATTTTTAACTTTAAATTTTTGCAGTACAAAGTTTTGAGCTTTAAATCTTTATATTGGAGAATTGAGTTGAGAGTCCAGGAAAAAAAAATCAAAAAAACTTAATTATCATTCTTTAAAGAATTATTGAATAGAAGTAGTTACGAGATAGAAGGAAAATCTAAAATATTCCTATATTTTAGATGGAATTAAAATTCACTAATCCCAATGGTGAGATTGTTCTAGCAAATAATATAAACCATGCAAAAAAAAAAACTGAAAAATTTGAAAAATTGCATTCAGAAATGCATCCTAGAAGTTATTTTTTTCAAAAAGATGCTCTAATTGCCCAAAAATCAAGAATGTCCATAAATTTCTCGTAACAAATCCAAATGAAATGAATCAAAGCTTTCCAAATAGACAAAAATATTTTTCCAACCCTTAAAGACCAAGAGGTCAAATTGAACCTTATAATCTATGGAAAAAAAATATTAAAAAAAAAATTCAAAATTTTGTCCTTTTTTTTTTCTGCCCGCCATCCCCTGTTTGAGCTTATTTGGTCATAACTTCTTTTCCCGGGCACTGATTCTGAAAAAAATTATACTCCCACAAAGCTTATCACTTTTCCTATCTTCAAAAAAAGTTTCAAAAAATCACAACAAAACTTCAGCTTGTAGGTACGTGCCGAAAATCCCAAAATCCCAAATTTCTGCCGAACCGACAATGGTTCTTTAGGGGTTAAAGGTTGGTTTGTCTTTTTGTGGTTTTAAGTGGATGGAAAGATTTTTATCTCATTTTTTAGAGAAAGGAAAATAGATGCAGCTGTAATACAACCGAGTTCATATTTTTCCAAGCATTATTAAATTACTTATGAATGTTCAAAGATTTTTTATTATAGACACCTATATGTGACCATAGGTCACTCTTAATCCCTAAATCTGAAAAGTCCCCTCAGGGGACACTTGGGATTTTGGACAGGCTTATGTGACTTGAAATTTTGACCTGATTTTTTGAAAAAAAATCTGAACATAGGAAATCACATTAGCTCTCTAAAAATATAATCGTTTTTTCAATTGGTGCATGGGAGCAAAAGTTATGCCAACCAAAGTTAAAAAAGCAATTAGCCGGGCAGAAAAAAAACTTTAAAAAATTGAAGTCTTTTAAAGTTTTTCTTTTCTCAAAGATCATGTTTTTGTCTACATTTGAAGCTTTGAATCATTCTATTTGGGCTCAGAACAAGAAAGTTACGGACAATCTTGTTTGTAGGGCAATCTAAGCATCTTCCAAAAAAAAAATTTATAAAATTCATTTTTGAATGCAATTTTCAATTTTTTTCAATTTTTTTTTTACAAGGTTAAGTTTGTTTACAAGAACAATTCTACCATTGGAATTATGGTGTTTTAATTCTACCTAAGAGCTATTAACGATTTAATGTTTTGTTCAATTTTAGACCTACTTCTTCTTATCATTTCTTTTACATGTGAAAATCAAGTTTTGACATTCTGAAATTTTTTTCCCCGACTCTCAACTCAAATGTTCAGCATGGTAAATTTTAACTTTATGGTGTGTAGTGCAAAAAAAATCCACAAATGGCCGTCATAGTCATCTAAAATTGCAGGCCACAGTTCAAAAAAACTTCTTTTTCCAACTTCAAATGCTAATATCTTCCAATCCGTATGGTCAAACTTCATGAAATTTTTACCACATGATCTAAAACAAGTGAAGTACAAGATCCTGTGGTTAGATTCAAAAAAAAAGTTTTTTTTATTGGTTTAGGTAGTGATTGCAATAGAATTGACAGTTTTCAGTGGTTTTGGAGCCAGAAAATGCCTTGGGGATTTAGGGGATAAAAATCCATCTACTTGGAACTTCTAAAGAAATGTGAGGAAACCAAGGAGATTGATTGACTCTTGCAATAAATAAGGTAGAACCACCCATGCCCGATCATTTAAATGACTTTAGAATAGTTGAGGAGCAATGTAAAGCAATAGAAATTATCCTTGTGTAGAAAGGTATGAAATATTGGGATTGTGAATTTTTTGTAATTTTATTGCTAAATTTCAAATTAATATGAATTTTGGGAGCCAAAAAGTGTTCTTAGCCCATAGCCAATATTTAGAGTCTTTCAATTCCGCTCATAGCCAAAATTCTTTCCTACCATCACTACTTCCTGCTATCTAGTTCACTACTTCCCACACTATATGACATTTGGGACATGTGTCATGACCATATTTGTTCCAATCTTGAAAAGGAGGAAAATACACATTTCAAAGAGAAAAAAAAAACATTCTAAGCCTGAGCGCCTGCTTGGTTTGAAATAGTGCACCCTACATGTTGGGCATTGCACCTTGGTTGGGAATAGGTGGTTTTACCTTAATGTTTTTCCCTTGATCCACTCAATGGCTAAAGAAGTCGATTTAAGGACCACCCCCTATCCATTTTAGAGTTAATTATATATAGAGGCAATTTGAAGAAGACGATTGCTTTTAGAGCAAACTACTTTAGTTCCTAATTATGTCTTTGTGTTGAACAAGGTGTAAGGAGCATCTATTTATTGGCTCAATTTAACCCTTGATCTTTTTTTTTGAATCTTTCCACATGTTCGCTTATATCTATGTGTAAATATATTATTTACTTCAGTTCTTTGAAATTGGAGGATTGTCTTCTAAAGTATTTAACCCCTATAGACCCAAGCCAAGGAAAAATGCTTTCAAAATGGGCCAAAACTGTCAAGAATTTGAGAAATTTGTTTACTAATTTTTTTCTTGAGATTGGATAGAATGTAACTGTAGGGTCTTGGAGTTCACTTTCAAATTATTTGACGACATAATTTAGTAGATATTTAAGTTTGAAGTTTTGTTTGGATCAATAGAAAAATAGGGCAGCAAATTTTGAAGGAGTATATTTTAGTGAGAATATTTGAAATGGTGACCTTTCATGCTCAGTGAAAGCCAAGAGCTTTGAGAATGTTCATCTAAAATTTCACAACATTCTATTCATTTTGCAATTTTTAGTGGAGCTTGCAATGCACAATGGCCATTGAAAGGAGAGTAGTGTTTGTAAGAAAAACAAGCATGGGCACACTTGTCTTCTCTTTGAGCTCTTTGGATATGCCCTTTTGGAGGTGGGCAACAATCACATTGGTTGGCTGACTTTTTAGTCCACGCTCAAACTAAACCACAAAACATGATTCATGAACTAACACCACTTAGCTTTAAAAAATTCCACAAGACGGACCTTAACCCCTAAAGGCCCAAGGCCTTTTTTCTACAAAAAACACACTCAAAACTGCCATTTCTATAGCAAAGAGTAAAAAAAATTGAAAATTATTCTTTTTGCACATCTAACCATAAGATCTTATACCTAATTAGTATGAGAATGTGTGGAAAAATTTTCAAAATTTTTGACCGCATAGATTGCAAGATATTTGCGTTGAAAGTGGAAAAAATAAATTTTTCAGCACATTGTGGGACTAGATTTTTTGACTTTGAACATTTTTAACTTTATATTTTGGCACTATAGAGTTTTGAGCTTTAAATATTTAAAGTGGAGAATTGAATTGAGAGTCTAGAAAAAAAAAATCAATAAAACTTAGTTTTCATTATTAAAAAAATTATAAAATAGAAGTAGGTACAAGATAGAAGGAAAATCTAAAATATTAATATCTTTTATATGGAATTAAAATGCACTAATTCCAATGGTGAGATCGTTCTAGAAAAAAACTAAACCACGTGGAACATTTCTTTTTGAAAAATGGTAAAAATTGCATTCAAAAATGGATCCTATAAGTTATTTTTTTCATCAAGATGCTCCAAGTGCCCAAAAAATAAGATTGTTTATAACTTTCTCATAACAAATCCAAATGAAATGAATCAAAGCTTTCTAGATAGACAAAAATATAATCTATGGGGAAAAAATACTCAAAGAAAAGATTGCAAATTTTTGCAAATTTTTTTTGTTGCCCCCTCTCCCTTGTTTTGAGCTTATTTGGGCATAACTTTTGTTCCCAATCACTGATTGAAAAAGAGTTATATTCTTACGAAGCTTATCCGTTTTTCTATCTTCAACAAAAGTTTCAAAAAATCAGGACAAAAATTCAGCCCATAGGTATTTGTCCGAAATCCCATTTGCCCAAAATCTCATTTGTCCCTCAAAAGGACAATGGTCCTTTAGGGGTTAACTCGGAATTTGATGAAACTACCGCCATTGGATTCATAACGCAATCTGTTTTCTAATAATAATTCTTATTTAAAAAAACCTCAAAATTTGAGATTGGGCAGCTCAACAAAGGCCTTTGTCACTAAGGTAGACAAGCCCATTGTGGTCAGATGACCCATAGTGGATATCTAATGACCCCATGACAGTTTTTTTGGCCACAATCAATGTCTAACCTGACACCAATGGAGTGATTAGTGACCTCATTAGGAACACTTGCTTTTTCAGTGTAAATCATTGTAGGAAGTGATGTTTTATAGCCTTCTACATTAGAAATTATTGTGACCACTTTAGGTGATTAAGAAGAGCATATTGGATACACTTTTTGTTGGTTATAGGGTATTCTACTGAACTCTTTTGGACAGATCACTTCAGAAATTCAGAACTAATTCATACTTGGTCCAAAAAATATAATTTCAAATGTCCTCACTCTCTCTCACACTTGTCTTCATGTGGAAAAACATTTGAAAATTTTCAGCAACGACATGAGGGTAGACTCCTAATTCTGACCACAATGGGCTGGTTTACCTTATATTGATTGTCGTCTAGAATTTGGATGTTGAAGAGTTTAGGGGTTAAGGTCAATTATTTTCTGCAATGGTCAAAGTGGGAGGCTACAGACCAAGAGTAAGTGACTTTGTAACCGTACAGTATCCAAATGCATGAGAATGTCAGCATGAATTTCCTACTGTTTTGTTTTCTTTAAAGTACATAAATTCCGTATTTATTTCACAGAATTAAAATACAATACAGTACAGTAAGGATCTGCTCTTGGAGCAGGCTACCAGACCGCCTAGAGGCGTCAAAGTTCCTGCCGTAATCAATACAGCTCTTGATTTTGCCCTAAATTTTGACCTTGGTCAGATACTCTAAGCACGGTCCGAGAATTTTTTTGAGCTCTACCAGCTGATTTCCTCTAATTCCCATGTGGAAACGTTTTTTCAAGTAACAAGTCCGGTTATTTACTCTATTTCCTACTCAAAATAGAAATTTTATAATTTTTTCACCGGTTTTCTAGCCGATGTTTTCAAATTACAACCAGTTTTTTCTCAGTTCAACCGGCTAGCTTTGAACTAGCCGCCGGTTCTTCCCGGACCTTGACTCTAAGGAGCTCTTCACGTAGGCTTAGTTAGGAGGAATGCGGCATCCTCAGTTCCTCACCCTTGCGTTGCAACAACTGAGGTAGTAGGCTCTAAAAGCGACCCTTTAAGGGCCGATTTGCCTTTTTCATAGGTTTGCACGATCAGAAATATTTTTAGCTCATTTTTTAGAGAAAGCAAAATAGATGCCGACGTGACACAAGTGGTTTCCGTCCCCTTGCAACTTCTAAAGTGATTTGAAGAAATCAGGGTCAATGATTGGCTCTTGCAATAGAAAAACAATTTTTCCTTGATGCATTCAATAGCTAAAGTAGTCCATTCAAGGATCACCTCCAATCCATTCTACAACTAATTATAGGGTTGGTTTGAAGGAGAGGGTCGCTTTACAGTCTCTAGGTGTAAAGGGATTAAAACCAATTTCAGCCTTTATGTCCAATCTCAAGTGAGGACTTTGGGCCTCTGACCTAGCAAATTGACCCAACCTCTAGGTATAAAGGGATTAAGACCAATTTCAACCTTTTATCTAATCTCAAGTGAGGATTTTGGACCTTAGACACAACAAATTGGTCCAAACTCTAGGTATAAAGCAGCCCTAAGTTAAACTAGTCTATGACAAGCTAAATGATTGGTTTGGTTTGCCTTATTGGCATTGTTGAAATTTTTTTCTATATATAGGCAAATGTGAAAAATGGAGAGTGCAATTGAAATTCTTTTTTGACAAAGTATAAATTTGTTATGAATTTTGAAGTGTGTTACCTAACCGGCTCAAAAGAGTCTCTAGAGTACTTGAAGACCAATAAAAAGTGTATCCATAGTGGTCACTTTACTCACCTATAGCAATTACAATATTTCTAACATGGCCTAAAAAGTCACTTCTTATGATGAATATACATTCAAAAGGTGGAAGTTCCTATTGCAGTCACTAATCACTCCATCAACAACATCCAAGAAATTGATTGTGGCTACTAAATCAACCTATTGTAACCCAAATCTCATTTATTGAATTTTTTTGTCATGGGGTTGATGCAAGACTTTGACTGGTCATTCTCTAAGTATTAGTGATGGACCCTTTGTTTGTCATAGGTTGATTTACCTTATGTTTTGGACTAGGTTTAATCCTTTATGTCCCAAATTTGTTTTGGTAAGACTAAGCAAAATACTGACAAAATCTTCAAGACACATGGGATTATTGAGGAGCGAGGAAATGCAATGAAAAAAGTAACCATACAAAATTGGAGAATGAGTAATAAGATTGACAATGGGTGCGCACAAAATTAGAACAATTCACTCCTGGTATTGTGAGAATTAAGAGTTTTTTGACAATATATGCAACGTTGTCGACATTGACATATGAAAAAATGAGCAAATACATGCTTATAGCATTAACAAACTCACTAAAGATTTACTTTGAGGACCTTTGAATTTGGGAGACATTGCCTTCGTGACATCGGCATATGAAAAATGTGCAAATACATGCTTGTAGCATTAACAAACTCACAAAAGATTTACTTCAACGACCTTCAAATTTGGTAGACATTGCTTTTGTAATTCATACAGAGCAATCAACATTGAAAAAATGCATATGCAAAAATGCATGCTTAGGACAAAAAGCACGTGGCATGGGTGCATACAAAATTTTTTACTCAAATTGACACAATTTCAATTGTGTTTATTCAATTGTACCATCTTTGTGTTTATTTCTCCCCCTCCAAAATATCACAAATGTTGTTCATTTGCAATTTCAAAATCTAGTTACTCAAATTATTCTCTATCAAATAAATTAGTGACCAACATTTTCTAATTCACTTCCATTTCTTGTTAAGTTACAAATTAATTCTATTTTCTTCATTTTTGAAACCAATTTGTAGTTCTTTGGGTTGAATATTAGCTTTCAAAGGACCTTGTGGTCAAAAGCAACAATGGATGACTTTGAATATTACTACAAAAATGAAGAATGCATGTGTTGGTCCCAAAATTGGATTGGTTTTGGCAATATACATTGGTGATAGGGTTGAAATGAAATTTCATTCAATAGTTTCTAAAATCAATAATTTTTATTGAAAAAACAACAATGGAAGGAGAAATATTTTATCTTTTTAAATGTTAGAACCATGCTCTTTTATTGTATTTCAAAATCTTTGACATTTAAATGTCCTAAAGGATAGGAACCCACTTTGCATTTTCTTGAAATGTTGGGCAAGCTCAAATGACTTCAAAACTATGAAATTTTACATTAATTTTTTAGGATGAATGCTAATCATCCTATTCTACATATAAAACTTTGTTTCAAGTCATTCCAATAAATACTACAAACTTTATAATTTTTTTCTTCTAGAATTGTATTAATTAATTTATTTGATTGTATAGATTAATACCTATACAAAAGTCTTTGCACTATTCAATTCCAAATTATGAGATGAAAATTATAAGGAGAATTTTGCAAGCAATGAAGGTAGAAAAACATTTAAAGTTGTGTTTTATTTCAATTGAAAGAAATTCCATGTAAAAATCTTAAAAAACATTTATCATTTATTATAACATTTTCAACATTGGGATTGATAGTTCTCAAGTTTTTGTTTTAAAAATTATTAGCATTTTAGCCTTTTCTTTCATTAAGTACCACCTTTCACTTATGATTGTTTAAGAAATGATTTTATTTTTTTTAATTGGGTTAATTTTTTTTCGTATATTCTCAATCTAGTTTTTCAGATATCAACTATAAGAATTTCTTAAGGAAATTTTCTATGATTTTCCTTTGGTAGTTATCTTCATCTTAACCCTTCAAGGACTAAAAGGACACAATGTACATGTGACTTCTTCAAATTTTCAATTGGCAAATTTTTGGTCAGATGAAACAAATCTCAATACTTTGCAAAGTAGGTTCTTGTAGAGTATTAAGTTGACATACTTGTTGCATTTTTTTATTTTCAAAATTTCAATTTGGAATTTATTTAAAAATTTATTTAGAAAATGTAATCTAATAGAAAAAAGGAGCAAATATAATTTTTTTTCCAATGAAAGGAATAGTAAAGACGGAAAAAATCATTTTCTTGGACATTTCTAGTCTTTACTTTATACAAACAAATAAGGTTTGTAGGAAAAAAAAATTCAAATTTGTATTTTTAGCAATTTTTAAATACAAGGTTTAATATGGTATGTTTTAGAATACAAATAATTAGAATGATTCCAAATTTTTTGAAGATGTTCCAAACAATATGCTAGTAATAGCAATTGTTAAATTTCAAAAATCAACACATGTGTAATTTTTTTTTAATTTTGTAGGATCCAATTTGGTCGGTTTTGGCTTTCTACTCCTTCTATTTGAAAAGATGTACAAATTTGAGAACCTTTTTTATTTTTTATTTTTTAAGTTTATAAATACTAAATTTGCCATAGATTCCAATACATTTTTTTGGCGGGAAGAAGGGGGGTAAAAAAGTATTAATCATCTTCTTATAAATTTTCTTCCCTCCAAACTGTGTTTTCTACCTATAAAGTTGATCATCCAAAATTGTTATAATCTAAAAATCCAATGGTAAATATTTTCTACAATTGATTCCATGCATACTTACTAGACAAAGTAATCTTTACTTTTGTATGGTTAAAATTAAAAATTTCAAGCACATCTATGTGCAAAAAATATCAAAGTAGGACAATTTATTGATAACCTCCATTGTCAAAAAGTTGCTAGGCCATAAGGATTAAAGGTATATACATTGGATATATTTTTGTAAATATTATAAAAATTAGTTTACTAATTTTAAAGTATTCCAAAAAAAATCATAAGCAATGGACAAAATGCAACAAAATCTACAATTCTTCTTACCCTCACCCATCTATTGCCATATTAACTTGAACAAATTATTGATTTTAATTAATACTTTTGTATTGTATCTTTTTTAGTAAGTATCATCATCCTTGTATTATTTAAATTGGAGATTTAACATGGAAAATTCATGTATCATTTTCATTCATTTTTTTCAAGTTGTCTGACTATTATTTTTGCTATGTTGTATTATTTAGCGTTAGTTCAGCCTTCCTTGTCAAGAATTTGAAGAGTTGATTAAGAATTATTTTAGGACTTCAAAGTTTAAAGAATTTAAAGATATAAGATTTAATATGTATAGAAATTTGTAAATTTAGATATTAATAGATTAATAGATTTAGAGCTTTACAAATTTAGGAATTAACATACAATTTAAATGCAATATAATAGATACAATTGTCTTTATAGAATGGAAATTCTTCTTTGACCTAAAATATTCTATAGATACAAAATTCTTCAAGTGTTCAAATTTTTGCATGAGTATAAAGATGCCAATATATAATGGTACATCTTACAATCTTTTACATTGTAAAAATCCCTCAAAATGTAGATTTCAAGCTTTTTTGGGAAATTGTGTTTTTTGAAATCATTATTTTTGTACATTTCAAAATCTTTGACTATAGTACATCATAGAAAATTTGACAAGAGGCACTATGCATTGCCTCCTCAAATTTCAAAATATAATGTGGCATATGCATAAGAAGTAAATTTGACATGGCATGAATTAACACATTTCAATCATCCACTATTTGAATTGAGCTATATGAATCAATTAACAAGACTTTTGAATACACATTTGTAGTATTGGTTGTTGTCTCAAACATCAAGTTCTCTAAAAGTTTTTGTAGGTGTTGGATTTCAAAGAAGTGATTGTATAGCTGAAGTATAAGTGATGATACCTTAGGTCAAATGCAAAAATGGATTAAAATGAGGATTTAGGAATTTCTAAATGTTACTCAGGATTTATTGCAATTTGAGGTAAAATTTGGGTATACTATCTTTTTACAGACTCGTGAGATATTTAGAATAAAATCATCTTTTGGTACACCTTAAATATTCCATTCCATTTCCAAATCAATGGTGAATAAACCTTGGTCATTGATAGTGAGATGATCTTTCTATGGTATAGTTGTTCTCTAATATTACTAATCTCAAACTTTCTTACGTTGATTTTTGAAGGCACAATTGTACATTTGCTGATGATCTTTAATTTTGTACAAATAAGTCTGTTTAATGTTTTTTACATGGACTCATTGACAACATTTATATGTTCGCATGTAGGCCCCTCCACTTTGAAATATCCTTTAGATGGATTCGACTTAGAAAAGTGTTGTCTCATTTCCGAATGTATCTTTCTTTGTCAATCTTGACCTTTTTTTTGCCATTATCATTCCAATTTGTTTTTACAACTTGTCACTTGTCATTCTATGTATTTACTTTCATAATGATCTTCTTTATCTTGAGTGTCCATCATCTTGCACTTCACTTCTCCTATACCACAATTTTTTCCTTTATAAAAATATTGTTCTTCCATTATGTTTCACTAACATTTAGAATTTAATGTTTGCCAACATTGCTTTAGTTGCCCTATCCTCTTCTTGTTTCAATTGTTGCGGTTGTCTTTTTCAAAATTTATACTCTTCATTAATCACGAGAAAATTTAAATTGAACATTTTCTAGAAAGGAAAGGCTGAAAATTTGTTCCTCAATGCTATAAAGAAATATTTTTTTCAATATGACAGCAATCCCAAATTTGAGAATTTACAACGAGGATTCTTCAAATCTCGAAAACTTTTGAACACAACATACACATGTGATCCTTAGTTTTCTAAACAGATTTCTATATAGTTGATTACTTTATACACATGTGCTATATGTGTATGTATGTATGTATGTATATATATATATATATATCTGTGTGTGTGTGTGCGCGCTTAAAATTGTATTTGAAAATTTTAGGATTTAATTCTAGGCTTTTCAATATCATCTAATGTTGAAAATTAAAGTCTATATTATATTACTTTTTCTTTAAAGCTAAGAAAATTCTCATTGAATTTAGTTGATTTATCTTCATTAAAAGATTTTACTATAAATTGATTTGAATCATTTGTAAATTGAAAACAAAATATATAAACTTAACATTCGATTGTTGGTTGTTCTTTAAACTTATTTACATTCACATACTAGAATTTGAAGCTTCAAATTAACTTTGGAAGGGTGGGCTTGTCATTGTGTAAATCAATCTCTTGGGTACCATGTGCTTAAAAAAATCCCAAGAACACTCATTTGATGTCAAATTATTGTGCAAGACTTTCCCTTTCCAAACAAAATTCCAAGTATGAACATTTGCACTTTTGTCTTACTTAAAAGATTCACTATCATCTATTGAATATTAGACAAGGTTTACATTCCACATTTCATATTTTGTACTACAAAGGCTTACATTCTAGATTTCATATTTTTTACTACAAATTTACCTCCCAAATAAATTGGGAATCTAAATCGAGTGTGAAAAATTGCTAAGAGAGTTAGTGCTGTAGTGGTCTAATAAATTACTCTACACAAAATAGTGAAATTAGGTTGCCCCACACTAATTTCTCATATCTAACACTTTTAGACATGCTCAACTATAGTCTGGGGCAACCTAATTTCACTATTTTGTGTAGAAAATTGGAGATGGAGAGGAGGCTTGGTAGGTGGCTACAAAGACTTGGGCACCCCAATGGCCTCGTTGTTAGGTAAGATGGAAGCACCCATTTCCGTCCACGTCCCGGAATCCAACAGTGCCTCCAATCCACTCATCAAGCGTCCAAGCTATATTGATTAGGTGGTTTAGTGGCAATGGTGGCTTGGTATATGTGGGAGCAGATTCTGTTTGGAAATGGAGTCTTGGGCCCCTAAAAATGGGCAATAGGTGTTTTCCATCTTTGCACTTTGACTAAGCTTTTTGAATGTAGTTTTTAAAAAACAAGAGTTTCTTTTGGCACTCTCTCATTTGCCTTCCATTCTGTCTCTTTGTTTTCCGCACCAACTTTTCATGGTGCGCTCAACATGGCTTGAACGTATGGAAATGGGTGCTCCCACCTTGGAGGCCAACATAAATTTTGGGCTATTGCAGCTAATCCTTGTGGGCTAGGGTGAATTGCCTCCCTCGCTTGTCTCGCCGAAGTCATTCCATGGGATGCATATAAAAAAGAAGACCCCTTATTTTGTGCATGTTTAATTTACCTTCTACTTTCCTTGTAGCTAATTTGAGACCTTTGATTGCAAATATGAATTCAAAATTTGCAAATTTTATCATGTGTGGCAAATAAAAAATTTCAGCGTTTTCCCTCGGGGACTAAGGTAGGAGGTTCTAAAATGGAGCGGGTTCTAAAACCAATCAGGCTCTAGAGGTACATTTTGCACTTTCCAATGTACAAGTGGTGTGCATTTGAGGAGGTGGTTGGTTTTAGAGCCCACAAAAAGGCACTTTTCTGCAACTTCAAAAATTCATAACTAATTCTACAAAGCTTCAAAAAATATGAAACAACTTGAGTTAGATGCCAATTTCTCTTGCCTTTCAAGGAAAATTTACTGAAAAATATTCTAAGAAGTTTTACCTCCCCAAAATTCAGCTTCAGCTCTTAGATGAGCGATTTATGGACCTCCTACCTTAGCCATCCCTGTGCCAGCACTTTGACGGACCTTCTTCTTGAGTGAGTGACCTTCTCTAACGCAAGTGCTGGAGGACTGATATTACCAACACCAACCTGAACAAAGAATGGGTTGGAGCTATGAGCGAACTTCAGAGAGTCGTCTCCGGTTGAAAGAAATGTTTCCTAGCCTCCAAAATATATGCATTTAGAATGGGATTGGATTAAGAGACCAGCGGAAATACCCTAATATTCACTTCAAATTCACTCATAATAGAAAAGAGTATCTTTTGGGAATTTACACCTGTGCAAACGGAGGCAGTTCTCTCTCCCGACCGCTGGTCGCCCATCTGAGAAAATGCCAAATTGTTCATTATTGAACAGTTTTCCATCCGGTGGTCATCGAGGGGCCACTTCGGTCTTTTTGACCAGCCGTACGTACCTGAAAACTTGACTGCGAAAGATCGCAGAACGAAGCCCCTGCCCAAACCACTGGCAGAATGGCCGCGACTTCCGGTAGGAAACTCCTACCGAAGCAGGCAATGGGAAGAAATTCAAACTGGACACGGGCGCCGTCTGGGAGTCGGACGAGTCTTGCCCGTTAAGCTTGCGACTATGCTGGAAAAGCCAAAAGAATTCCAAGTCTTCACTCTCTACGTTGACCTCTAATTTGGTTCCCCTGGTGGTTCACATCTCTGGGAACTCTATGAGAACGGGTCAAGGCGGGCAAACGCGACTTTCGGTCAGCCATGATTTTTCCCCGTCCAATAGTCGGCGTTTCTGTTTCTGCTGGCTGTCAGCCTTCAGCCTTTCAGAGTGCCCTACTTCGGACGACGTCTATTGGTTGGAGGATAATCGTCGTTCCGACCGACGGGTGGAGCATTTTGAAACGGGGAAAGGCAGGCGGCGATCTCTGGACGGTGAACTGACCAGGGTGAGTGTTTGTCAGGGGGAAGAAGATGGAGATGCCAAGAGCGGACCGGAGGTAGCAATGGCGGGTCACCAGGAGTGACCAGAAAGCGTTCAATGGTTGTTGCGTGCTCCGAAATGCGCTTGTCGGAGCATCGTTTTCTTCGGGGAAAGAATTAGAGTCGGAAGAGATGTTTCCGGGTTTTTTTGGTGTCGTTTTGGCGAAGTTTTGGTGGTTTTTCTAGCGGAATCATGGTTTGCTTGCAGGAAGTGATGTGCAGTTAGGCGATTGGGAAGGCAGAGGTCTGGTGGAGCGAGGCCATAGCTGGACTGATGTTGCCATAGAGAAGGAGAGGGAGCAGGATTGGAAGAAGGAGCAAGGAGTTTTCTGATTAGGAGCGCTGGGGCTTTGATTAGAAGCGCGGGAGAGTATAGGGAGACATATTTACTGTGGCAGGGTTTGATAGTTTGTGAGGTTGTGCATCGAAACTTGAACGCGGAGAGTGGAGAGACGCCTGGAGACTGTGCCTTATGGAGGGAGTCTTTGGAATCGACTAAAGGAAACAATATTAATTACGCGAAGTCGATAAATGTAACGCCGATGGCGTGCATGAGCTGACGATGATCCCTAGGAATAATCAGCGACGAAGGGCCTCCATGCACAGGGGACGCTATTGGAGAAGAGGAGTATGTATATTAAGTTTTGAGTGAAGAACAATAGTTGATCAAGCGTTTTGCGATTGTAGGGATAGAGTACCATTTAAGTCACGGCGCGGTGTTTCTTGCAATTTTGTCACAGCCAGGTTCACTGTTCTTTTCACCACGAACTAGGAAGATTGAGCTATTGAAGTAAAGTTTTCAGGTATCATCACTCGAGGCCATAAACATATGAGGTATGCCGGAAGAGCAGGAGCAGGAGGAGACTTGTGTGCAATAGAAAGGAAGAGACCTAAGGAGGAGGAAGTTAATTAGAAGGCGGATACTATTTGCAGATTGGAGGAATTAGTTTAAACAGAGAGCAAGTGATTGGTTGCATGCCATGGACGATGATGGGGAAGAAACTGATCCCGTGTAAAGCTTCGCAAAGTCACGACAGGAAGTTGAATTTGGCCGCTAACGAACGCCAGCTATCTGTCTTAATGACGGACACTGTCTTCCCAGGGCAACATAGAGGATCAAACTGTCATTTCTAGGGCATGTAGGAGGCTTCAAACTCGAGCTGGAAAGTTATTGCGAAAGTAGGTCACTATGAATCTCTCCAGGACTCTGTTCGGGATGTCGCCCCCGCACATCCAGCCACTGACTCCAGTGTCGGAGGTTTCAGAGCCACCGGAGTCACCTTCTCCGTACCCGTATCTGGATGGCATCCTTGAGACTCGTGAGCAGGTGAAATCCAATCCTCGGTTCTTCTCTCTCTTTTCATTGTTTGATGTTTCGATAACTCCCAGAATACTGTTTAATTTTGGTCTTATAGATTGAATACCATGGCATTGCTAGAAACTTACGATATCTGTTCATCCTGAGCTGCAAACATCAAGAGTAGTAGAATGACCGTTTGGTCTTCGCTATTAATCTCTTAATTCTTAGCTGTCCTCTTTATTCTGTGGCAAGTTCAAAACCAGAACAGTTGGATGATGCAGAGGATGGTCATTGATATGCTTTAGTTCAGGATATAGTTAGTCCGTGCTTGAAGCCTTAGAACGAATATGATATGAAGTCATAGTCGAAATTCAGGATAATGATTCTTTCCTTCAGCCCCTAAGGAATTATAGTTATCATGTTAGTAATGCCTATTGTTCTTCAGAACACCGGTAATTTTTCTTGGCTTGTATTTTTTGAGCGTTGACTCGTATCACATCACAATGGGAGCTAAGTGCAAAGCATCGCATTGCAGATAGAAGCTATGTCCGGGGACGACGAACAAGAGGTGGAGGAAGCACCTCCACCATCAGTTCCTTTCTTTCGTCTTTTTGCGTATGCCGACGCTCTTGATTGGACCCTTATGACACTGGGGAGTGTTGCGGCTGCAATTCACGGAGCTGCTCTGCCACTTTACCTGTATGTCTTGGGTAGAATTATTGATTTATTTGGACGCTATCAGCAGGACGTTATTTCAAATCCCGATTTATCACTTTCTTCGAGTTTATTGCAGAACCTAGCTGAGCAGATTTTGAAGGTACATCATTCTCATCAATCTTACTCACATTTATATATGTGGTAGCTGTTTGAAAGCTTATCAAACATGCTAAAGGAGGAGGTTACATAGGATGTTTCGTCACTGATTCTTGACATTTGCCAGAATGTAGCAGCTTGTTGAGCTGGTTTCGAACAATATGCAATCTCTCATTGCTACTTCACCTTTGGCTTATTTGACCTCATGAGTTTATTCACTCGTTAGCATCCACGAAAATAACAGCACATTGCAATAATTTTTGACCTGTCCTTTTGGTTGCAGCTTGCTCTGTACATTGTCTATATTGCGGCAGCAGTGCTTGTTGCGAGTTGGATGGGTACATTTCTGAGCACCATCTCATTGTATGTCGGTGTGTAAAGAATTGCCTCGCCTCAAAGCGGCTTAGCACTTATACTTATAGTGAGCAGATAGTTCAGAAGGCATTAATCAAAGATCTGATACGGAGAAGGACCATTATGTGGATGTCACATCTTGAGGGCATACCAGGCATCAAAAGTTTCAGGTTCTTGAAGGTGACTAGTGGGTTTAGAGTGAGATCATGACTCCGGTGAGCCCACGATGTTGGTTAAGAATTGCTCTGGTTCAGGATCTCAAGTCCACCTGGCACCCGGAGTTGTGGTTATTCCTTGCGCTGCTTTTTCAAGAGTTTTAGGCGATTCTAACTATGTAATGGTCTTTCTGGCAGAGGTGGCATGTTGGCTCTACACAGGGGAGAGACAAACAGCAGCCATTCGCTCCAAAGGTGTACAGAATTTACTGAAACAAGATTTAGTTTATTTCGATAATTTGGCAGGGAATGTTCCTTACGTGAGCCAGATTTCAAATGATATCCTTTCTGTACATTCTGCCCTCAGTGAGAAGGTACGACTCGTTTTTTGGTGAAGGTTTCTGGAAGTTGATTATATCTGTTGTGAGGGTTTTGTGTAGCTTACCTTTGCATTTGACGTTAAATGCGAACTTGGCATAACCAGACCTTTTTTCTCGGTTTGTTACATAGATTGTAGTTTTAAGCTTCCGCTTACTGACGCCTTCACTAGCAATTCGTGTGTTTTCTTTTCACCTAGTTGTTACCTCTTTGAAACATATTTAGGGTAGTGGCAGCCTTAGATTGTTATGGGTTTTGGCAAGCAATTTTCTTACTGTCATGGCTGGGTAGTCTTCACGGTGTCTGGCTTTTAGTGTTTCTAATACGTAAGGATATTTATTGATGATGACAGGTGGGTAATTATATTCACAATATGGCAACATGTGTGGGTAGCATAACCGTTGGATTCGTGAGCTGTTGGCAAATTTCCCTGTTAACACTAGCCACTGGGCCCTTTATAGTAGCTGCTGGTGTTGTATCCAATATTGCTCTTACCCGGCTTGCAGAGCATGTGCATGACTCCTACTCTGAGGCTTCGAGCATCGCTGAGCAGGTTCTTCTTTTGTGCTCCTTGTAAATATGCTATGTATGGCTGTTGCCAATTTGTCCGCAAGAGGTGTAACCATATTTATTGACTATTTAGATGGGTATATTTCTGTGTTCTAAGTACTATTGGTACGACTGTTTTCATTTCATTTAGATTTAGGCTTTTGATGAATTCCCCTAGAGACAGGATGTAAAATAGATCCTCGTCATCCACTAATGTATATTTGACGAAGTTTTTTTACGATGAAATTAGCTTATAATTTATCTATGTTTAGAATTTGGAAAAAACACGGATCTGAATGTGTTTTCAAGCTCGTTTGCTCATTTGCCTGCAGGCTCTTCTGTATATACGGACAGTTTACGCGTTTGCCAATGAAACAGTTGTGAAATATGCATATGCCAATGCATTGCAGCCCACATTGCAGTATGGGGTGCAGATTAGCCTGGTACAAGGCCTTGGATTAGGGTTTATCTATGGAATTGCAATCTGTTCATGTGCGTTGCAGCTGTGGGTCGGGCATTATCTCATTGTGTCTGGCAAAGTCGACGGTGGTCAAATTTTTGTGGCTCTATTTGCCATCATACTAAGTGGGATGTAAGTTGTTACTTTGTCCTCTATGGTCCTCTATGATCTCTTCGAAATCTTAATAATCCCCTCGATGGCATTTCTCAAAGTACGTCAAAAGCAGTTCAGACGAATCCTCCGAGACTTGCAATAAGTCTTTCGAGTCACAATCTGTTGCCTCGTTCCATAATATCTCATTTGTCATCATAGCTTCAGGACCTTCTTGTAGTTCAGGATCTTCTAGTAGTCATAGTCAGATTCTTCCAGTCCACTCTTCTAGTGTGATGTTACCTTTCCTTGTCTTTTCTATCGCCTAATTATCTGACGAGGTGCTTAGATCAGGGTGTTATTTCGACTCTACTTTTTCTAGGGTCTTTTTGAAAGTTGTGTTTTTCTGTTTCAAAAAAAAAAAAGTTGTGTTTTTCTACTCTTGAGGTTTTGAGATTTGCCGCTGTCAGAACAATGAACCTTGGTTCTTCTTTAAAGATCTCAGGCATTCATAAAACTCCCGTTGTCTGTTTTCTTGATGCAGAGGTTTGAATCAGTCGGCCACAAATTTCCAGGTCTTTGAGCAAGGTCAGATTGCTGCTCATAGGCTCTTTGCAGCTTTCGGTTCGAAGTCTACGGCAAATAGCAGTGATATTGAGGGGGAAGGCACATTAGCTGATGTGCAAGGAAATATCGAGCTTCGAAATGTCTATTTCAGCTATCCGTCCCGACCAGATGTACCTGTACTTAGTGGGCTTTATCTTTCTCTTCCTGCAAGGAAAACTCTGGCACTCGCAGGCAGCAATGGATCTGGGAAGAGCAGTATTATTGCCCTGATCGAACGCTTCTACGATCCAACTCTGGGTCAGTAATTCAATATTTTCGGCTGTGTATCGATTTGAAAAATTCAAATCTGTAATTTACTCTCTAGGCATATAAATTATTGTATACGAGGAAATCCTTGTGCAACTTAGAATGATTAAGATAACGGTTTACAGGGGCAATATCGAAGTTGGTTAGGATGCATGTTTACCGTCATGTCTATTGAGTAACTTTTTCGGCGGGATAGCGTTTCTTGTTGGCAATTCTGATATATTGCTGATGATAAGGGAAAATAAAGTTTCACATAGACATCATAGGCAACTTAAGCTAACATAGACAAGGAATCGTATTATAATGTTCCCTTCCATTCACTATCATGAAATGTCAAATTTCCGAGAAAGATTTCCGTCTGCTGTTACTTTTGAGGGGCTTTCCTTGTGCTTCCTTTATTCTCAAAATCTTATTCATCTATCTACATTTTGATTGTTGATAACCGCAGGTGAGGTACTTTTAGACGGAGAAAACATTAGAAATCTTAAGGTGGAGTGGCTCAGAAATCAAATAGGACTGGTAAGCCAAGAGCCTGCCCTTTTCAAGGGAAGCATCATGGAGAACATTTGCTATGGTCGTGAAGCTAGTATCGATGAAATTGAGGAAGCTGCAAAAATTGCACACGCACATACGTTCATCAGCTCCTTACAAGAAGGTTATGAAACACAGGTAAGGAGCAGCTAATCGTCCTAATTATTGTCATCTCTCTTTCCAGTTCAGAGGGGATTGAAATATCTCTGTTGTGTTCTTATTTTATGCTCTGTGACTAGTTGTCTTCATGCGACTGTTGGGTTCCTGCTGACGACTTAGAATCTTCCTCTTTATTTCTGGATCATTACTCAGCGTCTTCTAAACTCGATCAGAGTCGCACTTGCTCATCAGTCATGCGGTTGTACTATATTGTAGGTGGGCGACAGCAGGCTTAGGCTTTCAGAAGAAAGAAAGGTGAAAATAGCAATTGCCCGAGCGGTTCTCAAGAACCCTCGGATTCTCCTACTTGATGAAGCAACAGGCACGTTGGATATGGAGGCAGCGCAGAATGTCCAACAGGCTCTGGATATCTTAATGCTGGGAAGATCATCCATAGTAATAGCACATCGTCTTTCAAGTGTACGTAATGCTGATGCGATTGCTGTCCTTGATGAGGGGCAGCTGGTGGAAATGGGAACTCATGATGAGTTGATGAGACTAGATGGCGCTTACATTGACTTGATTCGTCTACAGGAAACTGCCAAACAGCCTAGGAGGTAAGGGAACTTGTAAAATCAAAAATTTCTGCATGAGTAATAAGTTCTAATGTTCGTACCGTCTTGCTATTTCAAGTACCTTGTTCACATATTTAATCTCATTCTTTCCGCTAACTTGTCTGAACATCTTACTGTGAGATGACTGCTGCCTGGATTAAATCTGGAGTAATATGGAATTTGAGTTACATTTCTGGCTTTGAGCCTTTATTGGTTATCTTAATGTATTGTGTATTGACGTTGGTTGGCCTTGATTATTGGCTCCAGACCTCCGCCAAGACTATTTGTACCTCCTCCACCACAAGACTGTATATCGCCGAACTATAGCAAGCCTCCGTCTCCTCGCATGGTGAAATCGCCGTCCCTGAAACGACAAAATTGTGTGCGAGATCGACCCGACTTCCTTGCCGTTTCTGATTCACACCCCCCTAGTTTAACCCTACCTCCTGTACAAAATACCAGAGAGAATGAGAATGGTAATGTTGAGATGCAAAGTATGAAACCTGAACAGTCTGTGAAGAGACAAGACAGCTTCGAAAATGCATATAGTGATTCTCTTTCGCAAGTCGACTTGCAACGACAGACATCCGAATCTTTCCGTCCGGAGTCTCCTGCATCTCCTCTCTTAACTGATCCAGAAGATGAGCGATCACATTCCAAGACGTTTAGTAGATCCCCTTCTCAGTGCAAGGACTTCCAGGCCTACGAGGATGAACCCTCATTCTCAAGCGTACCATCGCTTTGGAAGCTTGCGAAATTAAGTTCGCCTGAGTGGTTCTGTGCATTCTTAGGAAGTTTGGGAGCAATCCTATTTGGGTCTCTCAATCCCCTCTTTGCCTTTCTGTTGGTTCAAATCGCTGAGGTCTTCTATTACTCCAGCCAAAGTACTTTACGTGACGAGCTGAGCAAATGGTGTTCGATACTTGTGGGGTTGGCTCTGGCAACCATTTTAGCGAATTTTCTCCAGCACTTTTATTTCGGAATTATGGGGGAAAAGATGACCGAACGAGTCCGTCGGCTGATGTTCTCAGGTACCTAATGCGACTAGATCTAAGTTATACCTCAGTTTGATCCCTCGCAAAATTTGACTGGGTCTTCGGGAAGGACTACATTTCAGTGGTTTTATTTTCGCATCTTACACCTTGCCTGCTGAGCTTTTCTGGTTTATTTTTCTTATTTCATCTGCCTTCATGTGGATGTTGGGGAAGGCCTGGTTTGTGAGTTCTCTCCTCTTTTCTCGAAACTTTTGCTGCGTGATTAGATTCTTAATATTCCGTTTTGTACTAATCCTCAAACACCATCATAAGCATATGACTAATCAATTTGTTTTCCGGTGGTCCTTTCGGCCTTTTGACAGCAATGTTACGCAATGAGGTGGGCTGGTTTGACAAGGAAGAAAACTCTCCGGAAGTACTATCCATACGACTGGGACATGATGCTGCCTATGTGAAGGCTACATTCAGTAACCGGCTATCAGTGTTCATTCAGGACATCGCTGCTGTTTTCGTTGCCCTTGCCCTGGCATTGGTTCTACAGTGGCGCTTCGGGCTTGTTGCGCTGGCAACGTTACCTCTACTCGTCTTCGCATCAATAACACAGGTTTTTCTTTTTGAATCTCCTACATGATATTCGATTGAGCTTTGTGATCATGCGCTGGTCTCATGGGGGTTGTGTGGTGTAGGTTTGCTGACGTTGAAACATCCTAATCATGCAAGTCCCCATGTGGGAAAGCTGAATGTTTATCAGGATCTGAATGTTTGCCAGAGATCTGTGTTTTGATGCTGCACTATTTCCTAGTGAAGGAAATCGCGCACCTAAACGAGCTTATCCGGTGTTGTTGCAGCAAATGTGGAATTCAGGGTTTTCAGGAGATGTGAGGGATGCCCATAAAGATGCTCGACAGATCTTAGAGGAAGCAGTTGCAAATATGCACACTGTGATGTCGTTCTCCGGCGGTATGAAAATTCTCGATCTTTTCCACAACGAGCTGAAGACGCCTCTACGGAGAAGCCTCATCAGAGGTCAAATATATGGGTGTCTCTATGGTGCAGCTCAATTTTTTCTGTTCGCTTGCAATGCGCTCCTCCTGTATTATGCTTCATTACTCGTCAAAAGACAGCAGGAGTCAAGTTTTCCAAATCTGCTGAAAGCTTTCATTGTATTCACCTTCACTACCTTTGTTCTAGTTGAGTCATTTGGGTTAGGGCCTGTGATAATGAGGCGGCGTAAATCGATTGCACCGGTGTTTAGTATTCTAGATCGGGGCTTGACGATGGGAACTGAGGAGGAGGGTTTGAAACCGCCCTTCATGGCTGGCCGTATTGAGTTTCGTCATGTGGGATTCAGGTGCGTATAGCAGAGCCGAAAGATATCTCTAAATCAATGATGTTTTTGTTGATCCAGGATTATGGTGCTTGCATTTGATCCTCTGGTTTATGATGAAATTGCTTTGAAACGAGAGCTTACCTGTTGGACTTCGTCTGCAGATATCCGGTTCGACCAGAGGTGCCCATTTTGACACATTTTAACCTGAAAGTGGAGGCAGGGCAGACCGTAGCAATTGTAGGGACCACAGGTTCTGGTAAGAGCACAGTGCTTGCTCTGCTGGTAAGATTCTATGAGCCCACAGGTGGCAGAATATTGCTTGATGGGAATGATTTGAAGAACTTCAACCTAAGATGGCTACGCAGCCATATTGGGATGGTGCCTCAAGAACCTGTGCTCTTCTCAACCTCAATTCGCAATAATATCATATATGGACGACACAATGCTACAGAAGCTGAAATCAAAGAAGCTTCTAGGATTGCGAATGCTCACCATTTTATCAGCAGTTTACCTCATGGTTATGACACAATGATTGGAGATCAGGGGATACAGCTTACAGCTGGTCAGCGGTTAAGAATTGCCATTGCACGGACAGTTTTGAAAAATGCTCCTCTCCTGCTTATTGATGAGCCGACGTCATTACTCGAGGCTGAGTCAAGCAAGGTGGTCAATGAGGCTATTGATCAGCTGATTGTGGGTAATCGGACTACTGTTGTTATAGCCCACAGGCTAGCCATGCTCCGACGTGTGGACGTAGTTGCAATGTTGCATGATGGAGAGGTTGATGACCAAGGCAGCCATGATGAGTTGATGAACAAGTGTGGGCTATATGCTCGTTTGATGCAGCCTCAATTTAGCAGAACTTTACGGCAGCATCGTCATTCCTGAGGTTCTGCATGCTTAGCTCAAGGGAATGCGAGAGACAAAGAAGCGAGACACAGCCAAACAGGGGAATTATATTCCAGGTTATCAAGCAGCAAGAAGAGCGTTTATGTACACTTTTCAGATATTATTGAGGTCACTTGCCGTTGGATTTTTTCGATGGCAGCAGCAGTCCATCACCTTGGTGGCCTTTCCTGTTGCCCCACTTTACAAGTAGTTTGCTGCATTCAGAACGTCACTACAAGCATGCAATTTAGACGAGGTCTTCAATTTTGGACCTGGCATTGATACCTACCGTAATCGCGTATATTAGTAGAATTCGGTCCACAATTACTGGAGTTAAAAGGATCTCGGCCCTGGAGCATTCAGGATTCTACAAGCTACAGATGGGCACAGATTGAAGAACTGGTTTGTGGACTTTATCAGGGCATGCTATACCATGAAAAAGTGAGTTGACATATAACTGCCCGTCATGACATATTCGTTTCAGTAAGGTAGCAATGATTTATTTTTATGGATCTCGAGGGAGTCCATAGATCGAGAAGCTGGAGCTAAAGAATGGCTGTTGTCTTTAGTCTAGTTTCACCTTTCTCCTTCGAGCCTTTCAGATTGCAACCTGAAATGTTGCTGTTCCTATCTGTTGTCTTCCAACCAGATCTTCATGTAATTCTAGGAAAGTTCAAGCGGGAGGCGTGAGTGAATCGAATCCTGTGTCATTGAGTGGCAGAATGGAGATGCCGCGATCCGACTCCACATTCATACTCTAGGCTTATTCTTCTCTATTGCAGAGCCTCCCAGAACTGAGAAACCAAAGTAAGGACTTCAGAACTAGCACGTAGAAGTCCTATTACTTGACTGTCCCCTGGTGGGGACGTCAAAGATTGTCACTTCATTACATCAGGAGTTCCAATTGCATCACTTGCAATGTATCAGTCTGGGTTGTGACAGCCAAGATTTATTTTTATGGTGTTTTGAATTTGTGGAGTCATAATGATTGTTTGTATGAACCTTATCCAACATAGGTCCTTTTTAAATCTTTATCTTTATATATATGTATGAATGATTACATTCTTACCTGAGCCATTTCAATTTGCTTCGCTATTGTAACACTAGCATCAGATCGCGAGTGCACTGGAAGCGCGTCTCATTAGGGTTTGGACCACGGTCATCGCTGTCATCGTCAATTTCGTTACATTGGCGGTATTCCACACTTCCACGCTTTCAGAGCGAGCAACCTGAAACGTAAAATTATCACAATTTTCGAAGCCGGAATCAAGCCAATTTAACGAAATTGACGATTGTCACTCTGTGGATTCACTTGATCGAAAGCAGCTACTTCACAGAAGAAAACCAAAATGTCCATCTCTAGAATTTCTGAAGAATTCCAAAGTCGAGAATTTTGTTCATAGAATATATAGGATACACTAGAAATGGAACTTGCACACAAAAGGACATTTGTCCAATTTCCATATTGGATTTCTTCTGTTCGATCACTTGTCTGGTGGCGAGCACTCTCGACGATCACTACTGGGGAATGAATTGAATCAGCCTTCGTTGAGATTCAAATGGGAAGTGTTTGCGACTGACACCCGTTGCTGTTGTTGTCAGCTCTCTTCTGGATTAAGGTCGTGGCTTCGCATCGGACTGCAACTGTCATGAGAGCTCTGGTTACGGTGACTGCAGTCCTGCAATGGGTTCTGCACGTACTACCAAAAATTCTCCTGAGAATCCGAAAGGTTGGTTTTTAATTGTCCTGTACGCTCTCAACTTTTAGACTGTTAATAAAATCAGTTGGAGGGCTTTTCACGTACAAATGGGAAATTAGAGCATGTCAATTTCGATCAGCATATATGCTCCAACGTCTGCAAGCCTGTTTAGTTCAAGATTCCCAAATCCAATATGTAAGGTATTATCAAAGATTATCTTGGTGTAGATAAATGTTTGAATCAAGTGTAGTTACCTTGAAACTCTTGTCACGAAAAGCAACTTATCTGGTCATGAAGTCACTTGTTATTAATAAAATCCAGATAATCAAAGTCTAGATTACACTTCGTTTCATTTGTTAGAAAAGAAGAAGAAGTCCAGGTTAGACGCTGGAGCTCTAGAAGCGTTCTCTAATACAAATATACATTTTGTTTTCTCATTGCACTAGCAATGTACAATACATATAGTATGCATTTCAGGAGGTAGACGCTTTTAGTGACCACTGTATTTCAACTTCAAAAATTCATAATCAATTCCATGAAGCTTCAAATAATAGGAAGCAACTTAGATGAAAATTCCAATTGTTATTCAAGGAAAATTTACTAAAGTTTTTTTTCAAGAAGTCTAATCTTCTCAAATTAACTTCCAGCTCCTAAATGGGCTCTTTATCAATCTCCTACCTTATATTATAAAAACATCCCCAAGTCCAGCTGGAAATCACCATGCCAACACTATAATGACGAGGCCATTCTAATAAACACGCTCTAATGCAGTTGGTATTGGTCTCTCTCTTTATTTTTGGGTCCATTGTTCATTTGTTCTCCGTTGCAAACCCTGCAAGTTGGCAAATATGAAGAGCCAACAACTTGGTTTACAATAGGAAGATTCATAATTGTCATATCTTTTCAAGCATTGTTATGTGTGCCAATAAATTAGACCTTCCCTTTTTTTGCATGAAAAGTCCATTTTTAATGTAAAATCTTTTCATCTCATATTATAATGCAAAAAGTCCATTTGAAGTTTGGATTGAGTTCTTTGCATTGGGTCAATTTTTTTTTTAAATCACGAGAATGGAATTAGGACGGCCTCCCTCCACTTGAAAATTCCGGTACAGTCCTTGTTTCTGCTCATCAGGTAGAGGTACCTCCACCTTTCCATTTCAAATTTATTCTGGAACTAAGTGCGACAAATTGGTCAAAGAAAAGTTGGGAATTTCATTATTTAAGAAGATGCCCAGGTTTCCTCTGTAGTCTGTACTTGTGTTGACTACTTTTTGTTCGCTGGTTTCAAGAATTGACTCTGATTTGTGGAAGGGAGTGACGATTATTGGGACGTACTCTAACTTATTTAGTTCAAATTCAAACACTTGGCTTGGGGCATCCCCAATGCATCAGATAAGGAATTTCAGAACAGATGTTGAGGAACATGGGCCGGGCAACGGATTTTTTCCATAAGGGACAATAAAAAATGTTGGGATTGCCAATTTTTTGTAATTTTATTCCCAAACTTGAAATTACTATGAGTTTTGGATGTCAAAAAGTGTTTAGAACCCATAGCAAATATCTAAAGTCTTCTTATTCCAATCATAGAAGAACTACTTTGTCACTTAGTACTTCCTCCTTCTTTTTCACTACAATGCAAAAGTAGGCCGTTGTTGGTGCAAATGATGGGCGCTTACACAAAGAGGAGGGACCGACCGTCTGCGGCCCTGATACTTCTGATTCACTTAGGCTCAATGCCTATGTGGTACTTATACTATAGCTTTCTGTAATCCGACTAAGGTAAAAGACCCCATTGGGGTCAAATGGCCCATGATGGACACCAAATGACCCCATTGTGTTTTTTCATACCACAATCAATGCCTTACATTATGGTTATGGAGTAATTAGTGACCTCAATAGGTACTTCCAACTTTTCAGTGTAAAATTCTTTGTAAAAATTAATTCTTTAGGTCTTCCATGTTAGAAAATGTTGTGACTGCATTGGGTAGGAAGATGACCATATTGGATTCAGATTTTGTTGGTCATAAGGTAGCCTACAGACTCCTATAAGCTGATCACTTCAAAAATTTAGAACTAATTCATACTTGGTCCAAAAAATATAATTTCAAATGTCCTCACTGTCTCTCATACTTATCTTCATGTGGGAAAAAAATTGAAAAATTTCAGCAATGACATGAGGGCACACTCTTAATTCTGACCGCAATGGGGTCTTTTACCTTAAAGGTCAGTCCTCAAGTCTTAAAGGTGTGGTTTAGTATTTATATCATCGGAAGTTTCTGATAATTTTATCTTCTGGTCTCTAGCAGCTTTGGTTGCGGCTTTATTTTTCCCAAGCAGCGTTTCTCTTGTCCTTCAAATCTTTAGTTTTTGTTTGTCAAGCACATCTGAATGGATTGACCTGGAAGAGTGCCATTCCTCCGCATTGACACAATTGCTGTCATTGGAATTTGATTAAAACTTTTATATGGATATTATTTTTTTATCACTATGAATAGTCCTGAATACTGTATTGTAAGAAGGCCATACTCGGCTGAATCTCCATTTTCTCTGTATCAAAACTTTAAGGTGCTTCTATGAGTGTTTTTTAACCCCTAAAGGACCAACATGCGTTTTTTGGTTGTATAGAAATTTCAGGCAGGTATGTGCGACTAGAGATTTCCGTATTTTGGGCTAAAATTTTAATAGAAGGTGGACGCGAGGAGTATCTTTCGTATGCACTAAATTTCAAGACATTTGGAAATGTAAGTCAAAAGTTATGACCTAACATATTATTTTCTTTTGTAATTGGGCAGTTCGGGCAGATAAAAAAGGTCACTTTTTTTGAAATCAAAAATTTGAAATTGGTTTTCTAGAGTTATACATCCGTAAAAAGCTTTGAATCATCCCATTTTGATCAATGAGTCAAAATTTATGAAGATTTTTAGTTTGCAGGCAGTTATAGATTCTCTATTCTAAAATAAACTTTGAAGTCCTTTATCTTACTCCATTTCAATATTTTTTGAAAAAATTAAAATCATAGGATGTAGATAATCTATTACAACATTGCAACTATTGGGATTAGCACTTTTCAATTCTATAATTAAATTCTTGACAATTTAGTATTTTGAATCATTCTCTACTACTATCTACTTACTATTTTTTTCCTGTATGTTGTACAATTCCAAATGAAGTGAAATTTTTAGGCATGTAGCCAACTTATTTATAAAAAAAGAATTCAAAGAAGCACCATCATTTTGGACATTTTTTCATCAAAAAGTGAGCTTGTGAACTGCTGTTGCCCTATTTTTTGCAGGGCCAAAAAAATGGTTTCAGTGTATTTGAATGGTTATATCTTGCAATCCATGTGGTGGAATTTTTTGAAATTTTTACCATATGTTCTTAAGTCAGCATACTCCAAGATCCTATGGTTACATGTGTCAAAAAAGTTTTTTTTCAAAAATTGGGTGCTTGTACTAAAAATGACAATTTTTGAGCGTTTTTGGTGAAAACATAGTCATGCAACTTTAGGGATTAAAGAGCTATTGGTATACAAATAGTATGCCCCATTCACATCTGGCTTAAGATTTTCTTGTGTACTGTAGATTTCATACTACACGGAAATTCAAAATTAATTCTTTATTCATATCATTTTAATGCTAGGGGTCTCAAACTGGGAGAAAGATTCCCACCATAAACCTCTGTATTGGTATACAAATAGGATGCCCCCTTCATTCCTTTTTTGGAAGGGATGTAACTTAGACGAAGGGATGTAACTTAGACGAGGTATCACTTGGACCAACTTTTTGGATTTTAAGATGAAACATACTCTTCATGTGTGCCAATTACTTAGGGCCAAGTAATACTATACAAGAGAAGGTAAAGACAGTAAAGTAATGTCATAAGAAGTTTTTATTGGTTGTAGGGTAAATAGCCGAAGAGTGAGTTAATGCTATTTGAAATAAAAGAAGTTTTCAATGCCACAATAAAAAGACAATAAATGAAGTTATTTGGAAGCTAATTTTCTTGTCTGGGAGGTTGAGGCTGCCTAAGAAATTTAACCTTTAGAGAACTCTTCTTCTGAAAAGTGCTGCCACATAGGTAGCCATGTCATTTTTTCCTCCGTGCTTGAAGTTCTCCACCTAACTAGTTTCGGCTATCTAATATAGTGTAAATCCAATCTAGTGATGAACAAAATTTCTTCCAATCATATTGCTCCATTTCCCTACAATCCTTGACCGGTACACTTTTCTACCATAGTGTAAAGCTACTTTAGAGCTGGAGTTATTTCACTCTATTACTCTTTGCACCCTTTACCACTTATTACAGTGGTTGTGAGTGAATAAGCAATGGATGGAAAAAGAGCCAATAGCTTGTCAAATCTAAATAATAGTTGGATTAATTCCATCATCCAAGTGTTCAATAGGAAGATGGCTTGCAATTTTAAATTATTACATCCAACAATCTAATTGTTTGAACCTATTGGATAGTCAATAATAAATCTACTCTTGAGTAAAGTAAGTGACATTCTATCCTCCTACCAATTTTCCGGGCCCTTGAATTTAAAAGATTAAAGTTTTTCCCTCTCTGGGAGACCTAAGGGCCTATAACCCCTAAAGGACCAAGGTGATTTTCCTATCAAAAACCACTTAAAATTGTCATTTCTATTGCAAAGAGATCTTATACTTGACTAGTATATGAATATGTGGAAGAAATTTCAAAAACTTTGATCATGTAGATTGTAAGATATATGCATTTAAAGTAAAGAAAAAAAAATTTGTAACTTGCTTGACTACATTTTTTGGCTTTGAATCTTTTTAGTTCAAATTTTTCGCACTACTAATTTTGATTTCAATTTAATCATGTTAAGAAACTAAATTGAGAATCTACCAAAAAAATTAGGAAATAAAGCACTTAATTTTCACTCATTAAAAAATTGTTAAGTAGAGGTGGGTTCAAGATTGAAGAAAAAACTAAACTGTTAATAGCTTTTAGATGGAATTGAATCACAATAATCCCAACGGTGAGATTGTTCTAGCAAGAAAATCTCATCTTGTCTAACAACTTTTTTTGAAAAATAATAAAAATTGCATTCAAAAATAAAATCTACAAATTATTTTTTTGACAAGATGCTTAGATTGCCCAAAAAACTAAGATTGTCCATAACTTTCTCATTATTAGTCCAAATTGAATGAAACAAAGCTTCAAATGTAAACAAAAAAAATATATTATTTGAAAAAAAAAATTGAGAAAAAATTATTTTGACTTTTGTTGATTTTTTTAGTGTTGTCCGTCGAACTTTATTTTTGCTTATTGTGCCATAACTTTTGCTCCCGAGCATCAATTAAAATAAAAATTATATGTTCACAAAGCTCTTGCAAAAACACACAACCTCAAAAAATCCCAAAAAATATCACTAAAAATTGAGATAATAGGAACCTGTCCGAACCCAAATTGTCCCTTGAGGGGACAAATAGTCTTTTAGGAATTAAGCTATCAGATGTCAAAGGCTTGGTGAAGGCTATTTAGGTGTACTAGTAAAAATGAATCCTCATGGACAATTTGATGTAGTTTAGGTAAAATGATCTTTTTATATTAAAAAAAATATGCTAAAATTCAAAAAAAGAATTAATTAAGTCCGTAAGGATCAAATATATTCCAATAGTATGCCTTTTGTAAATTTATGCATTTGTTTTTAGCAACAATTTTGAATGTACACATGGTAACTCCTTAACTCCTAAAGGCCTAAGAGGACAAAATTTGTCTTCTTCAAATTTTCAATGGCATATTCTCGGTAGGATGAAACAAATTTCAATATTTGTAGAGTAGGTTCTTGCAAAGAAACCAATTGACATGATTTTTTTGCAATTTTTGGATTTTCAAAATTTCAATGTGAAAGTATTGGAAAATTTATTTAGGATATATAGTCTTAAAGAATAGAGGAGTGGACACAAATTTTGGATAAGATCTAAGTTAAAAAAATTGTTGAATTTTTTGAAAATGTTTGAAAAGATATGTTGATAATATCAACCATTGAATTTCAAAATTGACGCATACACACACATATATATAATTTTGTAGGATCCAGTTTGGTCAATTTTGGTTTTTTTATTGACTTCTATTTGAAAATTTGTAAAAAATTGAAAGCTTTTTTTTTTCACTTTTTAAATTCAAAAAATACCTCATTTGCCTTAGATTCCAATCTGATTTTTTGGGAGAGGGAAAACCTTCATTATTCATCTTCTTATAAATTTTCTTCCTTAATAGCTGTATTTTTTTTGCCAATAAGTTGATCATCCAAAATTGTTATAACCTAAAAATCCAGTGGTTAATATTTCTACAATTAATTGTATGCATACTAGACAAAGTAGTCTTTACTTTTGTATAATGAAAATAAAAATTTCAAGCATGTCCATGAGCAAAAAAATATCAAAGTGGGACAACTCATTGAAACCTCTTTTGTCAAGAATTTGTGAGGCTTTGAGGAGTTAAAGACCATCAAAATTCCTTCTAAAAGTAATTTTAGACTAAATATGTGCAAAATTTTACAAGAATTTATCTTGACAAGTTCAAAATATTAAGTTCTAATTAAGAAGATTTATACTTTACTAATTTATTCAAGTATTTTTCAACAAGTCATTTTCTGAATTAAAAAAATTATTATTAAAGATCAAACATACTATAGTAATTAATGCTCTCTCATTCTAGTTAACATTCTACCTAGTTGTTCCATTACTCTCAAAATATGGTACAATCATCTTCTATTCACTCGAAGCTTGAAGTTACAACCAATTTGCAAAACACCCACAACAGAATCCCACCTTGAGAATGAATTGAATTTCAATTAAGAGTACAACATTTACATGTATTCAACTTCCTATTCAGTTTAGCATTGTAATCAACATAGCAACACCCCAAATTGTAACATAATAGATTCCTAAGTTTTCACTAACCACAACAACAAAGACAAACAACTATTCTCTAATCAATTTATACGTTAATCACATGTAGATTTAACATAATAATTCATAATCATAGTTTAGGCATAACATACTCCAATTTGGGCTCATAACTCCCAAGTCACATAATTCCAGTTACACAACATCCACACAAGTACAATAGATTCTAAATCAAACATTCATTTCCAACTAAGAGACACTCACATAATTTATGACTCAATAAATATCTACTACTTGTAATTTCAACTTGACAACAACATAGTTATATATAAGTACCAAGCACTTTCCAATTTCACTATACAACATTCAAATCCCAACACATATATATACACAGTTACAACTTCAAATCAAACATCTCAATCAACTAGAAATCACATGCTTGAATTTCACTTTAACAAATGTTCAATACATCACATTTTCAAATCGACACACACAATCTGCACAAACTATACTTCACTACAATTAGGCATCCATACATTAGAAGCCACACACTCCACATCGGCACAAGAAATTCATCACATTAATCAAATTTCAGAAATATACAACCATCAAAGGTTGGGTCTCTCAAGCTCAAGTAGGTGCATTTCTATTGGCCAATAGAACCGCTTAAATAGCTCGCATCAATTTCTACCAAATTGACTTTTCAAGTTCTCGCAGGCAACTATACAACTAGTCAACTTGGTTTCACACATATTTAGTGCCTATTTAGATTAATCCTGCCTTTTCACTATACTTAATACTAATTTGGTTGATTAATTGGCCTAATTAGGAAAAAAGAGAATAAAATTGGAAGTTTTAAGTTTTGAGGCCAATTATCAAACCTACATACACAAATTTCTCACCTTTGAACTTTAAAATATTAGTAAACAATTTAAAAAAAAATCTATGTAATACAAATATCAAAAAATTAACACAAGAATTTACCAAGATTTTGAAGGATGAAAAATCAAGAATTTGTGTAGTTGGGATATATTTGTATTCATCAATTGTTTGAAATTTGAAAGTCTACTAATTAAGGGGTTAAACCAACATATGTGTATGTTGATTTGGCCTAGTGGTGTAGTCACAAGTAAGTACCAAAGTCATATTATTTTGAATTAGTGCAACTTAGATTTGTATAGTAGCTGGACATCTCATCCACTAAATACTAATCTTTCATTGTACACTAACTCATCTGTTGCAAGAATATGCATTTAAAGTGAACTATACTTTGTGCATGATTCAAGAAGAAAATTTGTTTGACCATCGGTATACTTTATATTAGAGCCATTGCTCAATTTATAAACATAGAGCCAACTCAAATCAAGCCCAAGTAGAAATTTCTATTAACCCTATAACGTTGCCTCAGACATTAAATGTCGGATGAATGACAAAGAATCTTTGCATGTAGGACAAAAGTGTGATTGTTCATCTTTGGAATTTTGTGCAAAAAGGGGAGACCTTCTACAGTAGCTTCTTCTAGAATGAGTGCTTTTGATTTTCTTAAAGTAGATGATGCACACTGTAGCAAAGAAGATGATTTCTGTGGAGACTAGCCCGTCTTTATAGGATTAAGGATACATGGCCACCCAATCTTTAACACTTGGGCCCAATTTTTTGGCACCCAAAAACATTGCCACATAAACACCCATATGATATATAAAAAAATTAAGTCGGCTTTTGATATAAAGCCTTTGGGTCCAATTAATGATCCACTTTAAGGAACTAAACACTCATATAGGTTGATTTTGGTGGTTTTGAAATTAGTCCGACAATTGGATCCTATACTAAAGTGACCTATATACTATACTAATTTCCACAAAATTAATTTCTAGTTTTGTCGTGACATTAGTTTTGACCCCTTTCCCGCCATACCCTAACATTCTGAAGAGCTGAAGAGCTGGTTACGGGGCCGTGCGTGGAGATACTCAGCACGGTATTGTACTTTCTCAGAATAATGCAAGTGAGCTCCGTGTTGTCAAGATAATCAGCCTCACTCTTACCTAATTTTACAATCAACAATCCTCCACCGCATTCTCTGAAATTATGACAAGGTCAATAGTACAAAAATCAATTTCCAATTCCAAAATCATGTAGCCATTGCAGCAATCGCTCTTCGAAATGATGCACATCGTTCGATGCATTTTATCTCGGCGTTTTTCCATTGCTTTGCCTCAGGTCTGTGATTTTCAATTCTACTTGTATGGATTGCGATTATGTGCCTTCTGAATTGCTAATTTATCCGGGTTTCTAGTTTCTGATTAAGAAAAGTCACATTCTTTTGCATAAACCCTAAACCCTAAACTTAAGTGGTAACCTAAGTTGTAACCTAAGTTGTAACCTAAGATGTGAGGAGTGCCTTGTAGTCGCGGCTTGTCCGTGTTCGCGATGGCGAAGAAAGGGGAAAAAGGAGGCGTGGTGCAGAAGGAGAGGACCCCTAGTGGCGGAGATGGAGGTGCGAAAGAGTCGGCGTACGCTACTGAGACTAGGAAAATTATTCTCAACGTTCATAAGGTCACGAAGGTGTGTGCGCATTGGTTTTCTCGGATTCTGAAATTCGAATTGCAGTTTTTAGAACATTTATTTCTGTGTATAGATTGCTATTTGAAAAAACAATAGCGACTGAATTTCTTTATAAATTGAACACCTTCAGTTTCAAATTGAAGTGGCGCATTGGTATAAAGATGTGTGTTGGAGTCGTTGTTGGTGATGCAGTGAGCCTGAGTTCTTAAGTGGACATCAGGAATCAAAGATAAAGGATCGGAGCGAAACATGTTCTTCTTTGTAGGCGAGTATTATTGTGAAATTTATTTCTCAGGATGGTGTTACCCACGTATTCGGGCGGACAGGATGATGTTTCTGAGCTCAAGATGCATGTGAGCGCCATTGCCACTTTCTTGAGACAGCACGAGTGGCTATGGCGGTCGCACGTTGTGGATTTCTTCAAAGTGAGTACCATCCTCTCCTTGTTCTCTTGAGATTAGGTAACGTGATTTTCAGCGAAATTAGATTGTTTCAAGACTACTTAGACGACATGATAGGGATATTGATAATGGGAAGTGCAAGGTTAGGATGATTGAACTCATGGGGGAGACCTCACTATGATCAGCTACTTGTACGAACTTGCAAGGGGCTTATGTGACTATTCAAAGTATTTCATTCATAAAATTTCAACAATTTCAAAGAAATGAATGGGGAAGTCTCCTAATGATCGACCCTACCTTTTAGCCATATCTCCATTGCACATCTCCCTGTAATTTACGTTCAAACATCATTGAAAAACCTAATTTTACCAAATGCCCATGAATGAATTGTCTCATCCAGGTTGGTCCTTTAATTTGCAAGAGGGTCACATTCGAGGAGGGGGCAAGTGCGCATGTCCCCACTTCGTTATCATGTACACTAACCACTGGAATGTGCAGAAAAAATTGTGGGCAGAGGTTGATGAGCAGTGGAATAGTTGCCTTCGGGTCGCATCTGCAGAGAATTGGTTGCTACTTCCTTCGGGCATCACCAAGGTCAGATATTATCCCGTAGCGCAGTATGGTGTGATGAAACCGTCCCTTTCATTTTTCAATTGACGTTCATTCCTTCTCTCTCATTTCACCCCTAATCAGAAACTATACTGTGCAAGCTAATAGTCTGTATAGCTATTATAGCCACTGTAATACATATTCATTTCAACTCCTGTAGATATTGAAGTGACCTGTTTTGGCCGTTTGGGTACTTAAGAGTTACTTGTTGACGCTGGTTGGGTGGCAGGGGGAATGGCCCGATTCCTTGAAAGAGTTTGTGCAAACAGCATGCCAGCTATCTCTTTCGCGAGGACAAGCTGATAGTTCATCAAGCCTGGTACTCGACTTCATGACACTAGCATCTTGACTTACAATTGAAAAAATTCATCAAGCAGGTTACCATTTTTCTGTTTTGCGCACGTGACCAGGTTTTGTAGGTTAGAGCTACCGTTCTCATGCTTTTTCATCATTTAGGGGTCGGTTTCACTGATTTATTTTCCTCGTAGTTCTATTCAAGGGTCCCGCAGGCTCCCATTGGCAGTGTGCTTCGGCAGGGGATGAGCGTCAAGAAACATCACGAGGTAGAAAGGCAGGAAGGTTAAGGAAATTTATGACTTCAATTGTTCCTTAGATAGTCAGAAGCTCTACTATTGTGGTGATCTCCTTTGTTGTGTATTCAATTTCTATTATTACAATCTTGATTTGTTTGATCTTCTGTAATTTTAATGTTAAACAGGGTTTTCAGTAAAATTAGACTGTATTAAATAAATTGACTTTGTAAAGAGAATCTTCTGCATGATTCATGAGTAGGTCTCCCTATGGTCACAGTGAACACGCGTAGACCTCCCTGTGTATCATGGACAGGCCTCTGTGATCATTGTGACTATCTGAAACCTCCGCATGAATTTTAGCAAAAAATTCTTTTTGTGATGTCGCCTAAAAGTTCCTGAACAGTCCAATTTTACTGAGAATGCTGTTTGCTCTATTCATTGAGAAAAGTGGTGAGTGAACTGGTACCGTTCAGTGTGCAGATTGGAATACTGGCAGCTCTTATTGCAGGAACTGCAAAACTGTGTGGTGCTAAAGAGGTGATTGATGTTGGAGCTGGTCAGGTGTGCACATCATCAATCTATGCCGGATGTTGCTTTGTCGAGTAGGCTTGGTGAGGCTTTGTTTTCAAATGGAACATGAAAACAGATTCAGAATATTGAATAATTCTAATGCGTGTGGAATACTGATGATTGATTGCAACAGGGTTATCTCGCACTTGTCTTGGCGTTTGAATATCGGTTATCCGTGATTGCTGTCGATGCGTGCGCTCACCATGCCGATGTGACAAATAAGCGTGCCCTACGTATTGAAAAGTATTACAATACGCGTTCTCGCAAGTCACAACAAGGTTAGTTTGGTGTTTTCAAATGCGTGGTCATAAAGTTTTGGCAGGACAGGCGATTCCAAGAGTTCTCTTTTGTTCTGCCATTATGAAATTGCTTGTTGAAGGACTGCTGTTGGTGATGACATGAACTCCTTAAATGCCTAGCGGGTTTTGGATAAAACTTAGATGTTCTTTAATTTATGACTTCTAAATTTTTTTTGTTGTTGATATTAAAAAAGATCTGTGGCATGATTATAAGAAAATATCTATACAATTGAACTTGGAAAATTCTTCAAAGATCTTTGTCAAATCAGGTTTGAAACTGCACCAAAGACTCAGTTTATTTTTTACACATGAGGTTTGGTATGATGGACTAAAAGTGTAAGAGTATCATTGTGGTACAACAAGCCCACAAAATTTATTATTTACTATGTTCAAAGTCTTTATATAGATTAAATTTATGAACAACGAGAAAATTTAGGCATACTTGTTTTCTGAATGTTTCATAAGTTAAGATAGCATGCGTTTGTGCTGCAAATAGCATCATTAGAAAGCCAACTTGTTCTTGAGTTTGGTTCTTATTAGATTCCTGTTGGATGAAAGAATTGGTTGAACGTGATGAATTGGACGTGTACGTACCTCGTGGCATTTGGGGGTTAATAAAGTATTGAATTAGTGGTGGGACAATTGACGGTTTGGTGTTTCTGTGTATCGTCTAGATGGTTTGAAGCATCCAGAAGTGCGTGCTCCTCAGACTGTGACATGCCGTATTGGCACGGAGGAATCTTCAGCAACGCTGTCTTCTCTGTTGTCAACACTCAAGAAATCTAATTCTTCAGAAGTTTTGGCCAAGGATCAAATGTTAGACCGCCATGAAATAGATGTTGCTGAAGTGAAGGACAGTGTTGTGTTAGCGGGCTTGCATGCCTGTGGGGACCTCTCTGCAACAATGCTGAGGTTGGTAACATCCATACTCTGTTTAATGTAAGGCCGATCCACTGCAGATCAAGGATCAGGGCTACTCGATATCATCCTCGTCAAGTACTCTTGTTCTATGTCCCTCATTTTTTACTTAACGTCTCATTTCTTAGGTAACGCCTAGATCATTTATTGTGCAAAGTGGAAATATTCATGCATGTGGTTGGAGGTTCGAAATTGAATGTAACTTAATTTAAACTATGTTTTCAATTCTATACCACTTATGCGCCGTCGGTCCTTGCTCAAATTAAGCTCTTTAATATTTCTGGGGTTAGGAATAACTTCGATGATCAGTTTAAGAGTCAAACTTTTTCTTGTTGGGTTGTTTTTGAGGAGGATTTCAGGTGTTAGTTAGTCATTTTCATCGCTTTCAAACAATTTTTTATTTGTTACTTGACGGCCAATATCTTTTTTTGTAGTCAATACTTTGGTCTAAATTTATTTAAATTTGAGTTTTCAGAATGTGCTCTGATCTTCTGTGCGCGAGGCAGGACTTTCATCAACTGCAAGGACGTTGCAGCTGTCATAAACGTGACGTGCTGTTATCATTTGTTAACAGAAGAAGCCCGCGACGATGCAGAGTTGCCTGGGTTTCCAATGAGTGAAGCAGTGGGCAACTTAGAGTTGCAGTTAGGAAGAAGTGTCCGTGAGCTTGCCTGTGAAGTAAGGACTTTTCCACCTCTGCAGCATTTCTTAGAGCTCGGATGCCTCAATGTGTTCACCATGCGCAAGTAGACTTCATATGTGGGCTGATTTCTTGCAGAGCACAGATAGATGGAAGGAGCACCATCCAACAAAGGCTGTTCAGAATTTTGAGCTTCATGCATTTCGGGCAGCTTTTCAGCTGGTGAGATTTCAAATGCCATTACATTCAATGTCTATAATCCAGACATTAGGCCTTGACAAAATACTCCTCTATATTCTTGGGAAATGATTCTATTTCAAGTGGCCACTGACACTCCATTAGTAGCCTATTGTCGCGATTCTGGGCGCTAAAAATTGTGGCATTGTTCTCTAAAAACTAAAACTGGTATAGATTTATTTTTCAGACCGCGTGGCCTGGAAAGTGCCAATTTAACGAAATTCTTGTTCAGTGGGCTGTCGTATTTCATGGGAGGCAGAGGACCTTGCTAGAATTGGTTAATAATGTTCTGGCAAGTTATACAGGGCCTGTTTTCTCCATTCACCTTATCCTCTCAAATGAATGATAATTTGAAGTGATACATATTCGTCTCAAATGATAATAATTCGAAGTGATATTACTTGTCTGTAGACTTTTCATCATTTTTCATCTATACCCGCATATTGATCCGGTTGCTCTTCTTGAAGTGATGGATTACTCTGAGATCTTGTTTTATGGCAGATTCTGGACCGATATTACCCCGAGTTCGCCAATAGTAGGCCATCCGTGGGTCGTGTTGGTAAGTCGCGTCGGAGGCGTAGAGCACGACAATCAGCAATGGAGCCCGTAACTGATAGCACAGGCAATGAGGCATTACCCATCGCAGAAGAGAACATGCTAGATATGGATTCTGCCACTTGCTATATGGAACTTTCCCCAGGGACCCCTACATTCTCAAGAATTTACAACTTGGAGAAACTCCCTGGATCTTCTCAAGATGGGGATGCCTGTGAAGGGACATCTCACGTGGTTGATTTTGAGACTAACTCTTCTGAGCTGGTGCAAAATAACACTTCGAATTTGATCAGTCAGACTGACTGCGCTTTTCAACAGCAGCTAATACGATTTGAAGAATATGTGAAACCTGTGCTGGAACTTTTTAATCTGCCCTCGCTTCCAGCCTTTGAACTCGAATCCGTCTGGACAGAAGTGGCACCCTTTCAGGTATGAGACGAGTACACTCTTCTGTCTAGTATATCTTCGGTTTCAGTTTACCCTTTGTTGTGGCATGCGAATCTTCACTTATGTATCTGACGTGTTTTTTTTGCTTTTTTGAAAGTCGTCTTCACTTTTCTTCCTCATGTTTTTGGAAACCCGTCTGTTTGAACTTTAGATTTTACCAACCTGACTTAGCAAATTTAAAGCTTTTGTCAATTGATTTGAGTCTTGAATTTTTACAATGCTTCAAAGGAGGACAATTAATAATTGAAGGTCAGACTTATTCTTGACTTCAAATGACAAGAAGATACTTGAAGCACAACGAAATAAAAAGCCATCGTAATCAAACAGCACTACATAGATTTATGAACAGCCAAAATTTGTGGAATTTTTGAAAATGGATTTTTTAAACCCTTATGTCTAACCTCGTTTTTATTCATTTTTGTGATTGGATAGGTTAAGTAGATGAACCACTAAACTATGATAGGGTTCAGTTCTATGTATTGATTGAAATGATCATTTTATGGCACCAAATTTGAGTGTTGTAATGTGAGAAGCTGGGCATTCATGATTTAATCACATGTTCTGTTCTGTGCTGTGATGGAAAGAGGAAGTTTTTGGAAAGTTTGAATTGAACCCCATTTTTGTCTTGGCGTGCAGGATCTGGTGGGTCCATTCTATTCATTAAGGACTGTTTTGGCTCCAGTAATTGAGTCATATATCTTGTTAGATCGGCTTTTGTATCTCAAGGAGCAAGCCGAATTGGTTTCTGCCAAGGATGCACGAATAATTGCAGCTCTGGTCCCAATTTTCGACCCCTCCACCTCTCCTCGCAACATGGCCATTGTAGCCCGCCGAGTCGAAATTTTGAATGACCAGTCCAGTGCCTTCATTATAGAGAATAAATTGAACAGCAATGAAGGATTAGGATGAGGATCAGAGAATAATGTGAAGGCCATTTGGAAATTCCTCTTCAACAAAGAAACTGCAGACGGGGTTGTTTTAGGAAGGGAATTTGTGTTTTGAGCTAGATTTTGCTTTTATTGATTGTAAGTTGCAGACGTGGCAAATCTTCATGTCTGGAGGATAGATTACTGCAGCAACGATTGTGAACCAGAGGAGAGGCCGGGTAAGGTGACATTTCAATCTATTTCTTAGAGCTCATTCATGTACTCAAAATGTGGGTAGACCTCAACTCATTTGTCCCTTTGATATTGAATTTGAATCAATAAAAATTGAGCTCATAGGATCGTATGAATTTTGATAAAATTTGATGAATTTGGGGACAATGGTTCATTTATCAAAATTCAATACAAAAATTGTAAGTGTCAATAGCAAAGTACAAATAAAATAAAAACACACATGGGAACACACAAAACCCAACAAGAAGCAATACGGAATACGGAAGAGGAGTAAACACCCGTTGATAAAAATTTTGCCTCACAATCAACAATTTCCCGAGCACGTAGTCTTGCTGTTTGGAGGGGCCAATTTGGAGCGGCCTCTTTTTGTCCCTCTCTGGATTTGCGGTGGACCACTTTTTCTTTACCGGCTATGCCCAAGCTTGGGTTGGGAAGCTTCCCAGTGAATGGGGTGGTAACGTCCTAAATTCCTTGAAACAATTTTGAATAAGTTTTTATAGGAAGAAGGATGGAATTGGCATCTAACGCACCTCATTTCATACTTTTTGGACCTTTGTGGATTTAGTTATGAATTTTGGAAGTTGAAACGCAGTGGTCACTAAAACCAACCACCTCCTTAAATGTACACTATTAGTACATTGAAGAAAGCAAATCGTACCTTTGTGTCACAATTGCTTTTAGAGCATGCTCGCTTTTAGAGCAGACTACCTTAATAGGATATGGCTCTGTGAATACATAGTTCACCATCTGTAGGTACAAGAATCAAATGGATCATTAGAAGACACCTTGTGCATTTTAGGCCTAAGCTTTGGCTCTTTTGCATCCTTCCAAGTGCTCTAAGGTAGAAACACTCAAAAGCGTCCTTGTTGTATATTGATAGTTTTTTATATGAATTACAAAATTAAGAATTAATTTTACTTTTATTTTGGTTGTGGCAACAGTACATGATACACTAGTTTCTATAAATTTTCAAAGTGGATCCTCAGACCATTGAAACCGTCATCTAGCTAGACTTGAAACCAAAATCTAACAAAATCAACATTCAACTAATAGCAATTAATTAAGGTAACAATTTAATGACACTTTTCACAGACACTTCAATGGAAGTTTAGAGACAGTTCAAGGAAAATCTAGTGCATATGAATAGAAATAGGGACGCTTTTGGGTCTTTCTACCTTACTTCACTTCTTGCATGTCCTACACTAACTAGCTCCTATCACCTAAGACCAACTCATCTCTCTACTCACATTTTGATTTATGCTAGAAATTATATTCCTACATGATCAAAAGCATTTGATCTTAATAGATTAGATTTCTGTAACTAAGGTGATGTCTCCACTGCATTATACAACATCAAGTTCGTTATATGGGCGTGTTTCAAAGCACCAACATTGTGATCTTCAATTTCACCAAGCTCTCAAAACTAAAATAAGTTGACCTAAGGTTTAGGTTGACCTTAGGTAGAAACACCTATGCTTATTCTATTGGGTGCACTATTTCAAGCCAGGTAAGGTGCTCAAGCTTGGAATTTGTGTTTTTCTCCTTTCCAAGGTTGGGATGAATAAGGTCATGACACACGTCCCAAAGTGACATATAGTGTATAGGAAATAGTGAATAAGATAGTAGAAAGTAATGAGTGGGAAAGTAATTTAGCAATGAGTGGAATTGGAAGACTCTAGACATTGGCTATGGATTTGGAACACTTTTTGACTCCCCAAATTCATAGAATTTCAATTTTTGACAATATACTTAGGAAAAATTCACAATCCCAATATTTATCTCTCTACACGAGAAAAAATTCCACTTCCTCACACTGCTCTTCATTTGTTCTGAATTCACTTAACCTCTAAAGTCCCATTGTCCCCTTGGGGAACAAATTGGATTTTGGGTAGGTTCCTATGGCCTTGATTTTTTATGAAACTTTTTGAAACTTTCACATAAAATAGAAAAAATGATTAGCTATGTGGGAATATAATTTTTATTTCAATTGGTGACTGGGGCCAAAACTTACACCACAAAAAGCCTAGAACTAAGCTCAGCGGGTAGCCCAAAAGAATTGCAAAAAGTCAAAATAAATTTTCAAATTAAAAAAAAAATATATTATATTTTTGTCTACATGTGAAGCTTCGATTCATTTGATTTGGACTAAAAATGATAAAGGTTATGGACAATCTTGTCTTCAGGCAATTAGAGCATTTTCTTGAAAAAATAACTTGTAGGATTCATTTCTAAATGAAATTTTCACAATTTCCAAAAAACTTTGTCTAACAAGGTTGTGTTTGTTTGCTAAAACAATCTCACTATCGGAATTGTTGTGTTTTAATCCCATCTAGAGATATTAATGATTTAGTTTTTTTTTTCAATCTTAGATCTACTTCTACTTAACGATTTTTTAAAATATGAAAATCAAGTGTGTGTTTTTTGAATTTTTTTTATAGACTTCCAACTCAATTCTTCAACATAAAAAATTTTAAATTTCAAAGTTTGTCATGCAAAATTTTTCCACAAATGGCAGTCAAGCCGTTTGAAATTGCAGGCCAGTGTTAAAAAAAACTTCCCTTTTCAACTTTGAATATCTTCCAATCTCTATGGTCAAATTTCATGAAATTTTTACCACATGATTTCAGACAAGTGAAATACAAGATCCTTCTATTAGATGATAAAATAATGTTTTTGTTTTGTTTTCTTGGGTGAACGCAACTAAAATGGCAATTTTGAGTTATTTTTGACAGATAAATGACCTTGGGACTTTAAAAGTTAAGTAATCAAGTATGAGTGGTTCTACCTTAACCCCTTACCACCTAAGGAGACAAAATATGTCTCCTTTTCAGTGTATTCCAATATAATCCAAGCGGTGAGGGGTTAAGGTTACCTCCTAAGGTTATAGGATCGACACCTTGGAAGATGCAAAATCATGAATTTCTAAAAATACTTGGGAGTCCTAGGGTGACCTGCCAAAGGATTTCTAGGATGAAAATAGTTGGACATCGATGTCCGGAGTAGTATGTGACAATAAATTCTACGTGTCAAAAGTTTGCAATTTTGGAACTGACAAAGTCCCAATTCACTTTTTGGATTTGTATACCAAGCAATGGGCTTCCATCCAGTTGGAGTCTCCCATAGATTTGTTTTGTGGCTACATCCTGGCTATAGGGACAACACTTGTGGTGGCTAGATTATGTGATGATTCTACCAATCAACAATATGCAGTGAAGCTCTGGAAAGTCAATTTGGATACCCTTAGCTGGATTCAAATTGGATTGATGCCCAGCAAATTGGTTGCCTTATTTGGAAATCCCTACAATCTTGATCTGTTGATCTTGATGTTTTGGACGGATGAGAATTTTGTGTTTATCATCGTAAACAAGCATTTCTTCATGGCAAAGGTTTCTATGGAAGAATGCAAAACTTATTGGCGTCTTTTGCCAAAAGTAAATGACTGTTTTCGCTTCTATTAGTTATGCATAAATACCTTGACTGAACAACTTGGGAATCTATTATTAGGATTTGTAACAAATATCTTCCATTAGTAACATACTGAACCAATGCCTACCACATCTTTAGATACATATGGAGTTTCTGTAAGATTTCCCTTTAGTCACAACAATTGAAGTTGTTCTTACGTGAACGATGTCAAAAACTTGTTTTTGTCTCGCCAATGTAAAGCACTGCCTGTGAACACTGCCTCAAGGCAAAGATTGTTTTAATATCGACACCTATGCTGCATTGCTACCGCACCAATTTTTGTCGTTTGGATGACATAGGAGCAGTGTTGAGTGTTGTTGTGCATGGATCAATTTAATTTTTTGTTGTTTTTGAGCTTTCATTACATCATCATAACTATAAAAATAAGGTGTTTTATTTTAAATAACTTTATTATTATATATATAAGGATGATTTTTGTTGCCATAAATACCTTGAGAATTTTTTATTGTTAATATATAAAGTCCGAGAAGCATATCTTGACTTGGTACAAAAACATGATCTCCTATGAGAGCATTTTTTCATTCAATTCTTGAATTGGGAGTTGCTTAGGATGGTGTTGGAAATTGCTTCTTTGAGATATTCATGACTTTCTCCATAAGAAGATGCTGTGACAACGGATCACAAAATACTAGAGGTTGTGGTCAGATTCCATAAAAAAATCGTTCAAAAAATCATTTGAAGTGGCATCTATTGAAATGTTCAAAAATTCTAAGGTGGTACAATTGAATAGTGCTGAAAATGTTATGGAAAATTATCTAAATATATAAACATTAAAAAAAATTGCAAATAACATTTCCAAGCACAAATTGGAACGGCATCCATAAAAAAAATCTTCAAGAATTGTAAGATGAGGAGAATGTGATTATCTTGTGCTATGTATATGTCCAAATTTTTAATGATGAAAAGATCAATGACAAATAAAAGACAAAGCTTAGGTTCAGAAGTCAAACTCAAATATTAGATATCACAAAAAATGAAATTTGAAGAAAATACACTTTCATGTATTAAAATTAAAATTTGCTTAAGGAAATTAATTTTATATAGGGCCTAATCCTAGGATATGGTATGCTATTGTAGTGCATTGTAGAAATTTATTATTCTTTGCCGATTTGAAATTTGTTCACTAAAATGATATTTTTGAATTGGAGCCCAAGAAAATTAATGAAGGTCAACTACTTTAATTTCTCCTTCAATTTGGTAGTTTGATAATTTGAAAATTACCAAAATTGAATGTTTTATTGCAATTTGAACTTTTTGCATATTTTCAAGGTCTATTGATTTCTATTTATAGAATGATATAGAAATTCTAATTGCACTGAAATCTCTTCATTGCAAATAAATGTCTTGATGAAATTTTCAAATTTTTTAAGATAAGGGTGATTGCAAGAAACACCTTTCTCTTTTCTTCATTCCCTTGGCCTAAAACAGATGGTTTTTGGCTCATATGTTTGTGTCCTATATCAATTTCATACGAAATTTGAAATGAATGCACATGTGGTAGTGGGAGACATTGAGTAATTTTTTACACTTTATTAAAATGAACTTATTATTTTTAAACAACATTGATTGAATTTCTATTTTTGCCCATTGAGGTGTAGCACTATTTTTTATCCCAACATGCAAATTTAGAGGTCAAAATTGAGATCCTAGGACTTCTACAAATGTTTCATAAGCCTACAAAATGATTTTCTAAAATGAATAAAGTGTCTACCTTCCACATGTACTTAAAGTGTACTACCTTTGTATAAGTGCAAAGAACATATTTTTTCTCCCAAAGATGCAAATGGTTGAGAAGGAGCACCTTTAGGCTAGGAAGAATGTCAAATACTTTATTGAATTGAATCAAATTTTCTTACTACTTTCTAAAAATCAAACATCAAAGTTTCCATTTTCTTGGCATTTTTAATTGCTCTTTTTTTGTGCATACCTTTTAGAAAATGTATATTTCAAGGCTTGAATTTTACAAACAAACTACTTTGAATGCTTTACAAATGATCCATATTCTAACTTAGATGCAAGAAGCTTTTTCTACCTTGTATGCAAATGTATGTTTATCAAATGTAAAATCATGTATTAATAATTTCATAAGAAATATTTTCAATATGATAATATTTGTATGTCTATTGTGTAATCATTTGTATGTATGTATGTATGTGTGTGTATATATATATATTTATTTTATTTTTTTGTTTTTGTTTTTTGTTTTTTTTTGTTTTTTTTGTTTTTGTTTTTTGGGGGTATGTATATACAAAAAAAATGTAGCTACGACTTGATTTTTAGTTCAAATTCTTTAGCAATCAAATATTCTACAAGAGACCCCTCAAACACCAAATTACATTGAGCAAATTAGTTTATTCAATTCCATAACTTTAAATTTAGATCCAAATTCAATATTCTTAGTCTAGTAGGAATGATTATAATTACAATATATAGTCCAAATATTGTTTTTTACCTATCAAGTGTTAAGGTTCTTTCAGTTGGTCTCATTTCAACTAGGTTTGTGGAAGTTATAGTAATAATTATCTCTACTTGTTTCTAAGGATGTCAAATTTGCGTTTTCAGAGTTATTAAAAAACATTATTCTTTTCTTGTATTAGTTTGTCAATGTATGAAAAGTGTCTTGGCACTAAAAAACTTTTTATAAGTACTCTAATTACTTGAAGAGATAGCAATAAGCTTGTTTATCTCATAGGAATCAAAGGCTCTTTAGAAGAAGTGAAATAATTGCAATCTATTTATGCAAATTAAGGAACTTCAAAAGCCTTTTTGAACAAGTTCCTTTAATAAGAATACTTTTCAATGCTTCAAACACTTGCAAGTTAACTTACTGGCATTTGAAGATTCAAAACTCAATTAATGTAGACTATAAGCCTATTAGCTACTTAGTAGTCTCGTGCATGATTTAGACAAATAGAACACACCCAAGAGACTTTGAATTTGTTTATGGTAATCCACTTTAGTTATTCTCAATGAATTTGAAATGTTTTTTTTAGATTGAAATTTATTAACCCCTAAAGGATCAAGTGTTTGTTCAACGGACACTTGAAAGTTCGGGTAGAATACTACAAAGACAATTTTGTTTGGATGTTCACAAAAATTTGACACAAAGATGTGAATATATATTTGCTTAGTGAAAATATAGTTTTTTTTATGGAATGCCTGAATCAAAAGTTGTATTGCTTGAAAGAATTTGGGAAGCTCTGGCAATTTAGACATCTTTGGGCATCTTTTGCTAAAATCCTCATCAACTTTTGAAATTTGCTATGTAAGTAACTAACCAAATTTGGCATACAATTGTCCTAGAAAAAACAAATTTTAGTTCTCAAATGGCAAACTCTAAGAAGAATCAAAATTTGTTAGCTGTATCAGGGCGGTTTCAATTGAAAGGGGTTCTTTAAGTACAGTTTCTAGTAAGAAAATGCATACTGGAAGGTCACAAATTTTCAGTAATATGTCCTTAAAATCTTGTGTCTAGGACCTGCTTCATTATACCGTACTGAATGGCTTCAAGGCGTCTTTTCAAGACAGAACGCCTGACTTTGAATGAACAAGTTGGAATGTGGAAAATGAACTCGAGCTTCTTCTTTATGGCAGTTATTGGAGGGTAAGATTTGCGTAATTTCTAACTTCATCCTGGTTGGTCACACTCGTCAAACTCAAGAGTGTAGCGTTGGTAATTCCCAGCAAAGTTTGCGATGAATTACTGGACATGAAATAGGGTTTTCAGTTACATGCATTCTCTAAATCCACCACGTGTGCTTCACAGAAGCTTTTGAATGAGGACAAGTTTTCACCGGTTATGCATTTAGTATTGAAATTATATTTTATTCAAATTTGTGATTTTGTATACAGTGTCTCCTCCACTAACTGCTGGTAATCACTACGTGTACTTATCCTGACATTGATAGCCTTCGGCACAGAAAACCCACGCTGTTCAAATGAGCAGCAACGGTACTCGCAGGATGTATAAGAAAATACACTCTTTTTATGCAAACGTTGGTACTATTTGCACATATTCTTCATTCCCATGAGCACTAGTAAATCCAAAGCATTCGCGTTTGCCAAGGATCTAGTCGAAACCCATCACCAGCGACACCATGATCCACTTCTTCTATTGCAGGTGCAAAAGGCTATCTGGCCATACAACAATTTGACTGTTAGCTTCTTTCACTGGCTGCTGCTTGATACGTTTTTTCCATCCTTTTGGGACCGGACAGGCTTCCGAAGCTCTAGTAGGTGTGTATGAAGTGATTTTCACGGTGCGCCACACTCTTGGAATAACTTTTCGAACATACTTGAAACAAGACTTAGAACCTGCCAACCCCATGACAATACCTTTTCCAATCTCTTCCCTCCTCCCTCCATTCAATGCAAAAAGTGGTACAACGTCATAGGAGTCTATCTACATTGGTGAAAGCAAATCCACCTCCCTGGACTCCAGTACTTTGGATTTCACAAGACATGACTTTCTTTAATTACCAAGACGAAGATCTTGTGAGTGGAATGCACACTTCCATGGCATTTGACTACCCTCACCATAAGTGAATGTTTGTACAATATTTATTCACAAGCAATGTCAATTGTCTACCACAAGCATTTTGAGGTAGTTCCTCTTACCAGAGTGCCCATGAAATTCTCCTACTGTGACTCGTGTTCAAAGCAGAGAACATTTGGTACGACTTAGAGCTGCCAATGCACACACTGTTATCTTTCACATAAGATTTTGTTTCTCGTCATGCATACTATCGCGCTTTTAAAGACTTCTGTACAATGAACCCAGTAGCTAGTACCTACCTATCATACAACATGCACAAAATTATTCATGATCTTAGAATAAAACTCACCTCCCTTTTGTTCATGTACTCTCTTGTTTTGTCCTCGTGTATTTCTGGTGCTCCACGCATGAGTGGGGAGGACTTGTTCTCGTTGGCTGCGGAGCGCTTGCCCTATTGTCTTCCTGGCCTTCCTTTTCTTGTTGTTCCTAAAGATGCTTCCAACAGCTGATCTCCGTTTTCATTAAGCAGCATAATGTTCTCCTTCATCTCATCGTACACAAAGACACGTCACGGTTAGTAGAAATTTGCAAGACCTCCACAGAAATTATAGAACATTTGGGACATACAAACTCTCAAACGCTCTCTCTTTCTGCACACTACTTCCACGGATTCACTACACACCAAACTCTGCATAAGGGATTCTGTGCTCACATCATTGTTCATCATGTTTGCTAAACTATCCGCCTACAACTACCAGCTAAGTCAAACTTGTGACGGTAGCATCTACAGTGACTCACCTTCTAGAAAGCTAATTTTAGGAGCTTGATATTATCTCAAATTTAGCGAAATATGTTAGACCATACATCTGTTACTAGTAGGATTAGCGACCTTTCAGCTTCTCACCGCTTTCTTCTATGTACATTTAAAGTTGAGTGACTGTTAAGAAACACAGTAAGTGTACAAGTTATCAACATTGTCCATCCCTTGTTAAGTTATTCATATTTTCCTTTTTAATTCATGTGACTGCTGCATGAGTAGGCCTGGATGAAGCAAATCCAGGAATTCCACTGGTTCCCATCGCCTCCTTCTAATACCTACGGGGAAAACTACTACGGAGTATTATACAGTGATTGCGCTTTCAGCTCACATCGAATTTGAACAAGCGACGAAGTGGCTGCAACTGCAATAGCCGTTGCTTCTGCTCATACTGCTGCGGCATTTGGAACAACGGACCACTAATGATGGTAAATAGTGTTACCTACACTAATTGTTTTTAACCCCTAAAGGATCAAGATCTTTTTTTTGCTAAAAAAATCTCAAAACGGCCATTTCTAGAGCAAGGAGTAAAAAAAACTAAATTTTTTTTTTTTTGAACATCTAACTGTAGGATCTTATACCTAACTAGTATGAGAATGTGTGGGAAAAGTTTCAGAATTTTTGACCACACAAATTGCAAGATATATGCGTTTGAAGTCAAAAAAACAAGATTTTCAACACATTGCGGGACTAGATTTTTTGACTTTGAACATTTCAACTTAAATTTTTTGCACTACATAGTTTTGAGCTTTAAATCTTTCTAGTGGAGAATTAAGTTGAGAATCTTGGGGAAAAAAAGAAATTCAAAAAAACTTAATTTTTATTCTTAAAAAACTTGTTAAGTAGAAGTAGGTACAAGATAGAATGAAAATCTAAAATATTAATATCTTTTAGATGGAATTAAAATGCACTAATCCCAATGGCGGGATTGTTCTAGCACAAAAACTAAACCATGTGGAACTTGTTTTTTTGAAAAATTGCAAAAACTGCATTCCAAAATGAATCCTACAAGTTATTTTTTTCAAAAAGATGCTCTAGTTGCCCAAAAAACAAGATTGTCCATAACTTTCTCATAAAAAATCCAAATGAAATGAATAAAAGCTTTCCAAATAGACAAAAATATAATCTATAAGGAAAAAAAATTCAAAAAAAAAAAATTAAATTTTTTCCAAATTTTTTTGCTGCCCCCTCTCACCTGTTTTGGCTTATTTGGGCATAACTTTTGTTCCCGGGCACCGATTGAAAAAAAAATTATATTCCCACAAAGCCCATCAGTTTTTCTGTCTCCAAAAAAAGTTTCAGAAAATTAAGATAAAAATTCAGCCCGTAGGTACCTGCCCGAAATCCCATTTGTCCCCTGAAGGGACAATGGTCCTTTAGGGGTTAAAATATTACGAGTATAACTTATTATTCTTCATGAATATTTTTACCAAGAGCATAGGTATTGATATTTTCCAAAGTTGCGGTTCTCCATGAATGTCGTTGGTAAAAACACTCATCAAGAGTAATAATTTATGGCATTTTGAAAACAAGAAGTGTGAATAACACTAAATACCATCATTAGTGTAGTGGCAATGCTTTGGTATGCAACACATGAGTGCAATAAAGCTTTGTAGAGAATCCTCTGATATTTTACCGCAGTACATGATTTTTCTATGTTTCTCTTGAGTAAGCCTAAGTATAGGACTTTATGAAGACGACAAAATTATGATTTCATCTCTTAGAAATAAATATATAGTTTTTCTTTCATATATGTAGTTGCAAGAAGCCAAAAAATAGAGTGGAGGTTATTCAGTTTTGAAGTCAATGGTAACTAGTGTGCCTTGTGCCGTTGCCACAAACAAAATAAAAGTATTTTTCTAATTTTTTTAATTAACCCCTAAAGTCCCATTGTCCCCTTGAAGGACAAAATGAATTTTGGGCAAGCTCTTACGGCCTTGATTTTCTTGATGATTTTTTGAAACTTTTTGTGAAGACAGAAAAACACATTAACTTAGTGGAAACATAATTTTTATTTCAATTGGTGCCTGGGAGCAAAAGTTATGGCACAAGAGGTCCTTTCTTTTGGTGCGTCGGGCAGCAATCTCTTCACTCAAAAAAAAAATTTAATTTTAAAAAATTTGTTTCTCATAGATTGTAATTTTATCTATATATGAAGCTTTAATTCATTCCATTTGGATTTGTTATGTGAAAGTTATGGACAGTCTTATTTTTCGAGCAATTAGAACATCTTCTTGAAAAAATAACTTATAGGATTCATTTTTGAATGCAATTCTTACAATTTATCAAAAAAAATTATTTAACAAGATTAAATTTGCTTGCTAAAACAATCTCACCACTGGGATTATATTGTTGTAGTTCCATCTTAGAGTTATTAACAATTTTGTTTTTCTTTCAATCTTGGACCAATTTCTATTTAACAATTTTTTAAAGAATAAAAATGAAGTGTATTTATTTTTGAATATTTTTTCCTAGATTCTCAACTCAATTCTTCAACACAAAAAAATTAAATTCAAAGTCTATAGTGCAATTTTTTTTCACAAATGGCGGTCAAAGTCATCTAAAATTGTAGGTCAGTGTTCAAAAAAACAATTTTTTCCAACTTTGAATGCTAATATCTTCTAATATGTGGAGTCAAATTTTATGAAACTTTTAGCACGTGATTTGAGATAAGTTAAGTACAAGATCCCGCAGTTAGATTCTAGAAAAAAAACATCTTTTTTTCTTATTTTGGATAAACGCAACATAACTAGCAATTTTGAGTCATTTTTGATAGAAAAATGGCCTTGGGACTTTAGGGGTTAATTAAAACTTTAAAATTCAATAACATTCACATTGTAGTGTGAAAGGTTGCATTATTGGTACAAAGGAGAGAAAGGAGTGCAAGGACTCTGTTTTGTGGCGTTTGGACATGTAATGTGAAAGTTATGATTTTCCAAAATAAAAGATAAATTAATTCAAGTTTTTAATTTAAAAAAATCAATAATTTTCACAAGGTAGGTTCAAATGCCACAAATTTGGCACAAATACAAAATTCTATGCTCAAAGGAGTGCAAAGGCTATGTTTTGTGGTGTTTGGACATGCGATGTGAAAGTTATGTTTTTTAAAAAATAATAGAGAAATTAATTCAATAATTTAATTTTAAGAAATCTAGCACTTTTACATTGTAGGTCCAAACGTCATAAAAGTGGCACAAATAAAAAGCTCTGTGCAATAAAATTTTTAAAGGCTTTGTCTCTTGGAGTTTGGACATGCAATGTAAAAGTTATGGTTTTCAAAATAAAAGAGAAATTAATTTAATATTTTTTATTCATTAAAAATTTGAAATTCACTAACTTTCACATTGTAAATCCAAACACCACGAAACAAAGTCCTTGCGCCCCTCATTGCCAAGAGCTTTTCAACAATATGAAGGGTGCAATTAGAAAACTTATGTTCTTTTAGATCTGAACTTATCAAAAAAACATTACAAAACAACCAAGCCTAATTTAACGCTGTAACAATGTTGTAGACACTCAGTGGCTGATGGATGACAAATAATCCTTCTATGTAAGACAAAAGTGCAACTATTCATCCTTGGAAGTTTGTTGTGAAAATGTCTTCTATAGTAGTTTGACTTCCAATGAGTGTTAATCCATTTTTTAAGCCATTGATTCCCACAATATTAGAAAGGATGATTTGCACAGAGATCAGCTTGTCCTTAAATACAAGATTAGCCTCTAAAGGACCAATATATCTTTATTGGCAATGTAGAAATTTTCGGCAGGTACATGTGACTAGATATTTGCATATTTTGGGCTGAAAATGTAATAGAAGGTGGGGAGAAGGAATATCTTTCATGTGTACAAAATTTTATGACATTTGGAATTATGAGTCAAAAGTTATTGCATAATATGTAGTTTGTTTCTCAACTTGGGCAGTTCGGGCAAATTAAATTAATTTCTTTTTTCAAAATAAAAATTTAAAATTGGTTTAATAGATTTATATATATGTGGAAAGCTTTGAATCATTCCATTTTGATCAATGAGTCAAAAGTTATGAGGAGTTTTAGTTTGCGGGCAATATGGATTCTCTATTCTAAAATACACTTTGAAGTCCTTTATCTTACTCAATTTTCAATATTTTTTGAAAAAAATAAAATCATAGAATATAGATTGATAATTATAACATTGCAACCATTGGGATTGGCATTTCTCAATTCCAAAATGGAATTCTCAACAACTTAGTATTTTGAATCATTCTCTACTTCTTTCTGTTTACTATTTTTTTTGTATATGTTGTACAATTCCAAATGATTTGAAAATTTTCAAGCATGTAGCCATCTTGCCCTAAAGAATGAATCCAAAGAAGCATATCCGTTTTGGAATTTTTTTCATAAGGATCTGACCTTGTGAAGTGCAGTTGCCCGTTTTTTTGCATGGCCAAGAAAAAGCATTTTGCCACTTCAAATCCTAATATCTTGCAATCTACACAGTGGAATTTTTTGAAATTTTTTCCATATCTTCTCAAACCAGAGTACTACAAGATCCTATGGTTACATGTGTCCGAAAGTGATATTTTTCAAAAATTTGGTACTTGTACTAGAAATGGCACATTTGGAACATTTTTGGTGAGAATATAGTCAAGGAACTGTAGGAATTAAGGTTATTTGTGTGGATGGATGGGCCCGGCGTCCTTTAGCCCTTCATACTTGCATCCACTAATTTCCAATTAGAGAGCATTATTAGAACAAATCCTTTACTTTTCAGGCGGTGTTGTCGTTCCTCTTAACTGAATACACGTCTTCGATGAGAATAGAATCACTCATCTTCTGCTTGCTACAATTCATCCACTTCTCCGCCTCCAGAAATTCCTCGTTCACATGATGACTGTAAGTAGCTTTGTGAAACCGCTTTGCCTGTTGCTTTCCGTCTTTCATTCTTTACTACTACGAGACTATAGAAAGGCTGCGTCGAACAATAGAAATAGAAATAATTCTGTAAAAAGCACGAATGTGGAGAGGCCTGCACTCTTGACCGCTAATGAGGTGCTTTTCGGACATACGCTGACTTATGAGTATTCTCAACTCTCCTTTACTGACTATTTGGTACCGAGCGTGACCTTCCAATAAGCTGACCCAAATTTCAATACTTTGGTACTGATCTCCCTTCCTGAAAACCACGACATCTCTGGTAGTGCAAAAAAAATATTTTCTTCTAACTTCAAGTCCTATTATCTTGTAATCTTTGAAGTCAAAGTTCTTTAAAAAATTTCCACATGTTCCAAATGTTTGTTTCTAACTTTTTGGTGGTTTGGATTTCAAATAAAAAATTTCCTCATTGCATCAAAAAATGACTAGTTTATTGCCAATTTGCTTAACCACCATAAATTGTAAGGTGATTTAATGTTAGGTGGACTCCATATTTGCCTTTCAAATTTTTCATGAGTGAATCTAACTTCATATAATTATGAATGGTAAAAATCCTCATTTTGGTATAGAGCAAAAATTTTACTCCAAGAAGGCTCCAAATTTGCTGACTCTGTTCGCAATAATGAAATTTGATTTGTAACTTTAATCTTTATAATTTTTCAATCCACATAGTCAAGTGGGCCAAATAAAAATTCTACTATTTGTCATAGTAATTTACTACAAGTTTGCACGGTTGAAGTTCAAAAATAAAATTATTTTCAATATTGGACAATGCACTAAAAATGGCAACTTTTGACATTTCTCTAGAAAAACACCCTTGGTTAGTTGATGGCACTCCAACAAGATATGTTTTGGGGAATGAAACGACCTTTACGGATTAATGCAATCTCTATCAATCTACCTATTAAAAAGTTAAAAATTTGTATTTTGATTTATTCCATGTATTTTTCATTGATTACATAAGTTGATTGAGAAATATTAGTCATGAGTATTTTAGTTAGATTTAGGAAACATATAGGAATTATCAATGTAGACTACATTCCATCTCTAAAGGATAACATTATAAAGGTAAGAATTTACACAAAGCACAATTTAATGTGAAAAATATCATTGATCTAAAATTTGTTGAATATAACACTAAGTAGTTCTAAATCCATTAGAGAAAAAAGAAGGCTGCTCTAGATTGACATGCCAAATTATTTCAAGCTTGGCCTGTCAATCTCAAAAAGTCCCTTGGGAAGCAGTTAGCTTGGCTGATTGCTCACCAAAATAGTCAGATTTTGTACTTTTTATTATTTTTTTTCTTTTTTTCTTTTTTCTTTTTTCTAGATTTCTAATTCAAGTTTCTTTCCAATGGATAAACTTGAAAATGTTATCTAGTATACCATCACATTATATAATATGTGAGTTGATTTGAAATCAAAAGACATAAACTATGACTATATAGACACAATTGGTGGCATTTCTTATAATACCATTAACAAATATCATAATTTGTATTACTCTGCTATATTGTATATAGTGGCTTGGTTTTTTAGTTTTTTTGAATTAATTTAGTGAGGATTATTTCAATACACTTATTCACTCCTAAAATGCCTCTTATGGTACTTAGTTATGCTTTCTATTAATCTAAGCAGGTGAAGTACTACTTGTGCACTTTAGGACATGTGTGATGACCCAACTTTGAAAAGGAGATAAAAACATATTCTAAGGCATCCCAAACTTTGGTTGAAATATATTTTCAGCCTTGATTAGAAATAGTGGTATCCTACATGTTGGTCATGACTCCCTAATCGGGAATGGGTCATTCTACCTTACCAGTGTATCAAACTCTATTGGTAGCCCCAATTAGAAGCTCAGATACCATCTTTGCTGATTCTCTTCTCGTTCAATGGCAGTTCAATATTTCAATGCTATAAGCTTAGGCTTCTCATGTGCACTTCTTTATTTTCACTTTTAATCTGAATCCAAGAGAAAACACACATTGACCTGTAAAAGATGAACTAGCACCCGTGGAAATCATCCGTTCTATTATTGAGGGAATCATTGGCTTAAAAAAAAATGGAAAAGCACTCATTAGAAGTCAAACTACTACAAAAGACTTCTCCTTTTTACAACAAAATTCCGAAGATGAATAGTTGCACTTCTATCTCACACAAAAGGATTCTTTGCTATTCATTAGATACAAAACGTCTACGGCATTATTTATGGATGTAAGCTACCTAAGTCTTCTACGAATAGTTGATTCTTCAGACAACCAAGTTTTTCACTCTAATTGCAAACCTACACACCAAATTTGTTTTGCACCTACATTGATTTGTCCTACTAGTGCATGTGACACTCATGTATCAAGGTCATACTCTATTTTAAATTGGTGCAAGTTGAAATATTATTGAATTATTTCAATTTCACAAAAGTAAAATTTTGTGATGACACTAAATTTTAGGTGATGCTAGTTTTCCTCCTCATTGATACGACAAATCAATGTAGACTTGCCTGTGTTTTTATTGATGTCTTAGAGCTTGACAATGTAAAGTTCATCTCTTAGAGGTTCCATGATTGCAAAATTTCAGCACTTAATATTCATGCCTAGTCCTTTTCCTTCGTGCACCCTATTCATTGAGCCTCCACCTGTCCACTTGGCTACTGATGAAGTGTTGTTGGGTCTAAAATATTCCACGCCATCTACTATAAAGCCAAGGCAGTGACAGTGCATGTGCACTGCTATATTGAAATTTATGAAAGCACGGTCTTAAATTTGCGAATATGTGGTTGCTACAGTGACCCACGCACATGTTGGGTTTTCATCCTGTCACTCGCCATCTGCCTTAACACATGGCGTGGCATGAGTGGGTGGAGCGACAGGGGTAATTCTGGGCTCGATGGCGAAGCGGCTGCCTGTGCACATGAGCCTGCGTCCCGCCAGCCCACCTTGGTAATTTCAACAGCCCTCCTACTTTTCTGGTTGCATGTCCTGCTTTTGTGGGAAATTCTCTTATTTAGTTTTATTTTATTTGTTGTGATTGTAGCTTTGCTGATTGCATCTGGATTTTTATTTTTTGGGTTTTTTTTCCAAAGAGAAGTATCCATACTGTTTTATTTTGTAAATGCTCCTTTCCTGCAGTTCAATTCTTAACATAAACCTTAAAAAAATTATCTAAAATTATTGTAAAAAAAATTGGAAGAGTGCAAAGAATGTCCTGAAATATTACAAACACATCAGCTTACTAATTATGCACATCACCAAATTAACAAATAAGACTATTGAGAAAACAAATCAGCCAATCAATTCAGCAAATAAAATATCCAAATGAGTCTTAAAAATCATCCTACCAAATACAACATCCCAAATCAAACTATACAGTCAATCATGGAAATAAGCCTCATTTTAATAATAGAATTCAGGATTTGTGAGTTTCATTTCAACTCACAAAAATAAAATAAAAAAAATAAAAAACTTTAGGCAAAACGCCCCTCCACAGCACCCAGGCGGCCCTCAACCCCGCCAGGGCCAGATCCGCCGCCGCACCCCAGTCCCGCCCCCCACTGGCACCCGCTATAAAGTCCCGCATGTGCGTGGGCTCAGTAGCACCATGGTACGCTGTCGTCACTCGAAACCCTAACCATCCCGGCAATAAAATTCCTGCTCCATTTGTTTCAAACAGAAACCAAAACCAAACCCTAACCATCAACTGCAACATCAGCTGCAACATCAGCTGCAAACTTCAGCTGCAACTAGAATAACAAAAGACTAATTTCTTGTCAGAAGCACATTGTTCATAGCCAGTTTTTCAACAAAATATGTATCACTTGCAAGATTTGATCAAGAAAGGAGCAAGAAATCTTAAATGCAGACGGATGCCTTCTTGCTGTGTACAAGCTTCGACAGTTAGTAGATAGCAGGAAGGTCGACCATCTTGTTTTCGAAACCCACACTGAAGTAGACAGAAGAGCGGCATAGCTTTGCTGCCGAACAAACTTGTTGGAGGAAGAGCTCGGTTACCAAGCGTGGACCAGCCCAAGGTGAATCAGAGCGTCATCCTAGCTCGAAAGAAAACCTGCGGACATGGTGCAGTACATGGTTGAGGAGAACAAGCTCACTCAGGTGCCTCCAGAATTCATCAAACCCCCACAGAAGAGAAGGAAATCAACCACCGTTGACGCTGGGAAACATTAATCCCTGTTATTGACATGGTATTGCTGGCGGATGCGCAAGGAAAGGAGAAGGTGATGGCCGAGGCTGCTCGTGCTTGTGAGAAGTGGGTTTTAGTGCAGGTACTTCCAAACTTTCTTCGTCTAAACTGGCTTGCCATGCGTGTCAGTGCCGGAGTATGAACGCATAGTGAGGCAGGTCACAGGTGCTTCAAACCCAATTAAATCCAGTTCAAATAATTTTTTTAATTCCCACTCCCAACCTCAACCTTTGTCGCTTCTCACTGAAAATGATCTAATGTTACCCACATTTTGTCACTTGCTTGTGAACAGAATCCGGTTATTTCCTCTATTTTACTCAAAACAGAAATTTTATAGATTTTTTCCCCGGTTTCTTTGCCGATATTTTCAAATTGCAACCGGTTTTTTCCGATCACTGCGAGCCACCCCACGTCTTGGCGCTATTTTTGTCGCTATTCAGGAAATGAAAAGTGACAGGGAATGAAAAGCATTAGGGGTTCGCAGTAGTGAATCAACGGCGGACAGATGTACTATGACGATTCCATGAATAATTGAATACATGCAATAGTACCCAAATGATCAGTTCACGACTGTTGAGGACTGTTTAACGAGGCTTGTCCACGCAGAAAGCGGCGTTCATTAAGCTTATGGATGTGATGGTCGAAGAGGCAGGACCCCCCTGGACGGATCGGGTCGATGTTTTGAATCTTGTTGATTTCGGCGATGGTTTGACATACTGATGCTGCATTGAAGATCACAGGGGAGAACTATCCTCGGAGCTGCTGTAGTTAATTTACTCGTGGCTCTGAGATGCCAGAGCAATCGCGCAATCAGGTAGGCGTCGTTGTGAATCCCGCATTGGATTTCTTAGGTGTGCCAAAAATAGGAATCTTACAGTTTCTTTTAGGGTTTCGAATTGTGGGATTTCTTACGACTGTCTCATAATTAGATGGTGAATGCCCAGTACGTAGTTCTGAAACGGAGGTCCTCACAGTGATGTCAAATCTCCAATGCTTGTGCAATTGCAGGGTTGCATAGTTTGGGGTTTAGGTTTTGGGAACTAATCTTGACGTGTGCTCTGTTTTAGATGTTTGCTGGCTGCCTATTTCTGAGGCAAGCATTGGAGTCATAGGTTGAGTTTTTGTACAATCTTAGGTGTTGGGGATGGTATTTTAGGGATTCAATGGAAGCTTATTGTGGGCTGCGTTATGAGATGCAGTACTTTTGCTGGATAGAGGGGAAGCTCAATCTGATATTGAAACACGTGAATGAATGTGCAGCTGGCATCGACATGGATCGAAAGCAGATTTTGTAAAAGCTTGTGAAGGTGGAGCTCCTGGAGCATGTCGTTGCTGTCCTCTCCAGCACTTTTGCTCCGGGGTCTTTGCCAATTTCATGCCTGTCTCATCTGTGCATTTCCAAAGTGTCGACCAATTCCGTTACTTTCAGCCACAGCCTCCGCACCTGCATTCTTGAAAGGGATCCTAAACACCGTGTGCCCACTGCTAATTCTCGGAAGAATCAAGGTATCCCAGATGCTTGAATACTCTGACAGAATTCCCTTACATCTTGAGTTTTGGAGAAAGAAGCCCCTATCATCAATCGTTTTAGTAGCTCCTTGACAGTAGTTCCTGGATTGACTCTTGTGAGCCAGCAGAAGTAGCACACCATTGATTGAATCCAAAGCATATACAGTAGAACCTCTCTTAGTGCATACTCTTTTAGTGCATAATATGCAGTAAGAGAGGTTGTACTTTGAAGCATATATTTGTGTGTGAACAGTAGTTGAAGGCCCCATAGTGAGCGGGCACACTAGCCAGAGTTCAGTACAGAATCTCTCCAACTGCATAAACCTCTCTTAGTGCATAGTCCCAACACTATGCACTAAGAGAGGTTCTACTGTATTTTGTTTTTCTATTTGTTATCAGATGAACAGTTAGATGAGTGCACTCACAGAACAGCTTAAGAGTGTGATGTGTGCTGGTCGGTTTGGTGGAGTAATTAGAGTTGGATTTTAAAATAATGCTTAATTACTCATACTAATGAGTTTTGGAAATGCTTGCTAATCAGAGCCTGCATGCGGCTGCACACCGGATGTGCGAAGATTCATGGGGAACGGATTGACAACATCAGTTGAAGGTATTCAAATGTTTATTTCAATTTACCAAATCTCCCTGTTCTAGCTCTACATCTTGCAAGTCATATCATACTATCTGAGATCATATGTTTACGTATTCTCAAATTCGAAGTTGAGTTTCTTCTCAAGCCAGCGTACAGTTTAGGGGGCTGGCATTGGGGACTGGGGATGGCATTAGGGCCGTGTTAAATGATACTCTTGCAAATCAATCATTCTTCTCGCGTGGGATTTGATTTCTTTATTATTGAGTACACCTTTTTGCCCCCTTTTCTTTTTGACACAAAGGGCAACATTATTGTACTGCAAACAACAGGTACTACAACCAAGTAAAGCGAACCGTTTTGGTCAAGGTGGTCAACATTTCTTTTGTATCTGATCGAGCACACTTTCAGCTTCTATCGAAGTAATATTGTGCAATAGCTGCACTGGATTGCCTGGATATTGGCACGAGCTTTGGCTGCCCTATACAGATTGAAGTGCCCTATATATACAGAGTGATTTCGAACTTGACAGGGCTTCATTCTTGAGAGCAAGTACCAGAAAATGACGGCAGTAAGAGTTTTAGACGCATTAGACGCTTGACTGTGGGTCCAGCAAAAAACATTCCCCGGTTTTGAGGGGAAGAGACTCCAAATGGCTGAGTACCGCGCCGTTGGAATTCGGTTGTTCCTGGCGTGTAGCGTAGGTTTATTCGTCCTCTGTTTCACATATATCGACGTCAGGGCATCCAACAACAGCGAATTACAGATCCTATTGCAGAGCGTGAGTGATTCGGGTACCAATTCGTCGAATATCAAAGGATCGGAAGCTGAGGGCACCTCACCACGAGGAGCAACACCCCATTTACATGATGAGCCGGGGTTTGAATCTACAGCTGGGAATACGGGTAATTCAGCTGACTTTGGACTCCATAATGACGGGCTTGAATCTCAGACTCGTTCTACGAAGGTATCGCCTGTCGGGACGCCAGGGGTTACAGAGACCACGGGCAGAGCTGAAGCTAGTAATAAGCCCTTATCTGATTGTGATTTCTCTCAGGGGCGCTGGGTGTATGACGAGACATATCCTTTGTACCGATCCAAGAATTGCCCGTTTATCGATCTAGGATTCCGGTGTGAGGAAAATGGTCGACCCGACACAGATTTCATGAAATACCGCTGGCAACCTCATGACTGCGACTTACCCAGGTGCCCATACCCTTCACCTAGCTTGTTTTATTAACCTCCGGAGGACCAAGAGACCCAAATTGAACCTGTTCTACATTTTAGCATTCTTTGTCTAGTTTTAATTAATTTTTGACTGACATATGCAATGTTTTTCACTTATTTCCGAATATATGTAACCGACAGCATATTAATTAAAATCTTTGCAATATGATGGACCGAAGTTTTCATTTTTAGACTATTATAGTACCTTGGTGAGTTCAACTTGATTTATTTATTTTCATTCAAACAACAAGATTTTTGAACAGAGATTACAATGTAAACGAGCTTATAGTTAATGGGTAGCAGTTGTGGTGAGTTGTTATTTGTTTGCTGACTTGTCTTAGTCATCTTTAGTTTTATAGTTTTCAGGACGACTTAGTGGAGAACAAAGAGCCTTTTTAGAAGTGCGCTGAATGCTGGAGAATGGGCTACGTACTATTTTGCAGATTTGACCCAGAGGACATGTTGGAGAGGTTACGAGGTCAGCGGGTAGCATTTGTTGGGGACTCATTGGGGAGGAATCATTGGGAGTCCATGTTGTGCATGCTTGCAGAAGGAGTGCAAAACAAGTCGCGCATTTATGAAATCAATGGAGATCCCATAACTAAGCATATGGGTAGCTTGGTTTTCCGATTTCAAGACTACAACTTCACTGTGGAGTATTACAGGGAGCCTTTTCTTGTGCCACAAACTCGACCTCCCCCACATTCACCAAGTGATGTGAAAAGCGTACTTAAAATCGACCAAGTGGCATGGAGTGTCAAAAATTGGTGGCCCGGGGCCAACATTTTGGTGTTCAATACTGGCAACTGGTGGATAATGGAGAGAATGGAGCAATGGTAAGATACATGCAGATCCGTGCCCAAGTTATTTTAGCTGCTTGAGCTTTTTCAGGAGTCGTACTTTAGTAGAAACATGACAGGCCTGTAAGATACATTCGTGGAATTACCGATATTCTGAGGTGGATTATACTGAACGTTTTGTTGCAGGGGTGCACGGTTTCAAGTGGGGAACAATTTGACAACTCACAGTCTAGAAGATGCGTTCCAAATTGCAATGAAAACTTGGGCATTGTGGATGGAAGATAACCTTGATCCGGCAACGAAATTATTTTTCCGAAGCTACGCTCCAAGGCATTTTAGGTACGTAAGCTATCATTGATGACGTTTGCAGATTCCTCTCACAAATATAAGAATGACATTTCATACGCGTACGTATAGTTAATCTTCTTACCATGACAACGGCAATTATTTATCATAACACTCACGACAATTTTCAATAATTGATAGAAAGAAGGGGCATAGCGTCACTACGAATAAATTGAAAACTGCACTTATTTAATACGACGCTTACGCTTTGTTCTTGTACCTCACTTACTGTCGTCACAGCTTCTAATTTGGGGTATCGGATTCTAGCCGATACAATTATTTTGACAAATTTTAGCTAGCATGACTAATAACACTCTTTATGAGGTTTGAATTGTCCCTAGCTTCGAATAATGGAGTGATGAATATGCTTGCAACTTAACCTCAATTTCACCTTGTTGGACTCTTGAAAGGGAAGGCCGTTGGAAGGGATCTTTGAAGATTGCTTGACATGTTTTACTTTTCACATTTATTACTGTTTGTATAAAAAATGTGAGATTTTAAAAGGAATAACAATTGTATCGGGAAAGAATGGTATGAAGAATGTGGAGAAGAGTAAATAGGATACATGCCACATACTAAGTAGTCTGTCAGAACGCCAAGTCTACGTATTGATCAAGGCAACCGTGTAACTTTCTCCTTGGCCAGTCAGAAGAAAGATATAACTCAAAAACTGCTCATCTCAGTTTGAGCCCTTTGATCTTGAACCAAAAGGTAGAATTTTGGACATTCAAGATTCAAAGAATGGTCTTTGGCGCTATGTCTGATAACCTTCTCAAGCCTCTTAGCTCTCAAAGGTTCTCTAGTCCACTGAGAATTCCACTTTCAATTGAAGGAATTTCACTGTAAAGAATCCATTTCAGAAGCGCTTGGATGATGCAACGATTTAGAACATGATTCATGATGTATTCAGAGCTCGAGCCTACAGTACTGTATAATTAACAATGTTGCAATATATGATGATAAATTTATGCAGTGGAGGATCATGGAACTCTGGAGGCCATTGTGATGAAAGTGTGAAGCCGTTAACGGACTTAGAGGGACAGGAAATGATGGAAACGCCTTGGACCAACAAACACATTCTGGATGCAATTAACCAGAACGTGAAGAGGAAGAGGGGTGCCGTCGAGTTCATGGATATCACAACGTCTTCAACATATAGGTCTGATGGTCACCCAGGAGCGTTTTCTGATTTACCTGCAGACAGAGGTCAAGATTGCAGTCACTTCTGTTTGCCTGGAGTGCCTGACTCATGGAATGAGGTCCTTTACGCAACTTTGCTGGCAAGGGAATAAAGTACAAATTACTAACTTATATATATTTTTTTAGTAATTTTTCATTCTTTACTTTCTATGAATCATTTTTAATAATTTTTCATTCTTTACTTTCCATTGAAGGGCCTCTTTAGATTCCGCAGGTCAGAGCATCGAGCTTGAGATACAACTGAAGCTTAAAAGTTCAACCAACGCCCTTGTGCTACTGGGTGAGGTAATAAGCTGAAATTAATCCATTGCATTTATGATATCTTATGATGCAATAGAGGTAGCAAGTGGACTCTTTTGAAGTGTCCAATCCAGGTAGTTTGAAACCTTCTAATGTCAAATTCATTTCGTGTGCCACATAAGAGCCATGTAAGCGGCTTCCCTTGTTGTCCATTCTAGTTACTTGGACTATTGGAGTGTAAAGTTGTCAATGAACAATAAAGGAACATTTTTGCACATCAGAGTGTTGGATTCTCATTATTTCAAGTTTGTTAATTTGTTTTGACCCTAGGTTGTTAAATTAAATGAAGTGGCATGCTGCTTCAAATTTTAGCCAAATTAGGTGCTGACAATGGAAGCCAGGTTTGACACTTGAGTTCCTCTTAAGTAATTATCATTTCCCCATTGTGATGAAGTTGACTTTAAAACATCATAGGGTATGTTGCATGTTTTCTCATTTTTGTAAATCATTTCAGGGGGGGTTCACTCTATGTGGATCTTTGGATATCACGTGCGGCTAGGGTTTTTTTTAGGGGGGTATTTAGATATCCTGGGCCAATTAAATGGTCCCTATTATTACCTAATTTTGGAATTTATGGTATTTTAGGTCACCGTACCATTACTTTGAATTTGCAAAGATGGGCATTTTTTAATACCCTAACTTCATTATAAAGAAAAAAGGTAAAGTGAAAAAGGCAAATATCAAGATTAAAGACAGAAACAAATGGCACGGAATAAATTTGGAAGCCCAGAAATCGAAACTATCTGAAGCCACTAAAAAAATGGGAAGGAAAAAAGTCACAAACTACCTTTGGGCCCCCAAAATAGGAAGGACAAAAAACCTTAAACTACCTTGAGCCAAAAGAAATGGGAAGGGGAAAAATTATAAACTACCCTAAGTCCAAAAAAATGGGAAGAGAAAATAACCTTAAACTACCTTGAGCCAAAAAAAATGCGAAGGAAAAAAATTGTAAACTACCTTGAGCCCCCCAAAATGGGAAGGTAATAAAATCATAAACTACCTCAAGTTGAAAAATTTAGGGAAGGAGAAAAAACCTTACCCTACATTGAGCCCAAAAAATTGGTAAGGAAAAAACAACCCCAAAATGCTTACATCCGCAAAAAAATGTGAAGTAAAGAAACAATTTGAAATTGCTTTCAATTGGAAAAAAAAATGGGTTTAGGGTCAGACTTCACAAATTTTGTACAGTAAATCACATAATATAATTCAAGAATGATAAGACATGTTTCAGACACACTTGCTTTTTGTGAATAAGAACATTTGAAGTCACGAAACCAAAACAACTCCTTCCTCTCAAGCATGGATAACATAGAAGTCTCAAAATCACAAAGTTAAGCAAGAAAAAATGGTTGAAATGCAAACATGGTTATGAATGGGAGAAGGCTAACAAGAATAGAACACAACAATCCCAAGACGTGCGCATTGTTGAAACACATCACATTAACCCCTAAGGACCCAAGTGACCATTTTCTGGTCACCGCCTCTGTCTTTTGAGCTTCTTGCTCTCAGATTTTGAGTTTATTGAAAAATGAAATTTACTTTTATACAAAATAGACTACAATACAAATCTATAGGCAGTGGTTTCACCAAATTCCAAGTTAAACTCCGCCTTGTGGAATTTTTCAAAGTTAAGTGGTGTAGTGTAGTTTATAGCTCGTTTTTTTGTGTTTAGTTTGGGCATGGACAAAAAAGTCAGCCAGCCAATATGCTTCTTGCCCACCTCATAAAGGGCAGATCTACCTCATAAAGGGCAGATCCAAGGAGTTCAAGGAGAAGACAAGTGTCCCATTCTTTATTCTCTTGCAAACACTATTCAAATTTCAGTGACCACCGTGCATTGCAAACTTGACCATGAATTGTAAAATTCTTGGAATGTTATGAAATTTTACATGTATATTTTCAACTCTCTTATCTTTGACTGAGCACCAAAAAAGCATCATTTCAAAATATTCTCACAAAGATATGCTCCTTCAAAGTGCACTGCCCCGTGTTTCCATTGACCCAAGAAAAACTTCAAAATTAAATATCTCCTAGATCATGCGGTCAAATAATCTGAATTTTTTTGAGGTACTCAACTTCAATGTTAACTTCAAGATCCTATGGTTACATTCTATCCAATCTCAAGAAAAAATGAGCAAAGATTGCTCAAGTTGTTAGCAGTTTTGGCTCATTTTGAAAGAATACCCCCCCTTGGGTCATTAGGGGTTAATGAATTTGTCCATCTAGTACTAGATTTTTCCCATCTAGGCAAGTTGTTGAATAGTTCTATAAATTGAACCTAGTGACAATAAACTTCTAAGATCCATATCAAGGACCCTTTCTTAGAACAAAAAAAATATTAAATATGAGGTATTATTCCCCTAGGTATCTTACTAATAATTGAGTGCACATGATTTAGTATACCGTATATTAGCTCTAAGTTATTTCTAATTTTTTGACACTGTGAATTAAAACCTCCCTATATTATGCCGCACATTGTTTGCTAAGTTTGTCTAAGTGACCCCCCGTGAATCATTTTCACTTCATTCCTTGTATTTTTTGCATTGCTGTTTGAATAGTGGAGTAATTACCAAAATGAAACCAACAATTTTATTGTCCTCTCAATTGATTAGATTCTTGAATTTTGCTTCTCATGCAAAGTAGGTCAAGATAGTTGTGAATTGAATCTAATTTATGTTCACCCCCTCAATTCTTTTTTATTCACCACCTCGGTGATAGGTTCCATCCTTTGAGGGCAATATGAAAGTTTCCTAAGAGCTATAGAGTCCATTACAATGTTTTGTCCAAATTACTTTTCATTCATTCAACGTAATGGTTGAATCTTTGGTAGATAAAATCTTCCTTTATTTTGTTATCTGTTAGCAAACTTGGCATAAAATAATTCTAAAAATAAAAGCCAACAAACTAGGGGAGCTATTTTTCAAATTTTCTTGCTCTTGTAAAAAAGAGAACATTGCAAATATTCATAAAATTGACGTTTGCCTAATTCTTTTTTTTGCAAAAAATGATCAATTCAAGATATAAGTGTCCAACCTATAGTAATGTGTCATAACCAACTTGATGGAATTTATTTAACTATTATATTTATTAAAAGATACTCCATTTAGAAATAGTATATCTATTCTCAATACAATCACCACTGAGAATGGATACACTCTATCAAACAAAGGGAATATATGAAAAAAAATTCAAAATTCAAAAAATGATTCATGCATCAAGAAATTTAGAATATTAGAGGCGAGGCTTGAGGTTCAGCTATATTACATACCAAATTGCGTCATTTGCAAATACGGATAGAAATGCTAAATTAGAAGATGTCTAGGAAGATGTCCAATCACCACTCCCCCATGACCAAAATCATTGTCCCTCCCTCTTTGGGAATCTCATTTTGTTTTTGGTTGAGTTATTTGGTAGTCAATTAAAAGAGAGGAAGCTTTGCTTTGACAAGAAATTTGAATAGGACCTTATTCAAAAAGTGGACCATTGTTTGAGTGATAGAGCCTCTTATAGTTTGTTTATTTTATTTTTTTATTTTGAACTTTGGATTTTGATTAGTGGCTATTTCTCACTACTTAGACCTAATTATGATATGTTTATAAAATTAACCAATATTCTAGATTCTTGCCTAAAATGTAAGTCCTTTATAACTAAATATTAAAACTTTCGATCAATTTTAAATATATTTATTTTTCGTACTTTGAAAATTTATAGTTTTTTCTTACATGTCCAAAATTATGCAAAGAAAACCTTACAATTGAGGTTGTTTGCTCTTTTGTGGATTTGAAGTTTAGTTAGAACAAAGAATTTTGAGTGTGGTGTGATTGTGAATAAGTGGAGGTGACACAGATTTTGTTTTGATACTAATTTCATTAACTCCTTTTGTTTTAAAATAAATCTGGTACTTTTGCCGTTTTCCACTAAAAACCCTAGATTTATTTTGAGATAGAAGAATTATCTTTAGCCCCCAAAGGACCAAGGCATTTTCTAGCTCTAGAACCACTCAAAATTGCCATATTTGTTGCGATCACCCAAGAAACCAAAAAAACATTTTCTTTTAATCTAACTATAGGATCTTGTACTTCACTTGTCTTAGATCATGTGGTAAAAATTTCATAAAGTTTGACCGTATAGATTGAAAGATATTAGCATTCAAATTTGCATTTTTTTTTTTGAATGTTGGCCTGTAATTTCAGATGACTTTGACCGCCATTTGTAGAAATGTTTTGCACTAAAAACCATAATTAAATCTTTTTTTGTTGAACATTTGAGTTGAGAGTTGGCAAAAAAAATTCAGAAAAAAAAACTTGATTATTATATTTATTAAAAAATTGTTAAGTAGAAATAGGTCTGAGATTGAATGAAACACGAAATCACTAAATTGTTTATGACTCTGAGATGGAATTGAAATATCATAATCCCAATGTTGAAATTGTTCTTACAAACAACTTCATCCTATAAAAAAAAACTTGAATTTTTTTGAAAACTGCATTCAAAAAGGAATTCTATAAGTTGTTTTTTGAGGACGATGCTTAGATTGCCCAAAAAATGAGATTGTCCATAACTTTCTCATTATTAGTCCAAATAGAATGAATAAAAGCTTTAATTTTAGACAAAAATATAATCTTTCAAAAAAATTTAAAAACTAAAAATTTACTATTTTATTTTTTTTTGGTTCTACTCGACAAACTTCTTTTCAAACTTAGGATGACATAACTTTTGCTCCCGGGCATGAAATGAAATAAGAATTATATTTTCAAATAGCTAATCTAATCTCTAATCTTCTTAAAAAATTTCAAAAATTTTCATCAAAAATTGAAGTTACACAAGCCTACCCAAAATTCCAAGTGTCTTAGTGTCCCCCAAGGGGACTTTGGTCCTTTAGGGATTAAAATAGGGATGCCCAAAATTGTTGATGAGCGTTGTCTCTGTTATGAAACTAAGCAAATCTTTATTAAATTTTTTTTTTAATGCAAGAGGATTCCAATGTACCAAAAAATTGGTCATTTGAATAATGTATGCAAAAGTAATGAAGATTATAAGGATTTTGTTTAGATTTTCTAGAATAGTCACTTAATCACTTATTCCATGTATGTAAAGAATGTAAATCATGTTCATCAATTTGTACCTATTGGAAATTTTGGTTGTCCCTACCTTATATCATTGTTATACAAATGGATTTTTTGAATTTTGTTGCTGACATTAGAATTTTGATGTCATATTCAAAAAGATGACCTAACTCAATGAGCTAAAACAGTTCTTATAATCATATTTAGAAGTTGTTGATTGTAGCATTTTGGAAAGCTTTCATAAATCATGCGTATTTAACGGTAATGCCTCTACTAGGACAAAGCTTGTTGCATGCAAAAACACCCAAAAGGTTTCATCAAGCAACAAGTTTCATTGAAAAGATGTTTAGAGGTCATTAGGGTTCATCAAGAACAAATGAACAAAAAATTGTGCAAGACAAAGACAAGAATGTGGTGGATGAATTTGTGATCTTATTATAAAAGATTGAGAAATAAGTTAATAGTAATTACACTACAACAGAGAGTAGTGATAGCAACACACTAGCAACACATTTGCAATGGTTTTGCAATGAAACAATGTGTATTGGAACTTAGTTTGGAACTCAAAAAGAATAATGCATTGCAAAATCGTTGTAAAGTTGTGATTAATTCAATATAAAAATATTGGGCATTGAATCCATGCTATTGCATTTCTATACTGTTGCAAATTCATAAAATCTAAAATGCAAAATCATGAAAAAAACATATTTGTAGTGTGTAGAAGTCATTGCAAAGTCATTGCAAAATCATTACAAATTTAAAATTAAATTTAAAAATAAAACATAAAAAAATTCTACCCGGGCAACCCAATTGCCTGGGCAGCCCAAGCCCCCAAGCCCCCAACTCCTGGGTAGCTCAACCCACACACACCGGGCAGCCCAACCAATACACCTCGCTCAAGGAATTGAACCTTGCACCTCATGCATGAGGTGCAAGGTCTTATGACCACTACACCATCTAAAACTCCACATGACCTTGAAGGGACACAGTTTTCATTTATTTGATTTATGTTTTCCATTAGTTGTAAAACTAGCAATCTGTGGAGGTCATTTTGGCGTAGTAGAAATCTTTTTTTTGGAAAACTTTGAACTAAGAAAAGTTGGGAAGTAAAGTAATCTTTCATCCCCCCAAAACTGTTTCAGATTTCATGTCTCCAATCAAAAGTTATGGACAAAATTCAAAGAGGTGTTTAAAAATGTCAAAAGAAATGTTCATTCCAAACCCTCTCTGAAATTTGTTCATAACTTTTGATTGGAGGCTTGAAATATCAAACGGGTTTTTGGTGATGAAACTTAATTTTATTTCCCAATGTTTCTAAGTTCAAAGATTTTTGAAAAAAAAAATTTCTACTATGCCAAAATGGCCACCAAAGTCTGCTAAGACTAAAAATCACCGAATTATGAGTTGCATTGCAAAACCATTGCAAACACAGTGCAATACAATAATTTAAAGCATTGCAAAATCAATGAAACAAACTTGCGTGCAGGGCAAAACCATTGCAAACACAGTGCAATACTTCATATTAAACCATTGCAAAGTCATTGAAACAAAACCATTGCAAAAAGTATTGCAAACGCTGGATTCTCATGTAGTGTTAGAATTCTGTACAGGGGAGAATCAGGTTGACCGTAATTAGAGCTGAGTTTGTGTTTGACAAAGCGAGCAGGAAAATGTTGAGCAGAAGCAGACCGGTCAGCAAAGCTTTGAAGAATGCTTCGCACGATTCAGGATCCGCAGAAGTCGCTTAAGACTCGTCAAGGCACGTTACGTGAATGCTTGGTCCAGGAATGGAGAGTGGCAGTGTTGGGACGGTTTTCTTTCCACATCCGTGTGAAAGCCATCCAGGAGAGTTGATGAAGGCTGTGAGATCTTTCACGTGAATCACAGTTAACATGAAGGGTGTCTTTGTCGTCGTAACATTCTTGAAAGAAGCTCGTAGCACCTTGGACCCATTATCCGAAGTCCGAATTCAAGCTAGGAAGCATCAGGGTATCCAAGATGCTCCAAATCTTTTTGTCCCGTTTCGTGGAACACGCATCCTTATACAGAACCAGCAATACGGATTCGTTGGAAACACTTTGACGGCAGGGCAGAGGAGTCTTGTCATCTTATCATCTATCTATGGATCCCTCTTCCTCTTCTTTACCCTCTTTCTTCCGGGGTTTTTAATTTCTTGCAGTAGCTGTAGGTTGGTTTCCGATCCATCGGTGTCTTTTTTATTGAGATTGGTTTTCCATCAGTGACGGGATACTAGCTTGTCGTTTGCAGTAAGTCAAATGTAAAATTGAGTCCAGCGCTGGACTACTTTACTTTGCACTCCACGGAACTTCTAAATGATAGGAGGGTTCTTGTTTTGCAGCTTCTGAGTGAGGGTGCTACCTCTCCTGCACAGCCAAGCGTGTCAGTAGCAGGAGTGGTTTTTGTGACCATTTCGTATAGGGCAATACCCGCAGAGGAGGGCATTGCGCCAAATAATTGGCCAACGAGGAGGACCGATTATTTGGCGCAATGCCCGACGATAAGGGTATTGCCCGAAGTAAATCACGACTAAAAGAGGAGATAAAATTGGATGAAACAATGAGCCGGATGAAAAATCCGTAATCCCCGATTACGCGGTTTTGCCCGTGTAATCAGGGATTACAACACAGAAGCTTCTCGCCGATTGAACGGGACGGGAACCATGAGTGGTTTACATCTGGAAGTGAGTTGTAATTATAACTACTGAAGACCTATACGTGACCAGCATGCATGTCTTTGGGCCTGTTTTGGAAGGGTTTCAAGCTTTGGATACATGGGACGCCAGTGGTGATAACTTAATGGACGTCCCTCTCTTATTTGGAATGAAAAAATGATTTGTGTATAGGGCAATGCCCGCAGAGGAGGGCATTGCACCAAATAATTGGTCGACGAGGAGGGCCGATTATTTGGCGCAATGCCTGACGACAAGGGTATTGCCCAACGTAAAGCACAAGAAAAATTCAATGAAAACCCGGATGATAAATTGGAGCCGGATGAAAAAACCATAATCCCCGATTACGCGGGTTTGCTCTCGTAATCAGGCATTACGGCGCAGAAACTTCCCCACAGAATGAACGGGAGAAGTCCCGCGAGTGGTTTACGTCATGCCTGCACCCCAGTGGCAGGCAGTGGTAGATGGTGCCACACAGGTGCCACATCTGACACAGCAGGGCTAGGCTGTCGGAATAAGCATCTGACTGGACTGAGCATGGTTCGTAGCATAATTAAATTGCCTCAGTTTTGATTGGGCATTGTTGATAATTGGATTGAAACGGAGGATCTCTTATTCTGTTTCAGGACCTCTTTTAGGACACTCATTTGTATGAATGGAGTACAAAGTAGAAGCACCAGTAGTCAATCATTTAAGGAGTTTTGGAGTAGATTGTGCGTAGTATGAGGTGCTGGAAATTTTCTCCATGTAGGAAGATAGGAAATATAGAGATGGCAAAATTTTCAAAATTTTATTCCCAAAATTCAAATTACAGTGAATTTTAGGAGCCAAAAAGTGCATTTCACTAGTAGACGATGTCTACACTGAATTATGCAATTAGGTTGCCCCATACTATATATTGACCATGCTTGAATTTCACATGGTTTACAACTTCAAGGTTGTTAATTTATTTTTCGGCAGCTTTGTAGTGGTTGCAAGGCCTTTCAAACATATATTTTTGCAATAATTAGTGATGAAATTTATTTTTACAGCAGTAAAAGTGTAAGATATGAGAAATTAGTGTGGGGCAACCTAATTGCACTATTTGGTGTAGAGTCTTCCAATTCCAACCGTCAAAGATGCTCACTACTTTGGAACATGTGTCATAACAATATTAGTCTCAACCTTGAAAAAGAGAGAAAAACACACTCCAAGCCTGATTTCCAACCTAAGCGCACCCTACAGGTTGGGTACTGGGCGTGGGCAACAACTGGTGCTTCTACCTTAGAGTGTTGATCATGGGTTTACCTGAGATCTCATATATAGGCGGTGACTATACTTTAGGGAAGAGCCCATATATGTCAGTTTTAGCAATTGGATTGAAAAAATTTACTTCCCTTTGTATCATGGAAGACTGGCCTCCAGGAGGAAACCTAACATATTTATTGGTATATGTTTCTTCCGTAGTTCCTTCCTCCAAACTTGGTCAAAGCCCAATGATTTGAAGACCCTAATTCCAACTTGGAAATGTATTTTGAAACCTTTGCAAATCAGAAATCCCTCATAGCTAAGCAAGCATGGTTTATGATAAATAATAAGGATGGAATGTGCTACTTAAGAATATGACACCTTTGCACTGGGAGGATCAAAGACACAAAATAGATTGAAAAAAAAGTGGGCCCTATCAAATATTTTCTAAGGCCTTGTCCTACCATCTCAAAGCAACCATTACAGAAAATTTCAGACCATGGGAAGGTTGCTAAGATGCATGAAAATGTGCATTAAAAGAAAATATTAGCCCAAAAAGTTGTCAGGGAATCTATAAGGTGAGTAGTCAACCAGTGTGCTCGTGCCCCATCGGATTTTTGATTTAAATTTTTTTTTAAATATTTAAAAATAAAAAAAATAAAAAAAAAGCTCCACTGTATTTGTACACTCACCAAAACCCTAACAGTTTTGCACAGGGCCCATATCTCGGCCCATATTTTCTATAATGACCCTTCAAGTTTAAGTTTAGTCAACTTCACAATAGTACACTCTACTTATAATTGTCTATTATGCATTTTCAAGAAGCATTTGATGTATAAAATAAGCTCTTCAAATTTTGATGTGAAATCAAAGCATATTGGGATTGATGTGAAATCTAAACATACTAATTTTGATGCCTTAAGTTATGCAAATCGTCCTAGCTATTGGATATTTGGGTGTCTAATCAAAACTCACAAAAAAGAGTCCATTAAGTTTAACAGGACAGAACCTAACATTGAGGAAGTCAACCAAAAATGATTCAATATTAGATGAATACTAATATGCTTCTATAAGAACCTTGAAAGTCATTCATTTGTCATTGTTCATCCTTTGCTTGCATTACAAGGGTAAAAAAATGGCCTTATTGGTCTTTGAGGTTGTCTTTTGCAGGTACATACTTAGGGCAACCCCACGGCTAGCAAGTCAAAGAGGCACGACAAGAGCTCGTCTTCAGCTTCAACCAATGCGTGTGATGGCACTTTGTCCTATAGGGAACTCCAAACAATACACGCGGAAAGGGGGAGAAGCTCGGAAACCCCAAAAGTCAATCCACCACGTCATGGGCGGGCAACCCTTGCGTGACTTTGGATTTTCTTCTTCCACACTATTTCATTGGATCTTGCGGCATTACCTCGGCATTGATGTCAGATCCTTTCTTGAATTAAACGTTTGACCTCCATGTTGTGCCATGCCCAACACTCGCCATTTGCCCAGGCGCTCTTCATTTTTGGCCATGGCCAGGCATGTTTTCACTTGGAGTGCGTGCCGTGGGGCAATTCTAAGCCGCGGCCTGCCCATTGCCCGTGTTGAGTGCCTTTGGCGCCCTCTTGATTTTGTCTTCTTCATTTTCAGTGACACCGTGTGGATGTTCTTAGCAGGTGCATGTAGACTTGTGTAGGAGTTCATTTTTGGCCATGGCCGAGCATGTTTTTTCACTTGGCGTATGTGCTGTGGGGCAATTCCCAAGCCACGGCCCGCCCATTGCCCGTGTTGAGTGCCTTTGGCGCCCTCTCTACTCTGTCTTCTCCATTTTCAGTGACACAGTGTGGATGCTCTTAGCAGGTGCATGTAGACTTTGTGTAGGAGTTATAATGATTGACCCTGGCATTGCAAGGCCTACTCACCTCCCCAGAATAAGGACACCTTTTCCACTGCGCAGTGCGCACCTGCTCCTGCATTCCACTTTCAATACGCGGTCCTGAAGAATGTTCACCGGGTCTGCACCTTCGGGTCCTTGCTCGCTCGCTCGAAGTTATTCTTCGCCTGTCCCACAAAACGCGACAATAGTGCCATTGAGCATTCTAGCTAGCTGGAGCACCCACTGACTCCATCCCAGCTCCCCTGTAAAGCTAGGCCGTGAGCAGACTGACTCCACCATGACGCACAACGCGGAGACAATCATGCAAGACGACGACCAGGTGTTCGAAGATCATCATGCACGGGTACGTGCAGCTAGCTAGACAGGTAGCTATGATCGATAACTACTGTGATGGAAGCCTGGAGCTCTCCGATCCCTAGCCTCAGAGTCTGCCAACTCTTTCGACCTCGCAGCTAGTCTAGCTGTTGCTCTTCAGTCTGTGAAATTTGAAGCTTGATTGAAGGCCGGCCTAGCTTGCGTAACAGAGTTGTAACTTGCGAAGAAGTGAGCGGGAGGAAGTAGCTGGCTCTGACACCACTTAGAGGTGCGGCCGGTGATACTCTGGTACGTACGTCCAGGTAATTAATTGCCACGGCATGATCCATTATTACCACCGAGGGCAGATGTTTCCACCAGGAAACGCATGTGGAAGCTTCATGCATGATGCCTGCTAGAGGGAAGCAGGGAAGACGAATTGAATTGAAGGAGCTGCGCGCGCTACATGCAGGAGAGGCAACAAAACTTGGCTCATGAAGGCATGAGCTGGGCTATTGGAGTCAGAGCTAGCCTTTGTCTTTCGGCTTTTCTCTGGAATCGAGCGAGTCAGTGAGGTTCTGTCAAGAGCATCATTCAGCGTGACTGTAAGGAGAATTATAAGCTCTCCGGATCCTGGCAAATTAAAACAAGAGGAAGTGGAGGTTCGTAGCATTTCTTAAGCGTTTGCAGCTGGAGTCCCTTGCCCTTGCTTGACATGTTGGGTGGTCTCCTAGTAAGAGTCGGCTTATTGAGTTGTTGAGTGGCCTCGATGAAAACGAGGTCACACATTCACTGGGACTGGGATCTGCAAGTTAAACTACTTAACCCCTAATGGACTGAGGCCCTTTTTCTGCCAAAAAACACTCAAAACTGTCATTTCTATAGCAAAAAGTAAAAAAATTTGAAAGATGTTTTTTTTCACATCTAACCATAAGATCTTACACCTAACTAGTATGAGAGTGTGTGGAAAAAATTTCAGAATTTTTGACCGCACAGATTGCAAGATATCAGCATTTAAAGTGAAAAAAACAAATTTTTCAGCACATTGTGGGACTAGATTTTTTGACTTTGAACATTTTTAACTTTATATTTTTGCACTATAGAGTTTTGAGCTTTTAATGTTTATGCGGGAGAATTGAGTTGAGAATCTAGCCAAAATAGAAAAGTTCAAAAAAACTTAATTTTCATTATTAAAAAAATTGTTAAGTAGAAATAGATACGAGATAGAAGGAAAATCTAAAGTATTCATATATTTTAGGTGGGATTAAAATGCATTAATCCCAATGGTGAGATTATTCTAGCAAGTAAACTAAACCATGCAAAAAAAAAAAATTTGAAAAATTTGAAAAATTGCATTCAGAAATGAATCCAACAGGTTATTATTTTCAAAAAGATGCTTTAATTGCTTAAAAAACAAGAATGTCCATAACTTTCTCATGCAATATAGAAATGAAATGAATCAAAGCTTTCCAAATAGACAAAAATATAATCTATGAGAAAAAAAATACTTAAGAAAAAAAAAAAATTGCAAATTTTTTTTGCTGCTCACCGTCCCCTGTTTTGAGCTTATTTGGTCATAACTTTTGTTCCTGAGCACAGATTGTGAAAAAAGTTATATTCCCATGAAGCTAATCAACTTTTCTACCTCCAAAAAAAGTTTCAAAAAATCAGAAGAAAATTTCAGCCCATAGGTACCTGCCCGAAAATGCATTTGTCCCCTGAAGGGACAATGGTCCTTTAGAGGTTAAGGTAGAGGCACCCATTGTCGATTTGGACCCATTTCCAATCTGTAGGGGGTACTATTTCCAATCTTAGCTAGAACAAACCTAAACAAATCCAATTTAAGCTTGTAATGTGTTTTTTCAAAGTAGGGACTAATAAGGTTATGACACATGTTCCAAAGTAGTGAACGCAAAAGCAATTCTTGATGGATCGGAATTGGAAGAGTCTAAAGATTGACAATTGGTCCCGAGTACTTTTTGGCTCCCAAAATTCACAGTAATTTCAACTTTGGGATTGAAATCATGAAAAAATTTCAATCACCATATTTCCTATCTTTCTACATGCGAAAAAATTTGCTTTGTCATAAATTGTTCATGATCTGCTGAAAAATCCCTTAAAAGATCAACAATAGGTGCCTTTACCTTAACTCCCTTTGCAAATATTTTGGAAGGCCAATTTCCTTCTTTTTGAGTATCTAAGAATGTACAATTATCTGCAAATCGATATTTGCGTATAGTCTGTCATTTAGCTCTAAGTGACATTAGAGGAAATTTCAACCCTTTGAAGGGCCATTCGAAGTTGACATGCCAGGCTATTTTATGTATGCCTTGTCAACTTCAAAAAGTGCTCTTGGTGAGCAGTTAGAGACTATAACTGCTTGCCGTAGTAGCCAGATTTTGTAGAATTTTTATTTTTAATTTTTTTAAATTTAATTTTTTTAAATATTTAATTTTTTAAGAAATTTTTATTCATAATTTTGGGTTCCTGTGCCATAGTTACTGCAGTTTCAGCTGGGCGGAAATAAGAGGAAAACAAATTTTTGAGCAAAAAAAAAGTAAATTTCAGGGTACCTCAAAGGGCAGCGGGCAGCCCTCCAAGGGGCTAAAATTTTCTCTAATGAATAAACAAAAACTATAGTTATAACAATGAAATTGTGATAATTATAAGCTTTGAAATGTTGAACGTTTTGCTGAATTTTGTCCTTTGGTGATTTTATATATACTCTCCATAACTGATATTTTGTCAAAATGGAGGTATTCCACAAACTTGGCACTTTCATATTTAGACCATGTACTTTGAAATCCATTAGAGAAAAAATTAGCCCTTCAGAGGGCCATTCCAAATTGACATGCCATGTCAACTTGGAAAAGTGCCCTTGGTGAGCAGTCAGAGTGTATGACTGCTTGTCGGAACAGTTAGATTTCGTAGATTTTAAAAAAAAATAAAATTTAAATGTATTTTGTGAGATTTTTATTTAATTTTTGAATTTTTCAATAATGTTTTATTTGAAAATCTGGATCCCTGCACCACTGTCACAATAGTTTCAGCTATGCGGAAATAGGGAAAAAATAAATTTTTAGCCCTTTAAAACTAAATTTCAGGATAATAAAGGGGTCTATGTAGCAGCCCTTTGGAGGACTAATTTTTTTCTAATGCTATACATATCCTAGAAATGAATTGAGAAAAATGGGGTATATGGGATATTGCCATTCTAGCAAAATTTCCCATACATCTTTTGCAGACACATTTTGTTATCACAGCCATCTCTTTTTTATTTCCTTCTTCAAATATTGACACATACAACTACAATAATTTATCCTCTAATTCTTAAAGATACAATATTATTATCACTACAAAGTTGTTTTTTTAACCAAAATTAATAAAATTTAGTAATTTTTCAACCTTTACTACTTTGAAATAAATTATAATAGATAGTCTAATAGTGTGACTTTGATAAATTAATGTCACACACACTACTAATATAAATCATTGTACTGTCTACAATTGAGATTAAAGTATCACCCTCTTTGTGGAAGGTACAAAGTTTGTCTTTTTGAGATAAAGTTAGACTAAACACTGAAAATGGTCCAAGAAAATGGTTATTTAGTATAGGTGAATAATTGGTTAGTATAAAAATTAGTATAACACTAGTGTGCCTTGTGCCATTACCATAGTCAAAATAAAAATAAAAGTAATTTTCTAATTTTGAAATTCATAAAAAATTTGAAATTCAATATCTTTTCTTCCTAATTCCAAACACCATGAAGCAAAGGCTGTGCATCCTACCTTGCTGAGTGCTTTCCAATGATACCAAGCACGCGACCAAAGGACACACGGTCGGGGAGATCTCACCATAATAAACAAACCAAACAAACAAACAGCCAAACTTAAAGGTATGGACGGATAGATATCTTATAACATATCTAACAATATCATCCCTACATGCCACAAAATAATGCTCCAACGCCACCACTACGGTGACAACCATAGTACAAGTAAGGTAACAGGTCCAGAAATTGCCCATCAAAGAGCTGAAAGTGGATTTGGGGGAGGCGAAGCTTCTTGAAATAATTTTTAGTAAATTTTCTTTGAAACACAAGAGGAATTGGCATCTAACTAAAGTTGTTTCATATTTAATGGAGCTTTCTGGAGTTAGTTATAAAATTCTGAAGTTGAAGTGGCATAAGGCTCTAAAATTGCCCACCCCCTAAAATGTACACTATTTGTACATTGCTACATTGCTGAAGGCTATGAAAAAGCAACATGTACAAGTAGTGTACATTTGAGTAGGGTGGGCGATTTCAGTTCAGAGCCTGTTACCTTATGTACTTGTGATAATAGGTTTAGACCAAACTAAAGAACTATTTGGGTGTCAGCTGGTTTTTTTTTCTTAATTCTGAGCCTTGATTAATTAGTTTTGCATTATTTAGACTTGACTGAGGTCATGGGAGCAGCCAGAACCGAAGGTGATAACTTAACTTATTCCCACGTCCAGTCCCCAACTGGGTCCCAAGCCGTGGCAGCCACCAGCCAGCGACGTCGCCCTCGTTCTTCATCGTGATCAACGGGCGACCGTCGGCCTTTACGAACCAACTACTGGACTCAGCACCCTACCGACGGACACTACAAAAGACCGATGGTCACCAAACTGGTCGCCAACGTGGTCTCGCGACCAGCGGTCTTTGTCTTCAATCCCCGGTCGCTCTACCGAACGAACTCCGACCCCTGGTCCTTCTACAGGGTTCTCCTTCCACAGGCCTGGCCTTGTTGATGATGAGAGCGTCGTGCAACAGCACACTGCTTGCGATCCAAGCACTCTCACACACTCCACGCAATCCCGCAGCGTTTTTCCCAATCGGATCTGCGCGCAAGGGATCGCACAGAATTCTTGAGGCGAAAATTTCCCATTTCGCAGCGAGCACGAGATCTGGTTTACGAAGGGCCTCTGTGCTGTTTCTTGCATTGCAGCTTTTAAGGATGTCGTCAATTGGGGTATGTCTTCGTTGTCGTCAATTGCAGTATGTCTGTAGAGCAGTTGGGGCGTTACGATCTGTATGTAGATCAGCACAGTCGCGTAGAGTTTGGTTGATCAAACAGCCAAACCTGTTTTACTCTTTAGTTACCTCCTGGCATGGGTTCTCAATTTTTTTCTCTCTGAAGGAGTTGGAATGTGTGCTACACTCGATGGTAAGTTAGTGTAACAAGTGTGCAGGGTTTGTCAGTTTAGAGAAAGGCGTAATCGAGAGGTTGGAGTGTATTGGAATTGACTCGCTCGTAGATGCAGGGGTTGAAGCTTGTGGGAATTCTTGGGGATGGCAGTCGAACCTGTTTTCATCTTACCCCTCGGGGTCCCAATTTTTCACTATGACGTAGTTGGAATGGGTATTACAATCGATGATAGTGCTGCAAGTGTGCAGGGGTTGTTATTTTTAGAGAAGGGTGTATTAAAGAGGTTTGAGCGTATTTTCATTGGCTTGCTTGTAGATGCAGGGGTTGAGGCTCGGGGGAATACTTGGGGATGGTCTCAGTGCTTTTTTTAATTGTGAATTTCTTGTTTTTTCTGAAGAGGGTGAGGTCTTGATTCGATGTGACTTTGGATGCTACAGATTGAGAGTATGGAAGACTACGGGGGTGGACGTGCTTGGAGGTGGGGTTTCATTAAAGTTGTGACGTTATCTGCTTCATTTTGAATTTCACAGGTGGATTTTGGATTATTCGTGGTAGCGTTTCTGAATTACTTTTCTTGCTCGTTGCAGAGTGAGAAGTGTGCAATGGACAGAGTGGTAGGCTTTCTTCCAACGCTGTGGCCGAGGTAGGATCTTCAAAGCTACTACCACAAGGACACCAACCAATTTGATTAGCTGACTCCTGCATTTGTTTGTAATTTCAGATTAAGACTGGCATTGTGTTTCCTCTGGTGAGGATCTGTGATAATTTTTTGTGATTTAGGAGTTGTCAGAGTCTGTTGGTGATTCGCTGAACATAACAGTCAGTGTTGACCGCCCAATCTTTTAGCTGCATTATGGTTGGCAATGACTTCACAATGAGACTCAATTTTTCCCACTACGATAAACTTGGTATGAGAAAAATAGGGGGTTCTTGTGGGAATCCAATGCTTCCATTCTTGAATTCAAGGTGTGAGAGGATCCCTTTCAAGAAAAGAAAGAACATGGAAATTGGAGTATCTAGGTACCTTGATTCTTCCTTGAATTAGCAGCTGGGCCCAAAGTGTTCGCAGCTCAAGAATATAATGAATTACAAAATGTAGTGTGATCATATTCTTGTAGGTTCAGGCGGGTATTGACACGTCCTGCGAGGAAAATTGCATTTCATGGCGTGCAATGACGAAGGCTAGAAGACACTTGTAACCTGTTGTTAGCAAAGCATCTAGATGAGGCGTTTCATGAGGAAGGAGGTTACCAAGGCTGCTGGAGCTGAATGACATCCAAACAGAAAGGGATGCAACTCCAGGTGTGAATAGTGTGCCTACTTCAGACAGCAAGTCTAGTTGTGTTCATGCAGTGCGAGGGTGCTAATGGAGGCTAAATTAAATATCGGTTTGGAAGCCATGTTCAGGGCTAATTCGGATCCTTAACTCAGTTTTTCTTTATACATTTACATGGGAGTACCACATTGTATTAATTGGACGCCCTAAATATCATTGTGAGTCTCTTGTATAATCACAATGACCATAGGGAAACCTACTTTTGAAAAGTGGCGGATATCTGTGTCACCTCTCAATGATAGCCCGTAAATGACGAATGTTTGAAAATCCACTTCATCCACTTGATATTCATTGAGAAAGCTCCTTCGATGAAGATTGTGTACTAATTCAATGGAAAGAAGAAAAAATGATGTTTATGGATCAAATACTTTGGAGTTACTCTTATCTATCATGATTTAAAAAATTGATATTATTATATTTGTAACTTGGGGTTAATTCGCATTTCTGAAACTGTTGCAGTCACGCTCAACAATGACGTCTGAGACTGGTTCCAGAAGACGAAGAGGAAAGGAAGAACCGTGCTGGCGTCTGATCCCTGGTCTTCCAGACGAGCTTTCTCTGCTTTGCTTGGCACGAGTACCTCGTGCTCGACAAGCTGTTCTTAGTGCCGTTTGTCGCAGTTGGCGACGTCTCTTGCAGGGCCGTATATTATATGACATCCGGCAAGAGCTCTCTCTTACCGAAGAATGGCTCTTTCTGTGGACCCAGGTACCTTGCTTTGCATAGTTCTTTTCTGCTATAGGAGATGATTCATTCCTTTCTGCACACACAGAGTAGGGTAATCAGATCTGCACCGTTTCTACAAAACGTGCAATGACAGAGTATGCCCTTTAATTACATTCCTGAATACATTGAGAAAGAAATGGCTGCATCATTGTATTCGATAAAATGGAATGTCTTAAGAAATTTGCACTTTTCTAGACACCCATATGGAACTGAGATCTATATCCGTTCTCAATTTTAAATCTTTGTGCACTTCAATGTCACAATTTTGGCGCTCTGAAATTTTAGCGAACATGACCATTTTCCTTTGGCATGAGGAAAGCTAAGTAAGGATTTCAGGGCAAAATCATGGATCATTGTACATAATTTTTTCAATAATGATGTACGATCAACATATAATAAGTACGTCAAGATAGGGTCTTTTATCAATGAAATACGAGTTAAAAGTCAATTTACTTCTGGTGGATCGATGCTCTCAAAAGTGATTAAAAGGATGGAGTAATTTCTCAACACTCCTGTCCTTTTTGGTTTATTAGGATCTGGCAAGAGCCAACGTGTGGCATGGGTATGATCCCCAATCAAATCGATGGTTTACACTGCCACCTTTGCCCAATGAACAGCGCACTGCTGCCAACTCTGCTTCTGCAGTGGTGGATGGCAAGCTCTTTGTCGTAGGGGGGCAGCTGGACAATGGCAATGCCTGCAACTGTGTCTCATACTTTGATATGCAGCTCTTCTGCTGGAATTCTGCAACTCCTCTAAACATTCCTCGGGCCAAATGCATGGCAGGTTGATCATCGTCAGGAACCCTAAACCCTTTCCAAGTTTACTCAGCTAACTCACGAGCTTTCTCATAACCCCTGAGTGCCCAAGCTAAAATAGAAAGATTCCACTTGGAATTCCACTTTAGTCGATTATTGTAACTTTCAAAACATATTTCTATTGTTTAACAATGTAGGTTGTGACTTCTTTTATCAGTACATTTTGTTACCTTCTTTGGAAACTTCTTAAATGATTTATTTCAACTCCTATTAATATGAAAGTGTCTAATTAGGGGCACTTAGGGGTTAACTTACTACAAGCACACAATTTAAACGTTTAATATTGTCGAACCACCCGAAATGCTGGTGCATACATGATGTGAATTTTGTTAAGCTTATTGAATGGACTTCATGAGCAGGTGCTATCAACAATCAGCTGTATGTAGTCGGAGGATTTTCGGAACGGGATCAGGATGCAGGGCCAACTGCCGAGGCTTACAACCCAATTAGCAATCAATGGCGCCGCATTTCGTCAATGAAAATCTCCATGGAGCTTTACGACTCTGCTGTTGTGGACAACAAGTTTTATGTCGTGAATTCGTCCAGTGAGAATCTGGTTGGGCTTGTTTACGACCCAAAATTAGACGAATGGGTATACATGGCCCATGGCCTCAATACAGGTATGTTCCACCCACATGTATTATTGTTTTTAACACTGTGAAAGAGGAGTTTCCAAGCATGTGATATCCTGAGCCTAGCTACACTGGAGATCGTAATTCGTCTGTGGGGGACCTTCGTTGATAATCGTTTTGGTTCGGAACAGGTTGGCAGTCCAAAACTGCTGCGATGAATGGCAAGTTATATGCTGTTGGCGATTCACATTCACTTGAAGGCAAGAATGAGATCTCTGTGTATAACGGGAAGAAGGATTGCTGGGAAACCGTGAAGGGGGTTTTAGAGGATTCTGCGCCAGTTCTCGCCTGGGGACCGGAGCTTGTGAGCTTGAGTGGAAGGCTTTGTATTGTGGGAACAGGCTTGCAACCTCGGATAGGAACAAGCCGAGCAGCTGTGGCTGTTGTAGAGGTGAAAGATTCCAAGACGGAATCATCCAAGTTATCTGCCTCACTGCAATTTTATGAAGATATCACTGGCAAAATTGAGTTCGCGGATCCTCTACCCAGGGGTGCGTGTCAAGTCTTAGCACTCTGATGTTGTGCCTTGTACAGTCGGAGTAGAACTTTCTGCTACCGTTCATCAGTAATAACTGGCCAGAGCCCATCTCACGCATGCCGTATGAGTCGTATCCGTTATGAACTTTGTTTCCTTCCTGTTTCTGGATGATTTCAGGTGTGGACTCTGTCAGTTTTTGTACTGTTGAATGGATATTCTCGTAGCTCTTCTGCCTAGACTTGTTCAGAGCAGGCATCGAAATGCTGCTGAAATGTGTCCGGAGATTTTCATGCTTTTCAGTCTACGTAGTCCTCTTAGGGTTCAGGTCAACTTGGGTCATTGCACTTAGGAGTGGTTGTCAAACCTTCCCCAGCTCGTGAAAGTCTAATATGGTTTCAGAAAGTATTCAATTAGGAGCCAATGCTGTTCCGGGAGGTGTGGCACCCTTTTCTTGTGAATCAAGAATAAGTACTATGGACAAGCAAACCTAAAGGAACTTGCACCTTGATTTGTAGACTACAGAAGCTTTGCTTGGATCCAAGTTTGTTGGAAGTAGACATATAAAAAGGGTGACTTTTTTAAAAGATATCAAAGAAATTGACACAATCCTAAAGATCAAACCTATAATTGGAAAATATATTTAACCCCTAAAGTTCCATTGTCCCTATGAGGGATAAAATGGGTAGTCTCACTACTTGTCGTGAATTTCTAAGTTTTTTTTGTGAAATAGAAAAGCACATTATTTAGCTTTTGAGTAATATAATTTTTATTTCAGTCGGTGCCTAGGAGAAAAAGTTATGTCAAAATAAGTCCAATTTTTTGTTCAACAAGCAAAATAAAAAAAACCCATCAAAAACTTCTTTTTTTTCAATTAAAAAATTCATTTATCATAGTTTGTATTTTTTTTCTATATGGGAAGCTTTGATTCATTCCATTTGGATTTGTTATGTGAATGTTATGGACAATCTTGTTTTTTGGGCAACCAAAGCATCTTCTTGAAAAAATAAATTGTAGTGTTCAAATCTAAACTCAATTTTCACAATTTAAAGAAAAAAAAGTTTTACAAAGTTAACCTTGAATTGTTGTTGCAGACACTAAATGTCCAATGATGACTTCAAGTGAGATTGGAAGATGGAAAAAGATATGTTTTCATCCTATTTATTTATTTGAAGGATATTTGAATACATTTTTAATGAATAGTATTGCAAAGTCTTTCATTATGATCATCTACTTAACTCCTAAAGACCCAAGGCCTTTTTTTTTGCCAAAAAGCATCCAAAACTGTCATTTTTATAGCAAAGAGTGAAAATTTTTTTTTTTTTTTTTTGCACATCTAATTGTAGAATCTTACACCTAACTAGTATGAGAATGTGTGGAAAAAATTTCAGAATTTTTGACCACACAGATTGCAAGATATTTGCGTTTAAAGTGAAAAAAACAAGTTTTTAAACACATTGTGGACTGGATTTTTTGACTTTGAACATTTTTAACTTTAAATTTTTGCACTACAGAGTTTTGAGCATTAAACGTTTATAGTGGAAAATTGAGTTGAAAATCTAGCAAAAACAAACAAACTCAAAAAAGCTTAATTTTCATTATTAAAAAAATTGTTAAGTAGAAATAGGTACGACATAGAAGGAAAATCTAAAATATTCATATATTTTAGATGGAATTAAAATGCACTAATCCCAATAGTGAGATTGTTCTAGCAAGTAAACTAAACCATGCAAAAAAAAAAATTGAAAAATTTGAAAAATTACATTCAGAAATGAATCCTACAAGTTATTTTTTTTCAAAAAGATGTCCATAACTGCCCGAAAAACAAGAATGTCCATAACTTTCTCATAACAAATTGAAATGAAATGAATCAAAGCTTTTTAGATAGAAAAAAAATAATCTATGAGAAAAAAAATCCTAAATAAAATAAAATAAATAATTGCAAAAAGTTTTGCACTGCCCGCCGTCCCCTGTTTTGAGCTTATTTGGTCATAACTTTTGTTCGCAGGCACCGATTGTGAAAAATTCCCACAAAGCTAATCAGCTTTTCTACCTCCAAAAACAGTTTAAAAAATTTAGGAGAAAATTTCAGCCTGTAGGTACTTGCCCAAAAACACATTTGTCCCCCAAAGGGGCAATGGTCCTTTAGGGGTTAACAATTTTTTATGAGTGAAAATTAAGTTTGTGTTCTTAAGAAACTTTACCTACACCCTCAACTCAATTCTTCAACTTAAAAATTAGAAATTCAAAATCAATAGTGCAAAAAAATTCAGCTAAGAAGATTCAAAGGTTCATGCTCTAGTTATGCAAGGTGAAAAAAAAACATTTTCTTCACTTCAAATACAAATATCTTGCAATCTACGTAGTCAAAGTTTTTGAAATTTTTTCCACACATTTTTATGCTTGTCTAATGCAAGATCCTATGGTTAGAAGTTTTTAAATTATTTTTGCACTTTTCAATGGAAATGACAATTTTGCCAAAGATTTTTGATTAAAAAAGACCTTGCATTAGGAAAAAATTTCTGCCCTCTAGAAGGCCGCGAGTTTGGCACCCGCCCAGTGCAATTATGGAAAAAAAACAAAATAAAAAGTTATTTTTTAATATTTAAAAACTGGATGCTGACATGGCACTATTAGTCCCTGAATAGATTTTATTTTTTAAATATTTTTTAAATATTTTTTAAATATTTATTTTTCAAAAAAATATATTTTTTTATTTATTCTGAAATTGCACCAAAGGGGTCCCGTAAATCAAATCCTTAGCAGCCTTCTGGAGGGCTGAAATTTTTCCTAATGAGACTACAGGGGTGAAGATAATTTATTGCCTTCATTGGCTGGCATTATTGGTTATGATGATGCAAAGACCTTCCATCCAAATGCTTTTTTTTTGCTTTTTTTTTTGCTGTCAAATCCAACTAGTTAGCCAGAGTTAGCCAGAGTTCTTGTCACTTCTAATCTTCAGTTTGGCATCATCCATGGTATAGCATAGTACTTCTTTGGTGACAGACCTTGCTTGCAAAAAAACAGTTCACATTTACTTCTTCGATGAGAAACCTTATTTGGCTTAAAATCAGTTCACAATGACTATGGTATAGCAAGTCAATTTTTCAATTTACTTCACCCTAGACGTATAGAGCTCAAGTTCACATCATGGCTAAATAATGTCACCCTCGCTATCAATATCAACAAGACGCACTTTCACATCAAATGAGTCCTTGATTAACACAGCCATTTTGAGTAATGTACAGATTGAATATTGACAATCGATGTTTGCGTTGTTCGTAATATTTGCTCCAAAAACTTGCTCTAATTGTCTCATTAAGGTAGCCGACCCATCTCTAATCACCCCTGATTTCCAATCTATAGGCCGTTGTCTTTCTGTGAATTTGTGGCTCAGTTCTGGAGCGGTTTTGGCACATTATAATTGACTGAAAGGCAATCAATCTTGCAGTCAATATTGCAAACAGCCCTTTGGCGATTTTGCAATCACTTATGGTAAGAACTAGAAAGGTCTATATCACCATTATAGGTCAAAGAAACTCTTCTACTAAAAAATTCATAGTAATTACGTTTTGTATTATAAAATTTCGGGAAAATATGCAATCTTTCGAGGAATAATTCTGCACTCAAAAAACTAGCACTCCAAATATGCGTAATTGCTTAAGTGGTTGGAAATGGGTCGGCTACCTTATTTCTCATCACTTTTTGTCACTGATTGGGCAAGATCCAGTCTTCAACTCTTTTGGTGCCTATGCAATGAGATATTTGTATGTTATTATGATGAAGGTACTCCATGTAAAAATGCAAGGTCCTTTGCTTGTAGGGTATGAATATTTTCTTTTCTTTTCGATCATTACGTTCATGCTTGTCCCTCAATCTCTAATGCAGTCATAGTCTTTTGAGAACTTCTTAATCAACTTCCGTAAGTTAAGTTCAATTCATTAGACCACATACAAAAATAATTTCTTTTTTGTTTGAATTATCTTTCATGAACACAATTTATAATTTTTGGAGAGTTCATTCTAGAAAGGTTCAAGAAAATCTCATGACCTTTAGCACAGTTGAAAAGATTTCATGACCTTTAGCAATACTCACATCTTTATTGGTACTTCAGGCTTTACCGATTATTTGCCCCTTAACCGGTATTCATTACTTTGACTTTGTGGTATTTTTGAGGATTAAGATTGCTTTCATTAATATTTTCTAAACTATTCAATTATGCCACATTATAATTTCTAAAATATTCATTGGATGCCATATTTAATTATATTTTGAATTATTTTTTAACGAATCTGACCCTAGCATATGTGCATGAACGGAGCAGAAATTGCATCAAGTGTGCGGTTGCCCATTGCATCCATCAACTTGGTCAACCATTCTGATCTGTCACTGTGATTGCTAAAATGACAAGCAGATTGATAGATCATAAAGGTTGACCAGATTTTATTTTCAACAACTCACCTTTATATTCAGTCCATCAATGTCGGTGGTTTCTCATCTCTTATATGAAATGGCCACCTCTTTGAAGCAACAGAAGTAAAACAAAAAAACTTTGCAATCACAAAATTTTTTGTTTTGAAGTCTTCTCCAAGGAATCAAGAGTCAAAAGCTGAGGTAGACTATTTCAACCTCTGGAGTCTCAGTAGTGGCACAAACTGGGTTTTGGTTTAGTTTAGAGCAAATTCTAAGAAGCTCAAAAAAGGTCTTGGGCATTTAGGAATTAACTCCTAAAGGAACAGGGTGCAAAAAAACATATTGCAGAAGCTACCTATTTGGTTTAATTGGGTTAAGATAGTGGAAAACTTGAGTGAGTACATGTTGTTTACCTGACAAACAAAAAGGTGGAGACTATTGTGGTAATTAGTGAATATTACTTGTGATATTTCTTCCAAATGCATACAAATTTGGCAAGATGATTGTATAGGATTTCATGAACTAAATGAGCCAAGACATTGTCTCCATCAAAAATCCATTGAAGTGAGTGCTAGTAAGAAAGGGAGAGATGGACCGACCCCCTTGCTCGTCCTTAAGGGAAAACGCTAGAATATAATGCAAATAAACACTTTTTATTTGTCATGTATGACAAAATTTGCAAGTGTTGAATTCATACTTGCAATCAAATGCCAAAGTTAGTTAGGAGAGGTGTAGAAGATAAATTTGATTGCACAAAATATGGGGACTTTTTACATGCATTTCTAGAAAGACTTCAGGAGGACAAGCCAGCAAGTCATTTTACGCTAGCCTAAGAAAGGTTGTCAATTAATTAAATTGATGGGAAATCATGATTTAGGCACTTTTGAAGGCAGGGGGCTTGAATGTAAAGTCAATTCTAGTGCTATATTATTGACCTTTGTATAATTGAAAGTCACCATTTGGATACTTAGAATTGCACTAATATAAAGAAATTGATGTTCATTAAGCTCCCGCATGGCCACGTATACATACTATTCTATGTATATAGGATGCTACATGAACTTTGGATTGTTGACAAGAATTCTCTAAAATGTGTGTACTAAGCCACTCCATTGTGTGGCTTCAATAGTGCATGGCAAATGTATATTACAACATAATGTATCAAATTCAATTGCTTTGCAATAATAGAACTAGGATATAGAATGGCTCTACTTTAAGAATCGAGGAAATTGTACCACTTGGAGTTTAAGACTTAACATACATCAATAATCAATTTTGGCTACTTGCAATGAATGTCTTACATTCCCTCTACATTTTACAAAGTACTGCATGGTTAATGCCTCTTTAATCCCTAAAGGACCATTGTCCGTTCGGGGGACAAATGGGATTTCGGGTAGGTACCTATGGGTTGAATGTTTGTCATGATTTTTTGAAACTTTTTTTGGAGATAGAAAAACTGATAAGCTTTGTGGGAATATAATATATTTTTTTCAATTGGTGCCCGGGAACAAAAGTTATGCCCAAATAAGCTCAAAACATAGGAGAAGGGGCAACAAAAAATTTTTGCAAAACATTTAATTTAAAAAAAAAAAAAAAAAATCCTTAGAGATTATAGTTTTGTCTACTTGGAAAGCTTTGATTCATTTCATTTGGATTTTCTATGAGAAAATTATGGACAATCTTGTTTTTCAGGCAATTAGTGCATCTTTCAATAACTTGTAGGATTCATTTTGGAATGCGATTTTTGCAATTTTTCAATTAAAAAAGTTCCACATGGTTTAGTTTTTGTGCTAGAACAATCTCACCATTGGAATTAGTGCATTTTAATTCCATCTAAAAGATATTAATATTTTAGATTTTCCTTCTATCTTGTACCTACTTCTACTTAACAATTTTCTTAAGAATGAAAATTAAGTTTACTGGAATTTCTTTTTTTCTCCTAGACTCTCAACCCAATTCTCCACTAGAAATATCAAAAGCTCAAAACTCTGGAGTGCAAAAAATTTAAGATAAAAATGTTCAAAGTCAAAAAATCTAGTCCCGCAATGTGCTGAAAAACTTGTTTTTTTCACTTCAAACGTAGATAACTTGCAATCTATGCATTCAAAAATTCTGAATTTTTTTCCACACATTCTCATACTAGTTAGGTATAATATCCTATGCTTAGATGTGCAAAAAAAACATTTTTCAAATTTTTTTACTCTTTGCTCTAGAAATGGTAGTTTTGAGAGTTTTTGGGCAAGAAAAAGGCCTTGTTCCTTTAGGGGTTAAATGCAATGGTGCAATTTTGAAAGGTTTTAACAATATCAATATGATTAGCAGGTGTAAAGGCCTAAGTCCAAACACTTGTGTGCTTTGTCAGAAACCTTATGCGAACTTTTCTAAGCACTCATCTAGGAATCCCCAATCTATAATAGAGTCCTGTTTTGTATAGATTTATAACTTGAAGCTCACGGTTTTAGCACTTTTAATCATGTCAACTTAACTAATATGACTATAAAAGTCAATTTTAATGTTCTAGGCACCTATTTCAATATTTCACTAATTTATAAGAAAAAAGGTGTAGGCTCTTTTCCTTCTTTTTAGTCTAAACCCTTTCATCAATCAAATCTACATTGTCTTTTATTATGCAAAATGACTTGACATTATATCTAACAATATTCTAGAGCCTCCGAAAACTCAAACACTATGGCTGTCCAAGTTGAGAGACCGTGGGATTGAGTGGCCAAACATTGTTGAGAGTCCAAAAAATGAGCAATAAACTATAAGAAACGCGTGTTTTAGGTGACGGATTTTAGGTGACGTCGAATATAACAACCTGTGTTTTTATGTCAACAATGACATCCAATGTTACATCAAGATATTACACTGAATGTCATTGTTGACATAAAAATATAATTTGTTAGACATTGAACCCTCAACTGTTGGCCATAGTGTGAAGTAGTCCTAAGACTTTAAATTGAATCCTACCACATATATAATATTATTAAGCGATGCTCTTGACAAAGGTGACTTTAGTAAGTAGTATAGCTCAACTAAAGTGTAGTATGCTGATTCATTTTTGTTAGTTGTAGAGCTTCTATTTCAAGCCATTTACTATGGCGACTACTCAACTTGCTTAATAATTTTGAAATTGCTAATGTCTAAGATAGGATCAACTAAAAATCAATTTGTACCCAAAAAAAATTCCCTAATACATCTAAAAATTGATTCTTATTGCAAAATGTTTGACACCATGGCATTAAAACTAGGATACAATTTGATAAATTTATGAATAGAACTTTAATTTCTTATAGCTTCACCTTACAATATCCAAATGTCATTCTTAGACTTCATCTAAGTTTAATTACAATTGTCTATGCATGATCAAAAATCAAACAATATTTGTTAACCCGATTTGATCATTGGTAATGAAAATTACTCAATATTAATTGATCCTATCCAATTAAAAAGAAAAAAGGAATTAAATTGCCATTTCATATTGATGAGGTCTTGGATGGCAACATCGACTAACTTTACCTCCTATAGGATGGAGCCTAAGACCGTGTAGTCAATTGACACAGAAGTCCCTCAATTTGTGTCCTCTACATCTTTTCTATTTATAGGTGAATATTTTTTTTTAATTTGTTAGAGGTGAAATCACATGTCTAATGTTTGTCCTAAAATTTTCAAATTTTTTTGTGAAAATTTCAAATTACCAAAAGTTTTGATGAAAAAATGAAGAAAATTCATATCAAATACGAATCATGTTAAAAGAAATTTAATTTTTTAGAATGGAACATTACAATGTAGAACATTTTGGTACAAAGAAAAAAATTCCATATCACTCCATATTTAGAAATGTAGCTATAGATATTCAACTTCAAACTTCACTAAAATGCTTATTTTAAGGAATTTTCAAAACTTCCAAGTGGATTAGAAACTACACTTAAAAAGCTATATTTTGTTAATTTTTCCAAGAAATAAAAGAAGTTTGTTGAATGTCAAAATCAAGTTTTAAGGGAAAATAGTTCAAAGTATTGAAATACACTAGATAATGTACCATTTTCTTGACAAATGAGCATATATAAAATTTAAAAAACAACTGAAAACATCTTGAATCCAATTCAATGATGTGTATATAACATCAATAAAGTTGCTCACAAATAATTAGATGAAAATCATCCATTTTTCAATATGCACAAAACCCAATTGACCTTTTAAAGGACACAAAACGTCCTCAGCATCCTTCCAGAGTTAAAATTACCAAAAACAAAAGAAGGAAAAGATTGTTCCAAAATAAAAATGAAATATAAAAATTCCTTGAAATTTTTATGTTTTGTTGATAAAGACAAACTGAAGGCTAATTTAAGAGCCCCAAACTAGTGTGTGATAAGGTAGGAAGTACTAATTCTGCCCATGCTCCAAGAATTGCTCCTACAAGTATAGAATATATCGTCATTGTAGAAATGAAAAATGGACAATTAATGAATTGATGCCAACTTGGGATTCTCATTGCACAATTTTAGGAATGGTTGAAGATTGACTTTGATTTGGAAATACACAAAATTTCATTGTACATAATGTAGAGTTATGAGTGGTGGGAGACTTTGTACCATCCTAGGAAATTACATGCACCATGTTGTAACACTTTAAGGTTAGCACACCTTCTTTTTTGGACGCCATTTACACCATTAAAGGACAAGTGTTTGACATTTCATGGCTATACTAATGGACTCAAATAGCACCCTACTATTGTGATTTTAAAAAAACCATATCTAATTAATTCAATTTAACACTAGAAATTATGAATCAATTGTGATGGATGTGTTGTCCTCTCTTCTTTTTCTGAAAATTTGTTAGAAAATGATATGATCAGCATAGTAGACATTCTAAACCAAAATGCTCTTAAATGGATAGTTTCCGCACCTTGTATCTTACAACTGATAACTACAATTGAAACCATTGAAGAGAGAGAACATTGAGCATCAATTTCATTATATTGGAGCAATCTAGAGCTCTAAAATTGTGAGGTTCAACAAAATATTCAGGTTGATTCTTCCCAAAAGTCAATAGAATTCAATGGAATGAAGCAAAATATTTCCCCCCTATCACTGATTAAACACAACAAGTTTCTAACTTCTAAAGTTATAAATCTTGACTTTTAGGGATTTTGAAACTTTAGACTAAGTTGGAAGAGAGCACGAAGTCAATTACATGGTGATTTTGTACAATACATGTTATATAGGCAAATTAACTAGAAGACTTCAATGACTCATAAAAATTATCCTAGCTATCAATTGCACAAATCTCTAAAAACAAAGCCTCAAATAGATTTTATGTCCACCATTTAATCAAATGTTCAATAATCTTATGACATAATCTCAATCATGAGTGTATTGTTTATTGAAGCTTACAAATCCTAATTTCAACAATTTCAATCCTAACTCCATGTTCATAGAAAATCAACAATACTTGAAGATGAACCTACCCCTTGTGGTTTTAGGGTGAGCCCACAAACTTCAATTTTGATTAGTGTGCCTTGTGTTGTTCCCATAGTCAAAATAAAAATAAAAGTATTTTTTATTTTCTGATTCATAATTTTTTTGAAATTCAATAATTTGTAATAGAAAGCTTTATGTACAAAGGATTGCAAAGTCTTTATTGCAATATGAGAGGTTGCTTTTGTGATACAAATAGAATGCTTTATGCACAAAGGATTGCAAAGTCTTTATTACAATATGAGAGGTTGCTTTTGTGATACAAATAGAATGCTTTATGCACAAAGGAATGCAAGGGTTTTGTTTTATAGCGTTTAGATATGCATGCAATATGAAAGTTATAGATTTTTTAAATTAAAAGATAATTTTATTCTATTTTCTAATTTATAGTGTATTTTGTGTCATTGCCACAATATAATAAAATAAAAACAAAGGTGATATTCTAATTTTTTAATTCACAATAATTCATAAAAACTTTGAAATTCAATAACTTTCATACTATGAGTTGGAATGCCCCAAAACAAAGCTTATGCACCCCTCTTTGCATAGAGCTTTTTGACGGTATCAAAAACGTCTTTACATTGACTTTCCAATATTACCAAAAATGCAACCAAGAGATGCACAATCATGGAGATCTCACCGTAACAAACAAAACAAAACAAACAACCTAATTTAACCCCTAAAGGGGTGATTGCAAAAAACACCTGTCTTTTTTTTGTCCCCTTGCCCTTAGGTGGGTGATTTTTTGCTCACAACTTTTCCATCGTTTGTCCATTTGGCAAGAAATTTGGAAGGAAGGTACATATGATAGTTTCAAACATTGAATAATTTTTTCAATTTTTTGAAAATTAGTTTACTATTTTAAACTGCCCCCGATTGGATGTCTACTTTAGCAATTTTGGGATTTTTAGTCCTATTTTTGATCCAAAAATGTGAACTTGAAGCCACAAATTGGACATGTTGGAGGTCTACTATCATTACAAGGACTGACAACAAATTTTTATGAAAATAGAAACATATCAGCTGCCCACATGGGATCAAAGTGACCTTCTTTTGTGCAAAGGTTACAAAGAGGAAAAAAATTTCCTACATGAATTTTTTGGTGCAATATGAGCACAATCTTCTCTAGCAAAATGGAATTTTTTTTTTGAATTTTTTATTTATTTTTATTTATTAAAAAGAAAAAGGTCTGTAGATCCTTTTTTCTCTATTTTCTACTTCCAGTGGCTTTTGTAGTACTTTGCAATAGTTTATAGTGCTTCATAGTACTGAATCGACATTTTAGATCTGCAGACGCCCTAAATCAACGGTTTAGATCTGCAGGGTGATGTGGAAACGTAGTACTAATAGTACTACATAATGCATAGTGCATAGTACTGTCAGTCTTATGGCCAAAAATTGAGTTTTGGAGCAAAAAACGTGAAGTATTTCTTGCAATCACCCAAAGGCCCAATGTCCCTTCAGGGGACAAATGGGATATGGGGTAGGTACCTACAAGCTGAATTGTTGTTCTGATTTTTGAAACTTTTTTTGAAGATAGGAAAATTGATTAGCTTTGTGAGGATATAATTTTTTTTCAATCGGTGCCAAATTCTTGTCCAAATAAGCTCAAAACAAGGGAGAGGAGGCAACAAATAAAAAATTCAAAATTTTGTTTTTAAAGTTTTCCGTTAATATTATAGATTATATTTTTGTCTAATTAAAAAAACTTTGATTCATTCCATTCAAATTTGTTATGAGAAAGTTATAGACAATCTTGTTTTTTCAGGCAATTAGAGCATCTTCTTGAAAAAATAACTTATAGGATCCATTTTCAAATGCAATTTTTACAATTTTCCAAATAAAAAAGTTCCACATGGTTCATTTTCTTACTAAAACAATCTCACCGTTGAAATTCGTACATTTTATTTTCCTTTCAGAGATATTAATAATTTAGATTTTCCTTCTATCTCGTACCTATTTCTACCTAGCAATTTTTATAGTATGAAAATTAAGTTAAATTTTATTTTTTTAAGGCTCTCAACTCAATTCTCTACCATAAACATTTAAAGCTCAAAATGTTGTAGTGGCAAAAAATTGGAGTTAAGAAAGTTCAAAGTCAAATAATCTAGTCCCGCACTGTGCTGAAAAAACTTGTTTTTTTTCACTTTAGACCCGGATATCTTGCAACTTGTGCAAAAGAAAATTCTGAATTTTTTTTCACACATTTCCATACTATTTAGGTGTAAGATCCTATGTTTAGATGAGAAAAAATAAATTCAAATTCTTTTACTCTATGCTATAGAAATGGCAATTTTGATTGTTTTTTTGCAGGAAAAAGACCTCAAGTCTTTTGAAGGTATGGATGGTGGCTTTTGACTAATCATGAGATGCAATTTGGAATTTCACATGTACTTCTTCACATTAAATTGGGGGCCATTTGAACCCAAGATGATCATGTATGGTGTCTTCTTAACCCCTAAAGGTTTTTGACTATATTTTCATCAAAACCGCTCCAAAACTGCCATTCCTAATATAAGTACCAAATTTTAGGAAAACAAAAATTTTGAACACATGTAACCTTAGGATCTTGTAGTGCACTAGTTTAAGAAGATGTTGAAAAAATTTCAGAATTTTCCACCATGTAGATTGCAAGATAATAGTATTTGAATTGGCAAAAATCCTTTTTTAATCACTGCAAAAATCCGGGCAGCTGCCCTTCACAAGGTCATATTTGTATGAAAAAATGTCCAAAATGGTGGTTACTCTTTGGTTTCATTTTTCAAGGCAAGTTGGCTACATGTTTGAAAATTTTCAGATCATTTGAAATTGTACAACATATAGGAAAAAAATAGTAAGTAGGAAGAGGTAGAGAATGACTCAAAATACTAAATTGTCAAGAATTAATTCTGGAATTGAAAAACACAAATCCCAGAGGTTGTAATGTTGTAATAAACAATATACACTCAATGTTTTTTGTTTTATTCAAAAATATTGAAAATTGAGTTAGGAAAAGGACTTCAAAGTTTATTTTAGAGTAGAGATTCCATAACTACCCTCCAACTTAGAATCCTCATAACTTTTGACTTTGTTAATCCAAATGGAATGATTCAAAGCTTTCCAAGTATATATAAATCTATAAAACCAATTTCAAATTTAAATTTTCAAAAAAGTGATTTTTAAAGAATTTTTTTGAACTGCCCGAGCTGCCCGCCCAACATGGGAATTTTACATATCATGCAATAACTTTTCATCCATAAAGTCAAGTTATGAAAATTGTTGGGCCTTGAAGCTACTCTTTGGGCACATCTTGTGTGAAAATTTCAAAGAAAAAAATTAAAATTTTCATTTGTAGCAAGCTGTCCAAAATTGCTATGTTGCCAAAAAATGGTGTTTGGTCCTTTAGGGGTTAAATATATGATATTCAAGGAATGGAGTTTGCAAAGACAATTTCATTCCCCAATCATTCAAACTTTTCATTGATGTACTACATAGTCTTCTTTGAGATGCCTTCAAGGAATGAACTATAATACTCAAATCAGTCATCATCTATATAATAGATGGTTTAACATCAAAGGTTAAAAGATCCATCTACACAACACTGTACGCATTTGGTTGATTATTGGTGAACTAATCATAAATCATACGGAACATGTATTTAGTATAGGCCAACATTCCATCACATGCATAATTTCACTATAATTTCATTAGTGAGAAGTTTAGTGCTCTTAGTAGGCACTAAAAATATAGAGTGAAAGTTAAAAGAGACTATACTGGAATATTTTTCATGATACATACCCATTAATTCACTAAATCATTGTACTCAATGTAAAGCCTTTTGAACAAATTTGGATAATCAAGGTTCAAGAAAATGGCTTGGCATTATAGTTCTAAATATCACTATATATTTTCACTCACCTCCTCAAAATGAGTATGTTTGAAAATTGAATGCTATATTGCTATGCTTGTAAAGTGATTTCATGCTTTCCAATCATCAAATGCAAATGATCAATCACAAGAAACAACTAAAACTTATAATAGAGGTGAAATTAAGAAAATCATCTCACATTTTGTTGAGATTGTGTTATAAGCTGGACAGTGGACACCATAAGCTGGAGTATAGATTTGGTTCACAAATTATAACCGTTTGAAAATCTCAGATCTTTTCTTTTCCTTCTTTTGTTAGTCAAAAGTCTGCAAGCATCAATATAAGTAATGAACTCCTATCTGACTAATTAGTTTGATGGAAAATTATAGCACTTGGACACATCCTCTTGCCATAGATAGATTCTAATAAAATTAGCCCCTACTGGAACTTTCTAACCTCACTGGCTTTGAGGACCATTCAATCCTGTAAAAAGCCAGTTGAAACCCACCTACAGAAGTAAGATTCGCCGAATTCGTAGTGCTCACTTCACCAGGCCCCAGCCTTCTTGCAAAGAACTTGATCGCTAACAAAGGCCTTAGCAACATTCAAGGTGAAGCACATGGGAGGTCTCAGAATCCGCTCCGGGGTGACGTTTCCAGCCTCGTGCAAGGACAAGTCAATGTGTTCTCTGCCTGAAGAAGAGCGTGCGTCTTACATTGAAAGAAGATACACCATTAACACAAATGAAATACGCAAATATTGCAATCGATTTACAAGTTCTATGTACACTAGGCAATGAATATGAGAAAAATAACTCACCTCCTGATCACCATTGACCAGTCGGCTGGACAAGCCGTAATCCCTGCTCTTGCGTCTCTATGTCTTTGTCAACATATTCGCACGGCTCACTCCCTTGGAAGCTCTGCTTGATGACAGACATTTGCTGAGCCCAAGAAGAATGTTTGACTTCACGGTACCGAAACTGAAGTTATGCGAAAGAATTACCAAGCGTCTCCTCTACATTCACAATCTTTCCAGACGTATTCATAAATATCTGACAAGGCATTAGACAATGAGCAGGAAACGAGGGCTCCTTGGCAAACCATACCTTCAATCTCTTGGAGGCACGTTCCGATTCCGTATCATCAACGGTACACGCCTCAGCAGCAGCTGCCATCAAACCACTCACATTAATAAGAGGGCAGAAATATTCATTTCTTCAGCAAACATTTTGTTTTGCACCATAGCATATGAACTTGACCGAATTGAAACCTCAAAACCATTTGCTAACGTGTTGTGCTAAGGTCTTAGCCCTGCCCTGCGAACAGAAAAAGGCAAATTTGTTGACTCCCTCGTAATTAACTTATCCAGCTCTAAAGCATCACTAAACAGTACATATACAAACCTGTGCTGAACTCCAAGTCTCCGAGTCTCCTCGATTCACAGCCCGGTTTGCGACCCCACGAGATACACGAAGTCCATCTACCCTATACCTCTCTAACCGTTGCTCTCGACCGTAAATAAACAAAAGACACAGCAATAGACACAATCCTATAGGTGAAAAATTGGAGTCAAGACCGCATAGTGGATGTCGACATTACGCTTGCACCCATCGCAACATAATACAAGTCACAAACGACACCAAGAACTTCTCATAAATCATCACATTGAATGGCTTCATGTAACCCTAAATCCTAATGAACTACCCTCTTCGCAGATCTCTTCAACGTGGATGCACAAGATCAGCATGCTCAGCCTCTATTGAAAAGACCATCGCGATATTCGCCAGCATTGAGGAAGATCTCTTGAGAAAAAATCATCCATGATATCCTCAATGCTGTCCGTAGTGAAGACAAGAAATACTACACCATACTTCCTTTAGCACAAGCATGCATCTTCTGGACTTGCTAGCTAGGTTGTCAAGTTCACTTGCACCCTGGACTTGAAAACTTGAGGCCGCTACAAGTGACTACTTGAACACAGAACTTACGATGTGTTTAAATAACAAGTTACTGTAGTAATGTCAACTGCAGGCAATAAACAGAGATTCAAAGTAAAGGTAAAATTTAAATGAGGTTTGGAACCCTTCTTCCATATAAACCAGACAAGCAAGATACACTAGTTGATAACGGATAGAAAAATGACGGATTTTACGTGCGACCAGCCTGGAGGAAGAGTCTAGACATACTCAAATTGCACTGTCAAACATTGATATCAACAAACCTGGATGACCTTGAATTGCCGACAAAGGTTCTTGGCGGGGGATTTTACGCTTTAACCGTTTCACTACCCCATCATAAAGCTCCATGACTGCCTCAGGGCATTTTTTTGAGAAGGTGTCGTACCCTTCAAGAGCAGACACGTCATCTATTTCCTTTGCCGCATAGTCAATCACTCCCTCTTTCACAACATCGGAATTGTTCCTCCAGCCAACAACATAAGTGACGAGCACTTTGGTAGGACTAAGGGACTGCAAGATCTCTTGTTCACAAAGCGACTTCAGAGCTCCAACGCCGTACTTGTCTGCTGCTTGCAGAAGGTCAACCATGTTGCTCCTGAGAACACATTGATTGACAGTGGCTCTATAGAAAAACAAAATAAAAGCATCCAAGGCTGTATAATTCAATTCCATTTGTAGCGGAGATCCTTCCACCATGGGCATGCTGAACATGGCCTTAAAGACTTCCGACTGACTGGCCTGTAACAAGGAAACCAGTTGTCACGTTGTAAGAACCACATCTGATTATCAAAGCATTTACCACCAGATACATATATCTGGAGGGAAGCGGCAAAGGAAGGATCACTACGGAACGAGGGATTTCCAAGTGCATATATACTCGATGAATTGTGTAAGAATTCAACTTACCAAGACAGCTTTGTGTCCGTAGACCTTGCGAGCTTCTGGAGTCTCAAAGACAATGTCTGAATAAGGTGGAGGAAGGTGGTCTGGATCTCCTGAACCATCAAAATCCTTGCCCTGCAACCTCCGCTCGAGTTGAACTAGTCTTTCCCTCGTTTTCTCTAATTCTTCAACCAAAGCACGGTGCTGTTCATAAGAGTCCTTGGAGTGGGTGTCTTGTTTACATGTATCACAGCCTATGGATTCTTTGTACATAGTTGGCTCGGAACCTTCTGACCCAACATCTTGACAGCAAAGATTCGTGCAGAGATCCCGACTGTATGACTGAATTGCCATTGTTTGAATACTTGTACCTGCGGACTGAATGACCACAAAGCAGAATGATTAGGAAAATAGAATTTTCTTTCGTCTCAGAAAGTTAATAATTATGAATAATTATAGGTAGCCCAGAAATTAAACAATCAATCTCCTTGATAATCAAAGCGGCAATTAACAAAGAGCGACAAGCAACGCTCTGTTACATGGCAATTCTCCTTCCTCACAGTATCAATTAGTCAATGAATCGGATTTCCAAAACGCTAATTCATTTAGGAGTCCTGAACATAAAGCATTTCGAAAGCAAAGAGGTTACCTGTGGCTTCTTGGATAATTCCATTTCTAGCGCTAGAGCTTTTGACCAATCAATAAGTCGTCCCGTTGATTTATCGACCTCCCCCGACACAATCCGCTGCATTGCCCTCTCTCGAATGCCCTCAAATTCAGGATCGTCCCTACAAATAGGATAGGATAAACAAAATCCTGTCAAATTGAATGTCGAGGGGACAAGGAGGCAGTACGCAAAATTAAAGCACCGAAGCGTAAGAAAAATAGCGAAAAGGGGAAAAGCGCAACATACAGGCATTGATTTCTACCTGGCATATGTTCCAGCGACTCTAGGACCTGTTGCAAGCATGTCTTGATCAATAGGTACTCCTGCGTACTGCAACCTGCATTATCAAGATTCTTCATCAGTTCAAATTAGACATTCACAAACATTCAAGACCCTAGTTTACATACATGCATATTACATACCAGAACTTCTTATTCTAATGACTAACAATAAATGCATATTCTATATCACAAAAGCGAAATGCATTAGTACGTATAAAGCACACACAATTCTGAGAAAATACCTTCCCAGTCCAGTAGTCCGACCAGTCTTATTGGTATAGTACTCTCCTCCAAGCCCAGTCTCTTTGGTCATCATCCTCAACCAGCTTGCTAGTGTTCTGACTCCCACAGGTGACCGCGTGTACCACTGCAAAAGCATATTTAAAGAGGCACAAGATCACCCAAGAAAATGAGTAATTAATATCCCATCACAGGAACAATTTAAAATCACAAGGCTGAAGAGAAACATATACTGTATGATCAGCATCGAAGCATCAGACGCTAATTTGGCGTCATTAAGGTCTAAACAAGCTAGACATTTACCGACGGAAAGTGCAAGTCAAGGAAACAGTATCTGGTAAGTCTATACATTAGTCTGCATTTTGTCAGCATGCCAAACAATCATGGGCCCAGGGAACAATCGCTTCTAAGAATAAAAGTTGATGGTTGTGTCAGGTATTAACACACTATCTCTTAATATTGTCATGGAAAGTATACCATAAAGTAGATATCTTGGACTATCACGTGAAGTGAAGACAAGATCAAGGTGTCACCCCACTTACCACAGTTCTTGAAGTTGGATTTTTAATATCTGTAAGGAAAAATGGCCGTGGAGGAGGTTCGTCTTCAGCCCATTTAGGCTTATGTTCTACCATAATTTTGTAAGTCGAAACCACGTCTTCAATGTAGCATGTCACGGGACGAGAGAATTTCTCAGGTTGACTTTGCGGACTATCTGAACTCCAACTTTTGGGCCGCTTCTCATAGCTGATCAAAAGATAAACGTCAGAGATCACGTCGATTGTTAAGTAACGAGGAACTAGGAGCACAAAGCGTCGAGTAAACACATTGATGAAGCAGACAACCATATCGCTGCAACAATATCAGAACGACTAAGACCACCTACTAGATTGAACAAATCAATCAGCAAAAATTTGGAATAGTTACACGTCTATGGGTAGAAAACTCCTGCCTTAGATCACTTGCCTAGGTCTTTAGTTTATCTAAATATACAGCATATGTTAATCATACGAGATTAGAGTCATACCGCAAGAATTCGCCATGTTGGTCCTTTCCTAGTGTCAAGTCCATGTCTGTGAGTTCATGAAGCTCTGCTGGGCCACGGATGAAAAAATTACGGGTGCAAAAATACGCAAACCGCATGGAGCAGCCTTTTGCAGTAGTAGATTTGTACGTAGAAAGAGCAAGCATAGCCGCTTCATCATGCAAAGTTAGGACATCAATGCGCTTGCGTCTCTTCCCCAAACCAAGCCTGCCAGCTGAAGCTACATTGTCGCTCACAGCTTGTCGAGCTTTCTTAAATCTAACATCTGACATAATATTGAATGGAACTTCAGGCACTTGTGTCTCAACGATACGGGCCTCTTGATGAGCACGAATGACTCGACCCAAGGCCCTGAGAAGGCTTCCGATGCTGTTACACGACAATGATACAGATAAGAGCGTTAGGAATCCTGCGAGTGCAACAAAACATCTCACGACGTAAAAGAATAGGTTCAAGGCTACTCACGTCTCAGGAGGATACTCCTTGCCATTTTGTTTACGCACTTGAGTAAGGAACACTCCCACGAGCTCTCCTAACTCCTTCATATCACGATCACACAAATCTTCAATACTTTCCGTGGTAGGTTTCTTGTTCAAAGCTCTCCAAGAATCGAACCTAGCCCGCGCCCAAGACTCGGCACGTTTGCTCCTCCTTTCGTCCTGGAGAGCATTCTGAGAATCTTCCCCGTTGATGGCATTCGCATTTTGCTCAAATGACTCGGCTTTACTATTATCGATCATGTCATTTCCATCCGATTCTTCGCCATCAGAGAGCGCATCCTCATCCATATTACCTGGACCCTGATCATTAACGTCAGACACACCCTCCATAGGTAAAGCATTCTGCTCAGCTTCTTCACCAGTTGGCACAAGTTCATGCGCCAGCGCGTGTGGATGATCCAGTGGATCGAATGGAGGATGGCGAACATCCATAGATTCTGGTTGCTCGTCTAAAGGTAGTGGATCAGAATTTGTAAGTGAAAATGGTGTACCATCATGAATTGCCAGCTCCCCCATGGAACTAGCCATGTAGTAGATCTATTAAACCTCCGATACTTCAACCTGCGTATGTGGACCAAACACGATACTGATCACCAAAAAGTCTACAATCACACTGAACTTCAATAACTGGCAAGGAGCGAATTACGCAGACAGAGATACAAAACCACAAAACAAACCATTCAATCTAAGCTGATGCTGTCTAAATAAAATGGCAGTCATTCTTCATACCATAACCTCTGAAGAAAACCGCTGTATTGATCTGCGACTCTACTCATGCACTGCATATATCCGTCGTCAAAAATCTACCCATTCAACTAAACGGCACTCTTGAAGCTAAAATGTCTTTGCATTGCACGTTGCAAACGCATTAGCATACACTCGTTTTCGCCAACAATCACTAAGCAATACTACATCACTCTCTTGCACATCTTTCCAAGAAGAACCATCAATCCTAACACACACCTCAAAAGAGGTCTCATCATTGCAATCGACGAGAAGCAATGATACAACAATGCATAAGAACAAGAGCAACCAAATAGACACGAACAGAAAACAAAGCAAAGGATAACGACTTTGTCTACAGCGAATAGAAGGGCGAAGTCCAGCTTCGGAGTTAAGCATGCATAAATGACACAGTCGCTGACTCGTAGACTTTATGGCGCACATTGCGAGGATCAGACGAGTAAAGCAGGAAAAACTGTCAGCAGCCAAAATATGAAAATGAGAAATCCAAATTAAATTTTCCGCTCCCTGCAGCATTCCAAAACGTATTACCGGTATGTCACAGGCAGTGACACACATGTCGTTTGAAAAACTCCGGTCCTTTTTAGTCATTTCGACTTCAAACAATTGATACAGCGAGGTCTTTCTAGAAAAAAATGATATGAATCATCAGTTATCAACGCCCGAAATCTTGCAGAGAGGCCAAACAGACATGTCTCGAACGACGGTCTCGAACAGCATGGCCAAACAGACATGTTACAACGTGCTTTGGAGCACGAGGCATATCCATCGAGGCATGGAGAAAAATAATTCTCCTTTTCTTCCTGACAAGACCTCGCTCAATCAATTGTTTCAAGACGAAAGGAAATCAGGAAAAATAATCATCAATTGTCAACGCACGAAATTTTGTAAAGACAACATTAACGACATCATTCCAAGGAGAAAGGTCTAAAACAACACGGCCAAACAGACATGTTTTCGCGCACATTGGAGCACGAAGTTATAATCAACTGTGAGAGAAGAACCACGGGAACAAAATTCATTCTCCTTTTCTTCCTAACAAGATCTCTCTCGATTAATTACGCCAGGACGAGACGGAACTAGGAAAAGTAAATCATCAAATACGAACTCCCCAAATTTCACAAGAACGACTAATTACAAAGAGAGACTCCAGAACGATGGTCTATGACCAAACAGCTATGTTATGGCACGCATTGCAGCACTAAGCATATCAATCGAGAGAGAAGCGGCTCTGGAGAAAATTTAAGCGGAAGGAAATAAAAAAACCCGACGCAACATCAATCAAGAGCAGCAGATCGATGGGAAAATTCATTCTCCATGCCTTCCTAGCAAAACCTCGCTCGATCACTTGTCTTCAAGCCGAAATACACAAAAAACGAAACCACAAAAGTAGCTCATCAATTATCAAAGTCCTTAATTCCGTAGAGAAAACAATAACGAAATCATAACGAGAGAGAGGCCATGACGACGACTGTTTGGCCAGAAGATGGCCAAACAGACAAGTTATGGCGCGTATTGCATATCAATCGAGAGAGAAGAGGCAGAGGAGCAAAATTAAGGAAACCAAAGACGATGCGGACAAGTTTTTTCCTCACGAAGGCACAATCAGGAGGAAACATACGCACCTCGGGCAGCAGAGAAGGAGGAGCGATCGGAACACGGCAGGACTATTCCAGGTGAAAAGCCCGCGGGACGCCGAGACAAGGGAAGGTAGATGACAACGGCGCCAGTGGAATCCTGCGACGCCTCTGCCCTCCCGCTTCCCGGAATGTCCCCTCGCGGACGACAGTTGCGAAACTAGAACGGTGCTGCGTCGCGTTGGAATCGACGACGGCCCTCACCTTCTCTCTCGTTCTTCACGCCTCTTGCGAAGCTCTCACTGGAATCGTCCAGCCCTAGTAACTGCCACGGACATACCCTAACAACGTGCTGCTTCTTTATGTACTCCCTCTGTTTCTGGAAAAGACCCATGTTTCCTTTGTGTTTTGTGTTTTACTGTACAAAGGAAATGTGAGTCTTTTTCAAAAACAGAAGGGGTATCATTTAGGGCAATCAGGGTTTTTTCTGCAAATTTTTGAATAAGGGAGGAGGTCCATAAATTGCTCATTAGGAGTTGAAATTGAATTTTGGGGAGGTGAAACTTTTAGAAATATTTTTTAGTAAAATTTTCTTGAAAGAAAAGTAGAATTGGCATTTAACCCAAGTCATTTCATCTTTTAAGGACCTTTATGGGATTAGTTATGGAATTTTGAAGTTGAAATACCATAGGGTTCTAAAATCACCCACCTCCTCAAATGTACATTGTTTGTACATTGCTAAACGCTATGAAAAAGCAACACGTACAATTAGTATACATTTGAGGAGGTGGGCGATTTTAAAGCCTGAAGGCTTTTAGAACCTCCTACCTTAAAGTATAGCCAGAGTGAGTGGTGATCAATGATATTGTCTTGTATTTGATTGCACTAAGATAACTACATCTAATTTCAACCACTTTCTAAAATCGACTACTATAGATTCTTGCCTAAAATGTACTTCCATTATTCATGAGTTTATAATTATAATTCTAAAGTCTATTTTTAGCACTTTAAAAATTAAATTGTAGTTTATTCATACGGTGTCCAAAAAATACATTTAGGGATAGTCTAAAACCCCCTTTTGACAAACAACAAGAATCCACAAAAAAAATTCAATATAATAATAGGAGCCATGGTTAAATTGCTTATTTGTGCAATTTTAAGTGTAGTTACCATCCTAGGATGAAAAGTAGTGAATTGGACTGTAAAAAGGTATCCAATTTTAGAAAATTAAAATTAAATTTTTTAATTCAAGTTTAACATTTCTAAAAAAATAGGTTTTGCTAGCTAAAAAGGCATGGCAAAGAAGTGCCCTCCTAAAAGATCGTGACGTATAATAAGACCTAGTCAAGAAAGGTGAAGCTTGACAAGAAGAGTTGTACTTTACATCATGCTCAATGACAAAGGTATTGTCTAGTATTAAGAAGTGACTAGAAATGCATTGACTATTGGATGTACACATTCTGTCACCTACTTGTGAATGCTTGATTATATAAGCAAACCCTAAGATGTAGCTAGATTAAATTCACATTTCATTTCCAAGATCAATTGAAGATTTAATTTGATAAAATAAAGAACCTCAAATGCACTAGATTTATTTGTTTCCAACTTTCCTAGATTATGTAGTCACAATTGAAATTGCAATAATCTATTTTGTAATCTATTCATCATTATTCTATTGAAGAATTATAACATAATAAAACAAACATAAAATAAAATATTCATTTTTGAAAATTATGATGAGCTAATTGTAAGATCATTTATAACATAGCTACAATTGTATCTATTCATACCAAAGGCATCATATGTTCATCAATCTAGAAAAAATTAAAAATACAAAGACCTTGAATCACCTAAAATCAGCTAAAATTACTTTTTTAATTAGTTCAATTATAAATATGCACCTCAAACAATAGAACTCTTTAACTCTCAAGGGTCACAACATCAATTCTTTTAAGCACTTGCATATTATGTATCAATTTAATAAAATAATACATTGTAGATGAAACATCCTTGAAAAATATAGTGCATGCACAGCATTGTATTAAAAAAAAAATGTAATTAATATACAAAAAGACACACAATTTCTCAACCTTCAATGTAGTTTCAAATTTCATAGCTTTCGTGGTGTGGCTTCAATCATGTGGCCTTATAGGCTTCATAACTTTAGTTGTGGATTCAATCACGTAGCTTCATTTCATGACTTTAGTCATAATTCTAATCTTGTGAATTTAAATTCCATAAATCCAATCATATAGCATGATTTCAAAATTTTATAGCTTCACTCAAGTCTATTTGTACCTATTGTATTTTAAATTTGTTGACAAAGATATATACATAGATAGCACCTTTACTAGTTTTGATTTAAAGAACAACACTAGAATTAGTACCTCTATATTTATTAATTTTGACCACCTTCAAACATTAGAATTGTACAAGTCTTTTTCTAAATGTAAATGAAAAATTGGCTTCAATAAAAATCAGAATTCATTCATCCATTCTTTCAATAGGCATTTTCATGAAAACCTTCTTATTTAAACTGTTGGATTTTCAAAGGTCACTTTGATTAAATGTATTTATTATTATTATTACATGTCTCGATGAAAATTGGTCAAGCACATTACTACCAAATTCTAACTACTATGCTTCCACATGAATTCCAAAATATTAATTGATAGATTTCATAGTTTGAAGGGCATCAAACTAATTCAATAAAATTTAAAGAACCATGTCACAATGTGGTTCATTGAAGAAAGAAGCATGGGAAGCCTTGAGAAAAGCAGTGATGTATCACCGTGGCAAACCTATAGGCACTATTGCTGCAACAACTCTGGACCCACTCGAAGATGCACTCAACTACAATCAAGTTATTATGAAATTTTATGAATTGATTTGTAAAATATTGATTTTTCTTCTTGATATGAGTACAAATATTGGCAAAGGTTTATGAAATGATCACTTGATAAGTTGAAACTAACTTTTTTTCTATTTTTGCACGATGACAAGCATTGCACTAAGTATCTAGAAGATGGTTGTTATGATTTTACATCCTTTTTAACTTTAAGCTATATATATTGAGCATCTCTGCATTGTAAAGTTATTTTTTAGTGAATAAAAACATGCATTTTGTTTAGAACATACTGACGTCTGTTTCTTTATTCATTATTTTTAGGTGTTTATGAGAGACTTTTTTTCTTCTGGAATTGCATTCCTTATAGCTGGAGAACCAGAAATGGTAAAGAATTTTCTCTTAATGGCCGTTCAACTACAAGGAAATGAAAAACAAGTAGATTGCTTTACTTTGGGAGAAGGTGTTATGCCAGCTAGTTTCAAGGTGCAAAATTTTGAAAGCATTTTGCTACATTACGTCAAGCATTTTGCCAAAATTAATCTAACTTTGGAAATGCCATTTTATAGTTCAACTAGTATGCGCCTTGCAAAACAAATATTCAATAATATAATATAAGATCTAAAGATTATTTACTACGAATTTTGTTTAAATGTGCATTTTAAGCAGGTTACAGTTGATGTAAAAACTAAACATGAAACAGTTGAGGCTGATTTTGGTGAAGCTGCAATTGCAAGAGTTGCTCCAGTAGATTCTGGATTTTGGTGGATTGTTCTTCTTCGGGCATACACACATTCTACAGGAGACCATTCTGTTGCACATAGTCCACAATGTCAATTGGGAATAATTCGATGTTTGAATTTGTGCCTCAAAGATGGCTTTGATACATTTCCAACACTTCTTTGTGCTGATGGATGTTCCATGATTGATCGACGAATGGTAAGGTGATACCAATAATAATATTATGATTTCAAAAATAGCAAATTGAGATTGTTGAAAATTTTTCTAGTTCATTACCATTTGTCAAATCTAATTAATGCATGCAGGGCATCTATGGATATCCTCTTGACATTCAATCTCTTTTCTATATGGCACTTCGATGTGGTAAAGAGTTACTAAGACGAGAAGGTGATGTGGTTGAATTTGTAGAACGCATTGACAAACGTTTACATGCTCTTACTTTCCACATGCGGCAATATTTTTGGCTAGATCACAAGCAACTTAATAACATCTATCGTTACAAAACAGAAGAATACTCTTTCACTGCTGTAAATAAATTCAATATTATTCCTGACTCTCTTCCAGATTGGATATTTGATTTTTTGCCTAATAAAGGTGGGTATATGGTAGGAAATGTTTCCCCTGCATTTATGGACTTTAGATGGTTTACTATAGGAAATTTCTTAGCAATTACATCTTCCTTAGCAACCCCTCAACAATCTCAAGCTATAATGGATTTAGTTGAAGCTCGATGGGATGAACTAATTGGAGAAATGCCTGTAAAGTGTGTTTACCCGGCATTGGAAGGTGAAGAGTGGCGTATAATCACAGGGTGTGATCCTAAAAACACCAGGTGGAGCTATCATAATGGTGGATCTTGGCCTGGTAAAGTATATTATGAAAATTGGGTATTGAATTATTTCTTTATTTGATTTCTTTCAAGATCTATTTAGTTTTTTAAAAAATTCCATGAAATTGAAATAGGGATGTTTTCAAGCTGCAGGTATCTCAAAAATTGCAAATACAAACTGGCAATTTTGTAATTATAAAACTTTAAGACTTAGTTGTGAATTATTGGCTTTATAAAACACTAGTTCTTTTTGAACTATATATTGAGATGATGGTTTCTATTGGTATTCAAATCTTCATTTTTTTTTAATTAGGAAACAACCAATTAAGGTCCTTTTATGTCTTATCACAATGTTTTACAAGTTTAAAATGAACGCACTAGAGAAACATACTTATTTTTATAATCTAATGCCAAAATCATACATCTACAATTGAATAAAATAAAGGCTTGTTTTTTGGCTCAAAAATTCTAAATGATTCTCTATCTTTTCAAATATAATTATCTATACATCAATATATCAAATATATCTTTCAAATATCTATCGATTTTTGACTTAATACACATTCAACTTTTTGCCCAAATCTACTTTGAAATAGTTTTGAAAGGGATTTTTTGAATCCCTTAATCTTTGCAATATTGACTTTCTTCAAATTAAAAAAAATTATAGCTCACTTTTACATCAATTTTTCTATAAGTAGATTTACATATTCTTAATTTTATAAGAATTTATTAGTAAATTGATTTCAAAATGATCAATTAAATTAAAAATATTTTATATTCTCATTATTGCTCATTGTGTTTAAAAAATGCAAGCAATTAGAATATCCATATCTTGAAAATGCCCATTGACGATCTAAAGGATAATTTGTGCATCAATCTTTTTATTTCTTACTAAATTTATTTATATTGCACATGCAGTCTTCTTATGGTTTTTAACAGCTGCATCTATTAAAGCTGGAAGGCCGGCAATCGCACGTAGAGCTATTGAAATTGCTGAAAGGAGACTCTATGAAGATGATTGGCCTGAATACTATGATGGAAAATTAGGGCGTACCATTGGAAAGCAAGCCCGAAAATTACAAACTTGGTCAATTTCTGGGTATTTGGTATCTAAGTTGATGATGGATGATCCTACTCAAATTAATATGCTTTGTATGGAAGAAGACAAGCGATGTCGAGTTAATCCACTAGCAAGATCTTCTTCATTTGGAGGAGGGTATGAATTTGGTATATTAATAGTTATGATATTCTTAGTTATCTTAAGTTAATCTACTGTAGATATGCTTCTAATAATGTTGATTATACATTGATTGTGCAGTAGTTGCGATAGTGGATGTCGACCAGTAATGCAACCAGGTCATCGACAATCCATACATTCACCATCTTGTCCATTATCCAATCTGAATATCTGAAATCAAGAAAAATTTTGCGGTATCTAGAAATTTAAAATAATAAAATTTAAAATTTTGAGGCTTTGTTTCCAAGAGTTTTGGAGGTGTTTCTAAAGTTATCGACAAATGTATTCACTTATCTTTTTTATAAAATGATAACAATTGTAACAATATTCTATCAAAGTTTTTTTCACTCATTTGTATAATTTGAATTAATGAATCATTTTTTGATATTGCTAGAATTAAAATAAAGTTACAAATTCAATATTATTTTATGATAGGCCTAGTATATCCAATGAAATTGAAATTGAAAATTGTGGTATCCAATTCTTGATATCTTTATTCTACTAATAGTAGCATTGTATAGCATTGTCTTTTTAGTATCTTTGTCTAGCATTTTAAAGACTATTTTTTTATTTTATGTAACTCAATTATTTTTACAAGGTAAAATATAGGCTTTATTGCAATGTATCAAATTGAGTCAATTGATTGTAATGCAACCAAAATCATTAAAGTTATTATTAAATTAGATATCTATTTTGTTGTATAAAATAAAAAGGTGGTACTGGTATTGCCTTTAATCCAATTTCATATCTTTGATCAATATTACTTTATAGATACTAATTGCCACAAAGTTCTTTTTTTTCAATCAACCACAAAACAATCTCTTGTCAATCACATTGAATTGTAACTTCTTTTAACAATCCTTTCAAGTAGAGAGTAAACAATCATACTTAAAACAAAATACCTTTCATTATAAAATCACAAATTTCAATACTCACTTCTATGTAAAATCTTTTATTATTATAATCACTTTATCTAAGCCACCCAAAGTACTAAAGTACACCAAATATCACTTCTCTAAGCTTAAAAGCTTCATTAATTAGTGTAAGATCACAAAATTAAAGATAACTAAATTCTAATGGTATTTATTCAACACAAATTAATAATGTCAAGTAAATTCTTCAATTGTTTTTGTACCTTTAAAGTTTCAAGATCCATCAATATCAAATATAATATAAATAGCACAATAATTGAATCTTCAATAATTTTGAGATCTTAATAATTTTATATTCAATAGACCAAAAAATTATAAGAAATTATAAGAAATATTAGTCGCAAATGTTCAATCAAGATTTTTCTTAAGGTAGAAATACATGAGATATGAAAGGATTAAGTAACCTTTGATGAAGTTTGAAAACATTACTTCCAACAATTTTACTTTTTTTTTTTTTATGGTTCTACTTAGAATAAAATAAATAACCATTTGTTGTCTAAACTATTCCCTTTAAGACATTCTAATTCATAAAGATGAAACAAAATTGATATGAATAACAAAACTAGAAACTTAAGAAGAAAAAAAAAATTCTGTAGTTGGACCATCTATTCTATTTGTTTTTAGGATTTTGCTTCAAAGAAAAAGAAAATACGAGATAGAAAAATTCAAAATAGAAACACTAATAAGAATTATAAAAATGAGATGCTTAGATTGCAAATAAAAATTTGTTCATTCAATATTTATAGTTTAGAGGTCAATTTATAATAAATATTTTTTCAATGAATTCAATATTTGATTAAAAATGGATTTTTATAGAATTGATGATTGTGGATGTTGTAAGCCATGTCAAATACCCCCTACAAAAACTTATTTATCTAGGAGTAAGAAAGTGTCTTCCAAAGAAAAAAACCTTAGCATTTATAATCTTCACAATTTTGCTATTATTCCCCAAATTCCAACACTAAGAGAAAATTGCAAAGGAGTTGGAAAGACACCCTCTCAAGATTGTGATTGTCTTCGTAATTTTTGCTCAAATGCTAATGCTTCTAAAGTAGGTGACAATACAACTTCAAATCAATCTCATGATGAGTTTTCTAAGCAAAAGATTGAAGAAGATGAAGAAGATGAAGAAGAAGTAAAAGAATATATAAGAAAGTTAATAATTGCATCAAAAGAAAATTACACAATTTCTAAAAAAGAGGATGTCCAAAAAGTTAATTGTTGCAAAGAAGGTGGTCAAAAGACATGGCTAGAGTATCCACTAGAGTATTCAGCTGCATCTATGAAAAAAATCAATGAACAATTCATGAATGTACAACGTAAGGATCCAAATCTTTTCAAAAACACAAATCATGATCAAACAATAATCTTGCCTTGTAGGGATCCAAAAATGGAAGATGTCCATGGCCGTGCATTAAATGCAATAAATTCTAAAGATCTTGACACTCAAGAGAAATTTGAAAGAAATTTGAATCAAGATTCAATTGAGAGTTACAAATGCAACGACTCTAAAAAGGAATATCTAAATACAAAAAATCCAGCTCATCTAAATTCATCAAATGAAAAATGCTCTTCTAAAGAACCACCACATTTTGAATGTACATTACAATCATTGACATATGGTAATAAGAATTGTCGATGGGGTGGATGTCATGGACCAATGAAAACAAAATGTTTGGTTGATCCTAACAAGGGACACATGTTTATGAATGGATGTCAAGTGTGGCATTGTGGAGGATGTTGTAAGATGGAGCGTGACCATCTTGCATATGAATCTATGACACTTTTACAACAATCCGACATAGCTCTTGAAAAAAAGAAGTTGCAAATTGAAGGCCTACCACAATATAAACAAGAACAAGAAGGTGAAACATATTCAACATTATATATTATACAATTATATTATTGAATGACATTACAAACTATCAAACTTGATACAAAAGTGTTAACTATTTCATTGCATATAGTGATAAGCAAAATCCATTATATACCTAAATATATTTAAACATAAAATCCCACAAACGGAAGCAAATATGAAGTTTATAATATTCAAATGTTCCTTCAAAGATTCTTCATTACAAAGTACTTCTAATTATAATTTACTCATAATATTAAATTCAAATAATGTGACTTCAGTACTTCACTAGAAAATAATCTTTGATGCACTTTAGTATTATAAATTTTTGCTTGCAAATTTTCAAACATAAAAAATAAATAAATATTGAAACTGTATGTTTTAACTAACCTCAAAGTTAGAATTATATTAAATCCTAAAGAATTATTGAAAGGAGTTCAATTTGGAATCTAGTGACTTAATATAGTTAAACAATCTCATGAAAATTTAAAAATAAGTCACAATTAGTATACTCTGTATGTAAAGCTTTATTTCATTTCAATTTAGTAAGTATTGCAAAAGTTATCAATATGTTTTTTGCTAATCATAAAAGGATTTTGACAAATTTTGACTAATATAATAAAGGCTATGAAGAGTTTTGTTTTGGATGCAATGTGGGCAAAATTAAGTATCAAAAGTTTTTTTTTTTATTCTTAAAAAGAAATTAGTAGGATTATTCTTGTTTTCTAGATTTTCACCATTAGAATTGCTTTTTCTTGAAAACTTTTCTGAAAGAATCACAAAATAGTATGGTCATTAATATTAAGGACAGAAAAACATTTCAAAAAAACAAAGGCCATGGTCTTGGTGGGAAAAGTTGTTTATTTATTAATTTACTAGCTATTGGCGCTTGCTTTGCTACGCATTAAGTATATTACTTTCATCATGTGATAGAATGTAGATAAACAAAGTATGTATAATCTTTAAATGAAAATATTGACATCCTCATACAATATTTTTTGAAAAAATTTATACAGTGCAGTATATAGTAATTAAAGAAAATCTTTATATCATAATTTCTACAAAATAACCTTTGCAAAAATGAAAACATTGCAATAGAAATAAATTAATCAAATGAACAATGTAAGTAGAATCTTGACATTTGAATATGTAAAGCAACACTAGCGGTTGGTGCTTCCTTATTCTTTAATATCACATTTTAAAAAGACATGGAATTTATTTATAGTTTTGGTGTCTAAAAAGTTTCTTTGAAATTTTTTAGAAGTATTTATTTGATTTTCAAATATTTCACAAAAAGAATACATAATAGTAATAGTAATATATAGTAGAAAGTATCCTATGGCTATTACAAAAGCAATTGAATTTGTATAATATTATTCAAAATTGAATTGTGATATTATAGAGGTTGTTGTGATTCTAGTAGTATGATATTTTTAGTTGAAGTCTTAATATGTGAACTTGTTGGACAATTAAGCCACTTGTTCATATCCTAAGAGCTCAAATTGCATCCACGTAAAAATTATTAGTGATTTTTTTTGAAGAAGGTCCATTCATTACAATTTTTTTTCCACTGATATTATTTTTACAAAATGAATATTTTTTTTGCCTAATCTTTTTTGCATGTATTCCATGTACGTTGTCTAATATGAATGTTATTCCTTAACACCTCAATCCTTTCTTGAATTTTTGCACATTTTTGCCTATATCTTTAAAAATATTTTGCTTATATTTTTATAAATATTGTCTACCTCAATTTCATCAAATTCATCATATACAAAGTGTTTTTTAAAAACTCAAGCATTGATTTGGATGAATTAATGAAAATTCTATGTTCAAAATAGCTCTTAGAACTTCTTTCTTTTCATCATTCAGATTTTGGACATTGGAGCACTAAAGAATTAAATGTTAACGCCGGTCAAGTGTATGATTCCATCATTAGGAAATTTGCAAAGATTGTCTTTGCCTTTTGAAAGTGGATCCAAGGGTAAAACAATTCATAGCCATCCTCACACACAATCAACAAGATATATGAATATGTCTCCATCAGAGACATCTACCATGTCAAATGTAAGGAACTAATTTTCCTTAAACCCCAAAATGTGGAAACTATTAATTGTTAATACAACACAATGTTCATTACAATGTTAAACTGAAACATAAAAAGAAGGGTCTGTAGCATTAGCTGCATACCATATGTCCATGTAGTACAGATAGTAGAAATTTCTTCAATAAAGTCTTTATGAGTAGAAAGGAGGTCTTAGGGTCACACTAATCTCCAACATTGTAGGTTGGTGCTATAGCAAAACTGAACCAACAATGACATCACATGGCGATTTTTTTTTTCAAAACTTTTTTTCAAAAAAAATTTTGATAATCAAAGTCTTTACTAGCCAAAATTTGACTAGAAAGGATTGTCCTTTCTTGGTTTTGATTTTAATGTTTTGGTGCAATATTGACATCACTATTGGTCCAAACTTTGGGGGCCTTTTTGAGCCCCATATCTCTAGATTTTTGGAATTTGAAACTATTATATATGACTATATTTTAATATCATATTATATAATATGAAATAATACGAAGTCATATTTCAAAACATAATAGAAAATTACAAAACTTTATGTGGTGTACATACATATAGACTCTAAAGACCACCAAGAAGTTTCTACATAGCTATATTTTGAGAACCTTTGTCTTCATTGCATTGACTCACTTTGCAAGTAGTATCAACCTACTCAAACTGTTTCTAACACTCCTTATAGATGTTTTTTTTTTTTTCAATTCAAAGCCTCTTTCATCTTAGTCAAGAGCTAAAATTAACTTTTTATGTGACATTTGGCAGGAGTCTAGAATGGTTGATGTTTACACTTCCAAATATGGAAGCCTAAAAACGTTTTCAAGCCAAAATACATTGGGAGCCACAAAGACATTGGACTTCATAAGGTCATCTCCAAATTTGTTGTACTCATTCTTAGACGGAAAATTACCACCCCGCCCATGTGTTTGTATGAACAAATAGGTCCCAAAGAAGCGTGGAATTACTTCATACTGTGGGCAAAAAGTTTTTGGATATAAGCTAAGGTAACAATTGTGGACAAAATTGTAATGGTGGTGTACATTCAAGATCTGCAAGATGGCATGGTGTTCATGTAGAAAATTTAAGGAGAAAAAATTTCCGACTAAGAATCCAAGAGCTAAAACCCCAAGTGTTACATAAAATTACCGTTGGGATGAATTACTGTGGTCAATGGTTTTAAAAATCATAGTCGGTCTAATAAAAAATATAAACTCCACTTTGAATTGTGATTGATTGGGATATTGACCTTTAGCTGTGGATTTGTTTTGTTTTTAGTTATTGCTTTTAGTTTTAGAGTTTTATGAAAATGTTTTTACATAAAGAAAGAAATATTTTACTGCAAAGAATGGAATTGTCAAGCAACTTGATGCAAGAAGATGACATTTCTAGTCGTTGTTTTGAAGGTTAAGTTTTTTGACTATATTTTCACCAAAACCGCTCCAAAATTGCCATTTCTAAAACAACTATCAAATTTTAGAAAAAAAATACATGTGGACACATGTAACCATAGGATCTTGTAGTACACTGGTTTAAGAAGATGTGGAAAAAATTTCAGAAATTTTTACTATGAGTATTGAAATATATTAACGTTTGAATTGACAAAAACCCTCATTTTGTCCCTTTGAAAAGCAAGTAGCTGCACTTCATAAGGTCACATTTGTATGAAAAAATGTCCCAAATGGTGGGTTATTCTTTGGATTCATTCTTCAAGGCAAGTTAGCTACATGTTCGAAAAATTTCTAATCATTTGGAATTGTACAACATATAGAAAACAAATAGTAAGTAGAAAGAAGTAGAGAATGATTCTAAGTATGAAGTTGTCAAGAAATTAGTTATGGAATTGAAAAATGTCAATCCCAATGGTTGTAATGTTGTAATAAACAATTCACATCCTATGAGTTACAATGTTTGTAATTTTGTAATAAACAATCAACACCCAATGTTGTTGTTTTTTCTCAAAAATATTGAAAATTGAGTAAAATAAAGGACTTCAAGGTTTACTTTAGAGTAGAAAATCCATAACTATCCTCAAAATAAAACTCCTCGTAACTTTCATCTCATTAACCCCTAAAGGCCCAAAGTCCCCTCAGGTGACACTTGAAATTTCAAGCAGGCTTATGTGACCTGAAATTTAGGGCAGATTTTTTGAAACTTTTTTTAAAGATAGGGAATCACATTTGCTTTCTGAAAAAAAACTTTTTTTTTCAATCGGTGCCCAGGAGCAAAAGTTATGTCATCCAAAGTCGAAAAAGCAACTCGCCGGGCAAAAAAAAAAAAATGTAAAAAATTGTGTTTTTTTCTTTAATTCTTTTTTCTCTAAGATCATATTTTTGTCTACGTTTGGAGCTTTGATTCATTCTACTTGGACTCATCATGAGAAAGTTATAGACAATCTTGTTTTTTGGGCATTCTAGCATCTTCTTCAAAAAAACAACATAGAATTCATTTTTGAATGCAATTTTCAGTTTTTTTCAAAATTTTTTTTGAAAAAGGTTAAGTTAGTTTGCAAGAACAATCCCGTTGTTGGAATTATGGTGTTTTATTTCCACCTAAGAGCTATTAACGATTTAGTGTTTCATTCTATTTTGGACCTACTTCTACTTAATAATTTTTTATATGTGAAAATCAAGTTTTGACATTCTGAATTTTTTTTCCTTGACTCTCAACTCAAATATTCACCATAAGAAAAAATAACCCAAAAGGTGTGTAGTGCAAAAAAAATCTACAAATGGCCGTCAAAGCCATCTAAAATTGCAGGCCACAATTCAAAAAAGCTTTTTTTTTCAACTTCAAATGCTAATATCTTCCTATCCGTACAGTCAAACTTCATGAAATTCTTACCACATATTCCGAGAAAAGTGAAGTACAAGATTCTACAGTTAGATTCTAAAAAAAAAAAATTCTTTTTTGTATCTTGAGTGATCGGAACAGAAATGGCAGTTTTCAGTGGTTTCAAAGCCAAAAATTGCCTTGGGTCTTTGGAGGTTTATCAAAATGGAAGGGTTCAAATTTTTTTTATATGTATACGTAAATCTTAAAAACCAATTTCAAATGTTTATTTCTAAAAAAAGTGATTTTTTAGGAAATTTTTGAACTACTCAAAGATCATTGAATATTACATATTATGCAATAACTTTTTAACCATGTAGTCAAAAGTTATGAAATTTTTTGGGTTTTGAGCTACTCTTTGGTTACATATTGTATGAAAATTTCAAAGAAAAAAATAAAAAATTGCATTTGTAGTGAACTATCCAAAATTGCTATGTTGCCAAAAAACGATGTTTGGTCCTTTTGGTGTTAATCCTAAATGGACAAGACCTATTACCAAGGTACTTTTGCCAAAAATGATTTTGATTATAGACTAATAGGTGTATTTTTCATTTCTACACTAATTTTGAAGGCCATCCATAGGCCACTTGAGAGGCCTCCTTTTGGGCATGTGCATTGTTTCACTATTAACCTCTAAATGCCCAAGGCACCAAATTCTAGTGTCGACAACCTAATTATTGAAGCTAATGTTGAAGTTTTGAATTAAACTTAATTGAATTACTATTTACCATAACTTATATTTTTGAAAAATTCTTCTTGAAATCTAATTTTAGCATCAAAATTCCAATTTTGAAAACAAATGCGTTTTTTTGCAAATCTTGATTTTCTAGTGTTAAGTGCTCTAAGAAATGAGTCTCAAATACACTAGATCTTGGAGAAAAAATTATATTAGAAATCCATAACTAAAAAAAAAAAAGTAGAGTAGATTTTGAGAAATTGTAAAATAATAGGAGTTATGGATGCTATGCTCTTTAATTTCTTATTTTATTGCTGCCCATTTTTTTAGATTTGACATATGAAAAAAGGATGGAAAAACTTCAAATCACTTTCACATTTTCATCCCCTTCATGATCAAACATTATAATCTTTCAATCTATATTTATGTGATCTTGTTGTGTTTTTTTTCCCATGTGATCTCTAACACATCTAATTTAAATTTGTGCGGTCCCAATTACTTAAATTTGATCAAACTTATAAAAATGTTGATTTCGTTTCAAAATTAGGGCAAATTCTAAGAAGCTCAGAAAAAGCCTTGGGCATTTAGGGATTAATCCCTAGTGCCACAAGAGACTAGCTATTTTTTGATATTTTATTATTTTTTTCAAAAAAATATTAAAATTTTATTCGTTTCATTTTTTTTGGATTTGCACCATGGCGGAATGCCGAAAATAAAAATCTTGCAGCCTTCTGCAGGGTTCAGATTTGTTGTAATGTTGTCAGTGGGAGCTGGGCATGAGGCCACCCATATATTAAAGCGTAAACATGGTTTGGACTCAAGTGCCTGCAATGTAGTGTCAAAACAGCTTGATACTTGAATGATAGATATCTGACCAGGAAACATTCTCATGTACTTGCAGACCAGAATTCCTTTAGCAATTATAAGCTTTGGAGCATCCCCTTTGCGACACTCAAAAGAGGCCCTCAATCAGCTTTGGTGCGCCGCAGCTCCTTCACGTGGTCTGCTGGGGACACGCCAAGTTCATATTTTGTGGAGGCCACATTAACCCTTAAAGGACGCAGGGGTGACCCTGGAAATCATCCTTTTTCATTACTGTGTGACATCATCTACATTAAAACATCCAAAAGTATCTATTGGAAGTCAAGCTACTGTAGAAGATCTCCCCTTTCCACAACAAATTTCGAGGATGAATGATTGCATTTTTGTCCTATACAGTTTGATTCTTTGTCATTCATCGGCCACAAAATGGCCTCCGCGTCATTTAAGGGTTAAACCCTATGTAGGCATGAAGGTCACTGGTCCATGCATCAAGCCAACACAGACATATTTTGCTCTTTTTTTAACCTTACGGTAGCCGACCCCTTTCTGATCCCCCCCCCCATTTCAGTGATATAAACTGTTGTCTTTCCGTGAATTTGTGGCTCAATTCCCGAAGCAAGTGTGGCGCAATATGATTGGCTACAAGTCGATCAATATTGTAACCAGCCATTGGTGAAATAGATTCTCTTATACCTTTCTATTTCTGAACCATAGGCTCACTGCAAAATTATAGGTCTAAGAAAATCTTTCACTACAAAATTCATAGTAATTACAATTTTGGTAATAAAATTTTGGAAAAGTATGCAATCCTTCCAAACTCTATTTCTGAATACGGGAAAAATTTTGCACTCAAAAAATTTGTGCTGCAAATATGCGTAATTGCTTAAGTGATTGGAAATGGGTCGGTTACCTTAAGTAAAGGACGCTATGGCCGTTTTTGTCCAATGAATGACAAAGAATCCTTCAATGTAAGATAGAAGTGCAACTAATCATCGCTTAGTTTGTGCGAAAAGGAGATGTCTTATACAATAGCTTGACTTCCAAAGAGTGATTTTACATTTTTTTTTAAAGCAATGATTCACATTGTACATTGTAGCAAAAGGGATCACAGTCACCAAGCCATCTTTTAAGGGTTAAAAAAATCTTTTTCATAGATTTTCAGACCTTGTAGGTTGAAAGAATTACCACAAAGGACAATTTATAGTATTTTAAATTTTTTCTAAAGGAGGTGGATTAATACGTTTGAATTGAAAAATTAGTTTAATAGATCTTGTCAATTTGAGGAATTACCCATACAGAGGAGAAAGAAGATACCCATTATCAACACGGACTTTTGTTCCTTAACCCGGGAACGCCTAGAACGCCATTATGTGGCATTTGGATGAATATCCAATGAGCTGCACTGCAAAGCTATTGGAAGAACTTTTCATCTCCCTTTTGCCTTGTTGACCTTACATGTTGAGTTATGAAGAGTATCTAATTGAGTTTGTAGTCTTGCTAGTGTTTGTCTTCACATAAATGAGAAGTTTTCATAAAAAACAGATCACAAAAAATGCCATTTCAGTGTATTTTGGGAAGTTGTTGCTCTTTGCTCTAAATTTGAAATTGCTCCACAAAAATGATGTTTTTGAGTGTGAGCCCAACTAACAAAATGAAGTCCATCTACTCTAGTTTCTACTCCGGTTCGAATTTTGAAAAGATTCCTAATATTATATATTTTATTGCAATTTGAACTTTGGGTGTATTATCAATGTCTATTATTGTCTAATTATAGAATGAAATGGAAATTTTAGTTTACAATATGATGTTTGTCATTGTGATATACACACATAGTAAAATTTACAGATTTTTTGAAATAATTTTCTATTTGATGTGATATTTCTTCACTTTTTCTTCAAAAATTCTCAAAAAAATTAATTTTCCACCAAAAAATTAAAAAAAATTGGGATTTAAAGAAGACATGTAATTTGATCTCTAAAAAGTAAATTTAAATTTTTTCATTCATATCTAGTTGCAAAATTGTAGCAAATTGAGTGATGGGCAGTGAGACTTGAAATGAATGGTCATGGGTCCGTCATTTAGGGGTTAATTATGACTTCATATTGATTCAACAATTAAGAAACCATTTTTTTTTTCATTTTTTATAAAGTGGCAATATAAAATGTTTACAATAGTGTTCTAAATTTCAACATTCATCCATATATTGGATAGAAAATATCACAATAGCACATATCACATATCCATACTTCTATTTTCATCTACAATTTGGAGATCTCATCCAAGTTTTTTTTATTTTAATTTGAAGTTTTCTGACAAAAAATTCACAGTTTGTCATCACTTTTTAGCCAAATTATTCTTTTTTGGTTTAATCTAGCACTAGTATCCAAAAAAAAAAGCCCAACAAGAAACTAGACGTTTGACGATAATAAGACAAACAATATTCACTCCATGGATCCACATATACACTTGACAATGTATTTTTAGATCATGTTAGACAAGCCAACATATTCTTGTGTCCTTGCCACCGTTGCATAATGAGCAATGGTTTGGGCCCTTGAAATAACCCTCCCAACCAGGGTTTTTTTTTGCAATGTATCATCAATTTGTGCCAAAATAATGGGCATTGCACCAAGCCTACAGAACAAAATAATACTGAAAGGGCAGAAATTGTCAGAAACCTTCAAATTAAAAAAAAAAATCTTAGATGAAGTTTCCAGATTGTGGATGATTGAATATCCAAAATATCCAAAATTGAATTTTGGATATGTAATATGTATTAATGCTGAAATTTGGAGAACCACTATAACATTCAATATTGCCACTTTGGCACTTCATAAAAAATGAAAAAAAAAAAAACTTGCTCCCAACCTGGCCAAAGCGCACCCTCCAAAACAACTTTGAAGAGTCCGGTGTTGAGTGCCACACTGTAAATTAGATACTCTTTCTGCACAACGTCCCAATAAGATAGGAGGTCTTTAAAGTACTGGGTTCTAAAACTATTATTTAAAATAGATAATCATTTTGTTTTTTCACTGCACTAGCAATGTGCAAATAGTGTACAATTTAGGAGACAGAGGCATTTAGTGACTATTACATTTCAATTTCAAAAATTCACAACTAATTCCACAAAGCTCCAAAAAGTATGAACGACTTGGGATTAGATTCCAAGTCTATTTGTCTTTCAAGGAAAATTTACTGAGAAATATTTCAAGAAGTTCAACCTCTCCAAATTGATTTTTAGCTCTCAAATGGGTGCTTTGTGGACCTGCTACCTTGTTGTATTGCTTATGTCACTATGTCACTATGTCATACAGAAGTCTACAAAGTGAGCCTGTTTCTACTTGCATTTTGAAACATGTAAATTTTTTTTTTTTTTTTTGGTGAATGGCCATCTCAATAAGTTGTTACAAATGGAATTTTTATTTTCTTTATTTTCTTTATTTTCTATTTTCAACTATTTAAAACATCAATCAATATTTTTTTTATTTTTTATTTTTTTATTTTTTATTTTTTTTTATTTTTTATTTTTCTTTTTCTTGAGATTTGGCACTTTTCCAGTTTTCCTACTTAGTTAGAGAATTTTCTATAATTTTCCTTTAGTGGTTATCTTCATCTCATAGGTGTATACATTGGCAATGTTTTTGAGAAAAAATATAAATTATTTTTCAAATTTAAAAGTATTCTAGAAAAAAAGACATGAGTACTATAAATAAAACGCAACAAAATTGGCAGGTGTTTCAAGCAATCACCTCATGAAATTCTTTGACTATGCATTATAGTGATACACTTATTCCAAAAGGATACAAGATTCTATACTAAAGTAAATTCACAATTTGGTGAAGCGGCCTTGGGTTTTGGAGCGGCTTCAATGGCTAAAAGCAAAACACCAAAAGACACACAATTTGGCATTATTGTATTGAATCATGTTGCTAGTGTAAAATGAGGTTGTTCTAAAGTAAATCAAAATCATTGTAAATGCATTGAAGAGTGGTAGATCACATCAAAATTGTTCATTGCTTTCTTTCAATTTTTGGTTTGTTTTTGTTTATGCTAGAAATACATTGCTACCGCTAAACTTATGGATAGGATCAATAGGTCTTTGTCAAATATTCAAATGTTTTTTTTTAAAAAGGTTCTATATATGCTAATTAAAAGTAAAAATATTCTTCAAGATTTATAAATTAATTAATCAATTAATGAAATACCATATTTTTAGGATGTATATTTAGAATTATTCTCCACCAAGCATGGCCTATTAGAGTACTATTTCTAGATGAAGATAGTAACAAATTTTATTTGGGCCCATCTATTCACTTTGAGATTCACCCATTGGAAACCTTGAAGTACTACAAATGTTCAAACTTAAACTTTTGAAAACTTACATAAGGTTTAAAAAAAAATTAAATGGATGAAATTAGATTTTGCAAAAGGATACATTGGTGCATGTATTGAATAGGTGGAGGGTAGGCAATAGGTGCCATAATGCATAAATGAAGATTATATCTGAAAAGCCTTTATTTAATCCAAATATCTAATAATATGAAGATGTATTATAAAGTACAAATTAGAAGAACAATTTAGTAATGACTTTCAAATAAAAAGTTTGTATACCATGACCTATATTATGACCCATGGATCAAACCTTCATAGTTGAATCTACTATTGCACTAATGAATATATATACAAATAAATAAAACATAAAACAAAGTATTAATTTTTTTCTAAAATTGATTGTGAAATAATAATATTTAGTGATTGTCACAATTTTTTTCTATGATTTAAAAAAATCCCATTTATAGTGATTTTGAACCCCAAAACTATATTAATCAAAATTATATATTTGAATGACTACCTTTCATAAAGAAAGTCAATATTTTAATATTGGAACAAGCTTGCAAACTTTAAACTATAGAATCTTTGCACAAAAAAAAGCCTTAAAGTCCATATCAATTGTTCAAATGTTAGGAAATTAATACAAAATTTTTAGAGAAAATAGGATGAAATTGAATATTATAAAAATGCATAGATTAGTGGTATCTAATGGTCATCAAAAACTTATATATTTTTATTTGAATGTATAAGTGCAACTAATGTATAAAAGATTATGTTTCATTGCCTTAGACAAGATGAATCTATATTTAGTGTTAAAATGCCCAAAGTGTTTTCAAAAATATGAAAATTAAAGGAAGTCAACAAGGCTACATAATTATATTGTTAATTAATGTTTGGAGTGCCATTTTTTCTCCTCAATGACAAAAGGATAGTCCCTATTGTAATTTACCTTTACTAAGCCAATAATTAGATTTTCCAGTGTAACTAAATTGATTTTAAAGAATTTTATCTTTTTCTTTTATTCAAACTATTTTTTAACGGTCATCTTTTGAATTGACAAAAAGTTATATTTTGAAGCCACTTGCTAGTATCCTTTAAATTCTAAAACATTTGCAATTCAAAGTCTTCAAAAATTTATATCATACTAAATTGCATTCTTAGTTGCACATAATTACACATCAGATTCTTCACAATCTTGAAAATTTGGACTACCTTAAGAACCTTTAAAAATTAGCCTGTAATGATCCTTGCAACCAATTTGTGGATGTTTCTTGTCTCTGGACAACATTATTGGGTAGCAATATAAATTCAATTTTTGTACTATATAGTGAAATGAATAGTTTTGGCATAGGTGTATTACACATTGAAATTGCTATTTGCCTACATATTTTTATGAAGAAATTAATACAAATTGTTCAATATAATCAAATTATTGATATTTTATTATTAAAATATTAATGTTATCACAACCAATTCTTTGACCGTTTTGTGCTAATAATTATAAGATGAAATTTTAGTCAATCATAAGAAAATTCACATGTTAATATTATAAATTGTATATATTCCATACAAATTTTGGTGAATCATCAATGTGAAATGCTTTGAAATTGATTTGAAAAAAAATTAGTGAAGAAATATCAAATTTGATAGTAAAAAAGCTTTTTAAATATAATGAATAGTATAATCTCTTTTGATGAAAGTCTCAAAAAAGTTGTACATATTTTATTGAGCATATAAAGTGATCCTTCAATTAATCATGAAAAAAATTTATTTTAAGAAATTCATGAATAAATACAAGCCACTCTTCTAATGCCAATCTATTTCAAAATTCATATAAACATTCTTTCTTCTTTCCATCAATGCATTATGTGGCCTTCCTTGATGCTCCTTCAATAAAATTAGACATTTCAAATGTGCATGGTTGAGCATCCAAATATCTAGAAACCTTTTTTGTCAATTAATTAACATGAGACAAGCTTCATGATTGCCATGGGTATAACTATGATGACATCCTATGGGACCATTAATAAGGTAGTCGGCTTTTAAAGTGTCCATTTAAGAAGTGATTGCATTTGGGAGGAAGTTAACTCCTTGAAACCATTTTCAGAATTTTTTTGTAGGAATAAACATGAAATTGGAATCTATCTCAAGTTGTCTCATATTTTTTGAACCTTTGTGAACTTGGTTATGATTTTTTGAAATTGAAATGTATTGTTCTCTAAAATAAACACCCTCTTGACATGTATGTTATTGGTACATTGAAGAAAGCAAAATGTACCTTTGACGCTTCGAGAGCACCCTACCTTGACCTTTTAGACCTTTTAGTTCAAAATCTTTAGCTGGTGGGAACTCATACTTTCATCATTCAATGACTTTTTCAAGTTCATATTCCAACCCACCATGGAATGAAATCTCCTAGAGTCCAAGGCAGCAACACTGGGTTTGGATTTTCCAGTAAATTCAACAAACCATTGGGCACTGTAAAATACTACAAAAACAAATAGTGGGTATTAAAGGGTTGTACACCTTATGCCACCCTTATGCGGCCTCAATTTCTGATTTTCCCCTTAAAAAAAAATACAATGTGGAGAAATAGTATACAAAAGTAATAGAGAAGTTGCAAGGCAGTGCAGATTTAGTAGTATGTATTAGATAACTGACGAGCCGCGATAGCGGCAAGTAGGTTATCGGACATAACCGGTTGTTCACTTTTCAATCACAACCTTTGATCTTCATGATCCAAGGGTGTAGGAAGCAAGTTGAACGGAGAGAAGGTTATGAGTTACAACTTGTAACGGCAATGTTGATGGGTTGCCAATGGGACGGTGCCACATGAGTGTTGAAAACTCAACAACTGGTTATGGTGAGGTTGATGGTGAGTCAGTGGCGGAACCACATTGCCAAATAGGCACTATCCTGTAGCTTCTCTGGAGTTAAAGTATTGTACATTCGATTTTGATATAGATATAGAAACAGTCACTGAATTAGCAGGCTTGGCCGATTATGGCTGGTATAATTGGTAATCTTGGCCATAATTGGCAATCTACCTCAACAACTGATTGTGTCCCAAAAAAGGGCTTAAAAATGAGCAGAATCAAACATAAATTACTTTAATGTAGGAGGAAGTAGAATTATACAAATGTGGGTATGGATGATTTCTACAAATCTATGCAATCAAATATTTAAAATTTGTCATCAATGTTTTTCAATCAATTATCATGTAAAACCATGAATATTAAATGAAACAATTCACTAAAAAATAATAATTTTTTTTTAATAACTAGAATTTGGTGTACTTGATTGGACTTGGTGTAAGAATTGTATGTGAATTATCTAAGACAAAAAATGCCCATTTTATTCTACACAATATGCATAATTCTCTAAATGGCACAATAGGATGCTTGTAACATTGTTGTCAGGTGTCCTACATTGTAGGAAAGTATTGATAGTTGAAAACATTTACTTTGAAATATTCCTCTTGACATATGCCAAATTTACAGATATCTTTTGTATTTTTTAATAAATTAAATAAATAAAGAATCTCAACATCTTTTTTGGTATTTTTTGGTATTTACCTAGATATTTTTATTGACCCAATCCTCTATAGTATATTACAAATTCCACTATTAAAAGCCTACAGTAATTGCACCTGCCCGATGTGCATTGCAAAAGGAAACCCCCTATTTTTGGAGTTGTGAAGGTCTGTGAAATCCTACGATCACAAACCCTACAATACTAAGAAATCTCACATATTCCACACTTGCAAAAGATAGCTTCATGATTGTACTATTTGGTGTAGGTTCACCACCTAATTGAAGATAGCAACATCATGCATTATTGTCAAATATTATTGAACTTAGACAGAAAGATCTAAAATCATTCAATTAAGTTGATATGCACAAATAGAGTCAAAATTACAATTACGGGTTATTGGGTACCTGCCAACAAATGAAAATCATAAATCTTCTAAAAAAAATAGAATACTGTAGAGAATTTTTTGTATTTTCTACAAAATTTCAAATTAAAGATTTGAAGAAATTGTAAAAGTGATTTGTAAGTGCATATTTGAAGAACATTGAAAAAGATCCAAAACCATTAAATTAAGGTTCAGTTACTATATAGCCATCTAGAACCATTTGTAAAGCTAAAGACATTCTACACCAATGGTTTAATCCCTTAATCTTTGGGTACTTCACTATACTTTGTAATCCATATATACGTGCGTCAAAAATTTTATTTGGAGGGCTATAAAGCTATTATTTCACAATAGATATGCCCCTATTTTTTCTATATCTACTTTTTGTTCATTTTCTTGCACCCTATGGTAATCAAAACTGAAGATTGAGGCATTTAAACATGTCCATATTGTAATATAAAAATTTGTACATGATTTTAGGATTGATTAGTACAATATGTATACTCTAACTATTTTTGAACACAACTTTCACAACACAATACATATATAATCATATATCAAACACTTCATACAAATGAATCACACATGTACAATAGGAGAAAAAAACATGAAAACTAAAAATCCTACAAGCAATACTATATTGGCTAAGCTTTCATTATGGAATGCTCCCTTGAAAACCGCATGCCCAAAATCTAAGTTGGAGTGAACAAATAGAAAACAACCTAAAGTGAGACGTTGTTCCTTAATCCCTAAAGAACCAACATGCGGTTTTTGGCTACATAGAAATTTTGGGCAGATACGTGTGACTAGATATTCCCATATTTTTGGCCCAAATTTTAATAGAAGATGGTGGCAAGGAATATCTTTCATATGCACTAAGGTAGAACCACCCATAACCAACCAAATAAGCAATTCCAACATGATATAGAATAGTGCAAGGCAAAACAAATATTTCAGAGAAGCATCTATAGAAAAGACGGGAATTGCAAAAAATTGGTAATTTTATTGCTTGAATTGAAAATTCTATAAATTTTTAAAGCCAAAAGTTGGCCTTGACCTATGTCCAATGTATAGAGTCTTTTAATTCCGATCATTTAAGAGACTACTTCTTGTTCACTTTGGCACTCCAAACCAAGCACATGTGTCAAGACAAGAATGGTGGGATTGATGGTTGAAAACTAAGACCTAATGGTTGGAAATGAGTGCTAGCCTCTCTTGCATTTAAGAAACCCTATTGAATGACGATGGGGCGGTGGTTGGTAATGGGGGATTCTACTTTAAATTTCATGACATTTGGAAATATGAGTCAAAAGTTATGGCTTAATATGTTACTTTTTTTTGTAATTGGGCAGTCCGTGCAAATAAAAAAAATCACTTTTTTCAAAAACAAAAATTTGAAATTGGTTTTCCAGAGTTATATATACATAGAAAGCTTTGAATCATTCCATTTTGATCAATGAATCAAAAGTTATGAGGATTTTTTGTTTGGGGGCAGTTATGAATCCACTATTCTAAAATAAACATTGAAGTCCTTTATTTTATTTAGTTTTCAATATGTTTTGAAAAAAATAAAACTACAAGATGGAAATTGTTTAATACAACATTTTAACCATTGGAACTGGCATTATTCAATTCTACAATTCAATTCTTTACAATTTAGTATTTTGAATCATTCTCTACTACTATCTACTTACTATTTTTTTGCTATATGTTGTACAATTCCAAATGATGTGGAATTTTTTAGGAATGTGGCCAACTTGTCTAAAAAATGATTCCAAAGAATCACCAACATTTTGGAGATTTTTTCATAGAAAAGTGAGGTTGTGAAGTGCAATTGCCCTGTTTTTTTGCAAGGACAAAAAAATGATTTTAATGAATTCAAATGCTTATATCTTGCAATCCACGCGGTGGAAAATTCTGAAATTTTTACCACATATTCTCAAGTCAGCATACTACAAGATATTTTGATTACGTGTATCAAAAAAAGTTCTTTTTCAAAACTTTGGTACTTAATCTAGAAATGACAGTTTTTGAGCTTTTTTGGTGAAAATATAGTCATAGAATTTTAGGGGTTAATTTTGTTTATTTGCAAATGGAAAATATTAGCTCCTCATGCGGACTCTTTCCCTCTTTTTTAGACTATCTTTTGGATAGATTTACAAATTATGTACTATGGATCATTATTATGTATTATATAGTACTTATAATATTATATGCTTCAAAAAAGTGGTGCTATAGTAACTTGAATATTTTTCAAATTATTAGCTTTAACATTTAAAATGTACTATACAATAGGTCTCACATTGTTTCTAAAGTAACTCCTAATAAAGTACCCAAGCCTTAATCCTTCAAGGACTAAGAGGACAGAATATGCCTCTTTAAATTTTGAATGGCAAATTCTCAATAGGATGAAACAAATCTCAAAATTTTGTAAAATAGGAACTTGTTGCATTCTTAGATTTTCAAAAAATTTGTGTGAAATATTGAAAATGTTATTTAGGAAATGCAGAGGGAGTTAGTGGCCATAAATTTTGGGCAAGGTCCGAGTGAAAGGAATGTTGCAATTTTTTTGGAAGATGTTCCAAAAGATATGTTGATTAATATCAACCACTAGTTCAAAGAATTGATGCATATATATATTATTTTATTTTATTTTTAAATTTTTGCAAGATCCAATTTGGTCAATTTTGTCTTTTTATTATTCACTTATATTTGAAAATGTGTACAATTTTGAGAGTTTTTTTTCATTTTTTTCATTAAAAAAATACTGAATTTGCCTTAAATTATGATCCAATTTTTTGAGAGGGGTAAGAAATCACAATTTGTCATTTTATAATTTTTCTTCTCCAAAAGATGCATTTTTTGCTTATAAGTTGATCATCCAAAATTGTTATAATCTAAAATCAAATAGTCAATAGGTTCTACAATTAATTTCATGCATACCAGATAAAGTAGTCTTTACTTTGTACTGTTTAAATTACAGATGTCTAGCACATGCATGTGCAAAAAAAATATCAAAGTAGGACAACTCATTGAAACTTCTATTGTCAAGAAGTTGCCAGGCCTTGAGGGGTTAAGAACTAGAAGTAGTCTAGATTTCTAAAATTGTGAAGATGTATTATAAAATGCAATTTAGAAGAATAACTTAATGATGACACTTAATAATAGTTGTAAGACATAATTTATAGATCATATCCATATGGTTAGATAAACTAGTTTACAAAACCTATATTTTTCAATAAAATCTAAACCCAAAAATTGAAAATTCCTTCTAAAATCAATTGTAGATTGAATGTTTGTGATTTTCACAAGAATTTTTTTCCTTCAAAGTTTAAAATGTTATGTTCTAATCATATTGATTTTTGAGGATTTTAATTTTACTTTCTTATTCAAGTTGTTTTTGAAGGGTCACTTTTTAAACTTGAAAGGTTATTTTTTGGGGCCAAATCTACCTGTATCTATTGGATCATATAATATTTGCAAAGCAAAGTCTTCCAAATCTATACTATATAATTTTGAAGAATCAATACAAGAATCTTTTTAAAAGTTGATGGATGAAAAAATGCATTTTGTAGGCTTGTTATGTATTTGTGTTCATTCATTGTTCAAAATTTGAACGTTTAGTCTTTAAGGGGTTAAGGTCATATTGGTAACACTTCAACAAGACTTCTACTTGATAGCATTAGAGGGCAGATAAAATCAACATTACTTCTACAATAACCTCTAATCCCAAAATGACCAAGTATTCAAATTTTGAACTATGGATGAATGCAAACACATCCCAAACACTTAAAAATGCATTTTTTAACCATTGATTTATTTGAATTTGTTTTTTGAAGTACTCTAATATTTGTACAATATATATATTCTAAGGACTTTGCTGTGCAAATATTCTATTATTCAATAAGTATTGGTATGTCTAGCCTCAAACGATAACCTTTTCATTCCAAAAAATGGCCCTTCAAAAATGAATAAAAAAACAAAATTAAAATAGTCTAAAATATCTATGATTAGAACTTAACGTTTTGGACCTCAAGGAAAAAACTTCTTGAAAAAATCACAAATATCCAATCTACAGTTGATCTTAGAAGAAGTTTTCATTCTTTAGCTTCAAGTTTTATTGAAAAATATTCGTTTGTATACTAGTTGATCTAACCATATGGATATGATCTATGCATCATGTTTCACAACTATTGTTTGAAAGTCATCATTAAATTCTTCTTCTAAGTTGCATTTTCAATGATACATCTTTATAATTTTGAAAGTCTGGACTACTCCTTGGTCCTTAAGAGGTTAAAGGTCAAGAAAGTCAATTTGGGTAGCAACAGTTTTTTTTAATTTTATATTTGCAAGCATATTTGACATAGAAGGTGCAAGAATTGAAGTATTTGGTACTGACAAAAAATTGTGTTCATGTTGAGTTGAGTCCATGACATATGACACTCTCCAATTTGGACAAGTATTGCAATTCACGCGTACAAGTATGAGAAGTTGCAAAATGATTATGTATTCTACTTATATGATGCCAAATTTGAGCATGATAGGGCATAGAAACATAAATGACAACCAAATAAAATATTTTGATTGTTGAATGATCAATCTCATGGTACACGTTTTTCCATATTTAACCCCTAAAGTTCCATGACTATATTTTCACTACAAAATGCTTGAAAATTGCCATTTTTAGTACAAGTGCCAAATTTTTGAATAATTTTTTTTTGACACATGTGATTGTAAGATCTTGTAGACATGTATACTGACTTGAGGACATGTGGTAAAAATTTCAGAAATTTCCATCTGCGGACTAAAAGATATGAGTGTTTGAAATCACACAAATGCTTTTCAGTTGGGCCCTGCAAAAAACAAGGCAGCTGCACTTCACAAGCTCACTTTTCTATATGAAAATAAGTCCAAAATGGTGGCGCTTCTTTGGATATTTTTTCCCTGACAAGTTGGATACATATTCGAAAAATTTTTAGATCATTTGGAATTGTGCAACATATAGGAAGTAGATAGTAGTAGAGAATGATTCAAAACACTATATTGTTAAGAATTTAATTATGGAATTGAAAAATGCTAATCCCAATGGTTGTAATGCTGTAATAAACAATTTACATCCTATAATTTTATTTTTTTCAAAAAATATTGAAGAACTACAAAGTTTATTTTAGAATAAAGAATCCATAACTGCCCACAAACAAAAATTCTCTTAACTTTTGACTCATTGATCAAAATAGAATGATTTAAAGCTTTCAACTTATATATAACTCTAGAAAATCAATTTCAAATTTTTGTTTATGAAAAAGTGATTTTTAAAATTTGTACGGACTGCCCATTTTTGAAAAAAAGTAACATATTAGGCCATAATTTTTTATTCATATTTCCAAATGTCATGAAATTTAGTGTATATGCAAGATATTCCTTATCTCTACCTTCTATTAAAATTTGGGCCAAAAATATGGAAATCTCGTACCTGCTCAAAATTTCTGTAGACAAAAAATGCATGTTGGCATGGTCCTTTAGAGATTAAGTACATAGTTTATATTTTAGGAGACAAATACAATAAGGATGTTTTAGTAGCAATCCCACTCCACAATGTTTTCTAAAGTCGTGGAAAAGCTCTGGGTGGAATGCAACAATTAAACTATGTGAATGCCTTCATCGAACCTACTCAAGTTTTTGTACTTGACTCAAAAGACAAGTAAACCTTTCCTAAAACTTAATGAAGAATTGGTTCAAGACAACTCCTACCTTACCTCCCCCTAATACCAAAATATTGGTTTCTAATAGACCTTTAATTTTGAAATATTGATGCAACCACAAAATGACTGGTAAATGGTCAAACATGCCTTGATCTTGCTAAACAACGGATGGTTCTTATCTAATTCTTTTAGGAGAGTTTTTTGAGTGTGTATGCATTATTTGGTGGTGCGAAGTCTCTAATTGAAGAACCACAAATTTTTTAAAGAAGAAGATGCTAAATCCACTAATCCCCAAAGATGCCTTTCTTGTGTATTTGACAATGCTTACCTCTTTTATTCTTCACTTGAATTTTAACCTTGAAAATTATCTTTTTGGAATTTGATCCCAATCAGTGAAATAAGCTTATGAGTTTGTTTCTAGTACAATTTGAAATTTTGTAGAATTCCTAAAATTGTGTATTTTCTAGCAATTTTAACTGTGGACCTATTACTAGGTTTACTAATTTTTTAATTATAGAGTGATAAAAATTTGGTTTTCACCATGATGATCTGCACCACAATGTATATCCATGGGGAAATTTTCACATGTTTTGAGCTTATTATGTACTTTGTATTTGATAAGAATTTTCTTTTTCTTTTCTTCAAAAATTACCAATAATTTCAAACGTTTACCAAGAATTCTGAAATTTTATGGCATTTAGAAGACATGTGAATTAATCTCTAGGAAAATAAAAAACAAAAATTCCAATCATTTTCAATGGCAAAATGAAGCATCCCAGGTAGAGAACTTTAAAGTTGGACCTCATGATCATAGACTTCAACATTTCAGGGGTAAGAATTATATAAGCAACTTTGATATAAGAACTTTGTCACTAAATGGTTTGCTTTAGAGTAAGAGCATCCCCACCAATCTGTTCTCTATCCCTAAACTTGAAGTCTCAAAGCAATCAACCTTGACTTTATACAGATGAGACCTCGCGAGTTCTCTATATGAGCCTCTGGATACAGGATTTGGTGAGAGTTTTACAAAATTCTGTATAATTTATGGATAAAAGATTTAGAAAAAGGTTGGTGTGGTGAACTTTTTGCATCTCTGTCTGCATCTCAGGTCCTCTCCCTAAAATTTTAGGGAAACGGAACTCCCCGATGGGGATGCTCTAAGGTCCTACTCCAACTTCCTCAGATGTAAGCTTTAGCCAATGCAAAGCCTCAACGCCGTGGCTTGGACTCCTTGTAATGAGTAAACAGCAACGAGTTATAAGAAGTCGGATTAGTGCGGAGCGCAGAGGATTTGTGAGAGGTATTAGTGAGGAGAAAATGGGATTAGTGCGTATGATTAGTGAGGTATAAAGTGGATCAGTGCGTATGATTAGTGAGGTGCAAAGTGGATTAGTGCGTATGATTAGTGAGGTGCAAAGGAAATTAGTGAGCGCGATTAGTGGTGCGCAGAATCGGGAGGGACGGGGATGCTCTCGAGAACGGAGGGAGAAGGCGGAGGGTGGGCGTGTGCTTTGGATTGTGCATTGTCGCTGTTGTTCTTTTTGCAAGCTTTCGTCGACGCTTTTTTCTCGCACTCGCCCTCGTGCGAAGAAGCTTTCATCACTCGCCTGCTCTCTCTCTCTCTCGTTCAGTTTTTTTTTTCTTCTTCCTCTTTGGTTCTCCGGCATATTCCGTGTGCTAGCTTATTCTTCGCGAGCGACGCCGGGATGTAGATGGACGCCAGACCGTCGTTGCTGTGAGTGAACCCTCGGTCGGCGTACTCTACGCCATGGCTGGGGTCACGGACGACACCAGCAACAGCGTGCCACCCCCCGCCCAGCACGGGAATCACGTCAACCATCAGGAGCCCGAGGACAAGAAGCCCGAGGGACTCGTCGCCCACGGCAACAACGTCAAGGTGCGTGCAGATTGTGATGTTTTTAGGGTTTTGTTTTTTAGGAAATCTCTAGGAGCGGTGGTGGGAGCGTAAGTGGCGGATTTTTGCGGACCTTTGCGGAATTCGGAGGTTGCAGGGGGTAGGGGTAGGGTTTGGCGTTGATGATCAGGGGATATCGCTTTTGTTGTCTTAATTGAGTAATTTTGACGCGTAGATCGCTACTTCGCAAGGACAATCCACCGGGTCGTCTCCGCCTCAGCCGCAACAGCAAGTCCTGGACCAGAAACCACAGATACATACTCAACAGCAGCAGCAGCAGCAGCAGCAGCAGCAGCAACAACAACAACAACAACAACAGCAACAGAATCAGCAACAAAATCAGCAGCAACAGCCGCAACAACAAGCTACCACCAAGTCTGTTGCTCCGAGCAATCCTGGTCCAGGTCCTAACAATGAAGGGAGGAAAATATCTTGTGAAGACATACAGCTGGTGAGGCACTGCTTATTTTCTATTTTGCTGCTTGTTAGGTTGTGTGCCTCACACGCAATTTGATGAATCTCACGGTCTTTTTGGAGTCCCTTTTTCGCAAGGAATGGGGCAAACTTAGGTTGTATATCATGCTTGAACTCTACAATCGGAAGCAAGTTTTTTTATTCGAGAATGAGGCTGGTTCTGCTTTGTGGCAAAATTTCAGCGTACATTGTAGGCGGAGTTAATCATAAAAACTGTCCTTTTGCAATTTTGACGGCTAAATGATGGAAGGCTTCTGGCGAAATTTATCAGTGCGAGCTTATCCTCTGTTGAGAACGGGTACTTTCGTTGTTTCAGGTCCAGAATTTGATAGAGCGGTGCCTTCAATTGTACATGAATCAAAGTGAGGTCATTACTACGTTGCAATATCAAGCTAAGATTGAACCAGGCTTCACTAGTCTTGGTGAGCATTTTCCTGCGCTCGTCCGCTTCTCGCTTATGATGTTGCTTTGTCATTAGGTCTGTCCTTATAGGCGTTATCTGATTTTCTTAATCAAGTTTTTGGAGTTATCTATTACCCTCTTTTATCCTCTGAAAAATTTCCAAGGCTGGTTAGGTCGAATCTATTTCTGATAAGTTTTGCCTTTTGAAATGATAATGCAGTATGGCAAAAGCTAGAGGAACAGAATCCAGAGTTTTTCAAAGCTTATTATACCAGACTGAAGCTCAAGAAGCAGATTGTGCTGTTTAACCATCTACTGGAGCAGCAAGTGCAGCTGATGCATAAGATGCGTCTCATCACAAAAAACCCGCTTCCTATGCAGAATGGTTTGCATCCTCCTCCAAGTATGCTTTCAAAGTCCTTTTTTGAGATATGCTGTGTCAATACTTGCCCGTCTATCACTTTAGGCTTCACCTGGCTTAGTTAATGTAGATTCCAATGTACTTTTCTCCGCGCCAGGAACAACCATGCCCGGGTGCTCTTCTGTTAGTCGGCTTGAAACTTCAAATATGGTTACCTCTTAGATGCAACCGTTAGGTATAGGTTTACGTCTACCTAGATATGAATTTGTTTCGTATGGTCCACACTGTCAGTTTTTCTGTCGGTCCTTTGGACTGCACTCTACTTACCATTCTCCTTTGATGAAGTGCAGTGCATCACACTCCTATGGGATATCCAATGCAATCACCAACACCTGGTGTTGCACCTGGTCATCCGCATATGCAACCCATGTCTGTTATGCCTCCACCAAACTCTCCGCTGATGAATGGAAGCCCGGCTATGCCTGACAGCTATCATTCTCATGAAAACGATGGAACAAAGTAAGTGTGCAGCATACGTCATGTTATCATTCGGTTCATATTTTAGGTGCTGTGAGTCTTCATCTGTCCCTAGATTTTATTTTATGCATCTGTCTAACGTGCTTCTGCTATTGGTGGTTGCAGTGGCCTGGGGGATATGTCTCTTGGCACTGCTTCCTCTGGTGGAAGTGATATTTCATTAGGCTCAATGGGATCTACTCCAGGGGGTATGGCTGGAGGCTCATTTCCATTTGGGAATATGGGCCCAACAGACATGTCTGGTATGGGCATGGGTTTACCAACCTCTATGGGTATGGATGGTGCATATGCCTCAAATGATGCACACAACCAAAACGGTATTGGGGGTATACCTATGAGTTCCCATGATGCAGATGTCAGCAGTCACAGAGAATCGCTTGGGTCTTTGGGGCAGCTTCCGCGAAATTTCAGTCTCTCAGATTTGACAGCAGAGCTTACAAATAGTGCAGGTCAGTATTGTTCCAGTCCTTTCAAGTGCTTTGGGAAGAGTATTGTCAGTCCATCGTTTTTTTAGTCTTGGTTTTGATGATATGTTCTAAAACCAAGACTTATTGCAGAGTTTTGGGGGGCAACTGTGTATGTATGTTATAGAGCTGTCAGGTGATTGAACACTGAGTACTTATGTTCAAATTGCGTCTTAATTGTGTCGTCGCAGTTTCCATTTTATAGACGCTGATGACTTTTTCCAGGTGATATAGATTTGGGACCCCTGGGAAGCTACTCTGGATCGCCATTCTTGACACCTGATGCATTTTTGCGGTCACCTGATAAAGATGTTCTTGGTAATGACCGCACTCAATTTCTTCTTTTTTGATATTAACAGAGAATATACTATCCTAATTTTGACTTGATCTATGTGTATCAGTGTAGTTTTAGGAGGTTAGAAAGTGATAGCCTTGTGTTCAGTTATAGCTATTCAATTTGGGATATTTCTGGTGTGTTCATAGTATTAACTCAGACTTTCATTGTTTTTTCCTGCCCAGCAGATGATATCGACTTTGGTGATTTGAAGACAGAGTCCATGTAAGAATGAAGGTCATTTTTGGCGTGTCAAGGTTCGGTTCTTTGGTGTACGACAATGGCCCTTCATGCACGGATGGATGCATACATTACTAACAGAGATCGAAGAATGATGCCTGTTCTTACTTTGAACACCGTTTGAGCCATTTTTCTTGCTTAGTACTTGCACCACACGATGATCCCCTGGCTCTATGGGGTAATGTTCCCTGGTTGAAGGATTGAAGTTCACCACGCTGCTTTGATGCTGTTATGAGGTCATATGAAAGGTCATTGGCTACTATGGTAGTGTGTGACGAGTCTTTGGTGTAGGTGCAGAGTCACCATTGAATCAGTAAATTGCTTGAGGTAGTAGTAGTTATTATTGCTTGGGCCTACGACCAGATTCAAGTACAAGTAATGTTCAGTTTGTTGGGTTGAGTCTCTCCCAAGGGGATCTGGAGAGCAGCAGGTCCGGAATGTATACTGAGCATTTCCACATCGTCTTTGTACATATACATGTTTTAATCAGGTTACAGTTCCTCCATATTCGTTTCATGTGCCTGCCAGTACAAGTCTACCAGTTTTTGTTCTTTGCTCTTATTGCAATAATGAGAGGTAGCCGCTGGCCTCTCTGCAGCAAAACCAATTACCCTTATTACTCTCAATGATCTTCAATGGTTTATGACCTGCTTCTGGGGATTTGTTTGTCCTAAAACTGATGCAACTTACCCTGGACATTGCTTTTTCTGGGAAATACTGTATATGATTGTTCAGGAAGATGCAGATTGAAGGATTTGGAGCAATCATGGTTATGGGTCATGAGGCAAGCAGGGACATGTTCATGATCTTGGAGGTGGGCTGGTGGAGGTGTTCAGTAGTGCTTTATTAGCATCTGGAGCGAAAGACTTCAGCTGTGGCAATGACTTTAAGCTGGGTTGAGGTGAAATCCTTGTAAGATGAGGTACGGGACCCATTCCCTTAGGACCTGTCTACTGTGTTTTTTTTGTTTCTATTTATTAGAAGCCAATTTGTAATAAAGGATTAATTTGGTTTAACCGTTTTCTCCCTTCCTGTGGCTCTTGTCCCCGTTTTCAAGAGGATTTCAATTCATTAAATTACGTATGGATTTTGTATGAATAAGTTATAAATTTTTTAAGCGGAAGAGTCCCAATCATGGTCTTGGACTATTTAAAATCATGGATATCGCATCAAAAGTGAACCGGTATCTCATGAAGCATCTTTGACTATGATAGGACCCAGAATCATCTCTTGTTTGTAAGAGTCACCTGTTTGGATGACACCTCCCTTATAAATGGATGACTTTTTAACCATGGGAAAGGCACACCACGGGAATGGGAAAAGTGTGACTGGATATTCATGTTTTTTCTTTTATTATCAAAATTAATAGGATTTCTGGAATTTATAGAAATTCCATGTGAGGATGTTGTCAAGTGACCAGTTTTAAACTTTAAATTATTTTTGTCTCCAAGACTAGGTATGAGCACCCTTAGTTTTGGGGGATGAGAACAATAGTATTAAGGAATCTACGAGGAATCTGCAAAAATGCTCAACTAAGACCTGATCTAGATTTGAAGCAGCTTTTCCATTGAGTATTTTGGAGTCAACAAATGATGGTTTGAAGTGGCTAGTGTCATGTTTTCATGTCCATTTTTTTGGACTCGTTTTCAATTTTTTGAATCTCCATGTGTTATAATCTTTGTCATGGTAGCTCAGGGACTGCACCTGGGCTGAAATGTGGGACTTACGCTAATTTGCAATGTCTTTCTGATAGGTTTTGTTTTATCTTTTAAAATATTGGCTCTTGATTTGCCTGCTGATTGGGAAATAGGTCATCTAATTTGGGTCAGCTGTTTAAAAAGAAGTGTTGACATCTATCCACTTAAAAACGTTTTTTTAGTTTTTAAAAATCAAAACTGATGTTTTAAATCAATATTTTAGAAATATAAATTTTTGAAACAATTCTATTAGAGCTTTCATTCACAGAAGTTGTCAATTTGAAACATGAAGAGAATACTGTAAGGAACTGCAACTTTGGATATTGGAACTCTAATCTTTTCATATGCTAATCACTCCTAACAAATGTTAATAATGGCAGATGTACTCTTCCATCCCCAAAATTATTGAATCAATTTAAGAGAATCGAAGTGATGGTAAGAAGACTTGAAATGTTAATACATAGCTTAAAAAGTGAGTCCCATCATATACCATAGTTGAAGCCAACCTCACCTATTTCATACCTTGATTATGGAGCAGCACCCACAAGCATTTTAGACGTCCTCATCTGTGAAGTGCATTAGCCAGAAATGGAGAACAAATATGCCAAACTTGGTGTCCATGTTGATCTAGATGAATGGAAATGTTTGTCAATGAAGAACCATGGTGGGTTGGGAAGCAAGAGCCAATTTGAATTCCATTAACCCCTACGTGCCTAACCGACCATGGTCGATGCAAAATTGCAGGCTTGTTTTGGTGTGGGCATTCCAGGGAGTTCAACTGTTTTAATAATTTTATAGGTAGTATTGAAGGTTAACTAATAGAAGCTTTTATTTTTCATTGAAAATGATAACTATTTGATTCTTGAGAGGTTGTACAAGGCATAAGTATCGTTAGTGGAAGAGTAAAGCTTGCAAATTTTACTTGATTTCCCGGCTTTGAGCAAAGCTTGTCAATATCACTTGATTTGAGATCTAATAAATTGTACTTATCCATTTGCTTTGAAACTGGTCCAATAGAAAGAGTAAAGTGTTTTCATGATTTCACCATTGAAAATTTAAACATCCAAGTGTTGATTTGTAATTATCTGTGATTTTCACTTAATCAACAATTACAAGGTGCATTGTGTAATTTGTTTGATAGCTCTTCATTTGAACTTAAGGTTTTGAGAAGTACATTTTAGTTTGCTAACACAATTTCTATTTGTTCATGTCACCTCCAATCCCAAAAAACTCTTGTATGCAAATTTCTTAAACATTGTAGGGAGGGGTAGCATACTAAAAATAGGATACATGCATTCTTCTTGTTATAATCTCACAACTCCTTTACAATCTTACACTCAAAATTGGTATTAGTATATTAATCCTCTAATTTTGAAAAAAGCCCGTATGATTTGTAATATTAAAAAATGTACATATAGTGAGCTACAATGCAGTTGGATAGGCATTGAGTGCAATTAAAAAAAATTGAAGTCAATCTTGTAGCAACTTGCTAATCTTGTCCACTTACAACTCTTCAAGGATTGAAATGGCAGATGCAAATGAATGTGTTGGACACATGTGATTGCACACCATCCCTACCTATCAAAAAGTTTGGTCCTAACTAGATAGAACAAAATCAATCACCTTTGATTAAAATAGTCAAATGGAGGCATCAAATTTGAAATAATAATATCCTTACCAGTCAATCAAAGATCTCATCAATACTCACATATGTTCTTGGCCACAGTGCCCAACATCTATCTAATTAGAACTAAAGTATATTATATGTAAATTTTTTTGTAGGCCATTTTTGGCCCCCTTCAAAATTAAAGGGTTAATAAGTGAGTTCTTTAAACATCTATATAGTTAGATATTGAAAAAGAATAATTTGCTTCATTGGGGATAACTGTAAGCCTATGCTCTTTTTTCATAGGAAAAGCACACCTAGAAAGGCTTGGGCACTTAAGGGTTAAGGTAGGATATCCACAAAGTATTTAAGCTCTAAAAATATCCACCTCCTGAAATGTGCTTTGTTTGTGCATTTTGTTTTTTCATTGCATTAGCAATATATAAATAGTGTATATTTCAAGAGGTAGATGCTTTTAGTGACCATTGTATTTCAACTTCAAAAATTCATAACTAATTCTATGTAATGACTAAAACTATGAAACGACTAAAATTAGATGTCAATTCCATTTTTCTTTTTAAGAAAATTTCTGAAAAAATATTTCAAGAAGTCTAACCTCTCCAAATCAATTTTTAGCTCTTAAATGGGTGCTTTATGAACTTCCTTCCTTAGTTCAAGTGTATTGGACAATAGGAAGAATGCAAGTATCAAATACATTATATTACACTCATTTTTATTATTAATGAAGCGAACTCTCATGTAGGTGCATCCATTTTGTTGGCTTATATTTTGCTCATGCTATTTTTTCAATACATTCTACAATAATGTACATAATTAGTAAAAATGATAATTAATTCAAATTTGAGTTTTTCACATTTTGAAATATATTTTTCACAATGTACCTGGGGTGTCAGATGAAGCAAACTAGTTACAAAGGCTACAACCTAAATTTGTTTTCTAAAATGCTTAGAAAACAAATTTGAGGAATAGAAATTTCCAACTCTTTTTGCCATATAAGACGAAGCCTATGACTACAAAAATAAATGTCAAAATCCTTCTCAGATTATGCTCTCTCTACACAAATGAGTGCTTTTATTTTTATTTTTCAGAGACTGAAATCAGTAAATCACATGTCTTCTTTAAGCTATTAAATTTTTTTTATTGTTGATGATAAAATTCAACTACTACGAATTTTTGAATTAAAAGAAAAAAAAGTCATATTGGAAAACAAAATATGCTTAAAGAAGCTGAAAATTTCACTATAGATGGTTTGTAGTGAATAATATAATAGTCTAAGCTAAATTAGAATGTCATTAAATAAATAGAAAGTTAGTAGACTACTGGAATAGGTTAAAGGTCAAATTGCAAATAAATATTTAATTTCAGAAAATTTTCATATAGGAATAGAAACTAGTCTTGGTTAACATTGGGAAAAAATTCAAATAAGATAATTTTCATAGGTGAAATTTAGATTTCGAATAAGAGTTAGAGATTGTGAAACTACACTACAAAAAAACATCTTTTGTAATCATGATGAAGCATCTTCTTTTGTAGAATAATTGGTAATGATGGAATTCTAAACATCTTCACAGAAGTCTAAAAAATGGGATGAAAAATCTCGATTTATTCATTTTCTAGTGTTGCCGATTAGAAATCATTCATCATCTATTTTCCAACTTGAACGACTTAATTGGGTTAAAACCTTTATACCATTCTTTAGAACCTATGACAACTCCACCTTCTCCAATGTTGTTGCAACCAAACAAGAACAGTGTGACCGCAAGGCTCTGTCCTAAGTAATCAACAATATTTGTTTATTGATAGTATAGATAGTGGGGAAGATAAAACAAACAAAACAATGAATCAATGATATGCAAGCAAAATTTTAATTTTAATTTCTAATTTTTAAAAAAAAAATCAAACCTTCCATCTCACTAGTCAGACTTCCTCCTCCAACCAAACTCTAACCTTTTTGTGTAGTGTAAATGTGATTACATGGTAGAAACATCTAAAACCGTCCAAATAAGCAATTGAGTATAATTGGAGGCCCCTTTTTCTAGAATTTTTTTTTTTGCAGTATTAGCATTTAAAATCATAAATTAAAAAAATATATTGAATTTTGGATAAGGCATCTAATTTCTATTAATTTTGAAAGTAAAAGTCCCTAGGATACCCTGAATTGCACTTTTAAAAAAGTTTTTTTTTTCTAAAATCGAAATTTAGAAAAATCAACAGCCAACCAATTGCAATCAAGTATGGGGATGGTTTAATGATACTTTTGGGGGGATACTTTAAGGAAAGTCTACCGTGCAAGAGTAGGTGCAGGTTGGTATTAGGTGTTTCCACCTTAGATAGGTTTTGGAAACTCGGATACAGAAACCATAGTTTTTGAGCCAATAAAGACCCAAATGTCTCACATTTACCCGTAGAGAGTATTCAAGGTGTCAAGTCAACTAGCAAACATATTCCTTCTTCTTCTAACTTTTTGTAAGGCAGTTTGTTCTTAAAGTGACCATTTAAACCTACCTAACTCATCATTGACAGTGATAGATACTTCAAGCAACATGCCACTCGTTCCTAGATAGGATCACATTTAGAACACGGTCGCGTTTAGAGCAGATTACCTTACTTCCACTTGAGACGAGCTCAAGAAGGTGTATTATTGTGCCACAACAAAAATCTGGATTTCCTTTTTGAAGGATGGTGAGGCAGATCCGCAAGAGTGCTGCCCTCATGAATGGCAAGAGCCTGTCTTCTAATTACGCCCAATGTAAACCTAAATGTGAAACTTAAAAGCTGGGAAGTAGCCCTATGCAACTTCCAACACTCTCACTGCACATTATCAATTCTGGGACAAAACCCTCAGCTTTGACCAGGTTGTTGTTTTTCATTTCTAATGAAGTGCCAAAATGGCGATATTGAATGTTATAGTGGTGCTCCAAATTTCAACATTCATCCACATATTGGATAGAAAATATCATATTAGAACATATCACATATCCATAATTCAATTTTCATCCACAATCTAGTGATTTCATCCAAGTTTTTTTTTAATTTGAAGTTTTCTGGCATTTTCCACCTTTTTAAAACCATTTTTTTCTACAGGCGTGCTGCCAAGCCATAAAATTTGGTGGTTTAGGGTGGCCTTTAGAGATGAAAATTAGACTTGATTCACCAACTTTTTTAGTTCAAAGTTTTTTGGAATAACTTATTCTACTATGCCAAAATGAGGCTTGAAATTCTAACTTGAATACAGTTCCTACTTTAATTTCACTTAACTATGAGCGGTTGTATTTTTAGTAATTCTAATTTACATATCCTTCACAGGTTGTTTTACCTCCTAGCACCCACTTGTATAAATATCTTCTCTTCTCATCTTAGAATACACAATATATGTGGCTCTATAAGCTATGCAAGATTGTTGCCCTATGTTTTGGTGCCATTGAAATTAATGCTAAATATTCTAAAATTATAGTTCATGGAGCAAAGAACATCTTTAAAATCAAAGAAAACGTAATCCAATGTCAGTGATTCTAAATGAGTTGGGCTTCACTAACCCTAATCCAACCTCCTCCCATGCCAGGTCCAATATGCCCAATTGCCCTTCACTTCAGCTTGGACACAGATTGATTAAGCTTGCCAAAGTTTGATATTTTGGTCTTTTTTTGTTTTTATTCTTTCCTCCTCTAGAGCTTGCTGAAATATAAAACTCCACTATTCACAATTTGAAGAAATTATTATATTTGCAAGCCATAATTTTTTGAAAAAGGGGCTGTATGAGACTTTTTTTGAAGCTAGTTCCCTATTGGAAATTTTTAGTACATGTTCCCCAATTTGAAATGTTATGAAATTTTTTGAACATGTGTCCAACTTTATCACAAAAATCAAGAAACAAAATTCAAGAAAAAAAGTGAAAGTAACTTGTGCAAAAGCCTCCCCAAATTTGAGTAGCCCGAGGTTTGGAATCCCCTAAAAACATCAATTTTTCAACTTCAAACGCTATGAATCCTACAATCTTACAATTTGTCTCGCAATTTGTGCGGTCAAACCTTCTATTTTTTTACAAAAACATAATGAAGTAGTTTACCACTAGATCTTATGATTAGATGCAGCAAAATTTCATTTGTCATTTTTGGAGGGCCTTTGCTATGAAAACGACCCATTTTCAGTGTTTCTTGGTAAAATATAGTCAAAGAACTTTAGGGATTAATAATTGAAATTTGCATGAGAGATTTTGGATTAAACCAACTTATGTTGAAGAATTGAATTGAGAATTGGGATTAAAGAGTTTAGGAAAAAAAATTTGACCTTTATTCTCTTAAAAATTGTTTAATAGAAGTACCCTCTAGATAGAGGATAAAATTGAATCCTTAATTGTTCTAAGATGGAATTGAAATACATTAATTCCAACACTGAAATTGTTCTACTTAAGAAATTGAACCTTGTCAAAAAAAATTTAGAAAACTGTAAAACGCAAGTTCAAAACAAATCCAATCCAATATTTTCTCAAGAAGATGCAACAATTGCCTGCAAAACAAAAGCTCCCCAAAAAACAAACTTAAACATTTATGTCAAAATTTAATGGATGGTTTCCTTTTGCTAAATTTGAAAGTTAATGTTTTTTTTAATATTAATTAAATAAAAAAACTATGTCAAAATTTGAGGCCACGTGAGCCTATTCAATATCCCAAGTGTCCCCCAAAGAAACTTTAGCACTTTAGAGGTTAAAATTCATAGGTTATTCATAGGTTGTTCATATAATGTCCAAAAAACACATACTAAAAAACATGTAAAATTTTTGTTGACTTCTAAAAAGGACAACAATAACTAAAGCAATTCAATAATGAAAATCATGCTAAAATGCTTATTTGGATGATTTTTAGTTTTTTCCCATGTATAGTACCTGCAAGGTTGCAATTATATGCTAGATTTTACAATTGAAAAGATTTAAATTGTGTACCGCAAGTGATGTGGAATTAGAATCACCCAAATATTGTTTTTATCCCCCTATTACATTGGAATACAAATGTTTTTGCAGTAATATTGATAGCCTCTTTAATTTAAGTCATTTTATAATTTATTGACACTCATACAATATTCTATGAATTTTCAAAGTAGAAAACAAGGGGCATCTACTCATACCACTAGACTCTCCTTAAATAAATATCCTTGAAGAGTTAAAAATCTAAATTCTTATTAAATTGCCTCAAATAACTCTTCAATATTGCAAGGTCTCTATTCCCACATGCAATCAACATATGTTTGTATGTACAAAAGGACATACCAAAGGTATATAAATAATTTACAACGTTTTCACATGGTGTTTTTTACAAAAGCAAAAACATAAGCACCATTACAACTAACATATGAAAGCAGCTTCTCAATGGGACATTACCCCGTGATTATATGACAACATAGATGGGATTGCACCAAATTTACATGCTTTGTGAGTATCACATTATATGAAAATTGAATTGCAACGTCCAAAAGAATTACAAATTTTATGCCACACTTGCATTGATGCTTTATATGTTCTTAAAAAAATCCAAGTCGGCAGGGACCTTTTTTGCACCTTCAAACACATTAGTGCATTGGTGGGCAATTGTATTGAACTTCCATTCAGAATTATCCTTTGAGAAGGGTGTAGGAAGCCATATACAACATATGGTACCATATTTTTGACCCCTAAAAAGACAAACCTTGTAATGAAATATGGCAAGACATAATAAAATCATTAGATTCAGAATTCAACAATTAGTATTTTTCATTTGGATGTTATTTAATCATATTAACCTTACTATGCTCCAATACAATACCATACAGGTAGAATATGTGACCATTTTGTAACTTCTCAAGCATATATAGGCACAATAATGATCAAAATTGGAAGGACCTCGTGTCGTTGGAGTCAGCTCGACATTTTGGACAGATTTTTGTCACCACTATATACCTCAATTATTGTACCTTCCATGTCAAATACATAAAAACAGCCTTATTGTGACTAGAATTGGGGGTCCCCAAATCCCAATTGAGAGTACTATACTAAGGAAAAAAAAGTCATCAACATTCAAAGGCCAGGTTGGTCACCGTGGAAATCATCCTTTTGGGTATTGTGTGAATCATTTGCTTTAAAAAATCCAAGAGCACTCATGACAAGTCAAACTACTGCGCAAGACCTTCCCTTTTTCACAAAAAATTCCAAAGAGCAACATCTGCACTCCATTGGACACCGAAGCTTAGAGTCCGCAGCAGTGACGTTACATGGTGAAAAAGTCTTCTTATTGTTGTTTATTAGTTTCTGTAGCAGGCTGACTGACTCCGGACTCCGGACTCCTAGAAAAATACTGTTGATAGTGAAGGTGGAAAGATTTTCCAAAGTGTAAATTTTGACATCATTTTTTCAGTTATGACCGCCAATCTAGAAACAGGACTGAGTAAGCTATGCCCAATAGCTTGGACTTCGATCAGTTGTCTTTGAGTTCACATCTCATACTGTTTCATAAGTTATGGATTGAAATTACTTGTGAATTTTAGTTTGAAAATAGGCAGAAAATTAATTCAAGATGATTAGATGAACAATACGATTTGCCACTTGACCTGGTTTGTAACTCAATCTCTGCTCGTACACTGATCCGGTTAGTTGCAACTTGAAGTATGGCGTCCCGATTCGAGAAAACTAATGTTTTCAATTTTTTGTCTTGTGTAGGCCATACTCCGAAGAAAAAATTGAGCACTGTAGGGAACCAAATCCTATGTTATTATTTTTTATTCCTTCCAATGACACCATCCAGGCACGCAAAATAATGATCCTTAGGTGTAACAAAGTCAAAGATGCTTCTGGACATTGAACACCAAATGATTCAAGGATGATCTAAGATGTACAGTAAATAATGCAATTAGGTTGCCTTAACAACTAGGTTGCCTTACCTCAGGTAAATTGTCTCATGACTCAATGGACTGGGCCTTGAACACATGTGAAGGCTCATGCAACTCTATGGGCCGGGCCTTGAACTAGTGCACTAATCCTTGTCATACACATGGCACTGGATTGAGTGCATCACTATACAACAACTGTGAATACTTATTTAGTGTGGATTATCGAGGTAGTAGTGTGAGGCAACCTAATTGCACTATTTAGTGTAGGTAGTTAACTACACCTAAAATCAACCAAACAATTGAAGCAATTTGGCAAGGTTACCATTATTATATTGAATTTTTTTTGTGGGGTCTTATTGGTAGTCAATAGAGGATTTTAGATTCTCTTAGAATGTATTTTTTGAACACCAGATGAATAAACTATGAATATTCAAAGTGCCAAAACTAGGTGATTCTAAAATTGACTTTAGAATACATTTTATGCAAGAATTTGTAGGGGTTGGTTTTAGAAAGGGGTCATAATTGGGTGCAGCGGTTACCTCGGTTATGATTCAAGGCTTGTCACTGGGGCCATACAAATTCAAACTCCAATAATTCAAAACCTAATTGTCCAAGAATCAAAAGTGTAAACATTTATCTCCCAAAGGTGATACCATTTAGCAATTTAGCATTTATTACAATTGTGTTTTAGAGAGCATAAGTCAACAATAAAGCATACCACGTGAATTCAATTAGTGCAAGAGTTTGAATTATCCTTGAAACTAATTGGAAGAATGCTTGATGAATGTAGTCTAACTAATATGAATATTTGAATGAAATTTGAATGAATGTAAATGAGAGCAAATGACATTGAATGAAAACCACACATATTCAGGATACAATTGTACAAAAATAGTGTAGACCACATCATAATGATTTGTCTAAAACATTGTGAACTATCCGTCTAAAACATTAGTATACATTGTAAATTTGCATTATTTCAAAACTAATGCAAATTAGTGTTATTATTACAACATGCGCTAAGTAAAATAACTTGTGTCATATAAAAGACATCTTAAAGTATAAAAATACATCAAGGTAGGATCACCTTAAACCAGAGAAATTTGTCTAATATTCATTACTGTGTGCTTGAAAGCTTTCATTTTATAATCATATAAGATAAATGGCAACTAAAGTGGCAAGAAATCCAAGAACAATATTTGAAGAAGTTATTAAAAAAAACTTGAATTGGTGGATTTTCTAAAATCGTGCCCTAATTCCTATATTTACTTGTTGAACATTGTGTAGCAAGCATCTATTTATTTTTTTAGATTGTTTAGGTTTCAATAGATAATTAGAGTGGATTGATAGGATCCAAATTGACAATGAAAACTTGAAATATCATTCTCAAACATCTCAAGCTTACTAACTAAAGCTATCCTATTAATTACTATCCTAAGTATTACCAATAGTACATATGACACTAATTTATCTAAGCCACATTATTTTGAATTAGTACATACTTCCTCTGTCTAAAACTAAGCCCGGTGTTTTGTTTGTAAAACACAAAGGAAACGTCGGGCTTATTTTTAGATAGGGAGTACAATCTAAAACATTTTTTGTATTGTATCAATTTCTACAATTTTCTTTAATGACCTTAGTTTTATGGGTGAAATTAATATTTCAATTTCACTAATTAGTAGGACAAGTCTTTGGAATTATTCACCTAACAAATTTTTAAAGAATGAAAATCAGTTGTTGTTTTTTGAATTTTTTTTTAGACTTTCAACTCACATCTTCAACATAAAAAATTTTAAACTCAAAGTCTGTAGTGCAAAATTTTTCCACAAATAGCGGTCAAAGCCATCTGAAATTGCAGGCTAGTATTCAAAAAAACTTTCTTTTTCAACTTTGAATGCTAATATCTTCCAATCTACAGGGTCAAACTTCATGAAATTTTTACCACATGATCTTTGACAAGTGGAGTACAAGATCCTATAGTTAGGTTCTAAATTTTTTTTTTTTTGTGTTCTTGGGGATGAATGCAGCAAAAATGGCAATTTTGAGTGGTTTTTGACAGAAAAATGGTCCTTAGACTTTAGGGGTTAAACCATGTTCTTTGGTGTTTTTGCAAGAGTGTAGCAAAGACACCTATGAGTGAATTGTTAACCCAATACATTTCAATATCCTTTAACCCTAAAGTCCCAAGATTCCCCTAAAGGGACTGTTGAAGGTTTGGATAGGTACATATGTTTTTTGATTTTTTGCAAGATTTTTTGAATTTTTTTTTAAAAATGGAAAAAAAAATTATCTTTTTAGGAAAATAATTTTTATTTCAATTAGTGCTTAACCCTAAAGGACCGAAGGGGTGTCCAGATTTCCAAAATTGTGAAGATCTATTATAAAATGCAACTTAGAAGAATATTTTTATAATGACTCTCAAACAATAGTTGTAAAATGCTATTCATAGATCACATCCATACAATTAGATCAACAAAATATATACCAATATTTTTCAATAAAATTTGAAGCCAGAAATTGGAAATTCCTTCTAAAATCAATTGTAGATTGAATATTTATGATTTTTAAAAGATTTTTTTTCTATAAGTTCAAAATATTGAATTCTAATTATAGTGATTTTTGAAGATTTTTATTTGATTTTTTGATTCAAGTCATTTTTGAAGGGTCATTTTTTGAACTGGAAAATTTACCTTTTGGGTCTAGACCTTCAAATATCTTTTGAATTATAGAATATTTGCAAAGCAAAATTTTCATAATCTGAACTGTATAAATCTTAAAGAACTAATATAGCAATCTTTAAACAAATTGATAGATGAAAAAATGCATTTAGGTGAGTTTAGGATGTGTTTCCATTCATTCATTGTTCAAAATCTGCACTCGTGGTCCTTTAGGGGTTAATAGCAAAAGTTATGCTACAATAAGGCCAAAATGCATAAGGGTAGGCAATGAAACTCCCCCCCCAAAATTGAACTTTTATTAAAATTTTTTTTTTTTTTTTATAGATCATATTTTTCTATGTGGAAAGATTTGATTCATTCCATTTGAATAAGTAATGTGAAAGTTATAAAGCTTCTTGTTTTGTGGGTAATCTTAGCAGATTCTTAAAAAAACAATGTATTGGATTTGTTTAGGAGCTCAATTTTAACATTTTTCCAAGAAAAGTTTACAGGTGGTGTAGTTTGCTTTCTCAAACAATCTCACCCTTGGAATTAGTATGTTTCAGTTCCATCTTAGAGCTATCAACAATTTAGATTTTCCTTCTATCATGTACCAAGAATGAAAATCACATTTTTTTTTTTCAAATTCTCAACTCAAATATTTAAGATAATTTCTTTTTTTTAAATTCACAATTTGTAATACAAAAAATTTAGGTTAAGAAGAATCAAAGCCAAAATATCTAATTATGCTAGGAGCAAAAAAACTCATTTTCTTCACTTTAAATGCTTCTATCTTGTGATCAATAAGGTCAAAGTTTCTTAATTTATTTCTTCCAAACATTTTTATACTAGTCTAGTGCAAAATCATATGGTTGGATATGTAAAAAAAACAAATGTTTTAAATTTTTTGTTGTTTGCACTGAAATTGGATTGATTTTTGACCAAAAATGGATATACAAAAAAACCAAATGTGTAAATTTTTGTTGTTTGCTTTGACCCAAACCAGCCAAATTTTGAAGAAGTTTTCTGGAACTCCACATGGAAATCTGCAATATTGAGTAGGAGGGGAGGATTGGAATACTTTGCCAATATGATTACAAGGAGAAGTACTTGAAATGTGTAAGGAGCAAGTTTCCAACTTCCGGAATACAAGTTTTTAAAATTAGACTTGATGAACTTTCGGATTGCTTTTGAATTTGACAACATGTCAAAGCTGCATCTAAAATATATATACATACATATATATATATATATATATATATATATATATATATATATATATATATATATATATATATATATATATATATATGTATATATATTAGCTTTTCTACTTGATGGAACCCTTGCAGTGTATTGTTCAACACGCTCGTGTCAAAAAATATATACACAAAATAGTGAAATTGGGTTGCCTCAACAATTAGGTTGCCTTCACTGACAGAAGTTAGCTCATGAGCCATTGTTTGTCCACATGGAGGCATATGCAATTCTCTAAACCTGAGCCATGAACAATGCACCAACCCATACAACACACATATTTTCTTCATTACTGCATTCTTTTGCAATGACTGTACATATTTATGTAGTGTTGAATGTCGAGAAATTAGTATGGGGCAACCTAATTTCACTATTTTGTGTAGATATTGTTTCTATCTTCTCCCGATACAAAGCTACTCCTAATAAAAATGTAAATTCTCCCTACTTACATAGAACTAAGTACACATCATGGGAGTCGGCCCAAGCCATTCGGGTTCCGATTCGAGAAAACTTGAAATTGGGTTTCCGATTTGGACTCCGCATGGAAGTCAGCCCTAATGTACTGTTCCCTCCCAACCACCAACTAGTGAACAGCACTTGCCGCTTCTAGAAACCCAGGTGAAGCTTACTCCAATTAACTTAAACGCAAGCACACTCACGAGCAGGAAACCCAGACACAACCGAAACGTTACGTTACCTTCGTAGAACGTGCGCAGCGACTCCCCCCAAAAGTCGTCACCTCCAACCCGATCTGAACTCCCCCGCCCCCGCCACACTAGTCTCTGGCATTCTAGAACCCCAGCCTCGTGACCCCACGGCCAATCCCGCAATGGAACCTTCCATGGACGGAATCCAACCCAACGACGGACGGAACCCCCACGCCCAGCGGCGACGTCATCCGTCTCCACACTGATCGGCTGCACTCATCAGAGTCTGCAGCAAGTGACCTTGAGCCCGTGCGCAGACCGACAGACCCACAAGGCGTACGTACGTCATTCTTGCCTCTGAAATCAACCTGGACTTTGTGCACTTTTCTAGCGATCGCCAGCAGTTGGGTTCTAGACTGGTCGATGTAGTCTCGATCCTGGCCTGCTGCTGGTACTGCTGGAAGCGATCGTTCGAAGGTACCGTCGTACGTGACTACCCTCATTGCTCAGTCAATTCAACTCGGGATGCAGGGATCATATATAAGTTAAGGTGGGGTTCTAGCTAGCCTGCATGCAGTATGTGCAGCAAGAGACGGCCGGATGTAGGATAGGATATAAACCTTCCACGGATCGACCCGAGTTGAACTTAATAAGGCTAGGAAGACATGGTCTCGGGCAAGCGCACGCTTCCATTCTTGCTTGCTGTAGCTGTTGGACACTGCGTTCGCATCCTCTGTTACGTACGCTAGCTTCATTTGCAGCGTGCGCTGTAGCTTGAATTGGCCAGAGAAGGGAGCTAGATTGGAGTATGAGAGGCGTTGGGTATCATGGAGGGAGAAGCTAGACCAGATAGCACGAGCCGGCTGGAATTGGTCGATGAGGGTGGTGGTGGTGGCGGCGGTACATTGATGAGTGGTGACTGAGAGAGAGAGAGAGAGTTGAGGAGTGCTGTTGTGGGTTTGTGAGTTGGGTTTCTAGTTTTGTTTGGGGTGGTGGTGCATTGTGGGAATTTGAGGCACCCGGTGGGGTGATTAGATGGCGTCGGAGAATTTTAAGCGACCCCCGGGGGATGCTGCCCCCCCCGGGTACTCGGACGCGATGAACTGGATCATCGGTTCCAACGATTCCCGCCGTCTTTCCCAGAGCGGTTCCCGTCGCAGCGTGAGTCACAGCGTGAGTCACAGCGTGAGTCACAGCATCCGGAGCTTGAGCACCAATGTGGGCGGGACGTGGGGGCTCATCGGCGTGGCGGACAACCCGTTGGAGAGGTCGTTCGCCCGCCAGGACGACGCCATGGACGACGAGGAGGCGCTCAAATGGGCCGCCATCGAGCGACTGCCCACGTACGACCGAGTGCGCACCAGCGTGTTGCACAAAGCCTCCGGGAGTGTGAGGCAGGTGGACGTGCGGGACCTGACTCCGCTGGAAACCAGCGAGCTGCTCAACAAGCTCATGCAGGAAACGCAGGATGAAACCAGCTTCCTCTTGATGAAAATGAGAAAGAGAGTGGACAAGTAAGTTTGCCGGGCATGGCGCTCATCTCCACTCCAATCCTCTGGACGCGTGGTTCCTACTGGTCTTACATTTTGATTTGCTGTGTCTGCTTTGTTAGTCTTCAATGTCCATGTCCATGCGGTTCTTACTAGTCTTACTCTTGGATTCCTCATGTCTGTTTCATTACTCTTCAAACTCCATGTCCATGCGGTTCTTACTGGTCTTTCACTTCGATTTGCTATGTCTGTTTCGATAGTCTTCAATTCCCCATGTCTGCTTTGAGTTTTGCTAGTCTTACTCTGTGATTCGCCATTCTGTGGCTTGCTTTGGGCTGACTCTAGAAAAAAAGGAATTTCCTTTGATGAGATTCAGGCTGTTTGCATCTCTTCTCGAGTAGTCGAGTGGGCAATGAACAGGGTCTCCTTATATTTATTTCCCCGAAGTTTTCCTCGGTTACAGAATTAAAATGTCATGGGCTTTTGGGTAATGCTCGAACACACCACGCAGTCTGCTCATCTAGGTTGTTCTCAGCAAATTTTGTGCGAATCGGTCTTCTGCTGCACTAAAATTGCTCGACGGATTTCAGTTATGGCGCTAGTTCCGAGAATTGAGTAGTGACCTAGCTGCTTTCGCTACAAGCATCGTCCTGACAGGGCAGGTCGATGTGTGCTGCAGCGTTGGAATTCAGTTGCCCAAAATTGAAGTGCGTTATGAACACCTTTCAGTGGAGGCGGATTGTTACGTTGGAGACCGAGCTCTGCCATCCCTGCCGAATGTCGCCCGGAACTTTGTCGAGGTACAGTCCTCACCAGTGCCCTCATACTCATATTCACCCGAAACATAAAAGTCACGATAGGAAACTGTTCAAACAGGATTACATACAAAGTCGTAAACAGGAAACTTGTGAGCCTTAAACTTTCCAGAGACGCCAATTGCTTTAAACAAGGGCAATTTGTGTCTGTAATGATCAAGATTACATAGCTCCGTCATCGTATTCTGACCATGGCTGTTGCTTTGCAGAGTGTTTTGGACACAATTCATCTTTCGTTAACCAAGAAGGCGAAGCTGCGCATTCTAGACAATGTCAGTGGTGTAGTCAAGCCCAGCAGGTTAGCACTCCAAGTCTTGCAAACTAATCTGGACCAATAGTTTGAATTCCGTAGAATTAGTGCTTGTATTTGGCGAGTCAATCAAGATAATCATAAGAGTTACCCCCTAAAGACGCTTGAAATGGGTGTCTGATGTTGTTTTCAGCAGTTTTGAGAACATGGACTTTTCTTTATCTAATTTTTATTTCAATTTTGAATAGTACGTGCGACGTTCCTCACTAATTGAGATGATAAAAATTAAATCTGACAATACGTTTTTTTGTGGTGACACTCAGGATGACGTTGTTACTGGGGCCACCTGGCTCAGGAAAGACGACGCTGCTGTTGGCGTTGGCAGGAAGGCTGGAGAAGAACTTGCGAGTCAAAGGGAAGGTGACACTGAATGGACACACTCCCAAGGAGTTTGTGCCCCAAAGAACTGCCGCCTACATCAGCCAACGTGACCTTCACGTCGGTGAAATGACTGTCCGAGAAACGCTGGATTTTTCTGCCAAGTGCCAGGGCACTGGCACCCGCTATGGTGAGTTCCATTGCACCATCAGTAAGAGATTTGTTTCAATTGCGTCAAAGAGCCAGTGCTGACTTACTATTTGTGTCGGTAGAAAGTAGAAGTCAATCTCAAAGTCCATAGCAACTGGTGATCGTCACTGGATCTGTTGACTGTCGTACCTTGGTAAGCCTTCGTTTGGTCCTTTTTTTGGCTTGTGTTTGGAATACAGTTGAAATTCATGTGAGTTAAAGGCTAACTCTACCAGATGGTGAACAATTAATCAAATTCTCTTCGTGTATTTCCAACATGAGTGACGGCATTTCCATTAATTTGGGAAATTTTTTTCTGGCGGATTTTTTGTACAATTGTGTGAAACATAAATATGAACTTATGTCTGCCTTATATCTGTGCCTGGAAAGTGACAATCATTTGCGACTCAATTTCGATAATAAAAATAGTGCCAACTTAATTAAATTGCCTTCCTTGCTGTAATTTACCTTGCCTTATTTATATATGACTTTGTTAAGAACCTCCTAGCGAGATTGCCTACAGGTCATGCCTTTGATCGGTTAACTTATCTTGAGTCATGCATGATTCTTCCCTTTTCAGAGCTTGTGGAGGAGGTAATGCGGAGGGAAAAGCAGGCTGGAATCTACCCTGACGCAGATGTAGATGCGTTCATGAAGGTCGATTGGCTTCACTTACTCTTCTTGGATCACCCCCCCCCCCCCCCATATCCAAGTTCTTTTTTCTTTTTGTTTTTTTTGTTTTAGTTGAAACAAAATGAAGGGACTTTCATTGAAGGGAGAAAATCAAAGACCACCTCAGTCGCCAAACTGGCCAAGGGACATATTTCAGTTTTGAGTTGGGCACGGTCAAGGTCAGGAAATTACGCGTGTTTCCTAATTCTCTTGACTTAGGAATTGTATGTTCATACAGATGGCGGTAATAGCAGAAAATGAGCACAGCGTTGGCACAGACTACACGTTAAGGGTGAGCCTCTAAATCTGAACTATCAATTCTGTTTAATTTTCTCTTCTAACTCACCATAGTGGAGGCAAGCAACACCACTTCTACTGGGTTCATTCCATGCGCCATGGATAACTATTAAAAGTTCTTCCTAAACCACCCCATTTTATGACCAACCAAGTATCAGTATCCCCCCCAAAAGATACTTGTTTCTTCGTTGCCAAGTACGGAGTAATATTTTTTGTGTTCCTTTAGAGTGGCAACCAATTGCTCTAATAGACCATTCCATGACATGTTTTCACTTCATTACCTTTTCTCTAGTTTTCTTCTAATGTGATAAGCCTGAGCAGTCTAAGATTTATGCCAATTTTGGTTCCTAGATAATTTGCACATCGTTTGCAAGAGCTGATCTTACTGAATGCTTCTCTTGTAGATATTGGGACTGGACGTGTGTGCTGACACACTGGTGGGAGACGAGATGCGCCGTGGGATTTCAGGTGGTCAGAAAAAAAGAGTAACTACAGGTAAGAGCAATTAAGCTCTCAAGCAATGATCATGTTAACTACGATATAATAATCATGGTATGTCAATCATGGAATTAGCACTGATTTCGCATAGTAGAAATCTCAATTAGGGAAGTAATTTAGCTCTTGAATTGCACCCGTGGACTCCATGCAGGTGAGATGATAGTCGGTCCCTGCACAGCCCTCTTCATGGACGAAATCTCAACTGGTCTCGACAGCTCCACAACCTTCTCCATCGTGAAGTCCTTGGGCCAGTTCTCACGAGTAATGGACAGCACGGTGGTCATCTCCCTTCTGCAGCCAGCTCCCGAGACTTTCAACCTGTTCGACGACGTGATCCTGCTGGCGGAGGGACAATGCGTGTACCACGGTCCCCGAGAACAAGTGATGGCCTTCTTCTTGTCCTGTGGCTTCAAGTGCCCGGAACGGAAAGGCATCGCTGATTTTCTCCAAGAGGTGACCTCGCCCAAAGACCAGGAGCAGTACTGGGCGGAGACGTACCGGCCGTATAGCTACTTGTCTGTGCGTGAATTTGCGGAACGGTTCAAGAGATTCGAAGTCGGGGATCAAATGTTGAGAGAATTGAAGGTTCCGTTCCCGAAAGAGAGGAGCCACCCGGCGGCTTTGTGTAAGGAGAAATTTTCTGGCACGAAAATGGAGCTTTTCAAAGCTAACTTTGGGAAGGAGTATCTGCTCTTCAAACGCAACTCCTTCATCCAAATCTTCAAAACCGTCCAGGTAACAGAGACCCCCGGACTCATGTCACTCCTAATCTCGAATGCAAACTGAGTTAGAAATACCATATTGTTGAAGAACAACTACCTAACAAAGAGAACATAGGGATGTTATTTCATCCTTAGCTATTGGAAACTAGGTTGAAACCACTTCCCGATGTTGTAATTTTACCATTGTTTCAATGGGAGGTTTGCGGTTGTGTTGAAGTAATTATAAACTCGGCTAACTAACAGTGAGTCCCAGACTTTTTGGAAATCGATCCTTTTTTAATGCTTTCAACGGTAAATGCGTGCGTAAGCAAATTGGGAGTGCACACTAAACTCACTTGTTCAACGTAAGTTGATGACTCAGTTTAATGTCCATTCCCAAGTTGCCACTAAACTGATAATATTTACAACTAATTTTTGTTTATCAAATTATCCGTAGCATTTGTTTATTTGCCTCTCTCATCCGAAAGCTTCTGATATTCCCCGAATTAAAAATTTCAAGGAAAATCTCTCCTGACGAAGCAATATACTGGCTCTGTCTATCTGTCTGCTGAATATTATCACTCCCTGTCTGTGCAGATATGTATATCAGCGTTCATCTCCATGACCGTGTTCTTCCGCACGAGACTCGAGCACGAGACCATCGGCGACGCCGTCTTGTACGTAAGTGCCGCGTTCTTCGCGGTCTCTAGCCTAATGTTCGGCGGCTTCGGCGAGCTCGCCATGACGATCGCCCGTCTGCCGGTGATCATCAAGCAACGAGACTTGCTTTTTTTTCCTGCGTGGACGTACTCGCTCTCCGCCGTGGTGTTGTCCATCCCGGGATCCCTTCTGGAGACTGTGATATGGGTGAGCATGACGTACTACGTGACGGGATACGCTCCCGAAATCAGCCGGTTTTTCAAACACATGCTGGTGTTGTTCACCATGGCGCAGATGGCGGGGGGCATGTTCCGCTTCCTCGGTGCATTGTGCAGGTCAGAAATCACTCTTCACTACCACTAACCATACAATACATTCGATTCTCATTAACCGTACTGGTTTGTGGTAAGTGTGTAAATACGTAATCTATAGACATGCATTTAAATAGCCTTTTGCAATTGAATTTTAGATTTTCACATACTAAATGTGCAAACTTTTAGTTGAATCAAGTTTCTAGACTGTTGCAGGGAAAAGGCTCGAAGTTCACCTGTACGGTGAATGGAACCTCTCCCTAGCTGTACATATGGTGAATGAAGACTTTACATCACTTCAATTGGTTTTTGTTTTTGGCATGCATCTGCAACATGTGCTTGAAATCCATATGGTCATATTTATTCCGAGTATTCAGTGGTATTGATAGATTTCAGTGTGCATATTAAAGTGGCAAAGTTTGGACCCCGGTTTGGACTTTCCACCAGCATCGAAATTGTGACATTCAAGTCTTGCATAACTTCTAACAATTAGGAATGAGGACTAGAGTGGATCTGAGGTTCAGGAAGGGCTTCTGAAAATGTGCCAATCTTTGGAAATTTAATACGCAAAATATAAGGAACAAGACCATTCATGTGACTCGTGTTGTTTTAATAGTACCGGTGCTAGGCAGTTTTTTCTATGCTTATTATCAGTTTTCAAATTGAGACCGATTTGCTTTGATGTCTGTTTTGGCATTTCTTCTGAGACTTGTTGATGTGTGACGAGCACAACGGTTGTGTGGAGCTTATTACGTACCCCTGGTGCATGCAGGTCTATGATCCTGGCCAATACCATGGGCATGGTCGTCATTCTCATTTTCTTTATGTGCGGCGGGTTTATTATTGCGAGGCCTGATATTCCTGCCTGGTGGATCTGGGCGTTCTGGGTCTCGCCCATTACTTACGCGCAGCAGGCTATCAGTGTGAATGAGTTTACCAGCAGTCGCTGGCAACATGTAAGTTCACACCTGCAATCAATTGGGGTGCCAATCAGTTGCAAAATTACTAAGACTCCATTGTCATTCTAAGAACCCCAAGACTTTTTTTCTCCTTTTTTCACAATTCGAGGCACAACTCCGTAGAGATTTTTTGGTTTTGCAGGATGATAGATCTCTGTATAATGAAAAGGACCTTGGTAGCGTTAATTTCAGAATATATTTGTAGTTTAAATAGCCTGTTTTGAACCGCCTAAGTTGTGATTTTCAAACGCCTTAGAACTAGAGTTTTTGAAACTAGGATTGGTAGAGATTTGAGGTTCAAGCTGGGCATGTGAAATAGTGATTTTAGTTTCTTGAAATTTGGCAAGTGTAACGTATATGATGACCTTCACAAGTGTACGACTTGGGACACATGGGTGGTCAATTCCTTGAGAACTGAATGAAACGCAGAGTCCGAATCTGCAGCTTTTCTTTATTGGATATTGCTTTAATCTGGTAACTAAATCTCTGATAAGCAACTCTCTGATAATCAGACTTCTGATGCCGAAACTTTGTGGGCCTCAATGACAGCTCGCTCCTGGCACCGGTAACATGACAGTGGGCGAAGCTTCGTTGGTAAGCCGTGGGCAGTACGCCCAGGCCTATTGGTACTGGATCGGCGTCGGTGCTCTCTTCGGCTTCGCGATAATGTACAACATTGGCTTCACCATTGCCCTCGCTTACATGCCCGGTAACATTCCCTACATACAATCAACCCCTAGCTACCTCCAAGAACCACAACTAACAATCTTCTCGCATTCCCAAATTGATGCAAATCGTATATTCACACCAACATAAAGCCAGAACTGTGCAGAAATTCGAAACAGGACTCGAGAGTATATTCTATTTTGTTGAAGAGAGTGAGGTACTGATGATTGAGATGGCTATGGCGACGTGCAGCGAAGGGAACTCCGCAAGCTATTCTGTCAGAGGAGGACCTGGCCTACAAGGAAGCCACCAAAGGAGGCTCAGGAGCCATGGACGAATTTTCATTGTCGTCGTCCTCTCGGAAACACTCCGGCCGTTCTGTATCACGACGATTGTCTGCAGGAAAGGCCGCGAAGAGAGCCTCTTCCTCGTCCAGAAGCCGCGAACTCAGCCAACTGAGCCGCAGCCGAGGGGCTGATGACAGGAATCTGGTGGTCCCCAAGGAACAGAAGGGCATGATCCTTCCGTTCGAGCCTCTGTCCATCTCCTTCGACGACATCAGCTACTTCGTCGACATGCCCGCCGTGAGTAATCCTCTTCGTCCTTGCAATTGAATTTGATATTACTGCTCATCACTTGCTGAAGTCGGGACATGTGCAACGGAGTCGTAAAACCTTGATTATGTACAGATTTACGAATGTGGCATCCTGTGCACTCACATGTAATTATCGCTAGGCTACTCAATCTGGGAACAATCTTTCAGAAATGAGCCTCCCTCCCGTAGCAATGAGAATTTTCCATTTTATCACCCCTTCAAGATTATCATATCATTGATAACCAATGTAGGTGAGTATGGTACCTTTCCTGAACAGTGCGCTAGAATTCACCCCTACAACAACGTTTGAACGATGCTGATAGCACTAGAACGCGTTCCAAAGTTCACATTTAACGTTGCAGCTACTAAACGTTCAAATCCAAATTGGAAAACGTTGCGTGTTTGCTGAAGAATGTTATCATGTTTGCTGCAAACCGTTGCATGTATCTAAAAACGTTGCTCAAGCATCCAAATTCTCGTAGTGGTGAGCCTGTTCGTTAAGGGGATCCATTAGACTTGCAAACTCTGGGGAGTCATGCATTTGAATTTGATACAAATATTACGATGCTCACCAGAGTTTTGACTGTCCGGCCTTTCGAACGTTCCTGGGATCCCCTGTTGCAGGAAATGAAACAAGAAGGGGTGGCGGAGAGCAAGTTGAAGCTGCTGAGCGACATCACGGGGTCCTTCCGACCAGGCGTGTTGACAGCGTTGGTGGGGGTGAGTGGAGCTGGGAAGACGACGCTCATGGACGTGCTGGCAGGGCGGAAAACAGGAGGTTACATCGAAGGCGACATCCGGATCTCCGGATATCCCAAAGTGCAGAGCACGTTTGCAAGAATTGCTGGATATTGCGAGCAGAACGACATTCACTCGCCGCAGCTGGATGTGCGAGAGTCGCTGGTCTACTCGGCGTGGCTTCGTCTCTCCCCAGACGTCTCCAACGAAGACAAAATGGTAAGTATGCCCCCCCATGCGCGTCTCATCCTACTGTAGCTGGGAAACATCGTAAGGTAACCACACGTTTCTATTGCAATTGAACAAGGTCATAGTTACTGGTCAGATTTCCGAATTTGTTGTGATTTCTAACCACACTTCGACCTTGAGGATCACTATGTGCGCTTGAAATCTCTTTGGTAGCATTTTGGATTCTTTAGTGGGTTTTCGTGCAATTGAGAAGAATTGGCTAGCGTTACTCCTCCTCTCGACCATGGAGGCTTTGCCAAAGCAGCTTCGAAATCCAGCAGTAGTGCTCGTAAATTGTGTGGTTCGGTAATTGCCGCGATTCCGTGCCTGTGCAGCACTTCGTGGACCAAGTGATGAACCTGGTGGAGTTGAACCCCATAGAGCATGCGTTGGTGGGACTGCCCGGCATCACAGGACTGTCCACCGAGCAAAGGAAGCGTCTCACCATTGCAGTGGAGCTCGTTGCCAATCCTTCTATTATTTTCATGGATGAGCCCACGAGTGGGCTGGATGCTCGTGCTGCAGCTATTGTCATGCGAACTGTGCGAAACACGGTGGACACAGGCAGGACTGTTGTGTGCACTATCCATCAACCTAGCATTGACATTTTCGAAGCTTTCGATGAGGTATGCGCTTCAATTCTTTCTTACCTTATGATGAATTTACTTGCTCTAAACCGAAGGAGAGGACTGAGGCTAAAATTGCATCAAACTAGATTACAGTTAGTTAGAGGAAGTTCGAGTACTAAGACCGAGCTTGAGAAGAGAGCACGTAAAACAGGGACAGAGCCTCTAGTTGCTTGTTTTGCTTAGGAACTTGAGATTGATTCATACTGTAGCGTATTACTGACAAGAAAAAGGCTGTGTCTTAATGTGCAGTTGTTGCTTCTGAAGCGTGGTGGACGTGTTATTTACAATGGACCACTCGGCAAGAATTCTGATAAGCTCATTGATTACTTCCACGTATGGTTTTGCTTTCCCATGCAAATAGAAATTTCATAAATTTTGGTAGATCCTTTTGGGCACGGGCACTTGCACTACTAGGCATATTTTTCTCTGAGGGTGGCTAGTTTCTATTTGGCAAGGAAGGAAAAACACAGATTAATTCCCGGGTCATTGCAAGAAACACTTGATTCAAAATTCATAGCAAAGTATTCATAACTGTTATATGCCTTGTCTAATTTTTTGGAATTTTTAAAAATTGTTTTACTATCCCAAAATAGCCCCTAGTTTTATGTCACACTTGTCAATTTTGGTTTTTATGTTTTAGCAAAGTAGTACCCGAAGCATCAAATTTTTGGAGGTGAAATTTGGAGGGGATGGTCTTCTAGTATACTTTTAGCTACTATTGAAAGGACTTCAAAAATTAGTTAATCATATGTGAGCCTCTTTCTACTAACCTTTTGAAACATGTAAGAAATTATTAATTTTTTTCTTGTTGAATGACCATCTCCATAAAGTTGTTGCAAATGGACAATTTCTATTTCCTGTATTTAATTTTTTTTCCTATTTTCTACTAATTAAAACATCAAAATATGTATTTTCTTGAGATTTGACACTTTTCTAGTTCTCCTACTTAGAGAATTTTTCTATGATTTTCCTTTGGTGGTTACCTTCATCTTATAGGTGTATACATTGACCATATCTTTAAAATTGTTTAAAAATTATTTTTCTAATTTTAAAGTACTCCAAGAAAAAAAAAGTCATGAATACTGTAAAACGCAACAATATCGGCAACTGTTTCTTGCAATCATCTACCCAGATCCTACAATTGATATGGGAGGGAAGAGTCTCGGAGAATTTGGGAGAGTTTCTAGTTGCAATGGGATTGCATCAGGTTTTATCTTCGTTGTCGTTGCTGTATGTATTTCCTAAAATTTTTTGTATTGTGTGTTGTGCAGGCTCTTCCTGGTGTTGCAAAAATCAAGGATGGGTACAACCCAGCTACATGGATGTTGGAAGTCACCAGCACCAGCGTTGAGAACCAACTTGGAGTTGACTTTGCTGATCTTTATTTGAGATCAAACCTTTACCGGTAAGACCACTAAATTTTACCAAACTTATTCAGCAGCTCTTTTTCGGCATGTATGCAACGGTTGTTAGAGTTTGGATGCCATAATGTCAATGGCAGTTGTGTCACAGGAAGATAAGTAACCCTTCCACGCAATGTCTGAGCCCTTTGATCAATTAAAAGATACATATACATGTAGATCTATGTTCAGTATTCATCAGATTACTTGGCATTAATATGTCCAATAACCTTCTCAAGCCTCCGCTTTTCGAAGATTGTTGAGTCCTTAGTACAACTTCTTTTCGGATTATTTGCTACTCTTCTTTAAAGCTGATCCATTGCATTGCCTGGCAGGCAAAACAAGCAACTAGTGGAAGAGCTAAAAACGCCCAGACCTGGCTCTGAAGATTTGTACTTCCCAACGCAATATTCCCAAAATACGTACAACCAACTGATCACTATTTCTTGGAAGCAGTACATCACGTATTGGCGGAGTCCCGATTACAACTACGTCCGTTACATCTTCACCCTTGCGCTCGCCTTAATCTTTGGCAGCCTGTTTTGGCAAATCGGAACAAACAGGTAAAGAAGGAACAAGAATCTTTCGGCATAGCATTATATCAACCAGTTATTGACATTATAGAAACATTAAACAAAGAACCTGCTAGTGAGGCATAACTAACACTTCGATAGATCTCAGGAATGGATGTTTCATTGTTTTGTGAGGTGTCACAGAAAGATTACAGAAAGAAACCTCTGAAGTTTTTTAGAGTGTTGCGGTTGGAGGCCTATTTTGTATGTCTCTTCCGTCACATTGGATCTTGGACAAGTCAAAGACTGTACATGAGTTGTTAATTAATTCGTGTTACTTTGTTTTTGCAGGGAAAGCTCAACGGACTTATTAAAGCTATTGGGTGCACTGTATGGGTCCACTGTTTTCTTATGCTTCAACAACTGCGGTGTTGTGCAACCTGTTATTAGTATTGAACGCACTGTGTTCTACCGAGAAAAAGCAGCAGGAATGTACTCGCCCATTCCATATGCCCTGGCACAGGCAAGCTCGATCACTCAACCTGGGTGTAAATTCTAATTCAGGGGTCTAAATTAGACTCTCAAATGCAATGCCATTAAAACAGTCATGGCTTAATGAACTTTTGCTTTTTTTGGATTTCTGGCTGATGAAATTCTTGGTTGGGGTGATCGATCAGGTTCTGGTGGAAGTACCGTACGTGCTGGTGCAAGTGATCATGTATTGCACCCTCACTTACGCTATGGTTGGATTTGAATGGACTGCGGCCAAGTTCTTCTGGTATTTCTATATCAACTACTTCGGTGTCATTATGTTCACATATTACGGCATGATGATGGTGGCTCTGACTCCAAATGCAACTGTTGCCACAATCTGCGCCTCCTTCTTCTACTCGCTCTTCAACCTTTTCGCCGGGTTTATGATAGCCAAACCAGTATGTCCACCACCCCAACCTTATGCTTGTTTTTCTTTAATTTTTTGTAGTCCATGCAGTTCAAGAATAGAGAAAAGGCAACCTGGTTTCTAGTTGTGTCATGTCATCAGGTAGTGGTATTATGGATGCAAACTAAAATCAGTTACTGCATTTTATGATAACCAGTGGCTATTAAAAGTTGACTCTGAAATCATTTATAGCCTCATAACAAAGTTCGAAAGCTTTCAAAGACTTATAAAAAAAGTTCCTGTGGAACTATCGCCACTCATTTGGCTAAGAGGTTAAATTTTCAATTTTATTTCTTGGTTGGAGTATGTGGGGTATTTCTAACAGTGCACACATGACCGTGGGTGTTGTAGTTGATTCCTCCATGGTGGATTTGGTACTACTGGATTTGCCCTGTTTCCTGGATCGTCAATGGGCTGGTGAACTCGCAACTGGGCGATGTGACAACTTTTATTTCAATTTCTGGGACCACGGGACCACCAGTTACTGTGCAGGACTACATCAATGTTTCATTTGGAGTGGAGAAGAGCTTCCTCAAGTGGACCGCCTTGGGGCTGGCTGGCTGGGCTGTCTTCTTTGCCGTCATTTTCATTCTTGGTATCAAGTTCCTCAACTTCCAAAGTCGTTGAGACACCCATCGGGCGCTTAGCTTCAGTTTTGTATCTTTTCCATTGAGAATCGATTAGCCTCCCTATCCCGTTTTTCCAATCACCTCATGGTGTTTGCAATTTACTTGCACGGCGTTGCGTTGGAAATGCAGCTTTCAAATGGTAGGAATATAGTTTGTATAGGAGATTTCATGTTGTACATAATTTATTTTGCAGCTAGTGGTTCTGCATTGTATTGTGGCAGCCGCAGTGAATGAAAGGATTGAACTTTAGACCTGTTATTAATGTTATGCACAGTTTGCATTCCTATGGTGCACTTCATGTTGCCCTAGAAATGATGAACAGATGGAGTCGCAACACGGTGGTGTACAAATGACCTTGCTAACACAGACTCTTATCCCAAAAAATTATCATTTGGACCATACATTTAGTAAGGAAGGAAATGAATTACTTTTTGGTGGTTCTTCTGAATACCATGCCAAAAATTATTATCAAACATTTTACAAATACTCAATGTCATTGTTTGACATGACATTGTCATTCCATAAGGTAATTGCACCTAAAACTTTTTGGATAAGCATTTGAGCATGGTTCACATTATTAAGCAATCAAAATCTATATTTAATCTTTTGAGAAGTCAAAGAAAAATCAAAATTCTCTTTGCATGTGTTTTTGGACAATGTATGAATAAATGATGAATTTTCAAAGAGACAAAATAGGTGTATTCAAAAGGTTAATATTTCAAAATCAACATAACTATTTGCACCAAAAGGGGCAAATTTTAACCCTAGTCTAGTGTAGCACTTAATATGGTCAGTAGTATATGCCTTAAACTCTTGAAGGTTATATTATGTACCATGATGGAAAGACATGGGATTATAACCTTCAAAAGAATTAGATAATGAAAGGAGATAGGAAGAATAATTAATTTAATTCCAATAGGAGGGTGGAATCTTTTTGTTCTTTGATCATCTTTAGTTTGGAGATTATGTTTTTTCCTTTTGTATGAATAAAATTTCAAATATTTTCAAAGAAGATTTATCTTTATATTAGATATATTTTAAATTCCTCTTAACCCCTCAAGATTAAAAGAATTCAATACCTTTTTTTCAAACTTAGTATGAATGCACCCAATATCACAATAGTTTAAAATAAAAACAATAAACAAAATTTGAAACTGTATAGTGAGAAAAAGTTTTAACATTTTTCATCTATTCATTTTTTTTAGGGTGTTGGTGGAGGAAAGCATGGCAAGAGAATATATTTGTGCTACATTGTATTAATAAATTCATTTGAAAATTTGAAATGCTGACTATTGGTATATAGTGGTGCAAATAGGATCTCTTATTCTTGTGTAAATGATGAAGATTTTGAATGTGCAAAATATACAAACACCTTATAATTTTTTGAAGATATTAAGTGCCTATTGTCATCAGATGGATCATAAAAAAAAATATTCACCTACCTATACAATATTTTATTGCAAAATCATTTTTCAACTAGTCTATTTTTTCATCTTCTAATCTCTATATATCTTGTCATACACATGCAATATTTAATTTGATTAACAATTTGAATTTTCAACATTCCAAATAATTTAGATACATAGATTAAACTCTATTGAATTATCAAATGATATCACCGTACAAAAAGGAACACATTTATGCACAAATAGAAAAAATCAATCCAAAATTAGGGGTGTCTTAAAATTGAAGAAACAAAGTGCTAAAAGCCAAGAAATCCAAATCAAGCTGCCAAATTGTTGAACTACAAAAACTATTTCGGCAACAAGGTGCCGAAATTGACCTACGCATATGATATTTTTGAAAAGGTGAAAGTTAAAATGTATATAAAATTATGAGTGACACTTATAAGACAATTCTAAATTTCCTTTAGATAGGAGGCTCTTAGGCTTGACCAATAGATTGTTTGGCAATTTGGTAGATATATACTCCATAGCCCTTTGGTTGATTCTATTGGTCTTGTTTACCTTCCTTGTTGTCTACTACTAGTTCTTTTGTTATTCAATAGTTCATTGCCCCTTACTACCTTAGCCTTGGTGCCGTTTTTTAAGGCTCTTTACTAAGTTTTTTTTTATATAATTTGTTGCTCAAAATGGAATGGTCCTCCTCCCCTCAAATTAAAGCCGCTTACACTAGTAGAAACATGGGCTACGTTGCTTAGCAAAATGATCTACAAAAGATCCACATGGCAAATTTGACTATTGGATGGCTCCTCTTGCATGTAGTCATTTTCCTAGTCAAAGTGACCCTTATTTCCCCTAGTGTTGGCTAATCTTGGAACCATTTTCCTTTTACTACTTTACAAAATTATATTTAGGGACTACCATCTATTTATAGGACAATTCTATTGAATTAAAGAATTAAACTTTCCTTCATCATATTGGTTGTACAAACAAATTGACATATATAAAGTTAGATATGCAAATTGATAAATATGTACAAATTGTCCGTTTAGACCAAACACAATGCAAGTATTAATAGAAATACATTATTGATTAACCCATCCCAACACCACAAGAAACATGGCATGTGTATATACAACTCTAAAACCTACACTAGGTCTAATTTGTTACTGTATGATGAATAAGAATTAATGTGGATTTTAAATCTAAGTTTACAATTCTACACGGACCATATTCTCCTAGTGCAATAGCTAGTATCAAGTAGAATATGGCCAGTGCAGCATTTATTGTGTATCATGCAAAGTGCAATGCATAAAGTGTATTTAAAAAATATGTCATGTATGTGTGTCATGTATTCGTATAGTGTAAAGCACAAAGAGGTTCTATATTAAAATGTCTTGCGTGGGTACATATGTCACTAAAAAAATATACTCCTTTTGTTTCAAAATAATATTGGTGTTTCCTTTGTAATAGTAGAGAAAATTTCAGGCCTCCATAGGACTATTCCTTCAATCCTCCAAAAGACCCTGAAATAGTGTTTTTTAGGGCTGAAAATTTGTTTTTTGCCCTATTTCCGCGTAGTAGATTCTGTTGTGACAGTGGCACAGGAACTGAAATTCATGAGTAAAAAATTAGTTATATATATATTTTAAATCTTAAGAAAAAAATTAAAAAATTAAAAAAAAAACAGTATGAAAGCTAACTATTTCGGCGAGCAGTCAGCTAAGTTGACTGCTCACCAGCAGCCACTTCAAAATTGCAGGCCAAGCTTGAAATAGTTTGGCCATGTCAATCTGGATCAGCCCTCCAAAGGGCTGCTTTTTTTTTCTAATGTTTATTAAGGAAACATCAATGTTATTTTGAGATAGAGGGAGTATAAAAATGAGACCATTAGTACATCGCAATTTTGATTTTTTTTATAAAGGTGGAGCATTCATAAATTGTCTTTTGAAGTAGGGATCGGGATTTTTACAAGAGTTAAACATTTGAAAACAATTTTTTAATTGTAATAAATAATTTTCCTTGAAAGATAAAGAGAAATTGCATCTATTTTCATTTTTAAAATTGATTGCATAGACGTGAAGGAAACATCCTTATGCCAATCTTTTCAGCAAGCATCTCTAAAAAAAGTTCCAAAATTTGCTCTATGAAGAGTTCAATGTGAGGTGTCATTGGACCAAACTTTGTAAAATAGATATCTCTATATTGTAACTAGATTTTGGCAAAGTAATTGTACTATCATGCTCAAATGTACTGATACGATGAATTTTGGCATCAACCTCAAGTTTTCATCCTTCTTCGTGCTGGCCTGCATTCTCCAAGCCGTCCATCTGGTGAGAACCTGTCAAGTTGTTAGACATTCTTGGCATATCAGGCGGTTCGAGAGCTTTGTGGTCAGGTTACTAGTTTGCCAAGATAGGGAGGATAAGAGGCGGGTGATGATCAAGGATTAGGTGGATCTCGGGGGGGAAAGAGGACCTAGGAGATCAGGAATAGAGTAGTAGAGAGACTTAGATGATTGGAAGCAGGATTCCAGTAGTTTCTATATTAAAGACTATCATTAATATATTTATGAATTCCATTTTATGTTTGATTGGTGTTTCATGAGTTGGGTTCCTTTGTTGTGCTTCATTTGGATCATGGTGTGAGTGAGTTTCATGAGTCTGATTCCATTTGCCGCGTTTCAATACCAAATAGTTATAGTGTAACTGTGTGAAGGTCAAATAACAAAATCTAACTCCAATAGTCCAATGCACCATTTATATATGTGTGAAGACAATTGCGCATGTAACTCAAATTAGTCAAATAATTTATATATGATATTTTGGAACAAAACTTCCACATATTTAGAAATGCATTGATGAACCACCAACTTCCAGAATAGAAACTACATGTGTGCAAAGCTTGTTTAGTAGTTGATGGTAATTGAAGCTTCTGAAGCATTGAAGCAATGATTGTGAATGGGGAGCTTTGTGAATATACAACTCATTGAATTTAGTTGCAATGTGATGAATACAAGTAATTGTATTGATTTTTTAGTTGAAATTGTTACACATAACTACATATTTTTGCCACAAATTTTGATTTTTTATTATACTGTAGTTGTTGACATACTAGCTCATAGTTGTTGCATGAGTCATATAGCAATGTGATTATGATTCATGTTGACTAGCACCATTGTAGGTTACTTCTTAATGTTAGAAGAGCACGGTAATATTGTAGGAATGAGCACATTTGGATCATGATTGAGCCAAATTTCAAATGTAATTAGCTAATCAAAGAAGATCATTTCTTTAATTCTGAAGAGATATCAAGAGTAAGATTCAATGTAGATTGCAAAAAAAAATGGTCTACAAGAGTGTGATAAAAGCATTCTCAAATATAAGATTGTCAGGAATCACCACATGTTCAATCCACGCGAAGCTAAAAAAAATTAATGAGGAAGACGAACAAACTCACGATGGATAATCTAATAAAGTTAAAGAAAGCTTCTTGAAAAGCTTCCCCGTAGTTTAAGTTTCCTAAAAAGTTTCTTAAGAAGTTTCCCAAGTAGCAAAAGCTTCTGGAAAACCCTCCTAGTTGCACTATAAGATATCCACGTTTTTGGCTGTGTTTTACCACTAACGTGCAATGTCTGTTAAAACATGAAGATGTCAAAGGACATCTAGCTTGATGAGGTAAATTTTTGTAGACGTTGTGGAGAACCTTGGCTTCTTATTGTAAATCCAAGTTGATGTTATCATTAATGCTAATGTTCTATTTGACATGATTGAAGACATACTGATGTTTTTTGGGATGTCCAATAAAACACACCTTGCCAAGTCAACAAATAAATTGATTTTTACTATGGATAAGTTAGTAAAGATAACTACAATCTATGATAAAATGTTGACTATATGAGAAAAATTTAGAAAAAGGGTAGCGACATGGCATGATTTGATAAAAAGGGAAAATAGATGGATGTGCAATATGGATGAAAAGAGATGATCTTTATCCAAGTGGGGTGCTAGGAAGTGAAACAATCCATGTGGGATATGTGAAGCAACATGATCCAAATGTCTGAAACAACATCTATATGTTTGAAACAATGTCGACTTACAACGATCAAGTTCCCATATTCTAATTATCCCATAGCTTTTGTCTCACCATGGACGGACAAACAATATAAATAGAACCTCTCTACCCTTCATTTTCAATAATTTTCAATGAATGAATTCCTTCATTTTGCCATCAAATTTCTTTGTGATGGTAGATGGTAAGTTTTCTTTAGTTCTTTTTTAATTCAACAATTTTGCTTGTGCATTTTGTTTTTTTATTTTTTAAATAATTTTTTTCTATTGACCTTGTCCTAGGGGAACGATATGCAACAATAAATGTTTCAAAAAATATCTAAATTGATGTTTCTAAAACAATATTAAATTTTTTTAAAACATGAAAGTGTACTAACAAGGCATGCCACATAAGATATTGATGGGTCTACGTCACTTTTTCCTGAATACATGTCATAGACTACGTCAACAACGAATATGATGAAATTTTTTTCTACATAGCACTGCCCGTCTACGTGGCGCTTACGTGGAGTTGAGCTGTTCGTCAAATGGTGCACCATGGGAACCTTCAAAGAACATATCATGAATGATGTCCAAAAAAATCCGGCATGTTTTTTTACTACAATTTTTTCAGCTACAATTTTTGCTTGTCAATTATAACGCATTTTAGGAGACATCTACACTGATGCTTGTCATGTGTGTCAAAATTGACGCCGTCTTGCATTTTTGCAGACATCCAAAAAAAATCAATTTTCTTATAGTGCTGGTATATATATAGGAATCAAGGCTGAGGTAGTTTCTAGTCTCAACAACACTTCTCTTGATCTTAGGTCTTGACTCTAGCTCTTGCCTTATACTTCTTGAACTCTAATATCAAGTCTTGTTATCTAAAACTCGTTTTGCCTTGTCTTGCATTCAATGTATCTGTTACAATTTTAGTGAGCGTCAACTCTTACTATAAGAAAATTGTGTTTTAGATGATGTTGAGTATAACAACCAATGTCTAAGGGAACGGATTTTAGGTGACGTCAATTGTAACAATCCCTAATTTTATATCAGCAATGAAGTATCCTAAAACATGGTTGGACATCATTGCTGATATAAAAACAAGGGTTGTTATCTTCGACGTCATTTAAAATACGTTCCTTTAGACATAAAAAATTGTGGTTTCTTATAGTATACACAAGTTAGAATTTGGCATTCAAATTGCAAAGAAGAATCCTTTTTGGAACTAGAGGCACAAAGAACAAAAGTTAGCCTTTGTGCAAGAGCTTAAAAATTGGATTGTATGACAGTGAAGGTTGATTATTTCACGTATTTGGAGCTATGATTCATCATTTGAAACTGGACAAAATTCACGTTAAATTTGAGTATGGCAGACTAGTTTAGATAAATTTAACTCACAATATTTAGTACCAATATTCAAGTTTGGTAGGATGTCAATTATGATAAGGGGTGCTTCATTGCAAGCAATGTGTGTTATTTAATCTTAATTCCTTCTACACAATGCACTACTATGGACTTTCTAGACATTGTGTGTAAAAAAGGATTATTGCCTAACTTTTACAACTATGCTAACCATAAGCAATTGATATTTATGTTGGATGGTACACCAATGCATACTATCAACATGATGAAAGCTTGCATCAAAGATATTGGATTAACCTCTAATGACCTGAGTGACTATTTTTTAAGTTGTTGCCTCTTGTTTTGAGTTGTTTTTTCAATAAAAAATATTTTTAGAAAATAAACCGTGTTAGAAATCCTATAGCAATAGTTTCAACAAATTTTGAGTTAAACTGTGCCTTGAAGAATTTTTAAAGTTCAATGGTATAGTGTAGTCACTATAAGAAAACCGTGTTTTAAGTGACGAGCCTTGATTTTTCTTGACGGATTTTAATAGGCTTCCAATGCAACAAACATATGTTTTTTGTCAATAAAAAAGGCCAATGTAACATCAATATTGACATTAAAACATGGATTTGTTGCATTGGACGTCTACGAAAATCCGTCAAGAAAAATCAGTGCTTGTCATCTAAAACGCGGGTTTCTTATAGTGAGTTTAAAGCTCATTTCTCTAGTTTTAATTTGGGCACGGATTGAAAAATTATCTAACCAATGTGATTGTTGTCCACCTCAAAAAAGGCAGATTCAAGGAGCTCAATAAGAAGACAAGTGTGCCATTCTTGTTTTTCTTACAATTACTATTTTCATTTCAATAACCACTATACATTGCAAGCTCTTCCAAAAATTACAAAATGACCAAAATATATGTTATAAATTTTAGATGAACATCTTCAACTCTCTTGTCTTTCATTGAGCAAAAAAGGTGGTCATTTTAAAATATTATCATTAAAATATGCTCCTTCAAACTGCACTACCCTACCTTGGTTTGCCATTGACCCAAATAAAGCTTCAAACTTAAATATCTACTAAATTGTGCAATCAAATAACATAAATTTTTTTGAGGTAATCACTCTTAATGTGAATTGCAAGATCCTATGGCTACATTCTATCCAATCTCAAGAAAAATGAGCAAACAAATTGCTAAAGTTCTACACATTAGGAGTAGAATTTTTGGAAGATAGAAAAATTGCTAAGCTTCGTGGGAATATAATTTTTTTTTCAATCAGTACCCTGAAAAAAAAGTTATGCCCAAATAAGCTCAAAACATGGAATGGGGGACAACAAAAAAAAATTTAATTTTAATTTTAATTTTAAATTTTTTTTCTTATAGATTATATTTTTGTCTATCTAAAGTCTTTTCATTTCATTTGGATTTTTTATGAGAAAGTTATGAACAATCTTGTTTTTCTGACACTTAGAGCATCTTCCTAAAAAAAATAATTTGTAGGATTTATTTTTGAATGCAATTTTTACAATTTTTCAAAAAAAAAGGGTCCCCAAGGTTTAGTTTTTTTTCTAGAACAATCTCACCATTGGAATTAGTGCTTTTTAATTCTATATAAAAGATATTAATATTTTAGATTTTCCTTGTATCTTGTACCTACTTCTATTTAACAACTTTTTTAATAATAAAATTAAGTTTTTTTTGATGATTTTTTTTTCCTAAATTCTCAACTCAATTCTCTACTATATAAATTTAAAGCTCAAAACTTTGTAGTGCAAAATACTTAAGTAAAAAATGTTCAAAGTCATAAAATCTAGTCCCACAAATGTGCTGAAAAACTTGTTTTTTTCACTTTAAGCGCAAATATCTTGCAATCTATGCGGTCAAAAATTCTGAAATTTTTTCCACATATTCTCATACCTTTTAGGTGTAAGATTCTATGGTTAGATGTGCAAAAAGAACATTTTTCAATTTTTTTTCTCTTTGCTATAAAAACGGCAATTTTGGGTGTTTTTTGGCAAAAAAAAGGCCTTGGGTCTTTAGGGGTTAACTACCATGGTCATAGAATTTGTCTCAAAATACTAACAAGTTTCATCATAACCATATTTTTGCCTCTTGAGATGATTGTGAGTCTACTAACTGCCTTTTTTGCATTCATAATCTTTTTGCATAGTATTAAAAAAAATGGGATTTTTAATACTATGCATAATCATATTCAATTCTTATGAAGTCTGAATCAAGTATACCAAGTTTCAATTTTTTTTTAAAAGCCCCCTTTATGGTGAATTGTTAAAATCAATTTTTATGGTTGTATATGAATGACAATAGTTGGTGATGAATTTTTTTTATTTAATTGTGAAGATATGTAGGGAACATCGATATGCACATCTTCCTTTAAATAAGCATTTCTAAAAAATTTCTCAATTCCCTTTAGGAAGAGTTCAATGTGAGGTACTATATGACCAAACTTTGTAAAAAAGATATCCCTATATTTTAGCTAGATTTTGCTCTTTGACCCTCTCATTGTAATTAATTTTGTACATTTTAGCATGATGGTACAATTACTTGCCCAAATCAAATTACAATAAAAAGCTATCTATTTTCAAGAATTAGAACATTATTACCTTAACATTGAAATCTCTATAGAGGAAATTATGAATCATTTTTGAAGATGCTTGTTGAAAGAAAGATGGATGGATGAATGTTTCCTACATATTTCTACAACCAAATTAAAAAAAATTCAATACCAATGTTTTTCAATGAATTATTATGTAAAAACAAGAAAATTAAATGAAAAAATTCACCAAAAATGGAGTTTAGTTTTTTTGAAACAAAAAATTTAGTATACTTGATTGTGATTGCATAAAAATTGAATGTTAATCGTATAAAATAAAATATGCCAATACTATTCTATATTATGCAAAAAATCTCTAAATGGTACAACAAACAGTTTGTAAATGAATTAGACCCCATTGTACATATATAAACATGAGTCCGATTCAAATGCAATGGCAATCATTGAGTTGGCATCTATTAATCACGTCCAAGTGAAATTGAGGGCAAGTTTATACTAGAGCCAGACTAAGGGACCAAAAATACTCCAGAGTACCCTACTTTAATTTGTTCCAATGACAAACCAAGATGAGTACAAATTTGAAACATTTTCATTCAAACAACCATACCATAAACATCAATGGACAAAGTCCAAAAGTGTATATAAAAAAGTTGTAGTGTATGATATGCTATACATTAGCATAAAAGTTTGAAGAAAAAATTAGTTTTGATTTGAAAAAAAAGCAATTTCAAGGTTAGCCATGTCCAAAAAAGTTTTATTATCATTGTCAATATCATCAAAAACTGCCAATTTGATGAACATCAGAGTAATTTTTGGTAATTTTTAAATTTTTAAAGATATTGACAATGATAATTAACTTCTTTTTTGGATTTATTGAATCAATTATGTGCATCATGAATTCTAGTCTATGGACAAAGAAATTGAATTTAAAAACGCATTATATGGTTGTGAAATATAAATCAAATGCATTGTCCAGTTCAACAAATATTTCAAATGCAAAGGCATTAAAATGTAGCAATGGTCCATACTGCAATTAATTATGCACTCTCTACAATGGCTAATGTTATCCCATGCTCTCAATTCACAAAAAAAATTCAAATATTGTGAGAACCAACATCATTTGCATGTTGGTCAAGCTGTTGGTATTTTAAATTCTATAAATGTCAATTTCCTTCAATTTTTGTGTACAAACAATCTGAAATGATGTATACCAATATGCCAAGCACAAATTTTTTTTTGGATTTCTAAGAAACAATTGACAAAAGATAAAGTAACTCCAAATCATGTTGAACAAAACTGAGTTTTAGACATGGCTAACTTTGAAATTGATTTTCTTCCAAATCACAACTAATTTTTTTTCAAACTTCTATAATAATGTGTAGTATGTTGCATACTATAACTTTCATATATACGCTTTTGGACTTCGTCCATTGATGCTTATGGTATGGTTGTTTGAATGAAAACGTTTCAAATTTGTACTCAGTTTGGTTTGTCACTACGGTAGGAGGTCCATAAAGCGACCATCTAAGTGCTGAAACTAAATTTTGGAGAGGTAAAACATCTTGAAATAGTTTTCAATAAATTTTTCTTGGAAGACAAGTGGAATTGACATCTAACCCAAGTCGTTTCATATTTTTTGAACCTTTGTAGAAATAGTTTTAAATTTTTGAAGTTGGAAAAAAGTGGTCATTTGTAGTCATCAAAAGCGACCACCTCCTGAATTGTGCATAGTTTGTACATGAAAGAAAGCAAAATGTACTTCTGAGTCATGTTCGCTTTTAATGCTTGGTCGGAGTTTGAGCCTCGTACCTTAAAGATGTGACCGTGTAAAGTGAGACTGTAAGGCAAAAAAAATAATGGCACTTTGCATGACCTTAGTATAAACCCAAGAGAAACCATAGCCAAGTCATATCTATAGGCCTTGGCCAAAATGTAAGTTATACTGAACTTGGACCACGTCTATCTCTCCACCAATCGCTGATAATGCTAAAGTAGATCAACCTATTACCACCCTGATTTGCAATTTGACTATCTTGGGGCCAATTCCATGAGAGACATATATTTTTCAAAGGTGTGCGCATGTTTCATGAATCAAACCCAAGTGAAATTATAATTTTCTGATCAAAATTGTAATTTCTGTGAATTTTTGAAGCGTTTAACCCTAAATTACTAAAGCACCCGTGACTAGGGTCATAAACGCCCTAATAACAACCCATAACCACCTTCTTATGTCCCTATAAGCATCTAGGTATTCACCAATCAGCTATTGCCACATTACCCTAAATGATATTAATGCACTGATTTTGTCAGATTTCCAGATAGAATTGGCTCACTTCTGGACAGATTTGGATGGTGGAATGGGTGAAAATGGGGCCAAAAACAGGGTGGCGGAAATGGGTTGGAGACGGAATTAGGCTGGTCTACCTTAGAGGGCCTTCAGTTGGTGTAAACCGACTCCACTCCACTCCGGGTCCACTGGCTCCTGTGAGTGCAGTCCCTTTGTGACCACCTGGTGTCTCTTTGGATCCAGGTCATTCCGTCATTGGAGTTCATTTTCTGGCTGTTTTCTAATCGTAAAAATTCGGTGATATTGTACTGTACTGTACAGTACTGTAGCTTCTAGACCCTGTTCATGTTTGCCTTCGGCGTGACGGTGACGGTGACGGAGACGGTGACATTCTTAGACCCTGTCAAGTTTATCCCTGGAATCCCGAGAAATCCCCACTAAATTAGGCAACCAGACAAACTTAGAATCAATTTCTAAATCGGTGGACTTTTTTTAGCGCAAAGCATTCGATGCAAAGTGGAACCTCGAGGAACTTGCAAACAGCAAAGAAGCAACATCATTATGTGAGCACCGGGTGACCGGAAGCGTTCCCATGAGTTGTGTCGAGAATTTGTTGGTAAGATCTGGTTAACTTAGGGTGGGGTTAGTGGATTCTTGAGTGCGAGAAGCATGATCGGTTGCACAAGTTAGAGTAGTCAACTGGCATCATTTATTGCATTAGATATTTAGATCTAACAATTGTTGGAATGGTCTCAGGCGACGCAAAATGTGAATCTTGGGAAGTACTTCAGATTGGCTTCCATCTTTGCAAGCACAAGTTTGAATTGGTGGAGAATCTGGTGGTGAATTTGTATTACTAGGGTTCAATTCTGTCTTTAGTATATATGCGTTTACTAGCAAACAATTTTCTGGGAGTCAATTCTATTTGCCAGACCTGATGCAGAGTTTCGGTGTGGGTGTATCTCTGCCACTCAAGTTTCTAGAACCTGCAAGCGTGTGAAAAATGATCAGGATGCGAGGCTATGTGTCCCAAGGCAAGTCCAGGCTCGCACGGTCTCGATTCTCAGTGAAATTGGATTTGCCACGCAAATGGCTTCTATCACTGTTGGCTTCTTCCGTGATCTCCATCTTTCTCCTTCTTGCAAATCTTAGCTTGGGATTCCTTAGGGATCATCACGCTATTATCACATCGCAACCAGCCTCAGACTCTGAGCACAAGGAATTCCAGCGTCAGGCGACTGGGGACGCTCATGTACAGCCGGCTCCGCCCAAGCTGGCTTACTTGATCTCAGGTACTAGCATGTTTTTTTTGCATTCTTCGCTGGGTAGTTCAAAGAATTTGGTTGAAGTACCAATTATAGCATGTTCTGCATAGTACTTTTGTTCTTTTGGTAGCTACTATACAATTACTGGCAGTTTACAATAAATTTGGTCAATTCTGCATAATACTTTTATTATTTTGGTAGCTACTATAATTCAATTACTGGCAGTTTACAATAGATTTTGGCAAAATCGGGAACATGGCAGAGTGCACTAGTTACACGGTGCACCCCACAGTTTAAATATGCCGTGAGCAGTGCGTGTCGCCGTGCATCCATCAGGCTTTACTGAGTGAGATTTCGCTCCAGATTTCGTTGAAATCTGGCTAGATAATAGCATGCTTCTCCTCAAATTTCATATAGCCTTGTAGCTAGACCAAAAAAGTGTGTCGAAATCCGGGGGTATTGAGCCCAGAAAAGAATGACTGACAGGTACCAAAGGAGACGGGGATCGGACGATACGGACGTTGCAAGCTTTGTACCACCCGCACAATTACTACCTGCTGCACTTGGACCTGGAAGCCCCTGCTGAGGAGCGGAGAAAGCTAGCCAGGTATGTGAAGGAAGAGCCGGTGTTTAAGGAGGCGAAAAATGTGTTCATGGTGGAGAAGCCGAATTTGGTGACCTACAAAGGACCTACCATGATCGCTTCCACATTACATGGGGCCGCTATTTTGCTCAAGAAAGCCAAGGATTGGGATTGGTTCATCAATCTGAGCGCTTCGGATTATCCCCTCGTTACTCAAGATGGTGAGTTGGATTCAGCTAAGGTCCATGTTTTGGGTTTGGATTTTTAGGGTTTAAGTTTGAGGACGGTTTAGGGTTTAGGACTTTAGGATTAACACCTTAGTACTGGAATTTAGAGTAGATACCAGTAGTCCACTTTGGGCTCATAATTAATTCTGGGTTCATTTTTGCCGCTACAGAAGTGGAAGGCATGGGTTCTAGTTTTTAGTAGGCCCCAAATGATTGTAAGCCCTAGATATACTACCCCCTTGGCAAAGAGTTTTCAAATCGCAGTCGAGAGTGAGCTCTTTCTGCAGAAGAGAACTGGAACTTGAAATTTGACACTTCGTACTGAATCCATCTATTGGCTGGGATTGCAGATCTTCTTCATGTTTTCTCTTACCTGCCTAAGGACCTCAACTTTCTTCAGCACACAAGTGACATGGGCTGGAAAGAGTACGTACCCAAACTTTTCAACATATTGAAATTTTTTTGGTGTGTGGTCTTGTTGGTAGTCAAAAGTGGATTCTAGATCATCTTAGAATGCATTTCTTTTTGGATACCATGTGAATCATAAACTATGAATTTTCAAAGTGTTGAAAATAAGTTTTTTTAAAATCAACCAAAGAATCTCATGAATAGTGGGAATTTATTTTAGGTAAGAATTGGTAATGGTCGATTTTAGAAAGCAGTCAAAATTAGGTGATGCGACTGTAGTTATGACCCCAATTGCATCTCAATGTACTCCCCTTCTTTATTTTAGAACTTAGATTTAGGATAGTCATATTTATCTCACGAAATTTATGTTACATGAAAAAACTAGATTTAGGTTCAGAAATGGAGCAAGTTATACATTGTGATGTAATGAGCTAGGGGTCACAATTTGGTTTTCTTACCTTATGCAAGTTAAGCATTAAGAACTAAGTCAATGAAATGATATAACCACTTAGGTTAATTTCTAGAGCATGATTGCAAAGTCTTGTTGGCATGCATCTAAGGGAGAAGCACTCAAAACAATAGTGTACCCAATTGTGATAATTTCTGTACACGGTCGTCATTCTAGAACGTAAATCTAGGTACATGCAGTAGATAGCTTATCATTTTGGTCAACAAACAATAAGCTATCAATTGAAGTTCTAGAATGCTTCTACTGTGTGTAGAAATTATTGCAATTGGGTACACTGTTGATTTTGGGGGCCTCTCCCTTGTAGTCTCTGACTTTTAAATGTTTGACAATGTTCTCTTGTTTCAATGCTGAATGGCAATCCACATGGTTTATTTGAATATGCACAGGTTTGAGCGAGCCAAGCCCATCATCGTCGATCCTGGACTGTTTCAGAAGCAGAAGACCGATATCTACTGGGCCGAACAACAACGAGCTATACCTACTGCATTTCGTTTGTTCACAGGTGGGTCTTTATCTTCTAACCTCCAAATTCTTGAAGCGGTGACTGCAAATTATAATATTTCAGAACTGAACTTGTTGAACTCCCCCATATTGATGAACAGAGGACATGATCGAGCCCAAATTTCTTGAGCATTTAGACAAAGAATGGAAGTCAATCAAATTTGCATGGTCAATCAAATTTCCTTGTGCCCCTGACAATCAATTGTATTTAGTAACTGAATGAAATACCCCCAATAGTCTAATTGAGCCTCCAACAAACTCAAATTTGAGATCAAATCCACAATCTCAATGCAGACAAGTCTCGTTAATTAGGTCAAGTATAGAATTACGCTTCAGGTTGCACATCTTGAAAGTTCCAAAGTAGTGGAATACACCATTGTACCAAAAATGATGTTTTGAAGGATGTGACAAGGTAGGTACACTGAAAATCGCATTGTGTCGAAAGCCCCATTTCAAGAGATCCTCATTTTGTGTACATCTGCTAAATCAATATTAACCTATTATTGAAGAATCAAATTTAGAACATCTACCAATAAATCGTTGACTCTTTATAGCTTTTGCATACGGTATCTAAATGTTGCATTCTTTGCTGGCGTTAGAACCTCCTTTCATTTGCCAACGAGAAATTAAAATTTAACCAATCCAATAATAGTAACTGGGCACAGTAGAAAGAGTGGTGCTTTGGGGGTGTCCCTACCTTCAAATTTATTCAATTTTCAAGAGTTGTAATTTAAGTTGGTGTTCAAATGTGGTTTTAATAACAAGGCTCGAGCTTTCTCGTTCCCTAGTCCATATTTGTGAAGTGGAAAGAGACCATGTGAATGATCATGATCTATTTAGTGTGTTTGTCATTGTCACCCATGGAAGCAACAGTAAGAAAAACAAGTTCTCAGATGAAAAGAATCATTTACAGTATGATGCCAGTGGGTTCAGTTTTTCGGTTTCTTGTCTGAAGCTTACTTGTGCAATGTGTTGATACCTTAATCGCAATTTCCAAAGAGTTCGAAGTTGGTGAACATTCAAAATGTGGTGCTTGTGGTGTGTGTGTTCAAAAATGAGTGTGGTTTGTGCTTGGCATGGACGGTTCTCAGGAGGACCTGCACGCTGCTGCTGTACTTGGTGTCGAGAGTGGGGTTGACGAGGGTATTAAGAATGAACTTAGAAGTTAGATATACCTTTGGATTTGATTCACTTCGCTACTGTAACTCCTACTACCAAGCTGAATGTCACCATTAGGTTGGCAACCCAGAATCGTACATTGACAATGGCATTGACGATTAACTGGTTTTGGTCTATCTGTGTTTCCCACTCAGGCAACATACCGTAGTTTCTAGAGCTTTTAGCATCTGAATGTCACCATTTTTGGCAATCAAGAACCGTCCATGGACATTGACGATTTGCTTGGTTGTGGTCTGTGTGTTGCCCACTGCTCAGGCTCCGCTTGGACAATCCTCACCCGTCCCTTCCTTGAGTATTGCAATGAAGGCTGGGACGCCCTCCCCCGCACGCTCCTCCTCTACTACGCCAATTTCGTCTCCTCTCCCGAAGGTTACTTCCACACCGTCATCTGCAACACGCCTTCTTTCCGCAACACCACCGTCAACCACGACCTGCACTTCATCGCATGGGACTGGCCCCCGCAGCAGCACCCCTTGACCCTCACGCTCCGCTTCTTCCCCGACATGGTCGATAGCGGAGCCGCCTTCGCACGCAAGTTCAACAAGGACGACCCCGTGCTGCACAGGATTGATCGGAAGCTCCTGAAAAGGAGGGCGGGGGGGTTCACGCCTGGAGGGTGGTGTGTGGAGAAGGACGGGAATGGGAAGGACCCATGTAGCGTGAGGGGGGATCCGAAGGTGTTGAAGCCGGGGCCTGGGTCAAGGAGGCTGGAGGAACTCGTGATCAAATTGCTCGCGCCGGAACAGTTCAGGGCAAGTCAATGTATAGGGGCGTGATTGAGAGGGTGGGAGTTTTGGGTGAAATTTCTGGTGGGGAAAGTGAAGAGGGTTCCAAAGCATCCAAAAAGGTGTGATTTGGACAGCAAATGAAAGAGTTACAAGGGTTCAAAGTTTTGCTGGTAGATAATCTAGAAGTGACCATCATGAGTTTTGATTGCGAGTTACAAGGGTTCAAGGTGACCACACCTGATTGGGACGTCGTTTTAAGCGAATGCAACAATTACAAGGGTTCAAGATACCGACACTTGAGTGGGGCGTTTTAAGCGCCGAGTGTATTGGGGTTGTTGGATTTTTGAAATTTCTTGTTGGTAAATCAAAGAGGATTCCAATGCATCCAAGAATGCGTGTTTGGACAGCAAATGCACCAGCTACAAGGTTCAAAGTTTTGGAGTAGATCATGTCGAACTGACACAAATTTTGATTTGCAATGCTTCACAAAATCCACGTGTACTTATTGTGAGATTTTGGAGTGTTGCGTTTAGATAGGTGTCACGATGAGGTGTGGTTACCTTATATGACATGAGATTGTTGAGCGAGGTTGATAGTTTCCAAGAATCTAAGGAAAATTGCATAATATTCTACCTGTCAGTGACTGGAAATTGTCATGAGTTGATGGTTGAGTTGTTTAGGATGTATAAATTAGTGCTTTAAGCTTAGAGTTTAGAAAGTTTCGTCCATTTCTTCCTCCACATTTGATAGGATTCAGGGTGTTGGAGGACATCGTGTTTGTAGCAGTATTGTTGAGAACTTTTGATAAAATTTGTGGTCAGAAGTGCCTGAATAAATTACTCGTAATTGCCAGTTCTTTGTCCCTACCATGAAGTGTAATCAGAAAAGGATATTTAAAAAGAGATTCTCTTAATTTGCAAGAGTTTTACAGTTATTAAGCTTCAGACAGCTACCAGCATAACCATTTTTTATTACTTTTTTGAAAATGACATTGTAGAGTATCACGCATGCTTCTTTCACCATCACAGATTGTGATTGTACTACATTTGCCACAAATTCGAACCATATTACAGTCGTTTTGGAGAACCTCAGGCTATCAGATTTAAGATATCAGGGAATAGTTTACTTGAGAATGTGAGGAGATGCAGTGCAAACACGCAGGCAGCTTCATTATGCATAACTTTGTGTAGTGGACACGCGATTGCTTCCGCTCTGCACACATTCGTTCAGTGATTCCTTGAATGTAAATTGAGAAGTTTTCCTTGAAAAGCGTCACTCAAAATATACCAGCACCATATCTGGAGATCTCTATGCCATGATAATTACCAAGACGAACATACGAATAAGATTCAAAACTTATGTTTTAAATTACTCAATTTCTAACTACCATTATATAACAGAGAAATAGCGTTGCATGGCAATACAGTTCTACACAATTTCACTCAAAATTGGCTCCCTCCAAAGCACAAATATGAATGACACGAAAATAATTCAACTAGTGCAATCACCACTATTCTCTCAAATGCCAGGAGCAATAGCTGAGCCAGGGGCCTGGACAGCGCCGGCAGCTTGCTGGGTGAGTCCCGCGTTGGTTTGTGGGGGGGCATTGCCCAACTCAGTCACCTGCTTGATAGAACCGTCGTGAGGAGCAGCCTTGCTCTCGGCGATATCTTCCTTGGCTTGCCCCACCTCCCGTGCATTCTCCACCTAAGCGAATTTCCATTAAATTGTCAATTTTTTGTTGACAAGGGAATTCAAGACAAAGCTTGAATCTAGACCTCTCCTAGATTATAAAGAAAGAATTAAGTCTTTGTGCACCACATTTTTGGCAATTGCAAAATCTTTGCCTAAAGGAATTCCATTAACTTGACGATTTTTTTGACGAAACTGCAAAGATTTAGGCATAAAGCTTAAATCTAGATCTGTCCAAACTTTCAGAGATGAATCACTCTTGCACATCACAACTTTTACCACTTGGAAAATTCCCTAAGCATATCTTCGGATGCGGAACTTTAATCAATTAGCACTTTTTCGTTGAAATGGAAACTATACGAGGACTGCCAAGTACGGAGTATAAAACTTGAATTCTAGACCTCTGCTAGTTGTGAAACCACTGTATAGTACTGTACAGTACATAAGTGTATCGCGTTTTCGGCAATGGAAAACTTGAAATCTTTGCCCGAGAGAAATTCATCAAATTGACACTTTTTTCATTGAAATGGAAAAAGGTTTGTGCAGTGCTAAGTCCGAAACTTTGAATTCTACACTTGTCCTAGTTTTTGAGGGAGAAGCCCCTTGTCCGCGTCGAACATTTACTGCAATTGGAGAACTGGTCACAAGAATGACTGGATGGAGTTACTTACCTGCTTGAGGTCCTTGGCCTTCTGAGCTTCCGCCTGCCTCTCGTGCTTCCTCTCTTTGGCTTCCAGCTTCCCAGCCTCGTCGTGCGCCATCGCTTTGTCCGACTTCTCAGTGGCCGAAGCTTTGGTTTTGTCCATCTTCTCCTCCACCTTCGCCGTCACGTTGCCCAGCTTCTCCTTCGCGTCGGCAGCCGCATGCTTCATCATCTTCACTGCTTGTCTATAAATGACTTCCCAAAGAAAACACGGACCACAATTGGACACTCGCTAGAATGGCTGCTTTCACAGAACTCAGAAACCAGCAACAACAAGGGATTGAATTTATGGATTGTCAGACAGGTGAAGCTAGAATCAAATTTGAGGTTGACGCAGTTTGTTCTTGTAGTTTTCAGATTGTTGAGATTTTTGGGAAATGAAGAAGATTGATGTGGGTGGAAGCCATGTGAACTGGCATGTGGCATGATCGTGGACTGCATTGTTGTGGTAAGTTTGTAGACACATGTGTCACTCTGCTTTCTACAACATGTCTCTTTGACTGCGGGCTCAGGAGCTTTTGAAGTTTGAACTCGAAGTGAAGGTAAGGTAACTGACATTAAATCGCACAGTTAAGCAATTTAGTATGATTCAGCATGGTTTTCATTGATATATTGAAAAAAAATTGTGGGGTCCCATTGGTAGTCAAAAGGGAATTCTAGATTCTCTTAGAATGCATTTTTCGAACATCGTGTGAATAAACTACAAATTTCCAAAGTGCTGAGAATAGGTGTACCCAAAAGCAATCATAGAATCATATGAAGAGTGCTTTTAGGCAAGAATGTCCATTGTGCGATTTCAGGTGTAGTTACCTTAATCTTTGAGTGCTTGATTTAAAGATAATAAGTTTGCTTTCAAAATTTTATAAAAAGTAATTATATTGAAACTTCTCCAAAATATCTGTAACATTGATTCACGTAGAGTATTTCATCTTCTTTCCGTTAAAATACTTCATGATTCAACTTGAAGCTTTCTCAATAAATATTAATAGGATGAAGTGAACTTTGTGCAATATTCAGCATCCACTAAGTTGATGGTTGAGTTGATAGGGATGAAGGTATGAGCACCTGTTGTTGCAATTGCACAAAAAGTGTTTAAATTTGAAATAAGGAATGATGTGTGCAAGTAGAAATGAAGGCCTCTTTAAAGGGGAAGAATAACACTTTGGTCTAAAATAGAGAGATATTTGTACTTAGTAATAAGAAATAGACAAATGTCTTGATGAAATCATAATGTGTATATAGTCCAAATGTAGATTTTTGAATTCAATTGGATCAAAACCATTATTAAGTACAAATACATTCTAGACCATTGAATACCTACAGACTTCCAGTTTTCAAAAAAATTAATATAGATTTAGAGACAAAATGGTAATTGTTAATTTTTAAAAAATAACTATTTATTTACAAAGGGCTTGTCATTTGATTGAATCTATTATTTGTGTAGAAGGCCACTTTTTATTAGTGATTTTTTATTGAGAATATAACAAAATAGTTCAACAATGAAAAAAACCCAATAAAAGCTATATCAATCATAAATGGATTCAAGGCTTTTTGATCAATTGCAAACATATAGAAAATATATAAAAATAATTTCAGTATTTTTGCGCATTTGCAATTTAAAGATGCCTCTATATTGTTGCCCTTTGACTTTTTTCACCAAGGAGGGCAATCCCCTTTGGCCTCTTCATTTACCAATTGCTTGCAAATATGATGGATTATTGATCTAAAATGGTACATTGGCTTATTGCATGTATTTCATTAAAAGAATCAAGCGTACATACAAGAATATGGATGTTAGTTCTCACTAAAAATGAGCCTTGCACAATGCACTAGTGATAAAATTGATAGAACCTAGAATAGAGGAAAATTTAATAAATAGATTGAAAATGGCAAAATCCACAAAATGATCTCTAAAATGATTGCTAATACCACTTTACAGCAGATTAATTGTCTATCTAGTATTTTGGTACCACCACCCACTTCTACCAAAGTAGAACTTATGAATAGCAACAGTGATGATGGTAACAATCAAAAACTAATGTTACTTTTAATTTTAGAAATGCCACATTAGGTGCACCTATAAAAATTGAAAGTTTGGAATGAACCAATTACCAAATCCACCTATCATAGCAGACATAACCATAAAGAAGAAGGTTAAAAAAGCATGAATTGCGAGGTAAGCTATTATTAACACATTATGATGTTGATGATTTCCACCAAGAATTTGACCAGTGAATTTGATTTCTAGGCTATGCTAATTCCATACAAAATAGTATGTAAAAGCATTAGAGAAAAAATCAGCCCTCCAGAGGGCTGTTCCATGGACCCCTTTAGTATTTGAAATTTAGTTTTGAGGGGCTGAAAAAATATTTTTTCCCCTATTTCCGCGCAGCTGAAGTTGCTATGACAGTGGTGCAGGAACCTAGATTTTTGAATAAAAAAATATTAAAAAAACTAAAAAATTAAAAATTAAAAATTTGCAAAATTTCATTGTTCCGGCGAGCAGTTATACACTCTGATTGCTCACCAAGGGCACTTTTTCAAGTTGACAAGCCATGCTTGAAATAGCATGGCAGGTCAATTTGAAACGGCCTTTTCAAGGGTTGATTTTTTCTCTAATGTTTGTATCCATCTCTCTAGCAATGAAACCAAAAATGCAATGTAGAGTCCCTATATCTTTATGGTTTGTGAAAACAACCATCTTTGTACAACAACTGGTCATTTCAGAACTCCTTCTTTCAATAATACCTTACTTTGTTGAACTAGCTTCAATTGATGCCTTTGAAATTTAATAAAGTGAGATTTATCACAAACTGTTTTGCAAAAACATGTCACTATCTTTTCTTGTAAATTGCTATCCGAATTGCTGCAAAAATGCTTAAATAGGTAATAGTGTTTTCAACTTTTGCTCCACTTGTTGGCATAACACATCTTGCATTGTTTATTTGCACTTAGGTGCACAATGTGTAAGCAAATTATTTATACAAGATTTAACTCTGACAACAAAGTTTTTTGAGAATTCATCAATTGTTATAGCTCTAAAAGAAGAGCTTTGCTTTGCACATTAGAAGTAGCTTTTAAAGTTTCTTTGACTAAATATAACAAAACCTACAAAACTTAAAGCTACAATAATTCCTTCATTTTAAATTGAGACTTGTTTTGAACTTAAAACACTAATAATTAAAATAGGGAATATAATGATTTTAAGCCTTGTTGTATTTTTCTTTTTTCATAGTCTGTTCTTGATATTCATTAGAATGTTCATTTATCCTCGTAAAACATAGATTTTGGTAAGGGTTGTGGTTCAATATGACACTAAAGAAGTTTTATGATAAGTAGGACTTATAATTGAAAGTGTGTTTTTATCACTTGTGAGACACTAATTTCTCCCAATGGTAGGATCCACCCACTAATCAAATGCAACATGTTGAAAGAAAAGAATGAGCATTTAAAAGGTGGATTCAAAAATTAAAACTTGTCTAATGATTTCTCCCAACTTCCTCTTTTGAAGGTTAGACTGTGCCTTCTTTGACATCTTTATTAGTTGTTGATATTAGGACAACCTTAATAATGGGTGCTCATTCCCACATCAATGCAATGAACAATGAACACAAATCCTTGTTTTTCATTTTGGAAAAGTGTTCAAATGACCTGAACGAGTCCTAATCTTCTATCAAAATCTTCAAATTTTTATTCATAACTTTTTCAACATCCATTACCTAGTATTGAGTCAAATGAAAAATGGCTTGAATAATTGTGATTTTTCAATTCAATACAACCATGAGATATCATTAAAAGTGACAAGGTTGGCTTATAAGATTCTATGTATGCCAAATCTCTCTCATTTCATTACAATGGTTTCTAACATGCAACTTTTTCATTTAACATACCCTTAAAGGACGACGAGTGACCCTAGAAATCATCCCTTTTCATTATTGTGTGACTCAAAAGCTTAAAAGATTGCAAAAGAACTCATTGGAAGTCAAATTATTGTAGAAAACCTCCCCTTACCGGAACAAAATTCCAAGGATGAATAGTTGAACTTCTGTCCTATGAGAAGAAATCCTTGTGATCCATCGGATGCCAAACGTCCGTGTCAACGTTTAAGGGTTAAGGTAAGGGTAGCATGTGAGATGATAATGACATACCATTGGTTCACTTTATATCCTTCATTTTTGTTTGGTGATCATGTACTCTTTCCTCTACCAACCAACACCTTATTTATAAGAACTTCCTGATTCAGAACCAATACCCACTATTCCAATTCTAGGTGTGATTCTGATTCCCAAGGATTCTAGAAACCATTCTTAAGACCCTTATGCAACTTGTTTCAAATACTGCAAGCCCTTGGTAGCTTCTGTTCATTGCATGAAACTAACTGTGAGCAAATAAAGGACCAATGCCTGTCCCTGTATCTAATTTTCCGGTAAGCATCTGCAATCACTGATGAAACTCTTCCTGCCAGAGAAGCTTTAATCGGCTTCAGTCTTGGAGCCACTTCAGGACGCCGAACAGGATGTACTATTGTTAACTGGGGTGACACTCTTAATATGGAAAGAACTCGTATATCTAAACAAAACCTGCTTGATGAGCGGACCAAACTCACGGGCTCAAAGATCAGTCTCAGGCATGATATATTTGTGTCGTCCACAACGGTCACATGCATCAGGAGCTTTCGGAGGGGTACGATCTTCAGCATGGAGCTTCATGCCGGGCAAATCGAGCTCAAGAACCTCACTCAATGCCTTGCTTGCTTGTGCTACTTGCTCTCGTCTGCATCGCCATACACATCGTCAAAATTTAGACACACAAAGAAAAAAATTCACCTGAAGTAATAGCTTGGCTCAAAAGTGTTCATAGAAGTTAAGGAATAGGAAATTTGCATTCATATAACTACCTAAATATACAAGCATAGATAATAACATCAAAATTCTAAGATCAATATAGGGCACATTCACTGCATCTGGTTGGGGAAATTCACTTCCAATATTTCAGACACTACATGCAAAGAAATATAAGGTGCAGTATAATTATTGAATGTCAAATGTGGAAACCCTTCCAAGTGCTCACATATGAAAAATAAAATTATTTTGGAAAGATTCGTAAAATCTTCTCAGCAATTATAGGATATTTTAAGACAGTTCCAATTATGATGTATTACTTGTACGGTTGACCCAAAATACCCTGTAGTTGCACGTGTTTTCATTAAATTACAAAGAGTGATTTCCCCGAGATTGAAGTGTTAGAAATTTACTTGATGGTGAGAGGCGGTGACAGTCGAATAATATTCCCATGTGTAGGTTTGGCTAGAATTCCACGATTCTTCAACCCGATACACACATCATAAGCTGAAGCATTGCCCAAACCTGCCTGGTGTAGCACCACAGCATTCAAAAGTCCGCGACCACGGACTTCTTTGATCAAATTGGGATGTGATTTTTGTATGGCTTGTAGTTGCTCTCTAAATTCTTCTCCCACCTTGTCTGCCCTGTTCACATTATGCATATCAGCACAACTAATACTCGTACACATCCTTTTGAGTTTACGCAAGAGATTTCTACTTCCACTTAAACACAAGGAAAATTCCATTCCACCACATAAATCTAACCCACCGAGGGAGGAAATGCAACACCACATAGTCACATTTAAGGATATAAAAATTCAGAAGCAGGAGGCGGCCGAAAATTTCTAGTAGTTTACTTTAGGAAATTCTTCAAGAATGTAAAGAAAAAGAGGAATTTACCTTTCACAGAGATTTTCCTGTGTCACCACTTCCAAGGCGGCGATACCCACAGCACTCGCCAACGGATTTCCTCCAAAAGTACTGGAATGTATCACAGAGTAAGCGCGTATTATTGGCTGAATTTTCATCTGCTATGGAGCGACGTATGCAAAACCTACTCATTAACATCCAGAATGTACATCATCAAATGACACTCACGAAATTATACATCCATACACTTGGACAACATCATACGTACCTGCCATGTTCGCCTGGTCTGATGCACAACATGATGTCCGCATCTGCGAGGACTGCACTTACAGGCAACACTCCTGCTCCTAACGCCTTCCCCAAGATCTGAAATATGCAACTCGTAAGTTATTATGTTTTCGAACACGATCGATTCCTGAAAAAGTAAGAATAAAATGAAAGATGCAAAAGCAAACTGACAAAACGGTGATAATTTGCCAAGTGGATAAAAATGACTAGACCTACCACAACATCAGGTCGAACATCCTCCCAGTCGCATGCCAAGAGACGCCCTGTACGTGCTATCCCTGTTTGAATCTCATCAGCTATCATCAAGACATTATGCTTCGTGCATAATTCCCTGACCGTCTTCAAATAACCATCTGGCGGCATGACAACCTGTGCACATGTCAATCTTCTTGTGATGATTTCTGTACAGCGTATGGATGCATGGCAACATGAACATGTTCGACTAAAATAGGAACAATGCTTCGACTATGTTCGGCTTAAAATCGATCAATGATTCGGAACTATATTTCTGGTGCAAGAACTATAATTTCTGTAGCGGTAGTCTTATCTCTGCTCAACGTAAACCCTCACCCTCTCTGTTTGGCACAGTGCCGTCCCACACTTGGAATCCCGGCTAAACTCGTATTTTGTCTTGCTTTAATACGCACTGTCACTCTTCCAAATAACTGGCTATTATAAAGTAGAAGTAGAACGAAAAATCTGATTTGCAAGCATACCCCAGCTTCTCCTTGGATGGGCTCGAATAAGAATGCAGCTACTTTGTCTCCAGTCTCTGCAAGTTCACAACCATACTCTCATTTAGTGAAGTTCTAAAAATTGCAAACCAAGTCCAAGAATCCAGCTTCCAGCTGAGCCATAATCCAATCTTGAATTTGCAAGAAGTCGATATTCGATTGGAATAAAGTAGCGAAAAAGTGTCATGAGAACTCATATAGTCATTCTAACCTTCAAGCAGTTTTGCAAGGGCCTTAGCATCGCCGAAGTCCACCTTCACATGACCACCGAGCGCTGGTCCAAAACCACGTGTAGCCTCATTATCGCAGCTCATGGAGATTGCTGCCATTGTTCGGCCGTGGAAACAACCACAGCATGAAATGATCACAGCCTGATACTCATCAAGCAGTACATATAACTCAGATTCATATGAAGCTTTCACCTCTACAGGACCAAGGATTCATGATTTGAAAATGATCCATTCAATCGACCGTACTGTGAAAACATAATTCAGATAGCGACACATTTTATATCACCTACTCAAAACTGCTAAAAAAAACATGAGACCCAATTTCGGATCTGTTTCTTTAGGGGTTCATATGGGGAAAACGTAAGAAACAAACGCTCTTGTTTATCAAGAACCAGAAGACACAACTACTGAAACCGAAATTTGTCACTTCAAAACAGAGCTCAAGCTACAAATTCAATCAGGATTTTGTTTTGCACAATAAGAACCACAAAGAACGAGAAACATTACAAGCGATGTACCTCATCCTTGGGAATACCCTTCTTCTCATAGCCCCACTTCCTAGCCAATTTGAGTGCGGTTTCGACACCCTCAGCACCAGTGTTCATAGGCAGTATCATGTCGTATCCAAACATGGACGTCAGCATCTTGGCAAATATAGGGAACTTGTCGTTATGGAATGCTCGCGAACTAAGTGTCAGATGTTGTGCTTGATCTATCAAAGCATCCACGATCTTTTGATTGCCATGACCCTTTCAATCCCAACCAATACAAAATAAGAAAAATAGGAAATTATGCGAAACACGCGATTGGTATAGAGAAAAATCATACTCACGAATCCCAGAACCAAACACAATGCAACATAGTAAGATAGACAAACCTGTAATCTGCAACTCAAATTTAAACATAACCTTCCAAAAAGTACCTGATTCACGGCAGAGTAAGCGGAAAGGAAATCCAAGTACTTGCGGCCTTCAGGATCCCACACCTCGACATCCTTAGCCTTTGCGAACACCACCGGTACTGGATGGTAACTGGGCAGTCATGCACACAATTACAAACGAGTGCTCATATTACTAAACGCCCCACTTACACTTGTACATAAAAGCCGTTGGGAACCTGATTCTGTCTCCTCTCCTCCAATAACAACCCCCATTCAAACACTTGGTAGCCCTTCACTTAGCAAATTGGGTGTAAGCAAGACTTGACTAAACGTCTATGACCCGCATTAGTCTTTAAATGGCGATGAGGTTGCCTCTAGTGGTCGACAACCTCCCCATTTGAATGCTTGCATAAGAAATTCATACATAGTGATAAGAAATTGATCTCAAAAGATTTGACTCTTGTACCCAAAACGCGTGTCGAATAAGTATGCCATAAGAATAACTCACTTGTGTGCACTGTATTTGTGCTCCAACTGAATGAGATCTTCGGAAGAAGGAGACTGCTGAGGAACCGATGGCTGTGTGCTTGTAGAGTGCGTTTGGCTTTGAATCACAAGGGGTGCTTGACCTTTCAGACGGTTTGATAATGCGTGCCTCGCAACCGACTGCACCAGCCGCGCTCTTGATGCCATATTTGCCACTGGAAGCTTACCAGCTTGCGCAAAGTAAACTGCCTAGGCCTATCTGCTACTTGGTAGGACAAGCTCGATGAAGTGGATAGTATTTTCTGTTGAGAAAGCAACCAACTCTTAGAAATGGAGCAATCTCTGACACAAAAACGTAAATCCACATGTCTCTTGTAATTTCCAAAGCGTATACCATAATGCTGAAATCCCAGGCTGCTGGGATTTCAGGTTTCCTTCGTTGATCTATTAGTCACTCTGGATCAGGATTGATTGCCCCTGTTTAAACCCCACTCATATTGAAATCATACAATAGAAGAGGATGGGATACAGTCGATCACTTAAAACGACTTTTGAGATATGAATTCTCTCTCCTCTTAGAGTGGGTCACGTTCTTTAATTCCGTGCAATCAAGAGCTGGTTAGACCACGCGTAATTTCCACTCTAATCCCATACTGCGGATGCATCAAACATCCGAAAGATTGCAGATTTGACGCAATGCGATCACTTCCATAATTCCTATTCGAATGGATCTTAATAATATTCCACAGCAATCCTCTGTTTCTAACAATCCGGCACTCCGGCTTCTGCGCTCTTACGCTCCAAAACAGAGGATGCGTGTCCAATCCCTAAAAGACTAAGAATTCATGGATTTAAAATGACCGATTCGAATAATCATATGGTGAAAAATCAAATCGGATAGGACCAGGTCTTATATCACCAGAATCAGCGAAACGTGACAGTCAAATAATAAACAAAAGGCCCCACATAACCCACCCAAAACTGGAAAAAACAAACAGACTACCCAATTCGGGATCCTTGGGATAATCCTCTCTAATCCTTCGGAGTTTCGAAAGCCAATTCCCGGAGACTACTCAGGATTTCGAGTGTTTATCTAAACGTCGAAGAATTTGAAACTTGGAATGTACAAGTCGTCGCCCCAAGAATGCAACCATTCCTCGCAATCTCGGAATTACAACCATCTCAATCTCGTCACAAAGACTCACATCAACAAAAGTTGGGAAAAGGAATTTCCTCACCTTTCAATGCAACCCCACAATTGCGCTGCACGGTTGTAATGACACTCGCAAACCAAGCTCCTGTCTCCGTTTCTTTCTTAACGAAGCGTAAAATGAAGTTAGGACCTAAGTGAATCAGTTCACTTTGTTCTCCATCACCGTTGAACAACCTCCGTGAGAAATTCGTTCCGGTGCTTCTCCAAATCTGCGGAAGAAAAGCACCCGAACATGGAATTTTCAGCCCCGCCAGAGCTGGGATTTCCGTCACTTATGGTGACGAAAGCTCTTCGTCAGTCCGTCCACTTTGGCGGGTCATGTGCCTCAGCATTCCGTCTAGAGGCCAGGAACCCGGTTCACACCAGCCAGGCATGAATGTTGAAAAATCTAAACTTTAAAATATTACGGAGCATGATTTTTTATTCCCAAATTTTCTATTTCAAAATATTTTAAGAAATAAAATTATGATAAAAAAAATTCTTTCTAACATACATTTTTGTAAGTGAATTCAAATTATTTATATGTATATTTTTAATTAATAGAATTTTTGTCACACATTAGAGTTAATTGTAAATTGAACCCTAGTTTGTAGTAGGAGTGTCAAAGGAAGGCTTAACTCATAAACGACGCAACAAATGTTTTGTGTCTGATGGATGACAAGGAATCCTTATGTGTAGGACAGAAGTGCAACTATTCAATCATCCTTGAAATTTTGTATGAAAAGGGGAGGTCTTCTACAATAGTTTGACTTCCAGTGAGTGCTTTGGGAGTTCTATAAATAGATGATTTACACTGTAGCAAAAAGAAAGATTTTCATGGTCACTACTCACCAGTCCATCCTTTGAAGATTAACTAAGAATAGTACAAGAGAAACACAAAATCAAACTCCATGAAACCCTAATTTTGGTGCTTCAAGGAGTTTTGTCTTATGTTTTTCTCAAAATTTGGACTCCTTGTCTTTTATTGTACATACTTTAAAATTAACTCTATTATATATGCTTTATAAATTTACAATGAATTTTGTTCATCTTCTAATAAATCTAAAAAACAAACTCAACTGAAAATTTATTTTTTAGAAATGTAAAATTTTCCTTTCATAATTATAATATGTTATATATACCAAAAGTGTCCTATGAATGACCTTCACTACTCCAATAAGAAACAAAGAATGCAACTACTCATCTTACATAATAGTATAAATCAATGTTGGGGGTCCTTTTTATTTTCACGGAAATTGGGAGCATCCAACATGGCAACTTCTTGTTGAGTTAATGACTCTTCGACAACTTTTTACTTAACAAATGAAACTAATATTACAACTTTCCAACCATCCAATGACTCTTTCCAGATTAACCTAAATTCTTTCCCAAGCATCTAGGGAGGCATTATCCCTGCTCTAAGGGAAAATGGTTTAGGCTGGTTAACAATGTTATATTGCCATAGTATATTTTTTAAGATGAAGACTATGGTAATACTTAGGTCTATAATTTCACTTTTAAATGTGACAATAGTAATTTGACCAAATAGATGCGCATATATATGTTTTTTGAAGCCTCCGGAAGACTATTTCAAAGATGTTCTCTGTGCAAGGAACAAACACATTGTTGTTAGAATTATAATTAATAAATTAAAAAAAAAATAAAAAATAAATAAATATATATATATATATATATATATATATTTAATTAAAAAATATTAAAAAATAAAGAAATATTATTATCTAATGTGGTAGTTTTTTGGCCATGTTAGATTGCTAATGTGGCAAAATTCCCACATTCTCCACAGTCCGGAAACTCTCCTAGAACTCTGGCAGCCTTCTAAAGGCTTCAAAAAACAACTAATGCTAAAGTCATATTCAAAGGTGTTTATAGTGTAAAACATAGAATTATCACTTGAATATTTTTAGCTTTAAACTTGCAAATGAGGTTTAACTATGTTATCATAGAAGTAATCTTTAATGAGTAACAATAGTATGAGCTCTACTATATAATAGGAAATGGACAAGTAAAATAATCAAAATGGGTGCATATTGATAGATGACAATAATTTGGAGTTGAAGGCCACTTTGGTAATGAATGAGACCATTTATGATAATGTGGAAATTTTTTTTTTTCTGAGGGGATAGTTATTTGTAAAGTTTCTTTTTGTTTAACCTCTTGCTTGAATAATGAATTGATGCTATGACTATCTTTTTTTAGTACACTTCATGTAGATTTCAGATCTAGGTAGGCTACAATTATAACTTCCTCTAACCTTCCAACTTTTGAAAATATACAACTAATGCATTATGCATCTATTAAAATCTACATATACATTAGCATTTTGCTTCATAAGCATCTATCAATGTCTTGTAAATGTTCTTCATTTCTATTATATAACTACAATAGTGTCCATAAAGCTCATTGGATGTTTTAGAAGTGGTGATCTTAAAGCACCTCCAACAAAGCAAGAAAAACCATTGCATTTCCAATTCTTAGATGAAAAAGTGCACAATCAGTGCTTGGAGTCTTGGACCAACCATTAAATTCTCTTTGTCCATGGGAGACCATCCATAAATGCATTTGACCATGTGAGGGCCTTGCTACAAGGCTAAGGTGGAAACACCTAAAACTGTCAAAATAAACAATTTAGTATAGTTGGAGACTCCTTTTCCTAACAATAATACTTTTGTAGTATTAGCAATTGAAAATCATGAACTTTCAAAAAAAAAAACCTGATTATGACATATAATTTCTATAAATTTTTGAAATGAAAACTCCCTAGACCACTGAAACCATTATATAACTGGATCTAAAACTGAAATCTCAAAATATTAGCAATCAATAAAGCACAATTAAGTGTGGAGACAATTTAATGATGCTTTTGAAGGACATTTTAATAGAAATCTAGGGACACATTTAGTGGAAGTCTAGGATACATATGGATACAAGGATGTTTATGGGTGTTTCACCTTAAACCCTATTTCTATTATAATTTTTGTTTGACCATAGCAATCTAAGTTTTGAGTTTGACCAATAAAAAAAAATTTGAATACTAAAAATAGAAATTGTATTTTGGTGAATTTTTGAAGTTATATCGTCAAAATTCATTTTAAGAGAATCTGAAAATAATTTTATAATTTTGACCGTACAAATACTTTCTACTTTTTGTGCTTCACATTACCTTCTTTGATGCAAACTTTAAAAAATTTTTAGAACTTATATTTTATAACACATTTGTATTTTGTCTAAGTCTCTTGGGCTTTTAGGGGTTAAGGGGTAAGGCCCTTCCATAGTCAAATGTCTATGAGGGGTTTCGTCTCACTATACTAATCCTTGTACATTGGGTTGGTGACTGTAGAAATCATCCCTTTTGGCATTGTATGACATCACCTACTTTAGAAAACCAAAAGTATTCATTAGAGGTCAAACTATTGCTCATGATCTCTCCTTTCCACACAAAATTCCAAGGATGAATAGTTGCACTTTTGTCCTACATAGGATCTCTCTCATTCATCCACCAAAAAATGTCTGCGTCGACACTTATGGGTTAAATACGTTGCCAAGGATCGCACCAAGCAGTGATATTTTTTGCTTGTTATGCATGACCTTGTAAGGCACCGTAGCCAAGACATTATACAATATAATTTATAATCTTTCTTGAAGGGATCTGATGCCATAAGGTAACTAACTTTAAATCGCACAGTTAAGCAATTCAGCCTGATTTAACATGGTTTTCACTATTATATTGAAAAAAAATTTGAGGGGTCCCATTGGTAGTCAAAAGGGGATTCTAGATTTTTTGAATACCGTGTGAATAAACTACAAATTTCCAAAGTATTGAGAATATGTGTACCCAAAAGTGATCATAGAGTCATATGAACAATGGAAGTTTATTTTAGGCAAGAATATCCATTGTGCGATTTTAAGAACCTTGCAATTTTAGGTGTAGTTACTTTATTGCTTAACCCCTAAAGGACCAAGTTGCGTTTTTTGGCAACATAGCGATTTGGGGCATTTTACTACAGATGGAGTTTTTATTTTTTTTCTTTGAAAATTTTACACAACATGTGTCCAAGAAGTATCTTTAAGGCCCAACAATTTTCATAACTTTTGACTACATAGTTAAAAAGTTATTGCATGATATGCGATTTTTTTGAACTTTGGGCAGTCCGGGCAGCTCAAAAAATTTCTTTAAAAATGACTTTTAAAAAAATAAAAATTTGAACTTGATTCAGTAGAATTTATATATACACGTAAAACTTTGAATCATTGAATTTCAATCTATGAATAAAAAGTAATGAGAATTTTATGTTTGAGGGTAGGTATGGAGTCTTTGAAAACCATAACTACCTGCAAACTAATAGTCCTAATAACTTTTGACTCATAGATTGAAATTCAATGATTCAAAGTTTTTCGTGTATATATAAATCTAAAGAATCAAGTTCGAATTTTTATTTTTTTAAAGGTCATTTTTAAAGAAATTTTTTGAGCTGCCCGGACTGCCCAAAGTTCAAAGAAAATCACATATCATGCAATAACTTTTTAACTATATAGTCAAAAGTTATGAAAATTGTTGGGCCTTAAAGCTACTCCTTGGGCACATGTTGTGTAAAGTTTTCAAAGAAAAAAAAATAAAAACTCCATCCGTAGTAAGCTGCCCAAAATTGCTATGTTGCCAAAAAACACAACTTGGTCCTTCCATTAGGGGTTAACAAGAAACAAGATTGCTGACTCCTGACTCCTCCAAAGATTATTTTTTCTTTTATAATTAGCACGTTGCTGTAACAAGATCGGAAATACCGCAAGGCTTTGTTTCGTGGGCGCTTGTGGGAGGGGAAAAATGTCATGCTCCTTCTTGCAATGTGAAGGAGGACTCTAGGAAATGAGCACTTTCAAATTTCAAATTGAAATTGTTGGATACTCTTGATTGGTTGGAAGTCAATATAGTGACTTACACGGGTGGAGCAAACAAGTAAAACGCCTCAAATTTGACGTTTCTGCATTGATGGAGATGGCCTTACCTTCTGACGCAGATCTAACGCAGATCTAACGCAGCTTGCAAGTTGGTCCGAGTGACTCGGATTGTACGTGGTGCTTGGAAATCTCGCCCATGTTTGCTCTTATCCTCTGTTCCCAATTTCCCATGCCTTCTTGACCAATGCAGTCGCAGTCCTTCCGGGTCCACAGATGGAGGTCCGTGTGCGCCGCTGGCCGGGGACACACTGCAACCGTAGAATCCATGTCACCTGGAGAGCGTGTCAGGCACTCTAACTCAAACTAATGCTCCGTAATATGGAGTACATTTGAGTGAGTTCCTAACGATGAATGAAGATAGTATTCTGGTCCTGTAGCAACTGAAGCCCACACAACCAACAGTGCAGTAACGTCCTGAAAGGCCTGAAGACCGAGTTACCATTTCTGCATTCAGTTCAATAAAAATCATGCGAGTGCTCAGTGTGGTACAACCTTTTAAAAATACGCAGAACTCATCACTTGGTAAAAGTACAGTACATAGAAGTCAAAGAGAGCAAGCTGAAACTATATTCATATTCATGCATGTACACGGTAAGTGCTCCCTAATTGGTATACGTAGGCCTTCTAATAAGTACAAAATTTTATTCTAAGAGGAATATGAGAATCCTTAGGAACTCAAGGAACCTAGAGAATTGCGAAACTAAAAAGGACGATGTCTAAAATAACGAACTGCGTCGTTGTACTTGTTCAGATCTAAGTTGCAAAGGGAATGCACAGGCTCAAGGAGATTCGTGTAAGGACCGAGTACTGCTTTTGGTGGTGGCGGGGCGTTGATCCGATGGGATGCGCTGCTCTGCGCTTGTGCGAGCCCACTGAGGCAGTAGCAAGTGTGGTAATAATCTGGCGACTTCGCAGGTTTATCTCGTAGTCCCCCTTCCAATACCTGCAGAGCGGAGCGTTCTACACATCAGGATACATTCTAACACCACATGAGCAGTACCACAAATGTAACTCAATAAAAGCTACGTCAGATTGAGGACACAACAGATTCCGCAAGCAGAAGAGATCAGATAGCAAACGTCCCGCCCTGAATGGATGTCGCTTTGCCGTTTTGTTGTGCAAAATTACTGGAAGAAAGCTCATAAATTCAGGAGGCCAATAAATTGATAGACGCTCAAGGTTTAAGACGTCATGAATTGTATGGTGCTGTACCTGGCAGCAGAGCAGTATGTAGCCTTGAAGTGCCTGTGAATTGTAGAGAGGTCCATACAAAATCTGCTCGTTTTCGTTCAAGAATTGGTCCACAATAGAGGGCTGCGTCGGCATTGAGTTCTCAACCTTATCATCAGCTTCCTTCGACTTTCCTGACACTTCATCTTCTACTTCTTCGAAAGTTACAGATATGGGTGCCCTCCTAATCTGATGATCAACGACGGGAAAGAGCTGTTCAGCTGTCACAAGTCCACGAACAAAGCCTGCGAACAACTCCCATCAATCAACAAAACTGTGACAAATTGAAAACTGATTTTGACACACAATCGTCTGAATTAAACCACAGCACAAGAGCCGCATTTCTTCAGAAAACCGATGGCCACAATCCTAAATAATCCAGAAACCCTGCTGACATAATCTCTGAAAAGAAATAAAGAACATGGTCACTACTTGAGAGATTGCCAATAAACAATCCGTACTATATATTCAGATTTCGAAGTAAACACTGAGCATACCCCTTGAATCCTCATGTGGCATGTGTATTGGTGAGGTTCCAGTTGGTTGGCAATCAGTGGTAGCCCCATCAGGCCTTGCTTCAGTACCTCCAAACTCTCCTCTTGAGCTACCTGGAGCTGCACCCTCCTCCGACTTTTCGCTCCTTGTCTGTTCAGCCTCATTGCTTTCCTCTGAAGTTACCTTTGAGGAACTTGTAGAACTAGATGCAATTCCTTGCCTCAAGGCCTCCTCTGGAACAAACATACTCTGATAATTAGCTAGCATTTCACGGTGGCCTGTTAGAACCTGAAAACCAGAGAATAACAGTAGCTGACAGCGCGGCATTTTGATCACATGTGTGTCGATCAAAGGATTAATGGGCCACGAATATTGGGTGATGGCTAACAGTTACCTTTACTAAAGAAACTCCATCAAAACTGAACTCTCAATTAAGGTCTAAATGGAAGCTGATGTACAAAATGAACCAAAAGTGCAGAACCGAACAAAAAGGTATCAATACAAAGGAGAAACCTTTATACGTTCTTTGCCTAGTGATATGCTTCTGGTCTGAAGTATTCTCTACCGTGCTGAAATATTACTAATGAGCACAACCTAACCCTGCTTACGTCGACATTGTCTGAATCTAGTGCTCATCAAAAGGTTGTGAACAGCATATGGAAAAAATACTAACTAAATATTTTTGAGTGCGCATGAATAAGGGTATTTACCAGTATTCAATACGGAGTCAGTCACAAACTGAGCATGTGCTGTACACAGAGGAGTATTTTGGGCCACTTGCTGCCGGTTGAGCTCAGGCATAATCTGTTGTAATATGTTGAATACCCCCCCCTGCACAGTAGCCACATTATAGAAAGTCATTTATGTGAATAAACTCCCAAGCCCTAGCCATCAGAAACATCCAATGTATACAGACAGTGCATGAAAGGCAGAGTGCAACTTGCAAAGTTAAAGGAGCCTTACAACTCATCATTCAAGAATTCATAGCTTCAAACCCCTAACAAACGCCTCCTAAGAGAACCACTCGAAACAGTAGGACGTACCTGCCAGAATGAATAGCAACCATCTACTAACTTGTTCGTGCGACCCCGAAATCCACCTTCAGCTTTTCCTTGGCAAAATACTACCCAGTTCTGTTTTCCAAGCGAACAGCTTCAGAAAATCTTGACAACGCTAAGCGCAAATGTAAGAACAGAAACAAATGCTTGGAGTATAGAAATATTTGCAGGAAAGGAACAAAGCATAAAATCTATCAGAATTCATTAGTCATCTGCATCAGAAAATCTCACCAGTAAACTAGGAAGGTTAATCACATCGACTTTGTTAATGAGAGCAAGCGCTGCCAGACCACAAAATGTGTACCTACAAGATATCATCCACAACAGAACTAAAACACTGGGTAGTGAAAATAGCACGGAACTGCATTGTGAGGATATGAGAGATGATCAGCACGAGGAGCAGCAAGCCACACAAAACCAGCAGTATGCTTAAATATTCAAGGTTGCCCACCAATCACTCCAGAGAAAGTGACATACCCCCCATGTGCTTCTGCACCAGGTTCACCACCGATGCCTCCCTCATACGTTTGGCATCTACAACCACAATAAAAGTGCTCTCACTCTGGAGAAGGGGAAAAGTTGATCTGATGTACACAACCTTGGAGACACTCTGGAGGCATACAAAGTTCTAAAACTTTTTGTAAACTTTCACTATAAAACCAAATTGCAGATTTATAACCGACCTCAAAATATAATCAGCCAAATTTTCGACAATTTCTGGCACCACGATATCCAGAATATGCGCCACCTGAAATATGCAAATGAAAAAACAAAGCACTGGGGATCATTTTGCAAAGAGAAAATCTAAGTGAATCTCAAAAAACCAGAGCACCACAAAGCTACATTTAGCAGCATGCGAAAAAATGAAAATTCAATCAATGTCTCATGTATTTGAGAAGTCTAGTAATGAAAGCTTCATGCAATTACACCGGACAAGTGAATCACGTAGTTGACTTACAGAGACTGCAGTATAGGAACCACGAACGTCAACTTCTCCTCCCTCATGCATAGAGAAGCCCCCATCGGGTTGTTTCATGCGAAGCAGAAACCGAAGCACCTTATCCCTGCTACCTGCAGACGCCTCTTAAAGATGTTTTCCCTCGATATCTTCAACAGCTACTTTCTCTATAATAAAATACACTTTACTACGAGAACATTATAAACGACAGCTTCGGTCTCATTCGGATACCAGGGAGAGAGCTATAAATGACTATACGTCTGTGATAAAGCAGTTGCGAAGTTAGGGCACAATGTCAATCCTTAAAAACTAGAGCAATTTAACAGATAAACATGCTCACAAGAGTCACGAATAGTCACGAACAAACTAAGATGGCTCTCATTTGAAGAAATGGCTGCATGGCTCCCATTTGTGGAGAAACAAATAAACAAGATTTTCTACAGATAGCAACGAAAATTAGAACAGATTGATGCAGACATCAAGATTATCGAAAGAAGTGTGATTAAGAATGGCATTACTTTCATTCATGGGATTCATGCAAACTTTCCCTTTTCCACGCGATGCCTTCGAGGAGGTATGAATTACATGATTGTACCTGTTGATGGAAGCCAGAGCCTTCTCACCACCAATAGTTACGAGGGAATTTACAGCAGCATACGTGGTCGCCAAATGAGCCATCTGACATTTCATGAAAATGACAACAATGACTAATAAAGAACCATCTGCAAAGGATTCTCTCAAACAACGTCCATAGCTCTGATCCAATCCAGAGAATTACAACAGCACTCCAGTTGTGTGACACGAACTGGATATATTTCCCACTACAAATCAACGAATCTCTGCTTCTGTATTGCCCCCCCACCCAAAAAAATGCATAGATGAACAATACCTGTCCAGGTCCGCCACCATAACCGCCATTCGGATCCTGCACTCACATTAAAAATGTGCTCTTCAATCAGCAGCGATTACAAACCGAAGATTCTGTCCAAATGGTACCATTAAAATTCACTCAACATTCACCTGGCTAGTTACATTTTTGCAAGTTTTGCTGATTCTTAAACCCTAAACCACATGAGAGAAATAATCGCGAACCAACAGACCTGACATCTTGACAGAAAATCGATCGTTCGCTTGTCCATCCCTATCCCAAAGGGCTGATTGAGCATCGCAAGGGAGTGCAAAATCCAATAGCATAGCCATGGCCGACTGCAACAATCCACAATTCACAATCCATTCTGAGCACATCATGAATTTTCGAAATTCGAATTTCACATGCTCAAACGAAAAATGGCTGCTCTAACAGAGAAGCCTAAGTATATCTGCACTGCTGTAATTACCACCTGGTAGACAGAGATAACCTAATCTGCTACAGAAAATAATGCTGTCATATGAATGGAGCCAAATGAGTGATACAAACTCAAATGTCACTTTATCCCACTCATCAAGCACACAACTAACGTAATCCACAAAGAATTGAAAAACCTTCAATATAAGCATTCTTGAAGAGAGGCATTTAGGTCAAGAGAAATCATTAAAACTTCGCGATTACTCTGTGCATATGAAACAGAGGATTCTTAAGACGATAGGACCATATCAACAGCCAAGAAATATTTAAACAAAAAAACTCAAATCTCAAATCATCCCAATGGTCAATCATACAACTAACCTAATCCATAATTATTTCAAAAATCTCGAATAGAGGCATTTAGGTCAAGGGAACCGCCAGAATTTCGCAATTACTCTGTAAATATGAAACAGGGGATTCTTATGAAGATTGAACCATATCAGTAGCCATAAAACTTAAAATTGACACCTCAATCAAGCAGAAGTGTACGACTTTCCGAAAAATTACCTCGAATCAAGAACGCTGTATGATGCACTCAGACCACGGTAAGCTCTCTTGAGATACTGGACGTGCTCCTCCCTCCAGAGCTCCAGTCTGCCGGCAAATACAAAACATAATGATCAGCAAAAAGAGAAATTGAATGTTTTCTGTCTCCAGAATCGAATCAACATGAAATTGCCTTGGATTCGCAGAGTATTCTCGATAAATTAAAATTTGCTGATTCAAGGAGAGAAAAGAGAGTACAGAAAAGAGGTGCTGTGGTTGGACGCGGAGGCGAATGCAGACAGCAGACGCGAAACGACTTCCTCCAGATTCTGCTGGTGGTGTTCCGTCGCAGTGGAGCTTGACGACGATGCACTTGCCGCTTCGGCCGCCATCGCTAAAACCTTCGAAAAAAATGCAATTACTCAGCAACACTCATCATGAAACAAAACTCAAAAACATTGATACAGGAGACCTGAAATGCCTATAACCGTGGCACCTATGACCAGTGTTTTCTTCATACTATTACCTCACTGAGTTCCATGATGCTTTCATTCCTTTCTGAGAAACTACAAGGCTTGTTGTCAAATCAGAAGCAATTTTCAAAAAAAAAAAAAATGAAACGAAAAGCAATTAACCCAAAAAGGATGTTGTGGACGAGAGTGGTCCAATGGATGAATTCACTATTAAATGTAGAAAAAGATAATACACCTATTGGTCCAATAATAAGAGAATTTTGGTAACTGTCTTGGTCATAGGGGGCCATGTCCTTATAAGGTTAAAAAGTACAAGGCCAATGTCAATAATAGTTTTCAAAATTGAGAATTTATCTGTCCTTTTGCATGAGCCTCCCTCGAAATTTTTGGTGGCCAACAGTTTTCATTGGCCTCTTAAAACTATTGTGTACGTCCAAGCAAAATTCTAGAATTGTGCATGAATAGAAATTCGCCCTAATGCCATGTAATTGAAATTTGCCCTTGCGTAATCAAAATTGGATTACAAAAGAAATAAAATTATAGTTGAACTTGAATATTTTTAAAATAGATTTTTGATAATTTGACAAACTTTTGTTGGAAAAAAATCTACTTATGATAGTAGTACCTATCACTAGATCATCCAATGTCTTGTTTGTTTCTATACAACAATACTACAATTTGAACTTATTGTTGTCATAATTTCTTTGTTCACATCTACATTATTACACAAAATTCTAGTAAATAAATACATCAAAATTAAAAATTCAATCATATAGTCATCATTACATTTTCAAAATATTAAGAATTGTTTTTATGCACACATGATAATACAAAATTTGGCAATGTGAAAAGATATTATCCAATAACTATGATAGTATAATAAAATAGAAAAATTACAAGAAAAACTTACAAATTTATCTTAGTTTAAAATTAAAATACCTATATTTGATTTGATGTTCTAAATAAAAATAATGTTTTATTCTTTTCAATTGTATTTTATATTTTTCAAACATAATTTAGTATGAGGCCTATTTTGTGTGTAAACAAATTGTAAAATCACTTATAGATCTTTGGATGAATATATTCTATAATTTTGTGAATGGAGAATCAAAGAATGTAGTATAATGATAACTAGAAGGTGTATTACAAGCCATACATACCTATAATTATGTATGAAAAGTTTGTATTTTTATTTATTTTTAAATTAAAATTAATACATACTCATACTTCAATCTATATTTTTCCTATATTTGTAAAAATACTCTTTTTTTTTGTCAAAGTTTTCAAAAAAGGATATTAATTTTGTATGAACTCTTACACTTTATCACCAATCTTAATGAAGATCGCATCCCTAAGAAGTTAAAGTTTGTAAATTATAAATTCTATATCATCTTCACGGGATTCATTCTTTGTAAAAATTTTGTCACCCGTTGAGTTCTGAAGGGTGTGAAAGAAGGGATGTTGTCCAAGGATGTCTTCATTTTGGCCACCCTATGATTACCAAATTTCTAAATTGCCCCAATTTTTGGCATGCTATATAGTAATTCTAATTGAAGAAATAGTCATATTTATTGCAACTTACATTAGATTGAAGTATTAGATTTAGCAAAGTATTTTCCTATTCATCCAAATTTTTTGCATTCACAACTTTTGCATACAAATTAGGCCCAAGCTTAAATTGAAACAATGCATTTAACCTTTCCTACATTCATTAATCTAGCAAGAATGTCAAAACAATCAAGGAATAAAGAACAAAAGCAAATAGCAAAGCAACCAACTAGAATGCTAACCCTAACCATAAAAAACATGCAAATTAAATGCCCATACTACTACACCTAAATGTCCAATGCCAACAAATTGCTTCAAAAATATGAATTGAATCATTTTGAAGCAATGCTATCAATTGCATAAAGAAGTAAGGAAACAAGCACTACATCCATATGAAAACAATTGCAACATTTTATTGAAAACAATCAAAGAGTTTAGAGTTTAGTGTGAGAGTCTAATATTAATACAAAAGAAATATTCAACAAAATAGAAGGGATTCAAAAGTTAGTTGTCCAATGTTTTAAAGCTCGTAGCTTAAGGAATATGCACATTGGAAACCGCCAAACTTGAAGGTCCGATCCTTTTAACTCTAGGTACTTCACCTACTACGTGATATTTTGCTAATTTAATTTTGCTACAAAATTCAAACTATTATATAAAAATATTGATGATGAGTGTACCTTATTCTAAATATTTTTAATATGTGCAAATATTAAATAACAACTATATTAGTTTTATCTTCTTTTTGTATTAAAAAATCCAATATTGGTGATAAAATCATATAATTCTTACCTCGCATAAATTAATAGCACCCTATATTTGTCTTCAAAAGATTGGATAAATCTTACAAAGAGCATTGCCTCGAGATATCTTCAAATTCCTTTGTTGATTACATTTATAAAAACGCAAGTTCATGTAAATTCAATATAATTCCTTATACTCATTTGCAATTTGGATATTTGGATATTTAATTGATGTGATTAGAAAGTATATCAAGTGAACATATAGTACTTGTTTTCATCATAATTTTGTTGAGGTTGCCCAAGATATCATTTTCAAAATGAATGTATTTTGTTTATTTATTATGCAAATCTATTTTTGAATTAGGTACAGTTGTAAGGTATTGTTAATTTCCTGCCTATAGGATGCAAAGATGCAAAAATTTTAAAAAATTATTACCATTAATGTCTAAGCACACAATCTCATAACCAAAGGTTAAATTTTTAGTTTCTTTGTTTATTTAGGCCATCCAAAATATTGTATTGTTTAAGGTAGGAGGTGTTATTTCTCCAAGCATTTTTCCTACATTTAGACCACAAAGTATTACTATTGGAATGAAAAACTATCTAATGATGAATTGGTACCATTTTGGGATTATTGTTGAATAATTTTATGATTGGTTGGGGAGGGAATTTGATTTGGAAGTAGACAAAATTTAAATTTAAATAATGTGAAGTAATGAGTGGTAGGCCATCCTAGGTGATTATATATATCATGTTGTTCCAAATTAAGGTTTGCATGTCTTCATTTTCGGATGCCATTTGCACCATTAATCAACAACTTTTTGACATTTAATGGTAGTATGTATGACCTTCAAAAATACCTATTGCAATGAGCTTTAGAAATTCATATCTAATTCAATTTACGCCTAAAATTTACAAATCAAATTGTAATGGATGTGATTTTTTCTCTTCTTTTCTTGAATTTTTGTTAGATAATGATTTGTTCAGCATGAAAGAAATCTTGAGCCCATATGCTATTAGATGGGTAGGTTTTGCTCCTCTTACCTTAACCTCTAAATGCCCAAAGCACCATATTTGGGTGTCGACTAAACTAAAGTTAACCCCTAAAGGACCAAGCTACATTTTTTTTGGCAATATAGCAATTTTGGGTAGTTCACTATAAACGGAAAATTTACTTTTTTACTTTTTTTCTTTGAAATTTTCACACATGGGGATGAGGTTTTTCTTTAACCCCAAAGTGACAGTCAATTTCTGGGGTTCAAAAACATCATTGCTTTGAAGGTTTATGGATCTAAATGTCCTCAAGTTATACAAATCTCAACTATACAATCTTGTAGTGTACATGTTGTTGATGACATGTACAAAATTTGAAGTCATTTGGCCACATAGATTGCAAGATTATAGTGTTTTAGTGTTGAAAATGGATGCTGAAATTTTCCCAAAAACACATTTGGAGGTGAAGTTTGATTTCTAAACCTACTCAAATGAAAAAACTTTACACTACAAAAAGATTCAAAACTAATATGCAAACACATTGGTGAAAAAAAAATTCATTCAATTGACTCCTTGTGTCTACAAAAGGGCTTTGAAATATCAAAAATCAACAAGAAAAATTGCAAAAAACACATCTAAAGCTGAACCTCCTTCTACTAGAATGCTTCTCAATCACTCATTAATTCTTGGATTAATATGAAATTTTAGCCACAAAAACTAGACTAGTATGCGCAACTTCTTGAAAAAGAATTCTTGAAAATGGACTTTGTATAAAGAAGAAACAAGACGCCAAAGTTCACTACACTCCAAAAATGACAAGATTTTGAACTTCGAACTGCTCCCAAACATTCAAAACAACTTGGATTGACATGAAAACTGTACCACAATAATTATACTTCAAGGGAAACGAAATCCAACAAATTTTATTGAAAATGAGCAATGGATGAAGGAGATACAAGGCCTCGAAGTTGCAGCCCTAAAATGCAGTTTGGTGAACTCAAATTGAAGTTGTGAACTTCAATTGGCTTCCAAAAAATCAATACATCTTGGATTGGTTTGAAAATTTCATTATACAAACTAGAAGGGAGAATCCAACTTTACCAATAAGTCTTATTGAATTTGGACCTTGAATGCAAAAGTTACAGCACTTTGAACTGGACTTGAAACTCTACGAGGACACTTTGTGTCCTCTTTGTCACTTTGGGGTTAAGGCTCAACAATTTTTATAACTTTTGACTACATGGTTAAAAAGTTATTGCATGGTATGTAGTTTGTTTTTCAACCTAGGTAGTCTAGGCAAATCTAAAAATCACTTTTTTCATAAATAAAAATTTAAAATCGTATTTTTAGATTTATATATGCATGGAAGCTTTAAATCTTTCCATTTTGATTAATGAGATGAAAGTAATGAGGGATTTTAGTTTGTGGATTGTTATGGATTCACTACTCTAAAATAAACTTGGAAGTTCTATATTATTTTCAATTTTTAGTATTTTTGAAAAAATATAAAATAATAGGATGTAGATTATTTATTACAACATTACAACCATTGGATTGGCATTTTTCAATTCCATAACTAAATTCTTAACAATTTAGCATTTTGAATCATTCTCTACTTCTTTCTACTTCCTTTTATTTTTCCTATACGTTGTATAATTCTAAATGATCTGAAATTTTTGAAGCATGTAGTCAACTTGCCTTGAAGAATGAATCCAAAGAAGCACCAACAACATGGAGTTTTTCATACAAATGTAACCTTGTGACGTACAGCTGCCTTGTTTTTTGCAAGGCCAAAAAATAGATTTTTGTCAATTCAAACGGTGATATCTTACAATCTTCGTGGTGTAAATTTTGAAATTTTTTCCATGTCTTCTCAAACCAATGTAGTTCAAGATTGTATGGTTATATATGCCCCAAAATGCTTCTTTCTAAAATTTGATACTTGTACTAGAAATGGCAGTTTTGGAGTATTTTGGGTAAAAACATAGTCAAGAAACTTAAGGGATTAAATAATATCTTATCAATGTGTAATTTTTGATACTTTTTTTTAGTTGAATATCCTTTATATTCTATTTTAAGCATCTAAAATTTGATTTTGAAAAAAAATTTCATCATCAAGGACTTCAAGGCATGTAAATATAGTGCATTGAAACGCTATTAGATGATTTGGTGCCAAACTCTTTACCAACTCAATATCCAAAAATAATTAGAAATATAACACTGAAACTGCCTACGCTATCAAAATGGCATGCATCAAAATAATCTGGACCAACTTTTATGATGATGTCATTCAACTTCATATTTTGCATTCATCTTGATAATAGATTCAATGCAACAAAATTAAATTACATAGTCAATAGAACCTATCCAAATTTTCAAAAAAACAAAATGGGCTCTTTAGTCTTTTATATATTAAGGGAAATTATCATTTACACCAAAAGAGAATATTTTTGAGAGGACAAAATAATATCCAATAAGATAACACTCCATAACATCATTTAATTAGGTGGGAAGTTCCCTTCAATACAATATTCTATTGTTAGTTGGTATTGAAAATTCAACAAGTGGATCAAGAATAAAGAAGAAACAAAAATTGACAAGTTCATAAGACTAAGAAAAAATCAAAGAAAAAATTGATAAGGGTTAGACTATAGTTTAACCTTAAAATGTTGCTAAGGCACAAAAAGTGTTTCAAGATGGATGGCTTTCCAAATATTTTAGAAATAAAGAATAAACCTATTGGAAGGATGAGACCTATGATTAAGGTACTTTGCCAAAATTTTACTCCTCCATCTCCAAATGACCTTCTTGTTGGCTTTATTTTTTTGTCCCAAAATGATCTTCCTATTGCACTTTGTAACGTTGCAAATTGGTCAAATTTTGGTTTTAGACTGCTATTTGGGACCAATAAAACAACTCCAAATAGTAGTTCTCCCTCCATCTATGCAATCATCAATTAGAAGACAAATGAAGTGACTAAAGGGGTCAATCAATACTATTCATTTTTTTTTTTTGCATCTCTTTGAATATTGCATGATTGAAGGAGATGAAGCTCTGCTAGGCAAAACAAAGGGCCACACATAGTTTAAGGCGTACACTAAATGCCTACAAAATGACAAACTCACACTCAACAATTAATTGACCATTGATGCTCTTTGATAATGCTAAAAAAATTTCATTAGAGGAAATTTCAGGCCTCCAGAGGGCTGCTCCACAGTCCTTCAAGGTCCCCTAAAGTTTGCTTTTATTTTGCTCCAAAAAATCGTTTTTTATCCTATTTTTGCCCTACTAAAACTGCAGCGACAGTGGTGTAAGAACCCAGAATTCCGAGTAAAAAATAATTAAAATTTTTATTTTTTATATTATTTTTTTATAATCTTTAAAAAAAATTAAAAAAAAAATTAAAAAAAAAAAAACTCTTCGGAAATTGACTGCTCCGGCGAGCAATCAAAGACTCTAACTGTTCACCAAGAGTAATTTCGAAGTTGACAGGCCATGCAAAGGATAGCATGGCATGTCAACTTTGGACAGCCTTTGAAAGGGCTGAGTTTTATTCTAATGCTACTTTTCAATATTCCAAAACTACATTGTGAAAAGGGCTCCAAACCTCAAAGTTTCTAGAATGCTAGGGATGCACCAAACTCTACTTCCAATATGAAATTGCTTTTTAAAATGTTATTTTTAACCTTAATCTAGAACATTTTGTCTAGCTTGAAGCTCATTTGGGGACAGAGGTAGTATAATTATGGACCAATTGGTGCATTCTTTATTTCTATAATAAGCTTCCCAGAAAGTCATCCATCAACCACTTTTTGACCTTTGGCACGTTTTAGGTTAATATGACTTGAGATATTGACCAACTTAAATTGTCTTTTGTACAAGAACTAAAATGACATCCCAAATTCGTTGTCAAAGAATGTTGTGTGGAGAAAACGAGCAAAGTGAGTTTATATTGACTACCGAAATTGGCAATTTTAGCTAAATTGATGTGATTCCGAGAGCCGAAAGTTGTGACACGGATCTCCACAATCGTCTCCACAAAGCTCTAAAAACTAGGATAGGTTTAAATTTACGCTTCAGGTTGCACGCCTGAAATGTGCCAAAGTCGTTGAAAATCCGTGTATGTGCAAAGTTAACGTTACTCAAATATGTACACAGAGGACACAAGGTTCCACACTATGTACCTGCAGCGTACATTTTTCACACACGAGATTCTCAATGAGCTGGCTGTCAATACCAGACGGTTTTCTCATCAAAGAGCACAGCAAATTCAGCTTGTACCAACCGGCAAAGTCTTGTTTAAACCTAATTCGAGTTACATCCATGCTCATAGAAGCGCACACTAATCGACATGCTTGACATTCTTCAGTGGACAGATGGTTATCTCTCATAAAATTTAATACCTTTTAATTCAGTTTCAGGAAGGAGAATCAATTCCTGAAGTGTACTAAGTTAGCTAATTCTAATATGTACACCATCTGAACGTCAGATCTTCTGTACGTTTTTTGTTCAACTATTAAAAAAAGTTGTGCCCTACTAACATTTTCATATGATATCCAAAAAATACATACTTACGTGCATTGGAATGTCTAAGTTACAATCGAAAACAATAACTGATAAGACGCACAGAAACTATGCTCACGCAAAATGTGTCAGTTTTAGATTCTCCTACCCTTAGTGACTTGTACTACACGGTAATTAAGCTAAACGCATTTCATGTCGGAGTATGTCAAAAGTAACTGAGAGTTCCATCAAAGGTTCCTTTCCCAAGGTCGCTCCAGTCCAACCTCCCTGCTCGAAAATACGCAACTTCTCCGCCGAAAATGACTGCACTGTTTACTTATGCATTACACAAGATTCTTAAAACCTCTCTATTGGTAGCATCTGCAAATAATTAATAGTGCACAAGCAAAGAAAATCTCGCGAATTATTAAACAAGTTGAAACAGATAATGGAAGTTAATCTCTCGAAGTAAGATCGACCTGACTTACATTGGATGCAGCATGCTTGGTTGCAGGAAGTGTGCAAAAAGGAGCAAACATTCAACTTGCTTGCTGGGTCCGCCGGAGAAGCACCATCATTCCTTGTATGAGCTTGCAAATCATGATGCACTCTTTCCGATCCCCTCCCAACACGCATTTGAGCCCTAGACCAAGTTCCAGTACAAGCTGGAAGGGAAACGGAGAGAGTGTATATTGATCTTGAAAACTGAACATAAACTCCGAATCTTCACCGACTTCGCTATATCAAACACATACTCCGTGAAGTGGTCAAAAGAACTCCGCGTGGTGCCCGGCCTGGCGTCCAGTAGTTGCCTAAACATAGTTGCCTGAAGAGAGGCCAAAATCTTGATTAGGATAGCAGGAAACTTGCAGATTCCGCTACACTCAAAAACATAACGCTCCTGAAGACAGGAAACCTTGAACGATTCAAAGCTAACAGGGGGCTGTTACAGGACTGAATTGAACTCCCTCACACTAGCAAATCCTGACTACTAAGTCTTAATATATGACGAAATTGTGATAAGGCTTCAAGGTGTGAGTGGCTCACCTTAAAATCTGGGACTCTAGACAGCCTTAACCAAAAAACAAAAATGTTAAAACTTAACCAGGTCAGCATAAGATCGGCAGAAATAGGTCAATCTTTCAACCACTTCTAAGGTCGGTGCTCCCGACAAACCAGGACTTCAAAGCGCATCTTTCACCTACTCTGTCATACGGAAACACCACTTACTCACGATTGTCAGTATTACCTAGGCAACCGGCTATCCATCGATCGAAGAAAAGCTAGGATTCTTAAAATCAATGGAAGGAAATGTGTGCAAACCTAAATCCTTCCACACTGGCAGCCAAGGGTGCACTCACTGGACGAGACGGAGTCACAGCCCAGAGGAGGTCATCTCCGGAGATTGCGACCTTTCGTTCCGAAATCGAGCTTGGGACAAAGGTAGAGCCAAAGTTTCCAGCAGAAGTTTTCAAGGGACTTGGAGTTAGTACGGTTTGGACGTAAAGGACCTACGGAGGTACGGTTTGCAAACCCAGTCTGCACGGGATGCACCTTCAAGCACACAATTCGTACCCACACATCAGACTTTGTATGCACACGGCAAGGCTCCGCAATTCTAGTACCACGCAAACCCCAGTTACTGGTGAGCCTAAAAGGCTGCAATCCTAGAACTGGTGAACCCCCTAAAAGAGACAGTCGGGGTCAGCCATGTGGTGGTGTTTGGAAGATTCGAGAGAGCAGTGTGAACGTCGCTTACTTTGCTGGTGCTTGGTATTTTGGGTCGACACTTTCTGCCGGCGTGTCTGTGGTGCCAGTGAGCTTTAGCTGTCTCACCCTGTTGTCTTCGATTTTGGATGTACGGGTGCACATCGTCCAAGCATCGCTGATTCCAGATCGAGGAGGCTGCCCTATTAACTGTTCTGCAGGCCCTCACTGGCTGCCTCCTAGTGTGATTTGTAAGCATCCAGAACACTGAGAACTCATTTGTCATGAATTGCACAGCTTTATATGAATTCGCTGGCAGCAACAGTTCTATACACACAGAAAGATAACTACAATGTCGTTTCCTCTAGCAGCTCTAGTTTGCAGTTGATGCAAACTCAAAAGAAATAAAGGGAAAAGACTTATATTATGATTTGTATCGTATCAGAAAGGATGAACGTTATTAAGAGGTGATCAATTTTTTGGATATATGGTTTGCATTGCATGAATTTGCTTGACTTTGTTGATATATTTACAGAGAATTGGAGGTTTGTATGAATACATTGTCAATGTGAACATTGAAGACTCACAAGAAAAACATTCATGACTTTTTTTCATGACTATTTGATTTCATGTATGAGTTTCAACTTTTCAAAATTTCTACACAAAACATTGTTTTTATTTGCTCACTCAATCCAAGTATTAAACAATAAGAACTAATGTCATGATATTCACAATCATTCTCTTTAAAACAAAATTATCTCACTACAAAAAAACTCCATAAAATCATAGAATGAATGTCATGAATGATCTCCTTGTGACTCTTCAATGTCAGCATTCCAAATGCTCACACACCAAAACTCCAATTCTCTATAAAAACATCAACCTAGTCAAGTCAATTCATGCATGAAGTAACATATTCACGTTGACTTTCAAACAACGTAATGTATCGTCCAACTCAAAAACTCAAGAAGAAATTGAGAAGACCTCGCTTCAGTGAGGAACTTGCATTCCAACCTGATCAAATCCTTCCTAAAGTAGTCCGAGATGTCGATCTAAGTTGCCTCTCAAATCGGTAAGCAAACATCACCGATCCCTCAATCTTACACAACCTCTTTCTGTTGCTCCAAATCGATCGGATTGTATTATCAATGTAGCACGGCTCACCAATGCAACTTGCGAAAGGCTTACTACTTTTAAGCTCTCACGCATCAGTCTCTTAAACCCACTAACGTGCAACACGAAAGCCGAGAACTATGTTTGCGGAAATTTTGGATTGGGTACAGATTCAAGGCTTGAGAATGTACCAACAAATTCAAAGAAGAAATCATGGAAACCTGCTTGATCAGTACATTCAGTGTACCTTCCGGACCATGACAGTCTCGTGTCCGATTTTACGTGCCGTGATGCTCCACGTACAACTGAGAAATGCGGATCGTTGCTTTTGGGTGGAAACGCCGGTAAAAAGAATCAATTGATTTATATACAATGCAATGAAGGGCCAACAGGAAACAGAATTGAAGGAATAATTATTTGATCTCGGTGACGACATTTCCGGGGGTGATGCCGGGTGTGATGTCGTCGAATGGGCGAGCATGCAACCACTAGATCTAACCACTAGATCGGACACCTGTACTCGATACTTGGCCATTTTGGGGGGAAATTTATTTCATTGGACGAAGAAAAATGAGGATCTACAGTATACAGATTCGAAGTTAAGTAACCATCAGTGGAATGATGCTTTCGATCGATCTGCCAATTAGAATCTGAGAACTGCGCAGTTGGCCAGCAGATACGACAGACTTACCAACTGAATACGCGGCCCAGAAGCTCTCCTTGACTGCTTCCTCTCAATGCAGGGCCCGCTGATCGAACAGGCACCCACTCTTGGCAATCAAATGACTTCAAGGCCATGACTCTAGATATTCGATTGGAGCCCCACCTAGTGACCTAGTTTAGAACATGGAGTATGGAATCATTCCTCCTAAGGTTGTTTGTTCACATAAAGTCAATTTCGTTACATTGGCGATATTCCATTTACTTTTGGCGCGGTTCAGGCCGGCCGCGCGGTCTACACCTGTCCTGTCTTATCCTAGCTTGGGGCCTGAAATTAGACCTTTGTGAAGATACATGTCACAATTTTTGATTTGTGGAATCTTATCGCAAATTTAACGACACTGACGTTACATACACCCGCTCCGCTCCGATCCGCTCGCTCCCACGTAACTTATCCACTGCAACTCAGCTACAGTCCTCGTAGTACTGTACAGTACAACACTGGCCTGAAATCATGTAAGGTTCATCATTCGTACACTTGGAGATGGTGGAACGCTGCACATCTCGTACCCGTACCTGATTGCACGATGCCTCTCCAGCTCTCAAAGAACGTCTTCTGAACACTACTTTCCATGCAACTTCCAATTTAGGTGCTTAATTTTATCTTCGTCTTAAAGTTTCGTATATTAACTTAGGTGCAGACTCAACCGTTTGGTAATATACGAAGGTTTCCAGGCATTGTTTTCTAGCTAGACGCATTCACGCCAGGATCCGTTAAGTTGTATTCGGTTATTAGGAGGCATATGGCCGGTACCCTGTAGTACTATATTACAATTGTACAGGTTAGTTTCGTCTGCAATAAGTTTTATCGTTGATACAATGAGGAGATTCTAAGCTTCTAAGCTGCCAGTCATTTGATGCCCAACCAGTAGTTTGCAAAATTGCACGTTGTTCCTTTCAAAGCTCAACAATGTGCAATTTTACAATCTACGAGTTGGGCATCAGGTGACTGGCAGCTTCGAAGCTTTGAATCTCTGTTGAAAAGATGATTCTTGTAACTTTCAACACTAGTCCGACTGGCAGCTTCAAAGCTTTGAATCTCTGTCGAAAGGATGATTCTTGTAACTTTCAACACTGGTCATAACTTTCTTCAATTTGATGATTTTATTTTAAGTTTTATATATCTTAGCGATCATTCCGAGCTTTCATTTTTTCTCGTTAGGCGAGGGCTTGTAACGTGTCTAACCCACGCAGTTCGTAGGTTCAATTGCAACTCCAGTGTAACTAATACCAATCTTGATATTCTCTCCTAGGTAGCCTGCCTTTTATATTGAACTGAACAAACAAGACTTGAGTCACTGAGTGACTCACTTGAGTTACTTCCCACTTGCTTCCCAAGTGGCTAGAACACACACTACCGACGCTGGACACTATAATATAGGGATCCTTTGCCGGCCGTACCGGACAGTGCAACAGGCAGGCAAATGAATATAGGTTCAGAACATACAATTATATGTTTTCAGAAATATTAATATGTTCGATCGATTTTCCAGGTTTCTTCGAATGCGGTGATATGCTCATATGATTCAAGGCTCTCGAGCTGAATGCGCACTCCTAATTAGGCTTCAAGTTCAAAATACACTCTCTCCGTTTCCCTTCGAGCAGGACGGATACCTCCAACGGAAGGGGATCGGTTTGAGTGCATCATGGCCTGAAACCTTCATTTCAATTCTCTACTGAATCAGATTTAATTAATTTTAACCGCATCATATTTAATTAATTTCCTCACGAGGATTAGTTTCCTTAATGCCACTCCTAACGAGTGAGTGCTGTCCTGGCCGCGTCCATAAATTCATCCTACATAGATGCTTTTCCTGTCCACTATATCACATCGATCTTCTGCTTTTCCTGCCCACTTGAATGTTGTACACGAAGCAAGTTGTGGAATTCGCAATTTTTTATCAGGTTTTAGAGGTGAATTCTGGAGTTAGATGATGTTAGTCACATGTATCCTCAATTTCGTTATATTGTGGAATTCACAATTTTTATCAGGTTTTAGAGGTGGGTTCTGGAGTTGGATGATGTTAGTCACATGTATCCTCAATTTCGTTATATTGGTGCAATTTCGAATCCAAATCGTGACACACAGTTTCTAGAAACTAGTTGAAGTGTAGATTTATGTTTCAGCTACAGAACGCTCTAGAAACTAGTTGAAGTGTAGATTTATGTTTCAGATTCGGCCATCTTGGAAGAACCAAAATTTTGTTAAAATGGCAGTACTTTACATTTCGATTGTGTATTCTGAAATCTAGACCAGTCCTAGACTTTAGAGCTAAAACATGGAAAAATGACATGTGGAATACCGCCCTTTTAACTAAATTTCCCATAAAGGTGCCAAAGAGTAGTGGAATACTGCAAATTTAACTAAACTGACATAAGGTGTATATGCAGACTCAACCATTTTGGTACTAATCTATCCTGGATTCTGCGTCTTCTTCCTTACTGAATTTAAGATGTATTTTGCAATGGGGTTTCATTTCTGCTTCTGCTTCCTTTCTCTTGTGTGATCTTTGATTCTTCTTCATTTTCAAACTCAGTATTACAGAAGTTATGGGACGTAACTTATAGTGGACTGAAAACGACTCGTTGATGTGAGAAGCAGAATCATATGGTCTCACTAGCAAACATTGATGTACAGAAAATGTCAGTGAATGTTCATTTCATGGTGTCAAGACTGACATTCAAACTTTTTGTGTGTGTGTTTTGAGAACAGTCCATATGGACATATGGTATAGAGAGGTCTGAAAAAGTAAACAATTCATAGTTAATCCTCAGAAGTCAGAACTGGCAATCAATTGGGCATCAAAGATGCAATGCTTTATCCTATTTGTCTGAGTGGCAGTGTGGCACTAATTTACACTATTTTAATAATTAGTGCAAGCTGAGAATGATATTATTGTGTACTAATTTCTACTAATTAACATTCAATTCTTACACAATCCAATCCCAATCAAGCATACCAAATTTCATTTTTTTAAAAGAAAAATTTCATTTTTGGTGAAATTTTTCATTAAATAGGGATGGATTTACATGATAATTGATTGAAAAGCATTGATGATGAACTTTTAAATTTCGATTTTATAGATATGGTAGAAACATCCATCCATCTTTGCTTCAACAAGCATCTTCAAAAATGTTTCAAAATTGTGAAAATTCCCTCTATAGAGATTTCAATGTTGGCGTGGTAATGTCCAAATTTTGTAAAACATATATTTCTTTCTTGTAATTGTAATTAGATCACTGCTAGCCAAATCTACATATAAAAAGATGGCAAGAGACAGGGAATGTATGCATGACAAATCATATGAATGCTCGTCGTATTTAGGTTTTAATCATAAATGTCAAATGAAATAATTGGGTGATATTTCCCCAAGTAGAAAACATGATAGATTTTACAACAACATAACATTCAGTAGCATGGGTTGATGTTGCCTTGGTTCTATAGTGATGGTGTGCCTTTACATCCGGCACCTATCTAATTCATCAGTAGCTACTGATGAAGCACTGTTGGGATGTGGTCGTGTTAAATATACCACACCATCACTGTAGAGCTACTGAATGTTATAAAAAGTTGTAATAGAGGTCATGATACTACGCTCTTAATATAATAGATTGTCTTCAAGTGGTCTTTTTATATAGCCATATTGATTAGCCTATTCAAGCTCTTGGAGGTAAAGATAGTAGTCAAGCTTTTCTAAACTAATTATCATTCACAATCGTCTCTCTCCATGTTGTCAGACCAATGTTATTATTATTATTATTTATTATCTTCAAGAAGAAAAAGAATCTTCATTAGTAAAGTAAAAAACAATTTTATTTTCATTAGCGAGTTCATTAGTAAAGTAAAAAGTATGATAAATTTTATTTTGCAAATATTCAAGTCATTTTTATTATATTTAAAAATTTTATGAATTTACTTTTGAATTTAAATATTACTATTGTTTTTTAAAATTCATAGGTTGTAGATTGATTTATAACATTAAGAAGTTGTTCGAGCCAATTCTACAGTATATTATCAAGTTGCTCAATGCCTCAATTCCTAAATATTGAGGGATTTGGGACAATAACAACATAAGATGTAAACTCTATAATTATTTGAAGTTTGCATCTTCGGGGAGATCACTCTTTGTAATTTAACTCCTAAAGTCTCAAGGCTTTTTTTTCCATCAAAAAACATTCAAAACTACCAATGATGGTGAGATTGTTCTAGTATACAAACTTAACCCTGTTTAATAGTTTTTTGTTAAAAATTAAAAAAATTGCATTCAAAAATGAATTCTATAAGTTTTTTTTTGAAAAGATGTTTAGATTGCCCCTAAAAAAAGATTGTCTATAACTTTCTCATCACTAGTCCAAATAGAATGAACCAAAGCTTCAAATGTAATCTTTGAGAAAATAATTAAAACTTTAAAAGATTCATTTTTTGTGATTTTTTTGGGCTGTCCCTCGAGTTATTTTTTGGACTTAAAGTAGCATAACTTTTATTCCCAGGTATCAATTGGAATAAAGATTATGTTTTTAAAAAAGCTAATTAGATTTTCTATCTTCCAAAAAAATTCCAAAAAAATTAGGTCAAAAATTGAGATTACACAAGCCTATCCGAAAATCCCAAGAATCCCTTGTAGGGACTTTGGGACTTTGGGACTTTAGAGGTTAAAGAATACATCCAAGTTAAGAGGATATTACCTTAATTATTGTATTTAAGATGACGATATTTTTGCCTTAAAAGCTACAAGCCCTTCTTTACAAATTTGTCCTTACCTTTATTATATACACATATAGGGGATACACCACTATAAGAAAAGCACGTTTTTGGATGTATTAGCAAAAAACGCGTCGTGTTTTTTCAAACGTCAGATGTTCCAGAAAATGTGTATGTGTTTTGCAGAAAACATGACCATGTCATTGTGGAAGGCTACGTTTATGACAATGTTGACTGCAACATCACCATGTTTTTATAAAACGTCGCATACAACATAAACTACCACGTCAGCGAGTAGATTTAGAGAAGGGCAGCCACGTGGCATATTTTGGAAAAAATAAATAAATGGATGGATGGATGTCGGGCTGGAGTCTGAAACAATGGATTGGATGTCGAACTAGATGTTTGAGACAACGTAGGCTAATTATCCCATATCGTTTGTCTCACCATGGACAAAGAATGGGCATAAATATGACCCTTAAAATGTTCATTTTCACGTAATTTTGCCATCAAAATAAACTTGATGGTAAATGGTAAGTTTTTTTAAATTCTTGGTGAATTCTACATTTTTTTGGTTGTTTAATTTATTTTTTAATTTATGTTAACTAACTATTTTTTGAAAAAATGGGTTGGATGAAAAAATAGACTGGATGAAGAACAGACTGGATGTAAAAACAAGCTGGATGAAATAATAGGTTGGATGAAAAATAGATTGGATGTAAAAACGGTTTGGATGAAAAAAACGGGAAGATAAAAAAATGGGCTGGATGATAAAAATTCTTATGTGGCACTACCCACCCACGTGGACATCACATGGCTGCCAAATGGCATATCCAAGGAAGCTTAGAAGGCCATATCTCATGGGATGTAAAAAAAAAATGAGGTAAACAATAGCATGTTTTTCTGAAATTTTGGCACGTTTTTTGCACGTCCACATTGACGTGATTTTAGGTGACATCTACGTTGACATGTAAGCGCATCAAAACAAACGTCAGGCCATGTTTTTTCAAACATCACAAAAAACACGAGTTTCTTATAGTGTACTATGAAACCGACAACAATCAGTTCCATTCAAGTGCCATTGACCAAGTGGCATTTCTAATAATACATTTTGCATTGAACACTTCAGAATTTCTATTCAAACTATCTCGTGAATATCCCATTTAAAAATATGAGTTTGTTTAAGACAGATGGTTTCAAATATTGAAGTAAAATGGACCATAAACTCTATCTTTTTACTATCATTAGAGGAGTTTCGGGCCTCCTAAAAGACTGCAAGTTCCCGAATTGTGGGAACTCTACAGGAATGCTGAAACGCTACCAAATGGCTAGGCTGATGTGGTCAAAAGACTGCCACATCATTTTTGAAAAAAAATAAAAAATAAAAAAATTGTTAAAATGATATTTTGGTAAATAAAAAAATTCTTTTTTTTTTTTTTGAAAAAAAAAAATTTGACATGCCCGCATCGTCGTTCCCTGAATCTGGGCAGACTGGGGAACGGGCCTGAAACAGTCTTCTAAGGCCCCCGAAACTCCTCTAATGATAGTTTTCAGTTTGTTGAACTCATTGAGGTAAACCTCCTTTTTGTGCAATGTGGCAATTTTGTTAAAGTTGTTGTCAATGTTTTATATTTCCACTTAATAATTTGGATTTATATACAACTAATACTGTGGCACAATTTTAGTCAACCACCCTTCATCATAGATTCCTTAATAGTATCCATTCTTGTCATCCATAGTATATGTCCACATCTATATTCATTGTACTGTAGGCCCCTATCTGTCACTTGAAGCTAACTTATTAATGAAAATTCCTATTTCATGATGTTTTTAAATAGCCTAATTTTTATATATTAGAGTATGTAGCATTTCATGGACCCTATAGTAGCCATTGAAGTCTTTTGCCAGGATACTAGAATTAAAAGTCAGATGCAATCTACATTTACAATTGAATTGAAAAAGGGCCAAATGAAGGAAAAAATTTAATCATTGTACTATAACTCTATTACTATTCTAACTTTCTAGTGTTTTAGAATACAAGCCAATTTTTTCAAGATAATCTCTCTTTCTCATTATTTTGGCACTTTGTTGGTCTTTATATAGAAAAGGTGTAAAGGGAGGGAGGGGGCACTCCCTTAAGAATTTGCATATACTTGCAATGATCTATTTATTAAATAGTTGTTTACCTAGTAGAATGGACTCTAAGACATGGCAATTTTTAAAATAATGGTAAATAGTTGTGATTATTTGCATTGTATGGGTAATTATTGACTTTTTTTTTGGTTCATTTAAAGGTACCCTACATTATTTATATGTAACTTTTCCCACTTGCCCTTAATCCTTAAAGTGTATGACTATAAACAAGAAGCTTTGTGTGGAAAGTATACATATAGAATAAGAAAGGAAGCAAATGAAGGCAAACAAGGGGATAGCTAATACATATTAAAAAAAAAAATAAGAAAAAAATACAAAGGGTGGTTGCAAGAAAGACCAGACATTTTTTGTAGCATTTTGCCAAAAATTGGATTTCAAATGTTGAATACTATGAGTACTTTGTAGCGGAACAATCTCAAATGTTGATCGGAAAAATCAACGGCTAAAAGTATGGTTGCAAGTACTATAGACTAGGACTTTTATTTTTGGCAAAATAGTGTTAGATTGCACCAGGAAAAAATAATTTGGCTAAAAATGGTGACAAACCATGAAGTCTTTTGCCAGGATACTTCAAATTTTTAAAAAACCTTGGATGAAATCTCTAGATTGTGGATGAAAACATAATTATGGATGTGGTATATGCTAGTGTAATATTTTCTATCCAATATGTGGATGAATGTTGAAATTTGGAGTACCTTTACAACATTTTACATTGCCACTTTGGCACTTCATAAAAAATGAAAAAAAATGCCATGCTATGGACAACTTGCAAGTAATAAAACACAACTCTGTAAGAAAAAGACAATTTGTCACAAAAAATGGATATAATATTAATTTTGGATAATCTCACATATTAAACCCCCCTAAACCTCAAAGTGTGACAAACATTAATTCCTAAAGGACCAGTTGTCCCCTCGGGGGACAATTTGGGTCCTGCAGGTTCCTATGATCTCAATTTTTAGTAATATTTTTTGGGATTTTTTGAGGTTGTGTATTTTTGCGAGATCTTATAATTTTTATTTTAATTGATGCCCAGCAGCAAAAGTTATGGCACAATAAGTAAAATTGGAATTTTGTGGGCAGCACAAAAAAAAATCACAAAAAGTCAAAATAATTTTTTTTCAAATTTTTTCCTCAAAGATTATAATTTTTTCTACATGTGACGCTTTGTTTCAATTTGGACTAATTATGAGAAAGTTATGGACAATCTTAGTTTTCGGGCAATCTAAGCATCTTCTTGAAAAAACAAGTTATAGAATTCATTTTTGAATGCAATTTTGAGAATTTTTCAAATTTTTTTGTTAGACAGGGTTAGATGTTCTTGCTAGAACAATCTCACCGTTGGGATTATTGTGATTCAATTCCATCTAAAAGCTATTAACAATTTAGTTTTTTCTTCAATCTTGTATCCACCTCTACTAAACAATTTTTTAATGAGTGAAAATTAAGTGCTTTGTTTCCTAAATTTTTTTGGTAGATTTTCAACTCAACTACTTAACAAAATAAGTAAAATATCGAAATCAATAGTGCAAAAAATTTGAACTAAAAAGATTCAAAGCCAAAAAATCTAGTCAAGCAAGGTGGAAAAAAACTTGTTTTCTTCACTTTCAATGCATATATCTTGAAATCTACGTGGTCAAAGTTTCTGAAATTTCTTCCACATATTCATATACTAGTCACGTATTAGATCTTACGGTTGGATATGCAAAAAAAAACAATTTTTTAAACTCTTTTCTCTTTGCAATAGAAATGACAGTTTTGAATGGTTTTTGGTAGGAAATCACCTCGGTCTTTTACGGGTTAAAAGACCCCGTGCATTAGATGACATTTGAGGCCTCTAAGAGACTGCAAGTTATTCTACGTTCCCAGTTTGCAGGAACACAGGATAACTGCTGGCTGATGTAGCTGAAACCATGCCACATCATTTTCAAAAAAAAAAAAAGCAAAAAATTGAATAAAATATTTTTGAAAAAAAAAATTCTGACAACTTGTACCGACTGTTTGCAAAATTAGTCCAACATTGGAATCGAGCTTGAAACGGCCCTCCTATGCCCTCCAATGTCATCTAATGTTTTATATGGTATTTTAGAAAATGTAAAAGTACGTTTTTTTCAATTTAAGATGTGTCAACTCTAATGTCACCTAAAATTTGTCATAGGTGATGTTCTTGAAAACGTACAAAATCGGAAAAAACATGCCATGATGTCATGAAAACAATTGTAGGAAACAAGTGACCTAAGCGTCCCAAAATGCTCCACGTATATGCCACATGGATTCCACCTCAACACGTATTGGGTAGATAATGACACGTGGGAATTTTTTCACTCAACCTGGAGATTTTTATATTTTTTTTAGCGACATCAATTTAGATGTCTAGAAGTTTTCAAAAACATCAATTGGTGCATATTATATTTGTAGGGCAATGTACGCACAAAATTATTATTTAAAATAAAGTCCCCAAAATATGAACAAGATAAATTGTCAAATTTAGCAAGAATTTACCATGTACCATCAAAAAAATTTGATGGCGAAGTCAAATAATTACTTTATTGACATTTAGTAAGAATGTAAGGTAGAGAAGTTCCTTTTATACTTTATCCATTGTCCATCCATGACAAAGGATATAGAATAATTCAAAGATGGGAACTTGACCACATTGCATTGGGACGTTGTTTCCAACATGTTGATGTTATTTTTGACATCTAGACATTATTGCAAACATGTAAACATTTTTTAAGACATGTGGACGTTTTTTCAAACATTTCATTTTGAACAAAATTCTTGTTTTACATATCCCATATGGGTTGTCTTACTTCCTATCACCCTACTTGTATAAAGAGTTGCTCTTTTCATCCATAATGTACATCCATCTATTTTCTTTTTTTGATAGCCTACCCCATGTGTTTTTTAAGCTACCTTCACAATTGATAAAGTTCCATGACTTAGAAAATCTTTGAAATAAACATCTACATCACATTCAAAACCAAACAACATGGGTGTGGTGGATGATGCAACAACAAGATAATCATCTAAATTGTTAAATAAATAAAGAATTTCATCCTAGTTAGTCTATTCTTATACAAATATGGTTTTCTATTCAAGTGGCTCACAAGTGTTGATTTATAAATGGGGTGACCCTTGAAATCTATAAAATATTTTCCTTTAAGGGTTTCTTTAAGTTTAGATTTAAATGATTCATAATTATTAAAAAATTCAAAATAAATGTAGAAAATCATATAAATATATTATATATGATTTTCACTTATCCAAAAGTTTTTGGAAAATTGTTATTAAAATTTCAATCCTTAAGGAATGATTTATGTAGTTCTATCTTATAATAAGTAGCTATTCTAAGAGAAGATTTATCCATTGTCATAATTTGGATTGTCTACTAGTTGAAGTAGGCATCTTCTTGTGTGAAAAAATGTGTATAGGAGTAGGGAGTTTTTGTTAGTTGTTGATTAATAACCAATTAGTTAGTAGTTGATACTAGGATAAAAGAGGGTTAGATTTAGAGCTAGTCAATGGCTAGCCTGCTGGTTGGCTACTTAGAAGCAAGGGTTGGTCCCTTGTCTCTTTCTTGGTTCTTTCAAGGTTTGAAGTTTGGGATGCATTTGAATGCTAAGTTGTATGTTTATTGGTGATTTATTATTGAAGAAAGCATTGATATGAGGAGTTTTGGATTAGTACTTTGATAAAGAGTTTGATCAAAATATATTCTTGAATTTGAAAATTTAGATAATTGATATACCATGATATAAATTTCAGATCTAGATTTATTATAGAAAAGAAGATATAAGGCTTCAAACTGGAAGTGTTTAAAATCTAGGCAATGAGGAAAGGTGTATTGGGGAGTTCTAATCTTATTATATTTTTTTATTGTGGCTATGAAATTTAGAAGATTTTTTTATAAACTTATCTAATACCTTGTAGCAAAAACTTGGCTATGATGGATATAGGGCCTACTAGTTATGCATAAAATACTTTTGGAGGATTGAGGCCATGACTTGGTAAAAAATCAGTAGTAGGAAAATTTCCACCCAAGTTGAACATAATCTTAAACTAGGATTGAAACCAGTATATGAGTATTTGACTAATTGATCTATATTTTGGCAAAATTTCAAGATATTTGAGGTGACTTCTCATCATTTATGCTAGGTTGAAGCTAGCTATAGCAATTTCTAGGTTATCTTGCAAAAGATTAGAGAGTCAAAAGTAGGGAAATGACTACCAAAGTTAAACAATATCTTAAATTTGGATGAAAATTGATAAATGATTTTTTAACAAGCTAATCTAAATTGTGAAAACATTCCAAGACATTTGGAATAACTCTCCATCATTTATACTAGGTCAAAGCTACCTATGGTAGTTTCTAGGTTATCATGGGAATTATAGGATAGGAATTTGAAAAAAAGGAATTTAGGATGAGGTTAGGATTATTTAGAGCGGTTAAAGATATAAAAAGATTATATATAAAGCATTTATATAGCAAAGCCCCCATGCTATTCCAGACCTATTTGCAAAACTTTGTGACACCATCATTAGAGGAGATCTGAGCCTCCGGAAGACTGATGCTGGGAACATTGCACTGCTGTCAAAAAAAATCATTAAAAAATAAATAAATAAAATAGTTGCTATAATGTTAAAAGGTTACTAAAAAATAAAAAAATAAAAAAATTTGACGTGGCAGCTGCTTGGCCATGTCAGCTTGGCCATTTGACAGCGTCCCATCATTCCTGCAGAGTTCCATAGTTTGTGAACTCACAGTCTCTTAAGCAACCCGAATCTCCTCTAATGGTAGCATTGTTGTCCTCTAAAGTTTTAAGTCCCATAAGTTCTCTTGAGGGACTCTTAAAGGTTCAAGTCGATATCCTTGATCTCAATTTTGACATGATTTTTTGTAAGTTTTTAAAAGATGGGATTTTAGGAATATAATTTTTTTATCAATTGGTGCCGAAGAGCAAAATTATGACATAATAAGCTCAAAACAAGCCTAGTATTTCTTTTTAATATATTAGATTACTCTAAACATAAAAAAAAATTGAAATAATGAAAAAGAAATTATTTCTTTTAGATTATATTTTTTCTATTTGGAAAAATATGATTCATTTCATTTGAATAATTGATGTAAAAGTTACAAAGCTTCTTGTTTTGCGAGCTATCTAAGGAAATTATAGAGAAAATAATATATTAGATCCTTTTATGACTTCAATTTAAAAATTTTAAAAAATAAATTGCACATGGTTTAGTTTAGTTTCTAAAATAACCTCATAGTTGCAATTAGTGTTTATCAATTCCATCTTAGAGCTATCAACAATTCAATTTTTTCTTCTATCTTGTATTTGTTTGATTTAACAAAAAAATTTAAGAATGAAACTAAACTTTCTATTCAATTCTTAAACATAAAAAAATTAAATTCACAATCTATACTATAAAATCTTTTAAATAAGAGAATTCAAAGCCTTATATTCTTATCAGGCAAACAACAAAATTTTTCGTTTTCTTCACTTCAAATGCTTATACCTTGTGATTAATATGATCAAAAGTTTTTGAAATTTCTTTTAGAAATTCTCATACTAGTATAGTGCAAGATCCTATGGTTGGATTATGCATAAGAAACAATTGTTTAAAAAATTTGTTGTTTGCATTGAAAATGGCAATTTTGAGTAGTTTTTAACAAAATAAAGGCCTTGAGACTTAAAGGGCTAAGACATGCTCTATCTACGTAGCACTAAGGTAGAAACATCCAAAAGCACCACTTTTTTTGCTAGATCATAATTATTATTATTAGACTCTTCAAGTTTTTACATTTTCTTGTTGGTTGTTGGCAACTGAGAGAGGATTTGAGGATTTCAAATGCACTAGAAAATATTTCATTTGAATATTGCATGTAAAATTTATAAAGGCTTTAAGTTGTTTTTACTTTTTTAGTAGATATTCTAAAATTATTTCTTTATTGGAGATAGATACTGATTAACAAGATGCTCATGTAGTGAAGATGGTGCTTTGAGGTTCAATGGCGCATTTGGATATCCCTACCTTATTAGATTGCTTTTTAGTCTCACTCAAACTTCCTCACATGTAACTTCTGTCAATGCAAAGTCTCCTCAACTCAGGTCCACATCGAACAAATTGAGTGTAGAGTAGCTGTGTCAAGATTCTGATTGAACCGTTCTTTATATCTTTACAAACAAATACATAAGGTAAAAGACCCCATTGCGGTCAAATGGTCCATGATGGACAACTAATGACCCCGGTGTGGTTTTTCATACCACAATCAATGCCTTACATGGTAGTTTATGGAGTAATTAGTGACCTCAATAGGTACTTCCAACTTTTCAATGTAAAATTCTTTGTAAAAAATGATTTTTTAGGTCTTCCATGTTTGAAAATGTTGTGACTGCATTGCGTAAGAAGATGACTATATTGAATTCAGATTTTGTTGGTCATGAGGTAGCCTATAGACTCCTATGGATTGATCACTTCAAAAATTCAGAACTAATTCATACTTGGTCCAAAAAATATAATTCCAAATGTCCTCATTGTTTTTCACACTTATCTTTATGTGGGAAAAAATTTGAAAAATTTCAGAAATGGCAAGAGGGCACACTCCTAATTCTGACCGCAATGGGATCTTTTACCTTAACAACCTATCCAACACGGCTGCGAAGATGCATGTTCCAGAAGAAGAGACTGAGGACGAAGCAAGGTAAGCTTGGGTGACCATTCCTTTGTTGAAACAGTCTGGGTTGATCGGTTGTCAAGGGAAAGTGGAGATGAAGAGAAATCTGCACATGGATTTGTATATTGTGACCACAGCGATTGACAGTGACTTAGGGCCTCCTTACATACTTGCTCGGTGGGTAAGTTTTTAGTTAATTCAAGCAAGAGGACAAAAGTGGCTTCACTGATTGTCTTGTCGGGGTGGGCAAGAAGAAAGGAGGAGTGGAAGTTTCACCAATTCTGATGGACAACCTCATTGGTGGAGACTAGAGAATTTAATACGTGTGACTTATCCCTTAAACTAAGGTGGGTATCCCCATTATGATGCAGTGCCTTAAAGCGCACCCTAGATTAAGGCCTTAAATGGTGTAGTTATCTACTGAAAATTGTTAGTGAATGAATATGGTGGTTCATCAAAGAACCATTGGCCATTTTGGTATTGATGACATGCTTCTAAGCTCACATCACATGTTAATTTGTTTCTCTGACAAGGTAATCATTACTTTCTCTTCTTTGAAGTACTTGGACAATTTCCATTGATTACTAACAAGTTTTCGTATTGCTTATTGGTTACTAATTTTATTTTATTTTCATTGTTTTAAACACGATTGCAACTCCATTTCTTTTCATTCTGACACCTTGGGAGGGGAACTTTGTGCATGTGACTGCTGATTTTTAGTGCAGCCTATGAGTGCTTTTGAATACTCTACTTCCAAAACTTTGTACCCCTATTGTGCTTTCATATTTGTCAAAATCTGAATTTTTTTTACTGAATTTCTTCCTTTTCTACACATCTCTTTATAATCCCGTACTCACTATTGTCTACTTAGCCTTCAAATTACTCATGGCCCAATTTGTGGCGCTTTTGGGTGTACCCACCTTACCAAAGTCCCCTCGGGAGACACTTGGGATTTTAGGCAAGCTCGTGCGACCTGAAATTTTGACTTGATTTTTTGAAACTTTTTTTAAAGATAGGAAATCACATTAGCTTTCTAAAAACATAGTTTTTTTCAATTGGTGCTTGGGAGCAAAAGTTATGCCACCCGAAGTCAAAAATGCAAATCGTTGGGCAAAAAAAAAAAATCTAAAATATTGAATTGTTTATTTTCAAATTTTTTACCTCAAAGAGCATGTTTTTGTCTACATTTGAAGCTTTGATTCATTCTATTTGGACTCAATATGAGAAACTTATGGACAATCTTGTTTTTTGAGCAATCTAAGTGTCTACAAAAAAAACACTTTTAGAATTCATTTCTGAATGCAATTTTCAAAAAGTTTCAAAATTTCTTTTTTGACAAGGTGAAGTTTGTTTGCAAGAAAAATCCCACCGTTGGGATTATGGTGTTTTAATTCCACCTAAGAGCTATGAACAATTTAGTGTTTTGTTCAATTTTGGACCTACTTCTACTTAACAATTTTCTTATATGTGAAAATCAAGTTTTGACATTCTAAAATATTTTTCCCAAACTCTCAACTCAAAATGTGTAACACAAAATTTTAACTTTATGGTGTGCACTGCCAAAAAAATCCACAAATGGCCGTCAAAGATATCTGAAATTGCAAGCCACAATTCCAAAAACTTCTTTTTCCAACTTCAAATGCTAATATCTTTCAATCCGTACGGTCAAACTTCATGAAATTTTTACCACATGATCTAAGACAAATAAAGTTCAAGATCCTATGGTTAGATTCTAAAAAAAAGAAATCTTTTTTGTTTAGGGAATTATCGCAACAAAATTGGCAATTTCAATGGATTTGGAGCCAAATATTGCCTTTATATTTAAGGGATTATTTATTGTTTTCCTTCTCCATTCACTGGGTTCACATGAAAGTGAAAATTCTATTTTTTTCCTTGTAACAAGCCCTATGCAATTGTCCAAACACCGATACATGTAAGTTGATCCTTAGGCCTAATCTTGAAGGGAAGGGCTATGACCACTTTTTTAAACTTCAAAGTCCATCTCTTGAAATGCTCTCATTTTGCAACTAAGGTATCCACATCTAATTGTGAAAAACAAACACTTCTTTTTCAAATGAGTAGTTCTAAATACAATTTGGGAAAAAAAATCATATCATAATATTAGCAAATGAAAGCAAAAGTGACTGCAATTGGTTTGAGGATTTTATAAGTTTGTGTGAATATACTATGAATTTTCAAAGTTGAGGTCAAAGGAGCACCTACTATTGACATTAGACGACCCTCAATCCCTAAAGGACTGAGGCATATTTTTGGGAGAAATTGTCAAAACCTACAACATTTTAGGGTAGCAAGAAAAAAATAAAGAAATTGTTTGTTTTTCCAAAATTCAACCATAAAAATTTGTATGAGACTTCTCTAGGAACATGTGGAATTTGTTTTTGAAATTTTCACCATATGGATTGAAATATTATATCATTTGAAGTTAGGAGAAAAGTTTTTCCCTGACCTTGCCCGATAGGGCCAGTAGATTTTTCACTCCTCCTAAAGTGAGATCTTTACATTGTATATGGCTTTTTTTATTTTACATTTGCATCTTGTATCATATAAATTACATACTTGCTAAATTTCAAAATTATTTGGAAGAATTTTGCACACATTGCCCAAGTTGCTCTAGGCAGCATATCTTTTGATTTGGGCACTTGATTGGAAAAAAATTATATTGTCACTAAGGGGGTATATGTTCACACCTTGAGTCAAAATTTCAAGAAAATCCTTTAAAAAATGACTTTATACGCACCTACCTAAGTACACCTACATGCGTTCCTCGATCATTCAATCCTTTGGGATTAATTATTCAAACATCTATAAAGTATAAGATACTTCAACACTCATTGGTTGCTTCAAATAACTCTTTAACTTCCATTTATTTCTTTTGAAAACTTACTAGTGTTAAAATTGAGCAAATGCTTTGTCATATTTGGTTTAGTGAGCGGTTGTCAAGAACTCTAATCTAGTTGGTGGCAAATAGAGTTGCAAAAAGAATTGCAAAAAGGTAAGGATACCTTATATGAGAATGAAATTTCTTGTATTTATTCATTAACCCCTAAATGATGGACCCTTGACCATTGATTTCAAACCTCAATGTCCATCACTCAATTTGCTACCATTTTACAACTAGGTATGTATGGAAAATTTTATATTTATTTTTGGAGATGAAAGTACATGTCTTCTTTACTTCTGAAAAAAGTACATGTCTTCTTTACTTTTCAAAAAATTTAGATTTTTTGGTGGAAAATTAAATTTTTAAAGAATTTTTGAAGAAAAAGTGAAGAAAAATCATATTAAATAGAAAAATATTTCAAAAAATCTAAAAATTTCGCCATAAGTGTATATCACAATGACAAGCATCATGGTGTAAATTCAATTTCCATGTCATTCTATAAATGGAGAATAATAGACATTGAAAATACACCCAATGTTCAAATTGCAATTAAATATGCATAATTAGGAATTTTTTCATACATCAAATTGGAGTAGAAACTAGAGTAGATGACCTTCATTTTGTTAGTTTGATTCAAACTCAAAAAATATCATTTTTGTGGAGAAATTTCAGATTTAAAGCGAGGAGCAACAACTTCCCTAAAATACTCTAAAATAGCATATTTTGTAATCCATTTTTTTTAATAGCTTCTCATTTCCGTGAAGACAAAAATTGGAAAGAGTACAAACTCAATTGGATACTCTTCATAACCCAATGTGAAAGATCAACAAGGAAAAGGAGGATGAAAAAATACTTTTGGACTCTACTTAACTCAACAGTATTGTCATCGGAATGCCACGGAATGGCATCCGCGATGTTCCAGGATTAAAGATGTAATCACATATCATCTTTAAATAAGAAAAATCTGGACTTTTTGTAAAAATTTGAAATTACTATGAATTTTTGAATGAAAAGTGAAAAAATTCATATCAAATATAAAATGCGCTTAAAAATTCTGAAAATTTCTTTACATATGTGTATTAAAGTCTAAAACATTGTGTCTCTAAAATATTCATCATATCAAATAAAATAAAAAATCAACAATCCATGGCAACAGGCCCAAAGTTCAAATTGCAACAAAATTTTCAATTTAGGAATTCTTCATGGTTTTAAATTGGAGTTAAACTAGACTTGATAATATACAACTCTCTAGGTGGTCTCAAATTTAAAAAAAATCATTACCATGGTTAAAATTGATATAAAGATAAAAGAGCAAAAGTTGTTAATACATCAAGTTTATTCTATTAGTGAGCACACACACTACTTGTTTTACACTGAATTTCTACAAGAAATAATTTTTGTTTTTTATTTTTATTTTTTAGAAGATATCATAGATTGGGGTATTTTTTTCCCTCGATGTCATTAAGTTCAAGAGACTGATTTTTGTTCTTCTAAGGTAGGAGGCTGAGAATCCGACCATTTAAGGGCTGATCTGCCTTCTTCATGTGGTTCCTTGAATGGAAATATTTTTAGCTCATTTTTCAAAGAAAGAGAAATAGATGAGGAATCTCAAGTCGTTTCATATTTTTTGAAGCATTTTTGAATTAGTTATGCATTTTCAAATGAGATGTGTCATAGGTCCCTATTTATGACCCTAGGTCTTCCATGAACTGTTCACTTGCAATTCTAAAGAAAGATGGCAAAAGCAAAGAGAATGATTGGCTCTTGCAATTAATGATGCTTTTTTCCTTGATTCATTCAATGACTTTAGTGTTCACTTTTAGAACCGCCTCATGTCCATTTCACAACCATTTATAGTTAATGCTCGTTCAATTTTAGAGCCTCCTACCTTTGTAGAAAAATTATGATATATAATAATAAGTGCGTCTCACACTAATGGTATTATCATATGTGAAGGTCTGATTGGGCACCTAAGTGCTAAAATAGTTTCTTTTCCGCATTCGAAGGGTTTAAGACCGTTGGAACTGTTGATGTTAATATTTCGGCATTTTGGCATCCAAATTTTTTTGTGTTCGGCAATTGCTAGGAACTTCTAGGTATTCTTGTTTTTGGAAACTTGTCACATGGGGCCTAACCTCTCAAGTCCCAACAACTTTTTGACAACGGAATTTTTCAATGAATTGTCCCACTTTTATATTTTTTTTTGCACATAGTAGTGCTTGAAATTTGTAATTTTGAGTGTACAAAAGTAAAGAATACTTTGTCTAGTATGCATTGTATTAATTGTGAAAAAAATCAATCATTGGATTTTTAGATTATAACTATTTTGGATGATCAACTTTATAGGCAAAAAGGTTAGTTCTTGGGAAAAAAATTATAAGAAGATGAATAATGTTTTTTTACCCCCCAAAAAAATTATACTAGAGTCTACAGCAAATTTAGGATTTTTTCATTTTTTAAAATAAAAAATAAAAAAACTTTCCCAATTTTGTAAACGTTTTCAAATAGAAGGACTAGAAAGCCAAAACTGACCAAACTGGATCCTACAGAAAATTTAAAAACTTACGTATGTGTCAGTTTTTGAAATTTAATAATTTATATTATAAGCATATTCTTTGGAACATCTTCCAAAAATTTGGAATCATTCTAATATTTTGTAATCTTAATCACACTATAATGAACCTTGTTTTTTTTAAATTACAAAAAATACAAATTTGAAATTTTCCCTTCAAAGCTAGTTTATTGTGTAGACCAAAGACTAGAAATGTTCAAGAACTTTTTTTTCCATTCCCATTATTCCTTTCATTGTAAAATAATTTTATTTGCTCCTTTTCTCTACAAGACCACATTTCCTAAATAACTTTTTGAATAGTTCTCACATTAAAATGTTGAAAATAATAAAATGCAACAATTATGTCAACTTATTATTTTACAAGATCCTAGTTTATAAAATATCGAAATTTGTTTCACTCTACCGAGAATTTGCCATTGAAAATTTAAAGAGGACATTGTGTCTTCTTGGTACTTGCAAGGTTAAGGCGTGATGTAGTTTTCCAAAAGTATTCAAAAATTTAGGCAACATGGATGAAAGCTTTTTGCAACACTTTGAACATTTCACTTGTATGGGCAATTTCATTAACCCCTAAAGTTCCATGACTATATTTACATCAAAAAATGCTCAAAAAGTGCCATTTTTAGTACAAGTACCTATTTTTTGAAAAAAAACTTTTTTTGACACATTTAACTATAGGATCTTGTAGTGCGCTGACTTGAGAACATGTGGTAAAAATTTCAGAAATTTCTGCTACATAGATTATAAGCTATAAGCATTCAAATTCCTTGAAATCATTTTTTTGGCTGCACTTCACAAGCTCACTTTTCACTGAAAAATGTCCAAAATGATGGTGCTTCTTTGGATTCATTTTCCTAGACAAGTTGGCTACATGCTTGAAAATTTTCACTTCATTTGGAATTGTACAACATATAGGAAAAAAATAGTAAGTAGATAGTAGTAGAGAATGATTCAAAATACTAAATTGTCAAGAGTTTAATTAAAAAAAATTGAAAAATGCTAATCCCAATGGTTGCAATGTTTGAGTAAACAATCTACATCCTAGGAATTTATTTTTATCAAAAACATTGAAAATCGAGTAAAATAAAGGACTTCAAAGTTTTTTTAGAGGAGAGAATCCACAACTGCCCGCAAACTAAAAATCTTCGTAACTTTTGACTCATTGACCAAAATGGGATTATTCAAAGCTTTCCACGTATATATAACTCTTGGAAAACCAATTTCCAATTTTTTTATTTTTGAAAAAAGCAATTTTTTCCTATCTATCCGAACTACCCATTTACGAAAAAAAGTAATATATTAGGCCCTAACTTTTCATTCACATTTCCAAATGTCATGAAATTTAATGCATATGAAAGATATTTCTTGCATCCATCTTTTATTGAATTTTAGCTTAGAATATGTAAATCTCTAGTTACATGTACTTGTCTAAAATTTTTATACAGCCAAAAATTGCATGCCGGTCCTATAGGGGTTAAAATGGCGGTACTCCAAGTGCCACTTTGATAGTGTGCCATTTTTTCCATCTAGAACAAGTATAGATTTTAGAACAGCTGTTCTGAACCATTTAGGACAGGTATAGATTTAGAACAGCCATTTTGGACTGTTTTCACACCATTTTCAAAAAATATGGCCATTTTAATGAAATTGCCCATTTGCAATATTCCAAACATTGAGACATTCCCAAAATACTAAATCCCTAAAAGACCAAGGCCATTTTTTTGCAAAAAATACTCAAAATTGCCATTTCTATAGCAAGGAGTAACAAAAAATGAATTTTTTTTTCACATCTAACCATAGGATCTTATACCTAACTAATATGACAACGTGTGGAAAAAATTTCAAGATTTTTGACTGCACAGACTGCAAGATATCTGCGTTTGAAATAAATAAAAAAAAAAATTTCTAGCACATTGTGGGGCTAGATTTTTTTACTTTGAACATTTTTAACTTTAAATTTTTGCACTATAGAGTTTTGAGCTTTAAATCTTTTTAGCAGAGAATTGAATTGAGAGTCCAAGGGAAAAAAAATCCCAAAAAACTTAATGTTCATTATTAAAAAATTTGTTAAGTAGAAGTAGATTCAAGAAAGAAGGACAATCTAAAATATTAATATCTTTTATATGGAATTAAAATGTACTACTTCCAGTGGCAAGATTGTTCTAGCAAAAAAACTAAACCACATGGAACTTTTTTTTTTGAAAAACTGTAAAAATTGCATTAAAAAATGAACCCTACAAGTTATGTTTTTCAGGAAGATACTCTAAGTGCCCAAAAAATTAGATTGTCCATAACTTTCTCATAACAAATCCTAATGGAATGAATCAAAGCTTTCCACATAGACAAAAATATAATCTATGCTAAAAAAAAATTTAAAAATTTAAAATTAGCAAAATTTTTTGTCTGTCCCCTCTCCCTTGTTTTGAGTTTATTTGGGCATAACTTTTGTTCCCGGGCACCGATTGAAAAAGAAATTATATTTCCACGAAGCTTACCAATTTTTCTAACTTCAAAACAGGTTTCAAAAAATCAAGAAAAAAATTCAACCCGTAGATACCTGCCCAAAATCCCAAATGTCCACGGAACACACAATACTCCTTTAGGGGTTAATTTATGTCTGAATTTGACCTTCACGTAGGGTAACTTGTGTATTAAATCCAGGAAAGCAATTTTCTTGGGGTATACACCAAAAATAGATCCTGTGCGCGAACCGCGTTCAGATGAAGTCAATGATTGATTTTTTCATCCGTGATTTGCGATGAAACTTCTTCACCCGCCCGGAACTGTTGACAACCACCACGCAGTTTCGGGTTCGCCAACGGCCAACTACCCTTCCTCATATTATTATTAATAGCTGGCCGTACCAACCCCGCGTACTCCTCCGTACACCTATCCGTGCGATCCGTAACAACTAGAACGCGGGCAACGGACGCGGGCATCGGATGCGACCGTGGGACGGAAGGTAAGTATTTTAAATTTGAACACAATTGTACGAAGTCCATGTCGTGTAGCATGACAATGGACGCGTCCCTCGGAATTTCCGCAGCCTGAGTGATTAGAATTATGAAAGCTGTATCGATCGGTGCTGGTTGGCTAGGTCGCCTGAGATTCATGAATCTGACGAAGGACTGGGAGTGAAGAGTGGAATCCGTCGACTTTTGCGTCTACCTGCCGAGATTTCTAGATGGGTTGTCGGAATAGTAGTTAGGGAGGGTTAAGATAAACGGTTAGAATATTCGTTAAACTTGGTGGAGTTCAAACCGACAATCACACACTGAGATGATCCTTGTTTTCCTGACAAGAATTTTGGAAGTTTCCCAGATGATTTTGCTCTAGGAACGGGGTACCTAGTAAGGGAAAAGCGGGAAACAGGGAAAATCAGGGGCACAAATTTTTCCCTGTTGGACCAAACTGTAAACCCGACATGGCAATCCGGAACCAGAATGCGAAACTGCGAATTTTCCCAGCGAATTCAAACTAAGAATTTTCACGTGCTCAGAGTCTATCCTGTAGATTATCTGAGCTTGGACCACAGCGTCACCTAAAAAAGGGCCAGTCTTTTAAACACTGTCAGAGTATAATTAAATTATATAGAAGTGACCATGTAGTAGGTGGCACTGAAAACAGGAGAGATTGGCTGAATCGTCGTGATAGGCCCGGGAGACTTCCATTGAACATGACGATGCCGTCAGTAAATTTATTATTCATTTCCAGCTTGCGAGTAATAATAATCCCCCCGTCTATTCAGCCAGCTGCCACTCCAACTCTTTATGTATATAAGGCCCTGCTTTGCAGCACACAATTATTCCTCATCTCGTGCATTCTTGCACCTCGCTTGCGAGCTTGTTTCCTTAACTTTTCAGGGTCGTGGAGGCGGAGATCCTGTCAGTGTTGCAGCTTGTAGATCCATGGTCCACTCTCTCCGTTTCCCTTCCGGTGCTGAGTATATTTTTTTCTTCTGCATGGAAGAGGCGATATGATTCCCTTCCAGCAGACTGAGGATGTTCACTTGGTTGTTGGAGGGGAATCGGAGAGAGTGCATCGTGAACTTCAAGCTTGGTGATCGACTTGTCCGAGGATATATTGGCCCTTACAAATTAGTCCACTGATAAGTTCGAACTTCTTGTGGGCTGCAGAGCTTACGTAACTATTCTTGAACTTATTATTCATCCTGTTTAGGAATCTCTACTGCATAAAGATCTCTTGTTTTGTGCTTTCGGCATTTGCAAGTTCTCCATCCTCTCCTCGCCATCTGATCCCTCCAGTGTTCTCATTAAATCATTTTGAAGAGCTTCACGTTAGCGTAAGTAATATGACTCCACTTGAAAAAGAATGATGTTCTTCCACTTGGGTTCAAGAATGTTATGTATAGATTGGCCTCTTGCTTAGGTCAGGTTGTGGCCATTCATTCACTCTCTCCACGCATGTCCGTTTCGATGATATACTGTTTGATCTTCAGGTGGGAGAGATTACAGACTTGAATTGATTTTACTCAGATGGGAACCATACTGAATGCGTAACGAACTGCAAGCTTGATGACCCCAAGTCCCATTTGGATCCCACGAGAACAGAGCTGAGGCTCTTTCATCTAGCTGTTGATGCAGATGAAGGATTTCATTAAGCTTTTTAGGAGGAAGTAAAGTACTCGAATTTCTGGGTAGAGTTCAGGTCTACGTTGGGTGCGTTCTGAAAGAACCTAACTTTTGGTCCATTTTCGTGGTAACCTCCCTTCGTCCTCCATCAGCAATATTAGAGTCCATAAGTTTTGTATCAAGTTATGCATTTCTCATTTACAGAATCACTAATAAGTGACACTAAGAAGTCAACTAAGAAGTTTCGTTTCATGACCATTATAATAAGTTTAGGAGAGTGATTTTTAGGAGATTACTGTAAAAATTGTGGAGATATTACGTCGGATAACAAAGAGGCCCTTGCCCATTCGACTCTGAACTGTTCATAGAAAATACATCCAATAGCCTGGCACATTTGATGAGGTGACTCTTGGCGTGCATGGACTGTCAGCTAGGAGTCGGTGTGCAAGGTCGGATCATATAAACTAGAAGTGCCTGCCAAACTAAGAAAAACCTGCCCCTCCAAGCTTCAAGCATGAAAAAAATTGGCGAAGTCCCTCACCGGTTCTTCAATAACTCCAGATATTCATTTCTCAGCCCAAAAATTCATAGAAAATGTATACGATGCGCAAAAGATACACGAGCAACTTCAGACGCATCAAGTTCTCATAGAAAATGCATCCCCAATTGCCTAGATTTGTATTAAAAAGGCATCAAAAAATTAGATTTGGGTGTGAAAATAAGTCAAAATCCAAACCACATCAGTTGACCAAAACCTCAAAAACCACAATTTGGTTTAAAGATTTTTAGGGATCATAAATATTTAGTCATACATATACCACCTGCTAATAAGCCGAACCAAGTGGATGATTGAAGAGATGATTTGTTGTTGGAAATAGAGATAATCATACAGTGGGAGTTAAACCAAGATTTTCTTTTTCCAACAAATAGCAAGGACCAAAAAGTGCAAAATTTTGTTCTTTTGTCCAAAATGCAATTCTTTCATTAGAGAAAATTTCAGGCCTCCACATTAGAGAAAAATTCAACCCCTCTAAGGGCCGTCCGAAGTTGACATGCCATGCCATTCTTTGCATGGCCTGTCAACTTCGAAATTGCTCTTGGTGAGCAGTCAATTTCTGCAGAATTTAAAAAAATATATTTTCTTAAGATTAAATTTATTTTTTTATTTATTTTTTAATAATTTTTTATTTGGAATTCTGGGTTCTTGCGCCACTAGCGCTGCAGTTTCAACAAGGCAGAAATAGGGGGAAAATGATTTTTTAAGCAAAATAAAAGCAAATTTCAGGGTACCTCAAAGGACTATGGAGCAGCCCTCCGGAAGCCTAAAATTTCCTCTAATGGAGGGTTGCTCCACAGCCCTCCAAAATATCCTGAAATTTGATTTTTTGGAGTTGAAAATTTATTTTTTCCCTAATTCCGTGCAGCTGAAATTGCAACAACTGTAGCGCAAGACCGAGTTTTACAAGTTAAAAATTTATGAAAAAAATAATAAAAAAATAAAAAAATAATCTTAGAAAAAATTTAAAAAATAAAAACAAAAAACAAAAACAAAAAATCTGACTGTTTTGGCAAGCAATCAACTTATCTGATTGTTCACTAGGGGATTTTTTAAGATTGACAAGCCAAACTTGGAAATTGTTTGACATGTCAATCTAGAGTAGGTCCTCCGGAGGCATTAGAAAAAATTTCAGCTTTTGGGAGGCCCGTTCTAAATTGACATGCCATGTTATTTCATGCATGGATTGTGAACTTGGAAAAGTGCTCTTGGTGAGTAGTCAGAGTATACGACTGTTTGTCGGAGTAATCAGATTTTGTAGATTTTTTTTTTTTTTTAATAATTTATTATTCAAAATTCTGGGTTCCTAGGCCACTGCCATAGCATTTTCAGCTGCGTGGAAATAGGGGAAAAACTTATTTTTCAGCCCCTTAAAACTAAATTTCAGGGTACTAAAGGGATCCATGGAATAACCTTCTAGAAGGCTAGATTTTTGTCTAATGGGCTGAAAATTCTCATAATGTAAATTTTGGCCCTAGCTTTGCTTCCAACAACTTAGAAGCATTTGGCATGTACAATAAGGGATTATAACTCACGTAGATGATCTTGAGTGAGAGTTTAACTTAGACTATGTAGAAGACCAGTATGCATTTATTGCCACAACTTGCAACACCTTTCCAAATTCTAGCCCACTTTAAGATTAATTAGTCTAGTATACAAGACAAGGTCAAGTTCCTATTTGTTTGACTATCCTAATCCTTAAATAAAAGGTAACGAATATTTCATTAAAATAAAAATATTCTACAAACTTGGCAATTGTAGATTTAGACCATGTGGTTTGAAATATAAACTAATCCTATATTTAGATCATGTGGTCTGAAATCTATACCAGTCTTAGGAAATAGATGGAAAAATGGCGAAAGAATATCACCATTTTAACAAAATATCCGCTAGATTTATTTGAATGATATATATGCACATCTAGATTGTTACATCCAATTTGAAGTCAAGTTAATTCAATTACTATAAGAGGGATGAATAATAAACTATCTTGTGTTATCTCATTATTCTACTAAAATAAACATTGTTCCTAAAATCTAATGACTTTAGGATAAAACACTTTCTTCTCTTAAATACCACTAAACAACTAAAACTAAAATGATTGCTAGTAAGAAAATGCAATATAAAACAATTAGTATGCCTAGCACTAATTGAAATAATCCAAGTAGTCAGAATCTACTACTTCACTAATGGATTTCATGTTTAAACTATTGTAATTTACAACAAGGATGGATGGCAACACAAGGCTTTATTACACTTGCAGATAGAAGGAGGGAAAATATTCAATGTTCCATCTTACAATGTAATTAGGATTTTTTTTGTAGCAAGTGAATTCTCACTAAACTAATATTGTCAAGTAATCTCGCTTTGGGAGACAAAGAGATAAAAATGAAATTAAGGTTATTGTACCTAATTGTAAGATGTTTGTAAAACCATCCCAACTAGATGCTTGTCTAAAATGTAAGTCCTATGAGCATGAAAACCTAGGGTCAATTTAAGGTATACCTATTTTTAGCATCAAAGAAAATCAAAGTTTATTGAATTGGTGTCCAAAGACTGCATGAGAAGACAATCTAAAATTTCCTTGTGACATCCAATAAGGCTCAACAATAGTTTAAATAGTTTAAATGCATATTTGGAGAAATTAGGTGGCACTTTCTAGCTAGGTCGACGACACTTAGCGAGTAGAACCATCTCAAAAGACTTCGAGTCTCAATTTTTCTTCTCCACAACAAATGGGATACGTTCAATAGTCTTTCAATTCCTCTTCGAGCCACGCATCTCCAAACTCTAAGTGGGTTCCATATTGCAAGTGGGTAACCCAAGTCACTTGGCCAAGTGACTTCCTTAGTTGTGTCGACTGTTGCAACATCGTTGTCTCATTCACCTATTTCCGACCTCACGTTTGCAGAAGTCGACATTAATGAAAGGTACCTACTAGAATCTGATGCATACCTCAAGAGTGTTTGGAAGTTTAGAATCTTGAAATATAGACAGTAAGCTAGAGATTTAGAGTGTTGAGAGGAACCACGTACCTAGAATGATCAACTTAATAACATTAGGGTTCTTTTCTGTATGAAGTACCTGTTTGTCAAATCATGCAAGAATGGCCCACGATATTCAGGTTCAAGTTCAGAGACCACAACATTAAACAATTCCTAGGTTTGCTCAAATACAAACTCCGGTTGCTCACCATACCCGAAGGATAAGATGTGTGGGCCTAACCTTGTCAACTCTTCTACTTATATTACACCCTTACGTAAGGACTACTAATATACTGCCATAAACCGTGGCTGCCCGGAGCTGTGAATAATGATGACCAACATCGAGGTCGTAATCTACAGCTCCTTGATCCATGACCTGCAAACATCGCTCTATGCACTACGAGGTACGCGTTGTAACTCTAAGGCAGCACCAGCAGCAGCTTCTGCTACTTGTGGCGAGCTGGATTTCCGTAACCGCACGACCATGTTCTCAAGCGATACAAAGTCGGCACTTGAGGGAGAGAAATTTCGAAGGGGCTGTTTATTCTCGCGTAGTTCTTTGCACGACGCTGAGATTGCGAACAGAAGCTGGCCCTGAAGTTTGGTAGATAAGGACGGACTGTGAGACTGCGCACAGGCTTCCAGCGCGCTTACAAAGCGGCTCAAGCTAGAAAATATGGGTGCGGCTGCTGATTGCGGAGCAGCCTTGAGCATCAAAACCAAACACTCAGCGGCTGTCTCTGCAACCTGCGGTTCTCGGCTTCCACAAAGCTCTAAGAAGATGGTTGAATGCTGTCCCATGTCTCCGATATCCTGAATAGCTGTTTAAACAGCAAACAAAGAGTGAGAAAAAGTCACATTGAAACCTCAGGGATTCTAAAATTCTCTTTGTCAAGGACGCGGTTCCAGCATCAACAATACATTCCCAATTACCGAGAGTAAGAATGTCAGTGTACCTGGTCGAGAAAGATCCCTTCCATTGGCAGCAGCAGCAGACAATACGTTGCTACTATTAATTTTCGAGATATCTCCAGCATTGCGAACGAGAAGAAACCGACACACTGATAGCACCGGGTCAAGGAAATCTTGCATTCCTTTAGCATGCACAAAATCCAAAAGAGCTCCCACATGCCTTACAATGTGAAGGTCTGACAGAACCTTTGAATCCACTTTTGGTGAAGATGCTAGGTATAGACATAACCGCACATTGTGAAGATTGATGCTGGTGAGGTCACCTTGCAGGGACTCAAAGAACTGAGAGATAAGCTTGAGCTGCAGAATGTCTTCAATCTGGATGCATCTAAGGTCGAGCAGCATAACCAGAAGTTTCTGAGCATACATGGGTATTGGATCTTCATCCTCCACTAGGATAGGGTACATAGGTAGAAAGTGCTGCTTGACAATTGCTTCAAGTTTCTCTCTGCAGCAAATAGGGACAAGACGATTTAGCAAGGGGAACTTCCTCAAACTATTCAGAGCAAGAGATTTTGAACGGAAGCGAACTTGGCGATTCTAACCAGAAAAGCACTAACCAAATTGAAGCACGAGTGCCTCCGGCAAATGCAAGTGACAACAGAGGAGACTCATATACCTTCTGGACGCACTCAAAATAGTCGTTGACGGCTGCTGGTCCTCTGGAGTGTTGACGGATGAAATATCATCAAGAAATACAACCAAGATATCGAAGAAGACTTTGAGACACAGGAACCGCATGTCCCCATCCGTATTCTTATCATACAAGGCAGCAAGGCTTGGTAAAACTTTAGAAATAAAACTATCAGGGTGAGCCAACAATGTGGCTGATTGCTGAGACATAACTTCCACTAATTGCAATAGCGTTGATTGGAATTCATCTTGTCCCTGCAGTGCTCGGCACCAAAGGAAATCCACGGGTTAGCTGGAAACAATGACTTCAGGCTTCTTGTATCATGTTCCAATAGAATACCTCGAAAACTTCGATAGTAACGGGCAAGAGTGTGCATTCTATAGAATCGAGGTACCATTCTGCTTATAGATTAAAGTCCACTGACATGGAAAAGTTGTATCTAAAAAAGAAAACTCTGCTTTGCAAATTCTTATCAGTTATCACAGACACTTACCTGAAAAGAAGAGGTCTCTAGCCGCTTGAGAAAGCTTGCCAGTCTTTCCAACAAAGGCTCGTCTACCATACGAGTTCTGAAAGTGGGACTATTCATCAAGTTCAATACCACTGGGAACAATGGAAGGGAACTTCTTGGTGTGCCACGAGCCGGTGATGAGCCCGGTCCTGGAGTTCGTCTTCCACTGGCCAACTGGGCTATATCTGTGCTTATACTTTCCAATATAGTGGGGACAACACTGATAACAGTTTGAACCAAAGCCTCCATGCATTGCTGCACGTATGGATCCTTTTCCTTCGCTAGCCTCTCCACGGCAGGCAGCAGTTTGGCATTGCAGAGAGAAGGGAGCCATCGACGGTTAATTTTACACAAAAGTGCAGCACATACAAAGGCCTTCCCGCGCAATACTTCTGGACCCTAAGATTATATGCACCAGAAACAATATGAGTAAACCTATCAGGTCTTCGTTAACAATGTACGGAACTTCCATTCGGAAGCTGACAATATGGAACTATAATTCAGGTGCCCCATATGCGATAGACAGGCTATTGCGGCACAGCGGTATTAAAATCCTTCCATCTCAACCTCAGCAAAACTGAGCAACACTAAAAGAGCTAACTACGACCCACAATAATTTAGAAGTTCCAAAAATGTACTGCAAAATTTTGAAAAACAAATAAAGAAGTTAAAGAAAACAAGGATGGGATAGATGCGTCTCTTTGGCTTAAAAGCCATCTACAGATCGTAACAAATTCTAAAACCCGATCCTCCGGTAATGCATCCGAACCAGTGATGAACATACCTGCTCCAGCATCGCAACTACACTCGGTACCAAGCTCCTTTCCTCCAACAGGGCAAGCAGGTACTTGCTCATATTATTGATGACACTACTGCCCACAAGAGCCATGTTAAGAAGGTTGATGTTCACTTGCTGCTCTCGCGCACTCCCTCTGGCAAGGCCTCCCACAAGCTCCTTAAAGGTGAGCTTCTCAAGGACAAAGGGGATCGTGGTTGGCTGGAAACGCACCAATCGAACTAGACAAGAGCCTGCTGTTGCTCTCAGGTTTTCCGGTTTAGCAGATGCTCGGAATGTGTAACAAAGGTTACTAATAACTTCATTATTTGTGAAGCGTTGAGCCCACTCTCCACCTTGACTGGCAATATTTTCGATGGTCTTCAGAGCATAATGCTGAGTTACATCATCTTCACCCTTCCTCAGAATCGAAGCCACCAGGGCTATCGTTGTACCGGGAATCTGCATACAATTTTCATAGGTTTCAATACAAGGAGGGCGTTGACAATCTCAAGCATCACGTATATGAAGAGCTAAACTTTAGCAGCATATTCTTGAAAGGTTGATGCGCACATATCATGAAATTAGGATCAGCAGCAGTGTAGAAAGTCAAGGGCAATCGTTTCAACAATCAAATAGATACAGTAAAACTGTTAAATTGACATGTCAAGAGAGCAATACCTGCCATAATGAAGACTTGACGTCCTTAGCCGAGTTATCATGACCACCCCCTGACCTGGGAGATCCCTCATTCTGTGTTGCAATGTAAAACAAAAGCTCTCCGAGTGTTGCCATAGCACAGCGCCTTACCTGCTGACAATACAGGACAACATGAAGAATGATAATACAGAGAAAGTAGGACATATTTAAAACCATGGAAAGCAATACTGTAAGCACAACAGAACTTCTATTAGATGAAATGCCAATTTAAATGAACAGTAATGAACAACTGGATAAAGGCACAACGCAATATGAGCACCTTATCCTGTTTATCCCGTAAAGTCTCGGTCAAAACTGCTACAATTCCTGAACCTGCAAGTTCCTCCTCAATAAGCGTAGCATGCCGGATAAGCAATCCCATTACAGATGTCAATTGCACACGCAGGGCTGGAATTTTCATAGTGCGCAATAGTTTCACCAGCAACGGCATTAATGGCCCATTGATTAATATATTAGCTGCATCAATGTTAGTACACAGGGTCTCTAGATACTTTAACGTGTTGATCTTTTCATTCACTGGAACGGTGCTTCCATGAACGTTCCCCATAATCTTATTCAAGAAGGTTTCCTGCTGCTCCGCTTCCAGCTTCACAAACTCTGAAGAAGTCAGCCGCTCAGCTGGCAAAATTCGTGAGTCAAAGGTTGATTCTGGAATCTGTTGCATGAATTACAGTGTCAGGAAAAGATTCAGAATTAAAACAATCAACTTAGTGTAAGCACAAAAGTCTCTTACGACAAATGATGTTATTTATATGATTAATAAAAATGCAACACTGCGGCTGTGGGGAGACAGCCACGGACAAAATGGACAGAAAACAAATTAAAAAGTTACGGCACTCAAACAAGTTCTAAGTAACCCATGACAACGTTTGAAGTATTTTCTGGCATGAGCAACGTGAATAGACATTACCTTCTCTATTCGCCGATTCAGCATGATTGGCCTCACAGAAAGGTCTGACGGATGCCAAAGTGATTGTGAAAGTACCACTGAAGGTCTGGAAGGATTTGGAGGACCAACAACAGGCTCCTTCTTTGACTCCTCAGTAGCCGATGGGCCACGCTGAGAGCCTTTTCTTGGGATGCCCACACCCGGTGGAGTTGCTGGAACATGACGCATTGCATCCAACTGCTTTACTTCAACCTCAGTCTGAGTCATATGAGGATCCTCAGACCTACCATTGATTTCAGGTTTGGGAGTGACTGCCAAAGGCTCCTCAGCTCCAGTATTTGGACCCCTACTTTCTCCTTTGGAAGCTGGTGCGTGGTAGGGTTTGGTGGACGGCTTGTGAAGGTCTTTCTCCTCTGCTGAAGCAGTCGGACTGGCACCATTGCTGCCAGAGCCATCTTCCTCTTCCGCAGCATCACTTTCAGCTTCTTCACCAAAGTTGAGCTCCAAGTCATGATTCTCTAAAGTAATATCAGTATCATCAGAAGCCCCATTTGCATCGGTTTGCTGCCGATAAGTATCATTCTCAGTTTCCTTTAGCAGATTGGTTTTCACAATTTTGGACAATCTTAGAAGGTTCACTACCGGCACCCCTCCATTGGGTTTTGTGTCTAACTCCTTCGGTTGTATATTGCCAGTTGGTCCTTTAACCGCCTTCCTACCATTTTCTCTTTGACCAGGGTTCCTATTCTCAGGAACGGCTCCTTTCACATCTTGTTTAAGATCAAGCTTCTTAGCTTGACCCTGGCTTCTCTCGCGCGGAGTAACCCTGTCAACCGCAGATCCTTTCCCCTCTGGAGCTCTTTTCTCAACAGGAGTACTCCTACTCGTCAACTTCGGCTTCTCCTCAGGAGATGAAGGTCTGAGAGTAAGTCGCAAGAAATTTGTAAAGGCAGGCTGTGGTGGCAAAGGCAGAATTTTGCACTTTGTTCTCCAAAATGGATGATTCCTGAGCTCATCCCATTGTATTCTCTCCACAGGATCCTTAACCAGCAGGCGACTCACTAAATCCTCAAAGTCATGGCTAGGGTTTCCCCATAGTGGTGGCATGGGATCTGAAATTATAGAGTTTACCAGTTGAGTGAAACTGTTAGAAACAAATGGGGGTCGGCCAGCGTAGCATTCGTACATGACGCAACCCAGTGCCCACAGATCGGACCCGAATGAATGCACACTTCCTTCTTGAAAAAGCTCAGGTGCCATATAGCACGGTGTGCCGCGCTTTGCTTGTGGCAGCTGCCAAAGGAAGACAATATTAGCCACACTGAGAGTACCAAAATGTCAGCAAGGCACAAAAGGGTGAGCTAAACGCACAGAAGTTGAGGGTATTATTTAACTCAAAGTCAGACTAATCAATACCCTGTAAACTACCAACAAGACCAAGATGGACATCATTATCACAAGAATACAAATCACTTGCATAAAAATAGTGAAGACAGATCATTCAATACCATAAACATTGAAAGAAAAGGAGCAAAGGCAGAGGACAAGCAAAATAAGTCTCACAGGGGATAAGAGCTACCTCCTGGACAGAACTTTTGGCGATGTCACTAAGTCGCCTGGCCAGTCCAAAGTCACAAAGCTGCAAACGAGAGTTACTGAGCATTTATACTGCCTAGAAGTTCAGTCCACAGATACATGTTGCAGGAGGGAGGCACAAGCAGCATTCTTGGCAAGAGCGCGCACGCTGCTAGAAAAGAGAATCTAATTCAAAGACAAAGACCTGACGCACTTATCTATTTACTAATCCATTATTCAATCTTGGTCTAAAAGAAAAGTTGAGCATGACCTAGCACATAGTCATTTGTTAAATGAAGTCCAAAGAAAGACAGATGGATCCTTGCCAAAATCGGATTGCAACTAGATTACAAAGATAGAACATTCATCTGGTGCCCTCGGTAGTTGGTGAAAAGAAAAGCCAGTGCTGAGATACCCAGTATTAGTGCCAGTCCACTAGAGTCAGGCAGGAAAACCATACTAACCTTGAGACGACCATTTTCATCTAGGAGCACATTTGATGGTTTTAAGTCACAGTAAATTACTCCCTTCGAGTGTAAAAACCTGCAATAATGAGACTCTAGTGTCAGGCACCAGATTGCACTGCAAGCTGTACTTCTGTAGCGGAAGAGAGCAGGACGTGTCAATTCTTCTTTGATACCACTGTCCAGTGTACCTTGATAATCACCAATAACCAATCAGACTACTTTGTAATAATTGGGTTGAGCCACTTCTAGGGAACACCACATATAATAAACATTGTTACATAGCAACAGAACAAGATGAACATGTTCAGAGGACATACTGTAGGGCTTGGACTAAATCGCGGGCAAAATCATGTATGGATTCTTCAGGCATCCGAGTATCCTGCATAATGGTGTAAACAATGAGATAAAGGAGAAGAGAATCTGGCTACGAAATCAATAACATACTTCAATTTATCCTAGAATCCATGGAATTGGACTGACACTCACCATGTACTCAATCTAGTAACAAAACCAAGAATATGACCTTGCACTTCTAAACTGCATGAAACTGGTCCAAATAAACTTACAGCTTCTTGGAGCACAAGACAACAATGAATGCAAAATTGATAAGAAAAACAGACTCTCCGGATAAGTGGTGTTCACAACCTTTCGGCAAAAAGCATCTGTCGTACACTGTACACTCCTTCAGAAAAGCCGAGGAACTGCTCTAGAAACTGATGCTTTACATTACCAGAAATGAAGAGACGGAAATTGGAGTAACTCACCTGCCTAAGCAACGTCAAGAGATCGCCTCCGACGCAGTATTCCAAAACAAGCCATAAATGAGCTGACGTTTCATACCTGCCAGTTCAAGGACTATGTTAACAGAGCACAAGCTATACGCATGAAGCCTACCAATGAGGATTTTGCAGGTTGATGTCGTACTTCGAGAGAAATAAATCGCAATAAGGAACCATACTCAGCAAGGTAGATATGTACATAGCAAATATTGGCTTTCAATCACCCACTGAAAAAAGTATGTACCATGCGTAGAATTTGAGAACGTTGTTGTGGTCAAGTGAGTGAAGGGTTCGGACCTGTTCAAAAATCGCAATGACAGTGAGAGCATGAGGTAAAATTGTCCTAAGAGTTCACTCGGACTTTACAAGGCGCAGGCATGCGATTGCATGGTGGCTGTCCCACTATGCAAGCAATGGACTGGTCTTGAGTCAACTCACCTCTTGCAGGACCTTTGTTTTTTGACTCTTCTCAACACTCTTGATGGCATAATACTCGATTGTCTTCTTCTTCCTTCCTTTGTACACAGTCTGCATGAATAAAAGCAACTTTGTTTTATTTATTCAGGTCAGATATAATGAGCTCATATTGAATACTTAAATAGACACCTGAAGGCAGCTTAGGGTTCATTATGTTGTATAGCTTCTGATACTACTTATGACCATCTACACTGAGTCAAGGAAGATGTGTGGTAAGTGGTTCAGAGCGAAGGCTCCTTTCTTAGTTATCCAAGCAATTTCCTACAAACCTAATTACTCTTCAAAAGCCATAATATAAAAGAACAAGCAGTATCAAACATACTCCCATGCGAACTCTTGAATTTATTTTGGATTGAATTCGAGGGGTCTGTTCCAGTGTTTCAGTGAACAAATGGATACTTACACAGTCAGGGACTTATCACGAACACGATTTAGGGTAAACAGCCCTTCGAACCGTCAATATTTAGATCCACGCTAGGATAATAATTTGATAGTAAGTGATGGCCACTTTCGAATGAACTTTTAATGTTGAACAAACATATCCCACAATTCCAAGCACGGAGCCACCAAAAGCAAGACCACTCTGGGTAATGGCAACTACTCCTCAATTCCTCGAACCCTTCGTAGAGGAATCCACTTCACAAATTTAAATCTAACATTTCCGCCGCCTATGTGAAAAACATGAGCAAAGATGCTAATAGGAAGGGTGAGCTTACCGAGTGCTTTCCTCGCCCGATCGCCTCATAGATGTGATACTGATTCATAAGAGATACTTAAAAAAAAGGGCAGCCCCAGTACTAGATTGAAGTCAATTCTCAGCGTATGAAGCTCCTCCTTGCACTCAGCATAGGATAGATGCCGAAAATTCTCACTCACACTCAGCTTCAAAAGCTGAGTGGCTGGGGTTGTGCACTCTCCACGTTATAAAAGCGCAAAAGTAAATTCCCCAAACCAAGAAATGCAGCTTGTTCTTAGTTCAACGGCCTGTTGAATCTTACATCGCAGAGGCTTCGCGAGTTCTTAATGCAAGTCTCATCTTAAACTTGCCGAGGTGAAGAGAGTAATAAGTTGCATCTTGTAAATATGAGGAGAAGTACAACTAAGGGACTTTGTGACAGCAAAATGTCCTGTAATCATGTCATCAAGGAATGCTCACTCCCTCCAGAACTTCGCATGAAAATCTACAAGCCAGTCTGCTTATCTCCAGACCTAAGCCAGGAAAAAAGCAAAGTAGGAGAAGCGACAATGCAGCTCGAATTTGGCCGCAACTGTTCACCTCAAAAAAAAAGGACCACGCCAACTCTCCAATATCCACTCCACCAGGATGTCACGAACATCAAGCACCAGGCCCGGCTAAAAAAATTGTCAATCTGTGAACGCTTTTTGAAATGCTCAGCTTCCGTGACAACAACCAAATCTCGATGTTCCGCTGTCCAAATAATGTGAGGGCGATCAACGTGTGCCGATGCCACTCATAAACCTCTGATACGAAGACTTTAACCGAAATCAAACTCCTAAAACCCAACCAGTTCACTGTACACTGAAATGCCGCCCAGCCAAGTGCAACGCGCAATGCACAATATAACAATGTAGGTCGCCAAACTCCTCGATCAGCGTCCAGTCCAGCAGCTCGATCACCTCGGACACCGTTCAAACGCAACGCGCTGAACGGACCTTCCAAGCGAGTCGCAATACCTCCAAACCAGCCAAAATGACCGGTTTTCTCTCACTCAGCGAAGAGAAAATGTGCGGAAGCGGTAACAGGGCAAATGATAACCGAAAAAATGCTACAATGCGAAGGGGAGAAGAGTACCGTACTGGGGGGTAGGGTTTGGCTATGGCGGAAGTCGCATTCAAAAATTTGGACGAGCGTTGCATGGCTCCAGGAAAAGGAGAGTTATTAGGCGGGAGAAGACGGAGCAGAGCGGAATTGGATGACGTGGGTGGGTCAGATTGACGGATGCAATCATCCGCTTTTCATTCATCCATGGTGCTATATTAAACGTCTCAATCCTTTTCTGAATTTTTACACTTTTTTTTTATATCTTTGTATAGAAACATCCTTTACCAAAATTTCATGAATTTGGTCACTAAGGAAGGTTGTCTTTTCTAGATTAAAGTATTACATTGGATAAATGAGAACTTTGTTGGACATAACAATGCCTCAAAGCCCTTTATTCATTGTCCAAAATATGGATGTCGACGCGCTTCAAGGTTAACATGTCACAATTTTTTGGCTCAACTAAAAGTGGATGAGCTTTTGGTTAGGGTAAATCCTACTTGCCACATACATGTAGCACTAAGGGCTGCTTTACATTGTAGTGGAGTCAATCGAGAAGTTTTGGCCAAGATACGGTTATTTGATGCAACCGGTGGGATGTTAGAGAAGATGAAACGACAATAAAATAATTGCTATAGGAAACCTTGACTGGTTGTAGTGTAAATACCATGCGGAGAGGTCTTCCAGACAACTTCACAAATTGAAGTTCACTGGACAACTTAACACACCAAAAGAAGAAGAGAAGAGGCAAAGAGCCAGCTGATGCTATTTAAAATAAAGGAAGCATTCAATGGCACACAAGAGATATTTCATGATGAAAAGACAATTAATGAATTTGGGAGTTCTTTGGAGGCTAAATTTCTTGTTCAGAGATTGAGAACGCCCAAGAAACTTGACCTCCGGAGAACTCCCTTTACAAAAAATGTTGCCATGTAGGCAACCATGTCATTTTTTCAGCCATGCTCGAAGTTCTCCATCCAACAAGTCTTGGTTGTAGTATAAACCCAATCTAGTGAAGAACAAAATTTCCTCCAATCATATGGCTCCATGATTTCTCTACAATTATTGACCATTGTACTTCTCCACTATAGATAGTGTAATGCAACCCTAAAGTAATCAAACCTATTATGGACTCCAACCCAATTTGACCCCTAGTCTAGGACCCAATTTTATTCTTTGCATTCTAATGTTGCTGAAATTGCACATTGTAGAATTGGGTTTCAAATTGTTAAAATTGAGTTGAAAAATCACCATTTCATAAATTCAATGTACACACCATACACTTTCTACACGTGGCAAAAGGTTCGTTTATTATTCTACAATCTCAAGGGACACTTTTAAATTGCCAATGGAATTCTTTAGGGAATTAAAAGAGCCATATTAACATCCAAAAGGACAAGCTTAGTCTCCCTCTAGGATTCACAATAGGAAGCTGCATGATTTTTCTTTGAACATTTAAATGTGTCTTTTTTTTTGCAAAAATGAATTGACCAAAATACATGTGAAATATTCCCTAATTTGCCATTCTTTTGCAAAAGAAATTGTGTATCTAGTAAGTGGAACTATGCAAAGTGACCAAATGGTTTACAATGGTCTTCCTACTTTATATACTTTTTCAAAAAAGGAGACAACACTTCAAAATTCAAGGAATCCAGTTTTTAGATGTGGTTGGGAAGCATTGATTCATTAGAAGAAAATTACGTTACATTCCTTGAAAATGCGTCACCTTGTTTTTGTTGAGTTCTTGTTTCAAAACAAAGTGGAATAGCCAAAAAACGCAGTTTTCTAAATTTTCCTGTGTTTTGACTGCGTTTTGAAACAAGAACTCAACAAAAACAAGGTGACACGTTTTTTAGGAATTTAATACAGTTTTCTTCTAGTGATTGCAATTAATCAAAACTTTTGTTACACGTAATTACCATCATAAGAACTCCGTGTCTAACTAGTGTCTTAGATGACAAATTTTAGGTGACATCAACTGTGATACCCATGTTTTTATGTCAACTATAACATCCAATGTAACATATAGATGTCACCTAAAATCCGTCACCTAAAGCACAAGTTTCTTATAATATATAAAGTAGTTATTTACTTCCATTTATTTATTTACTTTTCCACCAAATCAATCCACATGTTAATCCTTAAAAATCCAAGAATTTGGGACACTATGCAAATGTATTGTAAAATATAAGTTCCATTGACACTTTTTTGAAGTTTGCGACAAAAAGACAATGTGAAGTATGAAGAAAAAAAAATATCCTTGCAATCAAAATTTTAAAACGATTTGCTTTGTTCAAATGAGTTTTGAAGATATACCTTTAAAAATTCATCAAAAATGCAATTTTTGTCTTTGGTATTTTAAATTTTCTATGATAGATCAAAATTGTAGTTTCATTAGATTTGTGAAAAAAAGCACAAGATTTAGTGATGAAAACGCCAACACTTTCTCCAAATAGTAAATTTTCCTACACAATGGAAAATACTAACCTGTTTGCACTATTTTCCTTGTAATTTTTGTTTGACCATTGTAATTTTAGTTTTGAATGTATAAAATTAGAAAAAGAATCGGGTCTCAAAAAAGCCAATAGACTCTAGACTAGCAGCGTTGAAAGTGTAAATTAAAAAATTTATATATATTAAAAAACAAAAATTGCAGTCTAACTTGTCACTTTTTTGTTTTATTTTGAAAAAATTTAGATGGAGTATAAATTGGATAATTGGAGCTAAATTTATTGGTGAAGCTTTAAAACATTTAAAATCAAAATCTATATGAAAATTCAGATTTTGACTTTCAAAATGCCCATGGGACTTGCTATGTCCTTTAAAGAATAAACAACTAAACCCCTAAATGCCCAAAGCCAGTTTTTGGGCTTCTTGGAATTTGCTCTAAATTGAACAAAATGCCAACATTTTGATAATTTGTATCAATTTTTTTTGAACTGTAACTATACAAATTCAAACTAGACATGTTAGAGATCTCATAGGAAAAGAAAACACAACAATATTACTTATGGAATGAAAGATTATAATGTTTGACCATAAGGATGCTAAAACTGCAAAAATCTTTCAATCTTCTTTGCACAAGTCAAATCTAAAAAGTTGGTGACCAAATAAATATGAGATTAAAGGGCCTAACTTGTATAACCCCAATCATTTATGGCTTCCTAAAATCTACTTTACAATTTTTTTAAATGAATTTTGAATGTGATTGGTTTTTTCTCTAAGATCTAGTGTATTTGAGGCTCATTTCCAAGAGCTCTCAACACTACGGGAAGTCAAGATTGCAATGGGTACCCTTGTACAAAAACTTGAATAGAAAAATCACTATCATTTATTTTCAAGATCGAATTTTTAATTCTAAAGTTAGACTTCAAGAAGAACTTTCTAAAAATACAAACTACTAAAAATAGCAATTTGGTTAGGCTTTATTTAGCTTCAAAGTTTTGCAAACACCACATTTGGGTGCCTTGGGCATTTAGGGGTTAATTTCACCTTGAGCTTTATCCACTTGAACAATGAAAACTTAAATGGTCCCTTTTCAATTCATTTAGCTTTGGTGAATGAGGTTTTGCAGTCTTGAAGCTACACCACACAAGTTCTCATTCATAATACAACCACCAATCAGTTTGGAGGGCCTCTCAAAGAGCCCGCTTATCGAGTGTCAAAACTTTGAAGAATTTTTAAGACTCTTGATGACACAAGATGTATTCAATCAAAACATAAGAATCTATTGTCATTTTTTGATATGCCTATAACAATTCTTTAACATTCCATGACTTACTTATACATTGTCCAAATAATGCACGCTAAAGTAACTTAAAATCCTCTTTCACTTTCCAACAAGATCCAACTAAAAAATTATTGATGTTTCATAATAATAATAATAATAATAATAATATTAATATGCTAAGGTGAAAATCTAAAAACATCTAAATAAGCAATTCAATACAGTTGGAGATACTTTTTTCAAGAAAAGAACAAATTCACAATTGAAAATCATGAATTATTTTTTCAAAAAAAGAATTTTTAGATAAGACATGTAACAACTATAAATTTTTAAAAGTGGTAGCTTCCTAAACCATTGAAAGCATCACATAGGCTTTTTGTAAAATCAAAATCTTGAAAATCAACAATCAAGATTTGTATTTGCACTTTTGGAGATACTTTGAAAAGGTAAGACGTTAAAATGGTCCTTGCCTCTGCCTTCCCCCAACCAAGGATAAATATATATAATTATTTTTATTTTATAATTGCTCAGTGTCCTGCGTTCTTCACCTTTCCTATTGTGCTCTTCACTTCTCCTAGCTAATTTGGGGCTTTTGTATCCAAATTTGAATTCAAAATTTCCAAATTTTTTCATGAATGGCAAATGAAAAATTCAAGTGTTTTCCCTTGGAGTAAAAACGCAGACTTTGAATGATCACTCTAACAACCTGCTTTGAAAAGAAGTCTACTTGTCAAAGATGGGTCCACAGACGGTTTTGGGTGTTTTCACCTTTTCAGTGTTATTAAGAATGCACTTTTTTGGTGTAAACTGCATCCCTAACTTATTTTTTTGGATGTGAAACTGAATGCAGAATACAACCAAAATGCAGAGAGAATGTACACGTGCAGTCTCCTTCTAGTTCTGGCTCAATAATTTCGAATGCCCCCCTTCCATAAAGAATCTTTTGCACAACATTTTGAGCATTCATCAACAATAGGAAAGAGAATTGCTTCCGTCTGTGATCACGGAGAGCGCGGTGATTTCAGGCGCTACATTTTCCTTTGCGATCCCTGTCCTGCACGGGGTTGCTTCCTGAATTCGCAGATTCGCGAGCCCTGTTACAGGATTGCAGGATTACAGGATTGCCGTCGCCGTCGATTCTTAGTCTTTGTCTGTGGATTTTCAGTTCGGAGGAGGTGGAGGAGCTTTGGAGTCTACTGCGGTGAACCTTTGTCCATTCTCACGGACGTTGAGCAACAAAACGCCTTACCGCTCACCCCCTTCCCTGCTCTAAACCTTAAACCCTAGAAAACCTTAGAAACCTTAAACCCCTGCCATTGCCATTGCGTGGTTTTCCAAGCAAGACAACAACGTATTGCAAGTCCACAGGGGCCTTCATGGCCACTGCTGTATCTTCCACCAAACTTCGCAATGCTTTCTCTTATTGTGTTCAACAAGTTAGGTACTATCCTTCTCCTATTCTTTTGAATTTTGTATTCATCTACTGTGGAGCTGCTTGCAATCTACGGTGACAATTACAAGAAATTTGGTTCACAGAGACAGTAGTACCTGATGTTGGGGGTGGCACAGGGCCCACGACTATGAAAACTACTTGTGTGCCTTGCATCTGCCGTCAGGTCCCCGTGCGGCTGCGTTTGCATTGCGAGCTTTTAACATCGAGACGGCGCAGGTACAAGATCATCGTTACAACTCTTGCACTTTGAAATCCTTTTCTTTTTGATCGAGGTAAAGCCTTAGTAGTGTTCACTAAACAGGGTTTCGATGGAGAATGGAAGGCTGTGTGGAATTTGTTACATTAATTGTGGTGTTCTGTGCTCTCTACACTTGTGGTTCTGGAAAAGAACAAAAATAATTTCCGGGGAATGCGATCAGCACCTCAAATTCTGTGTGGATTGATTGAGCGAAATCGCTGAATTTCTCACTTCTAGTGTAAATGCTTATGTTGGCGAACAGGTTTTTCTTCATTAGATCGTTTGTTCTTTCAATTCAGTTAGCAAGAATCAGATTTAATTTACTTTTTTTCCTAGGCTGGTGATTTGAAAGAGACAAATTTGGCAATGATGCGATTAGCGTGGTGGCGTGATGCTGTTGACGGATTATACAAGGTAGGAAGATTTTTATCTTTCTGTAGTGCTGTTGTCTATCGAATACCTTACTTTTTCTAGCTCAGATTTACAACAACATATGGTCGCACGAGATGAATGTCAAATTTGCTAAGCAGACATTTGTTTGAGCTCTTTAGAATCATTTATTTAGTTTTGTTATAACTAGATGCATATCTTTGTAGTGTTGAGCTAGTCACACTGTTAGCTGCCGCATTTATTCAGACGTGATAATTTACCATTCCTCGTTGCTCCTCTTAACGTAACGTCTTCTAGAAATGACTACTCGTGTTTGGTATGTACTGAACAGAAAAAAACATTGGAGCATCCAGTTGTTCAAGCGCTTGGAGCTGTCATCAATGAGAACCGTTTGAGCAAACATTGGTTTACACGCCTACTAGAAGCCCGGGTATGTTTGATGAGGACTCTGACTTATTTCTGAATTGTTCCACCACATTGTCTTGGTTATCTTGTTTGTGTTGCTACCAGCGTTATTCAGGAAATGGTTATCTAATTTGTTGCTTCATTATTTAGTATCCTGTGCTGTTGAGATTCTGAGGTTTTGCTTGTGCTTTTTGACTGGATCTTTTAATCGACATTGTAGTATTCTGCTATTGACATTCTATCTCGTCTGTTAAGTATCTTGTAGATGATGGATTTGGATGCCACATCACCTATTAGTATAGCGGAAGTTGAACGGTAGGTATATCCATCTTCGGGTGGGGATGAACTATCAAACTTTCTCTACTTACACATTTTTTCGGTCATATGTCTGTACTGATCAATTATCAGACCTTGGAATGTGTCATTAATTAGCGGTAATTTCTCACAAGAAACTGGTTTGTCGAAGGTATGCTGAAGATACTGCTTCATCTCTCTTGTACCTTACCCTCGAGGCATCCGGTGTCCGCAATACATCAGCTGATCATGCGGCTTCCCACGTTGGTGAGTTTCAAAACTTGTCTTAAGGGTCACAAACGTCATTTGCTGGATTTCCTTTGGATTTAAACCTCTTTATTATTGATTTCATCTTCACTTCAAGTAATATACTTAGTCAAAATGGGAGAGGTTATGTGATTTACGATTAGTGCAGAGTATTGGTCAATATTTGGTGATCCCTTTCCCCCATTCTAGTATTGAGAATTGTGCTTTCTATCCTCAAAGAATTTCAACAGAGATATTGCACTAAATGTTGAATATCTAATTTGCACCCTAATTTCGACTCTAGGCTCAGGTGTCAAACATTTTATAATCCTGTGGCATCGAGTTTCTGCTACTTTTACCGTCTTCAATTAGCTCTTGTTGTAGCAGGTAGACAATCTTCTGAAATGTTTAGCTGGCACGACCTCTTGTATTCACACGCCTTTGAATGTAACGTAGCTGCATAATCGACATGACTCCCGGTTTTGTCTCGAGATGCAGGCAAGACAGCAGGGATGGGGCTTCTGCTACGTTCTTCTCCTTATCATGGCGCTCGCCGCCGATCCTATATACCACTTGAGACCGCGGCTAAGGTGAGGTTACAGAAAGTTAAAAATCGTCTATCGATGATTCGTGTGGAAAGGGTTTTTTTTCTTCCTTTTTTCTTCTTTTATACATGCAGTAGCATTGGAAACTTACGTTCTTGGTATTCCTGATGCATGTTCTAAAAGACGACGATTTCTTGTGGTCGTTTGACAGTATGGCTTGGCTCAGGAAGAGCTGTATCGAGGGCAGAATATGGATGCTCTAGCAAATGCAGTTCATGAGGTAACATTTTCAGACATTCCATCTTATGCATGGCTGTCGCTTAAGCTTGGGGCTTGTGTCCACAAAAAAGCATCGTGGCGCTGAAGTTGTTGTGATGTTTAATTTAAGAAGCTCTTTCGGGACTATTTTGTTTAGCTGATCAATACTCTTTGAATGGTTATATCGGCGGTTCTGGTGAGCATGCAGGTTGCCTCTGTTGCAAATTCGCACTTGGAAAAAGCACGTTCACTTACTTCGACAGTACCCGCCCCAGCGAGACCCGTGCTTTTACCTGCGGTATTATCCTTCACGTTCATCTTACTAAGTGGAAATTACTATCATGACCTTTGAAGTTTCTAGTACGTGGTGCAGCGCTCTAGAAATTAATGCAACCGACCTGCTATGCCCAGCTTAGGTATCTGGTCGAGTGTCAATTGCTAAAGGGCTTAATTTATCGGTCTAATTTGGCACCCTTAAATAGTTCCACTAATGAAGTAGGAAGCTGGAGTGCGTATGGTATGTGAATGGAGTTGTTGCAATGCATGCCTGACACATCTTTGCTCTTTTGCAGGTACCGGCAGGAGTGTTGCTACAAACCCTAGAGCGAGTCAACTTTAATGTATTTGATCCTAAATTAGTTCGAGGTGTTTGTGGTATAAATCCGTGGTGGATGCAGTTGAAGCTAAAATGGCACGCGTACAAAGGAACTTATTAGCCTTCTAATTTCCTTTGCACTGTCGATTTTGTCGGAGAGCATACAGTCATCAATATTATTGATCTACTTGTTCTCATTTTTAGCTGCCAATTGCAGTTTGCAAGAAGTAACAAACAATCTTTTCATATGGCGACTACTTATCCCTCTCTAGTTGGAAGTTTGATGTTTTATGTGTAACTTGTATCTGATGTTCACGTGGGGGACATAAAAGTGGGTTTGATGAAGAGGCTGTGGAATTTGAGGAGGCCTTCATATCTTAGCGGATATATTTGTGGATAAGCGGACGCATTTTCCCAAGTGACCTAACCTGTGGTTGTTCAGTGCCCTCCAATAACGACATGTACGCCTTTAAAAAAATTGGAATCATTCAATGTGAACACCTACTACTTTAGTTTTGATTAGTTGGGATGAATCAACTAGGATTGGCTTTCTCTCTAGCCCATGATGTCAATTGAAGAGAGTTTTGCCATCATGGCATGTTTCGACTGGTTAAGGAGAGGCAGATTAAGACTGATTATGTTCACTGTTTGCCTTCTGCAAATTTTCAACAAGGTGGGTATGAAGTAGAAATTTCATTGGTCTAGCACGGAGAGAAATCTTTATTACTACCAACCGGTATTAACTTAGTGAGTGTGGATCCGCCTAACATAATCTAAATGCATGAGATTTTTGCTATTGTGGCACATTTTGATTGGTTAACCCCTAGACGCCCAACACAATTTACTAAAATCTAGACCCTTTGGAATTCATTCCAATCAAAATATCACCTAAAAAAAGGTCTACATAAATTGACCGTACCAATTAGTAGTAGAGATAGGCCTAGAGCTCCAAGGTAAGGGATCTATCTAGACCCTTTGGAATTCATTCCAATCAAATTATCACCTAAAAAAAGGTCCACACAAATTGACCGTACCAATTAGTAGTAGAGATAGGCCTAGAGCTCCAAGGAAAGGGATCTATCCTTTTGGCGGTACCGTTGAAAAGATTATAATGGTCAAATAAGGAAATCTTTCAAAAGGGAGAGACCACATTTTGGCCTGTGAGGCGCTCAAGCAATCAAAGAAGTTAAACGGCTCCTCTCTCCTACATTGACATTACGTCCAATAATTGCAAAGTAGGCCAAGCCATTAAAAATAATCATAGATTAGCACCAACCTTGTCGTCTGCAGCTCAATAGAATCTAATTGGTGATTCCTTTTTTAACTTGGCTTGCTTTGCAATCACCTAGTCCATAATGTCCAATCTCAAATGGCTAAAATTCATATTAAGGTAGAACCACCCATTCAAGACCTAGGAGGGATATTCAACCTGTAGGGTGCATTATTTCAAATCAAGCAGGGCACTCAAGTTTGGAATGTGTATTTTTCTCCTTTTCAAGGTTGGGATGAATAAGGTGTCTTAAAGTGCAAGGAAAGTAGTAAAAAAGAAAGTAGTTTGACTATGAGCAGAATTGGAAATTTCTAGACATTGGCTATGGATTCAGAACACCTTTTGGCTCCAGAAAGTCATAATAATTTCAATCAGCAATAAAAGTACAAAAAATTCACAATCCCAATATTTCTTATCTTTCTACATGTAAAAAATTTCCACTACCGCATATTGCTCTTCATAATTATGTCCTGAAATTACTTAAGTGATCGGGTTAGGTGGTTCTACCTTACAAACAATTAGATTGTCTGGTACTAAATTATTCAAAGTTGGCATCTACAATTTACATGCTCAACATTTTCAAGATTTGAATTGAGGACTTCTAGTGGCATCAGGCAGGACATTTAATCCATCCTACAAAGTAGAATCAGCAAGATAAAAATTGTGTTTTGGGGATAAAAGTAAAAAAAAGCCCCTTGTTTTTTATTGTGTTAAAGGTATGTTGTAGACCTCTTCTAGCTAATTTGGGATCTCTAAATGCAAATATGAATTTAAAATTTGCAAATTTTTTCATGTGGCAAATAAAAAATTCCTACGCTTTTTCCAAGGGTAAATCTACCCTACTGGTCCTACTTTATGGGATAGGTTTAACATCCCTTGTGATAGTAGTCAGTAACTCAATATACACTTTGGAAGTATTGTACAATACAATTAGGTCCAATAATGGCTTATGAATTTTCTTCCCAAGCAAATTCAGCTAGAAAAATTTAAAGAACTTTAAGAAGCTCTAGCATATTAAAAATGGACAAATTTTCAAACCACAAATTCTGTGGGGATCAAAGTGAAGGGTACTTGAATACAGAGTATCATACAACGACTTCTACAAAAGTGGAATTAACTGCAATTTTTGGATTTTGGGGGGAATTGAGAGCATGAGATAACATTAGCCATTCCGAAGAGAGTGCATGTTGCAATATGGACCAGTGATGCCCTTGCATTTGAAATATTTGTTGAATTGGACAATGCATTCAATTTATTTTTCACAGCTGTATGATATGTTTTTAGGTTCAATTTTTTTGTCCAAAGGCTAAAGTTTATGATACACATAATTGATCCAAAAAATCCAAAAAACTAAATTATCAGTGTCGATATCATAAAAAAAAATACCAATTTTGTGAAGGTCATTATAATTTATAGCAATTTTTAGTTTTTTGACAATATTGACAATGATTTTTTGCACATGGGATAAATATTTCCTTTGCCTTATACTACTCTAGAACATGTCCAAAATTGCTTAAGTGATCAGCCTCTACCTTAACCCCTTGAGGACTGAGCTGGTTCTAGCAGAAGTGGGTTGTGAAAACTGGGGTCACTCTTGAAGCTACCTTGGGAGAAGGTGGTGGGAGGTATGAAACATCTGACCGTACAGAAGTGGTGTACACTGAATATGGAGTACACCATTTTTTTTGCAGATTTTTTCAACCGTCGGATTCACAGTTTATAATGTTTTTGTGGCAATGGCATGCAAGATGAGGACCCTCATTTCAGGTCCAAGAATAACTTGAAAAAATTATATAAAATGCAAAAATTCTCAGATCCAGTTTTTTTGGGGGGGATACGGCAGCTGGACACCTCTTCTACACATTTCTCAAAAATCTTGGGTCAAAGAAGCATCGAGGAATGATGGGTGTGGCATCAAAAATGGGTGGTTCAAGCGGCATGTTTACACCCCACCAAATTCAACTAATTCTAAGTAATTCGAGAAAGACTTTCAGCAAGAATCCTTCGGTGAGTTGGAAGAGAGTCCTGTGAAGTATGAGTAGAAAAAAAAAATAAAACGGAAAATGCTTACGAGCGCTTCAGATTTGCATCAGAGTGCACACAATATGGCCACGGCCGAATTGCAGGGAATTCTGACGTTACACCGAGAACCCGCGCGCCTTCCGAATATTGGACTTGGCATCCTGGGAACGTAGCCCGGGGCGCTTTGTCCGGGAACGACATGTTCAAGTGCGGGAACAGGGCTTTTTTGTGCGGGAACACATCTCCGTCATACAAAATCAACGGAGATAACAACCATGCACGTCAAAGGAAAGGACGACATGCTCTGAAGGACGCGGGAAGTGCCACAGAGGACCAACGAACAATTGCCGCCATTTGGTGGCCCCATTGCCGCACCTGCGATCCTCTAGAAGCTCGGTCACGTGTTTGCAAGCACAGCGACCACTTCTATAAACATTTACTAAAACATTGAACTCCGACATCCATCAAAAATACCGAGTGCACAGAAGCTGAACATTCACGACCAAACAGAGGCAGCACACTTCATGGCCCAACTGTCGTCCTTCAGTCCATACAAATGAATTACCATACGGTATGCTTACCATACCCAGCCCACGACATTGCATACAACTTCGAGATGTCTGCAGCCAAGCGAATATGAAAACTGAAAGTGCATGGGGTAGCAAGTATGCGCACACACAGACCAGTTACAATAAACGTACAGGTCGACACTGCTATATTGCAAAAGGAGAATTACAAAATTGGACTCACGTCCAAGAGTTCAAAAACATAGACGAAAAAAGCCGGCACTTATAGGAAAGTACCAGTAACCAACATTCTCAAACCTAAGACAACAAGATTCCCGGCGACTCGTCGATGACGGAGGCGCTGTCCCATGCACGGGGGCGGTTGTCCAGCCAGGTCGCAAACGGGGTGTCCAGGGGTGTGTGCTGCAAGTGCGGCGAAGATGAGCCCTTCGCACTTTTGCGACAACCGCCTGTCGAAGTATAATTACCTTCAGGAGTGCCTGCACAGAAAAAGAAAAAAATGAACTACCATTTCGCAAGAACTCGAGCAGCCCACTTCGCCTTACTGTGAGCCTTTACAAAATAGTCACCCTCGCATAAGTATTTCCATCCGCATCCCTTGCAGATGCGGACTTGTTTCCTTCTGCATATGCGACATTTACAACGTTTCCTATCCGGGTGCCTCATGCTGAAATGCAATCCCTTCCGCATCGGAAAACCTTTGTAAACTGTTCGCCCAACCTTGATGGACCCTGTTGACAACCACGCCGCTATCACTCGATGGTACGCCTTCCGAGTCATGGGACGGTCACCTCTGCGGCTACAATCTAGCTCGTAGAGCACATAAGAGTTTCCAAGAGTAGTGTCTACAATAAATAGTAGGAGGCGGTGCCACCATTTGTTACTGCGGATTTGGCAAGTATAGTTCGCACGTTTTTGGTCTACTACATCTATGCCCCTCATGTGGGTGACATACTCCAAAATCATAGGGCAAGTTGGCAGTACAATGTGGCGGCTATGAATCCACCTCTGGGTAAAGCAATTTATAGGAAGGGGACTACTATGAGTGCTCAACAAGTGCACTATTTGAGAGTCAAACCAACAAACTGCCGCCATCTGCTGCCCAGCGTGCATTTTATGATACAAACTGCCCCGACTATCGTTATCACTCTTGTGATGCCCCGTAAGACTCTTCGGAAAAAACTTTGCATTACTCTTGCAAGTTCCTGTGGCAAAAAAACCCTTGGATAGCAAGGTATCAAAAAGCTTTACCCCTGTAAAGAAATTGTCTACCAGTACGCAGTGACCGCGATGCGACAAGTCCTCCGTGAGTCGTAGCACCACTTGAGCGCCCATGAGTTGGTCACTGCTACTGCTACTGCCCTCTGCGGCAGCGCCTACATACACCTCTAAGTTCCAAACATATCGTGTTACCGAGCAAGCTACAGCGTAGACCTTTATACCGTACTTTACCGGCTTGTTCATCATGTACTGCTGGAAACTACAATACCGACCCTTGTATGCTATCATGATTTCGTCTACTGTTAGGAATTTGTCTGGATTGAGGAATTTCTTACAAAGCGATACAAAACTCTCAAGCAGCCACCGCACCTTCCCTAGTTTGTCAAATTCCGGCTCTGCACGATTGGTGCAGAGCTTGCTGTTGTCTACTAAGTGAATGTTCCTGAGAATGCTCAAGAAACGATCCCTAGACATAATGTTCTTGACCATAGGGCAACCAAAGAAAGAGTCTTGTGACCAATAGTCCTTGAGCGCTGGCTCAGCCTTCAAGCCTAAGTACACGACAATCCCCAACCATGCTTTGAGGGACCTAACAGTCAATTTCTTCCATTTCGACCCACCGTTCAGCCTAGTGGTCGCTTTCCCTGCACTATATACAGGTTGACTAGCATATAAGTTGGTTTGAATCACTATCTCCTCCAAGTTTTCTTTGGGCCAGAATAGCGAAAAAAAAGAGTGAACCTCGGGTTTCCTTCTACCGTAGAATGATGTCGGACCAGCTCTCGGTCCACTGAAAGTATTCCGCGAACCTCGAAACTGCCAGTCCCTACTCTCCCACTTCGACTCAGCGTACTTCTCAGAGAATGGCAAATTGTCTATGTCCTGCCTATACACTCCGATTTCACCCAGCAAGTCCGCAGCTTCTTCCCCTGAGTTCCCGTCTTCACTATCTAAATCATAAGGGTCAGCCTCGGGAAAGTCTCTAAACACCGCCTCCTAGTCTGAGGCCTCGGATTCATCTGACAAGTCTGAGGCTTGACAGATAGCCCTGACGGGGCTTGAGAACCCGCGCCCTGCATTGTGACCCCTCGGAACAGACTTTGATGAAGGAAGCCCAAGGTATGACATACCTTCAACTGGAGCGTCAGGAGTCAGGCGGCTGCGATCTCCTCCACTGGCAGGTGCGCACCTCTTCGGTTTGTAGAGTCTCTCGCCGGGGTAAATCCCACATTTTGCCAAAAATTCTTCTGAGAAGACATCACTCCCACTGTCGCTTCCCGCTCCATGATTGCTCTCGTTACCAGAGTTGTTAGCTTCGTCTCCGTTGCGCACCAAATCATCACCGTGTGGCAGAGGTGGGATCCCGTCGTATTCCGCCAAAGCCATTCGCATACTCAGGTCGATGCAATCAGCTGCCCGAATGTCGACATACCCAGTTGTACCCGAGAAATTCACACGGTAAATTTCTTCATTGGTCGCCATATTCGTGTACATTGAATGAATGGATGCCAAAAAGCGTTCAATGTGAGCCCACTTCTTTGGCACCCCCACCAACTTGCTTGCTGGCACAAAAACCTCCCTCGGGAATTCCCCTGGGGCATACAGTTCTCGGTGGTTAGGGATTTTGGTCCTCACCAATCGCGGCAATCCCTCTTGAGACCCAACCAAGTTGCCCTCCCCTCCGTCATTTGGTTCCGGCCCCGCCAAATTGCCTTCCACGCCGATTGAAGATCCGTCTCCGAAATGCAGAGCTCGGCGCCGCACCTGCTGCCGCAGCACAGGTGGTGTGGTGGCCAAAATTTCCACCGATGGAAGTTGCCACCCCTCCGGTGTGGTGGGTGGTGTCCGTGGTGGTGAATCCACCGTTGCTATTAAACCCCGTGCTCTCCCTCGTCTCCTAATGCCCGCACCACGTCGCCCTCCTTGGCTGCTGGCGATCGCATTGCCGCCTGCCGACGTACTCGGCAGCTTTGCAGGGACACCGGCCCCTTCAGTCGATTGATTTCCGCGGCCTCTTCCGTGACCCCTCCCCCTCGCCTGTGTCGAACAATTCTTCCGTTTCTTCATAGCGGAGTACTCCGGCGACCCCACCTCCCAGTCTGATTGATTCGAATTTAAATTCCCCTGTGACAAAGTTGTCTGGCGTTCCGGTGTGCTGGGAAGCTGCTGTCCAAATCCCGCTAGCCTCCGCACTCTCCTTGTTCCCACAGGAGACCTCGGATTCAATTTCCCGACATCCCTCACCATTTCTGCAAACCCTAATATCCGGCCACAGCCTCTCCTTCACAACGTATAAAATGTCTTCTGGAAATTGCCTTTGATCGCACCAGCCCAGAAAGCCTGCCACTGATCTGTAGAATTTATGTCTCTACTCTCGAGGAGCAGGATTGCTAGGGAGCTTACGACTACCTCTCTTTGTTGGAAGAGTCCTCAAGAAATCCTCACTCATACAGCCTAGAACTCTCGCAATTGTCACCGAATTGTAAGTGTGAGTTCTAACGAATGCTTCAATTATACTTGCCTCACTCGCGAGATGTCCTGGTGGTTCTGGAGGCTCCCTTGATCGCTCCATCGCTGTAGCCGCCAACCGCACCTCTCACAGCCCAGGGACGTGCCGGCGTACTTGGATCTAACAAGAAAAAACTGAAGAGGGCAACCACTCGCAACACTCATTTGCTGAACACGACCGGAGAAGGACGTGCTGCAATTCTAACACTTTGAGAAGAGAGTGGGGCGAGGAATCCAAGAGAAGGAAGAGGCGGCAATTTCGAAGTTCTGGCGGGAGGCATGCCAGCTGAAGGTGACGCGGATGAGTCCAGCAGTGCTTGGCGCGGTTTAGGGTTTTAGGTCCCCAGCCCGTTGCTTTCATACCCGGCCCATCGAAAGCACTACGGGTTGGAACCCTGAGACCCAGCCCGTGACTCAGTGCTGCTCCGGTGCAGTAAGCTTTCGAATTTTGGGTAAAATCAACGTTGAAGTTTTGTCAAAATCAAACTGTGCACATGCATTGCTTGTGTGATTTTGGCCAACTTTGCAATATACTTTTTGGCCAATTTCGTCTTCCATTCTTCTACACAGAGCATGTAAAGTTTCTTCGAGGACACATTGTGTCCTCGTAGTCCCCAAGGGGTTAACCCCTAAAAGCCCATTGTCCATTCGGGCGACAAATGGGATTTTGGGCAGGTATCTATGCGCTGAAATTTTGTCGTGATTTTTTGAAACTTTATTTGAAGATAGGAAAACTGCTAAGCTTTGTGGGAATATAATTTTTTTCAATCGTTGCCTTGGAAAAAAAGTTATATCCAAATTGAAAAAAAAATTAATTTAACTTACTTTTTTTCAATTATTTTTCTTAAAGATTATATTTTTGTCTATCCGAAAAGCTTTGAATCATTTCATTTGGACATTTTATGAGAAAGTTATGGATAATCTTGTTTTTCGGGCACTTAGAGCATCTTCCTGAAAAAAATAACTTGTAGGATTCAATTCTGAATGCAATTTTAACAATTTTTCAAAAAAAAAAGTTCCACAAGGCTTAGTTCTTTTTCTATAACAATGTCACCATTGGAACTAGTGCTTTTAAATTCCATATAAAATATATTAATAAATTAGATTTTCCTTCTATCTCATACCTACTTCCACTTAACAATTTTTTAAATAATGAAAATTAGTTTTTTTTGGATTTTAATTTTTTTCCCTAGATTCTGAACTCAATTCTCCAATGTAAAGATTTAAAGCTCAAAACTTTGTATTGCAAAAAAATTAAGTTGAAAATGTTCAAAGTCATAAAATCTAGTCCCACAATGTACTGAAAAACTTGTTTTTTTCACTTTAAACGCAAATATCTTGCAATCTATGCGGTCAAAAATTCTGAAATTTTTTCCGCACATTTTCATACTAGTTAGGTGTAAGATCCTACAGTTATATGTGCAAGAAAAACATTTTTAATTTTTTTTCTCTTTGCTATAAAAATGGTAGTTTTGGATGTTTTTTGGCAGAAAAAGGGGCCTTGGGCTTTTAGGGGTTAATACGAAATCCATATGAAATTGCAATACCAAAAACTAGCATTTAAGTTAATGTAACATGGAGGTGATGAGGAAAATTGGGCAACGAATGTTTGATGGTTTACCACACTTTAACCCCTAATTGCCCAAAGCTTGTTTTGAGCCTCTTGGAATTTGTTCTAAATTGAACAAAAAGCCAAAATTTTGATAAGTTGAATCAGTTTTTTTTGAATTGTAACCATACAAATTCATGTTAGAGATCATGTAGAAAAAGGGAACACAACAATATCATTTAAGGATTGAAAGATTATAATGTTTGATTATCAAGGTGCTTAAACTATGAAAATCTTTGAGCTCTCTTTTTGCATGTAAAATCTAAAAAATTAAAGACCAAAAAAGTATGAGGCTAAAGGGCCTAACAAATATAATCCAATCAATATATGACTTCTCAAAATCTACTCTATAATTTTTTAAATGAATTTCTAGTGTGATTTTTTCTCCAAGAGCCCTCAATACTACAAAAAGTCAAGATTGCAATGGGTACCTTTGCACAAAATCTTGAATAGAAAATTCATAATCATTCATTTTCAAAATTGGAATTTTGATGCTAAAATTAGACTTCAAAAAGAATCTTTCAAAAATATAAACTACCAAATTAGCAACTTGATAAGGTTTTATTTAACTTCAAAGTTTCTTTGACACGACATTTGGGTGCCTTGGGCATTTAGGAATTAACTTCATTAATGTAAACAGGATGCTCTAATCTGCACAGTCACACACGTACGCCATGTAATTCCTCTTCCACATGGCTAAGGTAGAAGCACCAGTAATCAATCATTTAAGGAGTTTTGGAGCAGATTGTATGCAATATGAGGTGATGGAAATCTTTCCATGTAGGAAGATAGGAAATATGGAGATTGCAAAATTTTCAAAATTTAATTCCCAAAATTGAAAATATAGTGAATTTTGGGAACCAGAAAGCACATTTCACTAGTAGGCAATGTCTAGAGTCTTCCAATTCCGATCGTTCAAAGATGCTCACTACTTCGGGACATGTGTCATAACCATATTAGTCCCAACCTTGAAAAGGACAGAAAAACAAACGCCAAGCCTAATTTCCAACCTAAGAGCATTGCCATCCATTCCCCACAAACACGGCTCGGGAAATGGGGTGGCCAGGGCCCTGCTCCTTCCGGTCCGCTTCCATGCACCGCCCATTCACGGGGAAGCGAGATGCCAAAACAAGACAAACTCATGTGCATTAATGACTTGTCATAACCAAGAGCCAACCAAAATGCTAACTGATTAAAAAAAAGTTAAGAAATGGCCCACTAACCAACAAAGCCGACAAGATCAAGGCCCAAGTCAAAGCGTGACAGGGACGGGGAGCTAGTGTTTGGAGAGCTCATTTTGGAGTGACCGGTCTTCTTTTGTCTTTTTTCATGAATGGGTGGCTCGCTTTTTCTTCCCGTCCCCATCCAAAATCCAGCCCAGAAGCTTGGCAGTGAATGGGTGGTGATGCTCTAACGTTGGAAATAGCGCATGCACCCTACATGTTGGGTATTAGACGTGGTCAACAACTGGTGCTTCTACCTTAACCTTTGTTTCTACACTGGCTGGTCTCCCTTAAGTTAAGCTTAAGGTTGGACCACCTATGCCTAATCACTTAAGCTCTTGTGGCGCAGATGGTGAGCAATCGAATGCTATGGAGATTTTTCCCATGTAGGGAGATAGAAAATACTCAAATTGCAAAATTTTCAGAATTTATTTTACAAAATTGAAATTTCTGTGAATTTTGGGAGCCAAAAAGTGTTCCGAACCAATTCCCAATCTGTAGAGTCTTCCAATTCCGATCACTCAAGAACTCCCTTCCTACTATCTACTTTCTTGTTACTTTCTGCATACTTTAGGACATGTGTTATGATCTTACTAGTTCCAGAGTAAAAACACATTACAAGCCTTGATTGCAAATAGGGGCACTACTGTATCGGTTGGGAATTGGTCCCTGGTTGGAAATGGGTGGTTCGACCTTTGTACTGATTAGCTGAAGGCCCAGCATGACCACCGCCATTTAACTTAACTTAAGGGGTGAAAGACTGCAAAATGATGGCCTGGTTTCACAGTGATTTGCCTGGTACCGTATGTTAGGTGGGGTCAGTTTAGTATGTCCTATTGTACTTAATTCAAAACAATCATTGCTTAACTTACAGTAAGTTCTAATTGCCTGCTGAGAGTGTTGATACGTTCAATAAATCTTCCGGGCACTTCGAAAAACAGTTAAGTTACTGTAACTTTGTTTGTAAGGTAGTATGCTCTTAAAGTGACCATTTAAGCCTACCTAATTCATCACTGACGGTAGAACATACTTCAAGCAACATGTCAGTCCTTCCTAGATAGGGGTCGCAATTAGAACACGGTTGGTTTTAGGTGTAGTTACCTTAACCCAACCCAGGTCGGTGTCCAAAAGTTCCCGTTGCAAAACACGCCGGCCACTGGACAGATTTTCGTAATGATATTAGATTGAATAAAAAAAATTGCATGTGCTGGCTGTTCGTAAAAATATATTATTTGAACCCAGTTAAATCCCCACGTCAGTTTCTTCAAAACTTACGAGGCCAAATTTGCATCATGTTCGACGTGTGAAACATTAATTGTTTCTAGTTAAGTGTCCAAAATCTGTTGGTATAAAGTAAACGGAAACAGCTGCAGATAACATGAAATCCGTTGTAGTCTAGATGGTTAGGATACTCGGCTCTCACCCGAGCGACCCGGGTTCGAGTCCCGGCAACGGAAGCTCCCGAGTGAAATAGACTACCCTTTTTTGCACTGATGCCAGAGTTGAAGGATCAAAGTATTTTTTTGGTAAAAGCTGTAAAATCGTCTCTTCAGCAGAGGTAGGCCTACGTATTCACTTTGGAAATGTTCAGAGTGACGATGGCAATTTTAGACAGGGGGCGCTTCTTGGGCAATTTTAGAACGCTTCAGATTTAACAAAATTGATGTTTAAGGGAAGACCGTTTTCATGGTTGTCTGCTGTGAAAGTAATTTAAGTTTGTAATAACAAAAGGAGAATTCGATTTGAATGGTTTGCTGATTAGTTGTAAACTACAGTAAGTCAATCGCACACCCTGAGCACAGAAGTACTTGTGTACGCAGGAAATCAAGTAATGCCTGACAGATTGACTTGACATCACTACCGTAATTTAATATTTGCAGAGTTCCAGTGATGGGCACATTCTTACCATACAAGCAAAGATTGGGGGAGGGGAAGCAGTGCAGTGCAGTGCAGTTGGTAGAATGATAAGAGTTGCCTTCACAACTTCACATGCTAAGACAGAAATTGACTGGCATTGAGCAGTAATAGATTACAAAGCTGAACCATGCCATGAACAACAACAGCCATTAATAACCTATAATAAAAGTACGTGGAGGTTTCCATTGCCATCCACTGCATCACTTCAATATGCTCATAAACTTCTTCCAGCGAATTGTAACCATGAACGAAACAGATAAATAACTATGAAAGAGCAGTTGCATATCATCTGTGTTGAGTCTACACACTTGCATTACGTACACAAGTGTTCCAAAAATGGTAATCAAATAGGATAGTCTCTAGCTAGAGAAGCAGAAAAATTCATTAACTAGTCGAGCTTCTCTCGTCTCTTGTAAGCTGTGAAAACGACGCAATCTTTACTTAAAGGAAGGCTTGGAGTGCTACAGCTGCAGCTGCCACTCCAATCCCCAAACTAGCAGGCAGAAGCCTAGAGCCATCATTCCCATTTCCTGGTACTGCAGTTTCAGGACCTGCTCCAGTAGTTGGACCTATTGCAACAAAGATCACCAGGTAGACATTGACTTAGTACTGACAATACTACAGTTCAGTACATACCCTGGAGCAAACATATATGAGCAATAATAACTGACATACTCTGGAAATATTGGTATGGATTTTCAAGCTAGGAGATGGCCTTCGATTATGGTCTTTAGTCAATAAGCAAGTAACTGGTAACCAGAATTAAGATTTGGTAGCATGCATCAAGCACATGCATCATGCCGCACCAGAAATCTCATAAATCACCCAAGCCATTCTTTTGAAATGACATGCAGATTTACTTGCAAAAATGTTGACTGCAAATCGAAGCTATAGAAATCTACAATTTACAGTTCCAGATTGTCTGCCCGTAAGATAATGGCTGATGAGAAAATAATTCACTTCAAAGGAAAGGATTATTAAGCGAAAAAATACCTGGGGACGATGTTGTTGGTGTTGTAGGAGTAACGCCGACAGGCGGTGCTAGTGGCAAATTAGCCAGAGCTGCAAAATACCAAAAAACATTAAATCAGAGCGATGAACCATTTCGATACCACACGATTCTATTAGCAGTAGCAACTGAAAAGGTGTGAGTAAGACTAGGCTAAATCTAAACGATTACGATCACTCATCTCCGAATGATGTTTACTATTCCCATTAGTGGCCTTCAACCTCCCAATTTGAAATAGCATAAAAAAATCTTGCAACTTGGTGACAAAAAATAATTCTTAAGAGTTTATGTTTCTGTACCTAGATTGATTTCTCCACATCTAGAAAATGACACTCGTACATACATTAAAACTCCTAAACTCACACAATCAACATTCTCTACCTTTGAGTACATGGCAGACGAAGTACAACGAGGCAATGTACAAACGTATGCTTCCCAAACCTTAAAAAGTCACTGGTTATACTTGAACTTTTCTCACGGTTGTTATCAAACCTCACGTCGTGTTTCTTAAATGCCTTGATAACCAAGAAAGCATTGACAACCTAGAGAGAATTCCTGCCCGTTCCCAAATCATAGCTATGTGAGCAGAAAAGAGTAAAGGTTTGGTTACAACGAGGTTAAGTGTTCACGGCTAGAGTTGTTATATAGTATTCCTGACCTGGGCAATCGCTGGTCTTCAAAGTGATGGCACAGTCCTTAGGGAGGTTGAAAGCCTTAGTGATGTTGACGGAGGGGTCGGCGCCCACGGAGCTATTGAGCTGCGTGATCAACTGGCACATGCAAGTGGGGCTGTTGGTGTTCAAAGTGCTCAGGCCCCCGCAACAATCCAAGGGAGGCTTCGCATCAGGTCCCGTCACGTACGAGTAGCATGGCAGCAACGCCGACGCTGCTGAGTTGCAGTTTGGGGGAGTCTCTGCTGTCTCCGTCCCCATCGCCAGCATAGCCAACGCCACCACTATCAACACCATCCTTACTCTCGCCATCGCTACAAAACTTAGCTAGGTTCTCCTCACACTCTGCACACCAAGCCCCTGTTAGAATGGTTTGGGTATTTAAAAGTCTCCAAAGCTTATAAAACTAACTCCCAGTTTTAAAGCAAATATGATGCTCCTCTCTTTGACTCTAACCACATCAACTCCCTCATGTGGAGATGAAGCAATGCACACCAAACCCAATGTCTTCAAACGACATATACGTCAAGTCTGACGAACAAGAAAGGCAGCAACAAAGACAGTGAGATGATAAGAAAGTGTTCCAAATGTTCACTCGTGCACTGAACTCCTGCTCAGACTCTCAATACTTTTAAGAAAAGTTTGTCCCTCTCGAGCTTGAAGCTGCTGCTGCAAATGACATTAATGTAGCAAATATAAAGCTCCTCGACTCGGCTCGGCCAAACACATCAAACCTTCATGTGAAGAAGAAGCAGTATGCAGATAACCTAGTACTTTCAAGTGCGACTTGAACTCTCACAAGCAAAAAAAAACCAGCAACTGAAGGGCAACGACAGATAAGAAGATATTCTAAATGTTCACTCATGCACTGAACTTCCTTAGCATTGCTGAACTCCTGCTCACACACACAATACATTAAACAAAAGACTGTCTCTCAAGAGCTTGAAGCCGACATCGTCATAGAAAATCTAAAGCTCCTCTACTCTACTCAAAACACACCAAAACCTGCATGCGAAGAAAAAGCAATATGCAGTGAACCTAGTACCTCCAAGCAGCTGCGGCCCCAACACTGACAGAGAAGAAAAGAAGCAACAACTGAAGGACAATGGCAGTCTAATACAATGTTTCAAATGTTCACTGCTCGGAGCTTCCTCGACTGCACTGCACTCCTTCTGCTCACACACAAAATCTAATAAAAAGAATGTCACTCAGGTGGTAGGACCAGCTAGCTGCAACAACAGCGACTTGGTAATTCCACCACCAAACATCGGCGTCTTCTCATAAACGCTGAAACGTCAAAAATGCAAACAGTTAACTGTACAACAGACCGCCTGAAGGTTAAGAAGGTTTAGTACACACATTGAGCTTCAATCTGCGTAAGCTGAGTACCTTGAAAGTGCACTGGAAACAGCTGGGCCGCAAACGGTGCTGCAAATGCAAGTGAAAGCCAGGAATGGAGCAGCCTGTTAACTCACAACAGTAGCTGTGGGAGTGATGATGACGATGCAGTCTTGTGATTACAGTATTTTGAAATGGGCTTGCTTGAATTGGAGGCGGCTAAGCTTGCGTTTGAAAGGCTCCAGTTTTAATTTTGATTTTGTGAGCAAATTGCATCCCTCTCTGCCTTGGGGTTACATCTGGCTCTAAATTATCATGGGAGCTGCAGGTTCTTGGCTGAGCTGGCCTGAGCAATTTATGAGTTTGAACAGTGCTGAACAACTTCACTGTGCGGTTGTTCCAGCTACCCACACTGCCAGTGTGATTCTTTTCCCTTTTAAATGTTTTGGTTCATTTTTCTGGGTCATTGTTTGGGGTCATTGTTTCTGGGAGGTGGGTGTTTTGGGCATTTAGATGGTGTTATGAGATCTGAGTGGTGTCCTGTATTGTCAATTTACCTTAAGGTAGAAGCACCAGTAGTCGATCATTTAAGGAGTTTTGGAGCAGATTGTGCGCAGTATGAGGTGGTGGAAATTTTTCCCATGTAGGAAGATAGGAAATATGGAGATTGCAAAATTTTCAGAATTTAATTCCCAAAATTGAAATTACAGTGAATTTTGGGAGCCAAAAAGTGCATTTCACCAGTAGACAAAGTCTAGAGTCTTCCAATTCCGATCATCAAGGATGCTCACTACTTCGGGACATGTGTCATAAATATATTAGTCCCAACCTTGAAAAGGACAAAGAAACAACACTCAAACCTGATTTCCAATCTAAGGTTGGAAATAGCTCACCCTACAAGTTGGATATTGGGCGTGGTCGACAACTAGTGCTTCTACCTTGAAAGCTACTCTTGATGTTATCTTCCAGTGGACATGGTGTGAGGTTTGTACAGGTTTCTAGTACATGTGAATATGAAAAAACACCGTTTCTAGTTGTGATGATCTAACTTAGAGCATCACCATCCATTTGCAGGGAAGCTCCCTGGTCCGGGCTTGGGCTTGGCTGTGGCCGGACAAAAAAAAATGGTCCATTGCAGACCCGGCCAAAGACAAAAGAATACCGGTCACTTCAAAATGAGCTCTCCAAACATTATCTCCCCACCTCCGCCATGCTTTGACCCGGGCTTGAGCTTGTCGACTTTGTTAGTTTGTGGGCCATTTCTTAATTCTTTTTAATCAATTAGCATTTTGGTTGGCTCTTGATTATGACAAGTCATTAACGCATGAGTTTGTCTTGTTTGGTGTGTTCGATTCCCCGTGAATGAATGGGAGGCAAAAACAACCCGGGAGCTACCAGGCATGGGCCAATCCATTTCTCCAGCCATCTTTTTGGGAAATGGGTGGAGAAATTCTTCATCCCTAAAGTCCCGATGTTCCCTTCAAGGACAAAATGGGTATTGGGTAGGCTCCTCTGTTCTTAATTTCATCATGTTTTTTGAAACTTTGTTTTGAAGATGGGAAAACACATCAACTTTGTGGGGTATAATTTTTTTTCAATCAATGCACGAAAGCAAAAGTTATGCCACCCTAAGTCCAAATGGGATGGATGGGCAATCCAAAAGAAATCATTAAAATTAAGAGTAAAATCCTCAAACTATGTTTCTCATAGAAAGTATTTTTCTCTATATGGAAAGATTTGATTCATTCTATTTGGACTAGTAGTGAGAAAGTTATGAACAATCTTGTTTTTCAGACAATCTAAAAATCTTTTCATAGAAGTAACTATAGTACTAGGATTCATTTTTGAATGCAATTTTCACAATTTAAAAAAAATTGTTTGATAAGCTTAAGTTTGATTGCGAGAACAATCTCACCATTGGAATTATTGTATTTCAATTCCATCTTAGAGCTATTAACAATTTAGTTTTTGCACAACCTTGGACCTACTTCTACTTAACAATTCTTAAAGAATGAAAATCAAGTTGTTTTTTTGCAATTCCTAGACTTTCAACTCAATTCTTCAACATGACAATTTTTTCATTCAAAGTTTGTAGTGCAAATAAATTCTACAAATGGCAATCGAAGTCATTTGAAATTGTAGGACAGCATAGTTAAAAAAAACTTCATTTCCAACTTTGAATGCTATATGTTCCAATTTGTGCTATCAAAGTTCATGAAATTTTACTAAATGATCTTAGACAAGGGAAATATAAGATTCTGTAATTAAATCAAAAAAATATTTTTCTAATTTCTTGGGTGCATGCAATAGAAGTGACAATTTTGAGTGTTTTTTAATCAAAAAATGGCCTGGGACTTTGGGATTTATAGTGAGGCTTGTTCACCCCCTAAAGCATTATTTGATTTTAGTATTACTCCGATGGTATCCACAAATCTTTAATGTAGCCATTTTTGAGGATAGAAATCATTTATCTCTATATATATATATGTTCTTGATTTGATCAATAATGATTATTTCATCTATTTCTTTATGATTATCCCCTCTCAATTAACGCCCAAAATGCACCTTTGTTTCAAATTACTTTCACAATTTAAGTTTTTTTCTTGAATTGAAGAATTTGGAGTCCAAACTTGTACGAGGTTTGGGTATTGTAATTAATTGAAAAAGTTCAATGAATAGTAGTTTTTTATATGAATGACAACATTAATCCGTTAAGTCCCATTGTACCCTTGAGGGACAAATTGGATTTTGGGCAGGTTCATGATCTTGTGACCTCAATTTTTTAATGAAACATTTTGAAACTTTCTCATAAGATAGAAAATTTGATTCGCTTTGTGGGAATATGATTTTTATTTCAATTGGTGACCGGGGAGTAAAAGTCATACCACAAAAAGCCTAGAATTGAACGTGGCGGGCAGTACAAAAAAATTGCAAAAAGTCAAAAAGTCAAAAAGTCAAAAATTCCTAAAATATTATATTTTTGTCTACATGTGAAGCTTTGATTCATTCTATTTGGACTAATAATGAGAAAGTTAAGTTTTTTTGAGAATGTTGTGTTTGCTTGCTAAAACAATCTCACCATTGGAATTATTGTGTTTCAATTCCATCTTAGAGCATTAACAATTTAGTTTTTTTTTCAATCTTGGATCTACTTCTACTTAACAATTTTTTAGAGAATGAAAATCTAGTACTTTTTTCTGAACTTTTTCAACTCAATTCTTTACAAAAAAAATTAATTTAAAGTTTGTAGTGCAAAAAAATTCCACAAATGGCGGTCAAAGTTGTCTGAAATTGCAAGCCAATGTTCAAAAAAACTTTTTTTTCTACTTTGAATGCCAGTATCTTCTAATCTATACAGTCAAACTTCAAGAAATTATTATCATACAATCTCAGACGAGTGAAGTGCAAGATCCTATGGTTAGATTCTTAGAAATCATTTTTATTCTGTTTTCTTGGATGAACGAAGCAAAAATGACAGTTTTGAGTGTTTTTTGATAGAAAAATAACCTTAGGACCTTAGGGGTTAGGTTTGGAATTTTGAGCATTAGAACTAATATAAGAATACTCACATCTTCCTCAAGATAAATGACATGCAATACTAGTTTGGAAAGGAAAAATCAGTATACATTTCAAGGGCCATCCTTGCATGCTATAGAAGTTAATGATTTGATACATTTCCTTCCCATGTCTTATATGCTAGAGCATCTACCTTCCATCTAGTTTTTCAACCACTTTTCAAGTTTTTATAGCAATTTTTTAGAATATATGCTAAAAAAATGAACTTACTGGCCATCAACTATTGTGGGTAGGGACCAACTTTTGAAGAAACCACTTACTTTTTATTTCTTGCAAGGGTATAGGTGTGGGCTTCCAATACCTACGAGCCCTTGAAAAGCCATTGTAGGCTAGCATCTTAATCCCTAAATCCCCAAAGTCCCCTCGGGAGACACTTGGGATTTCAGGCAAGCTCGTGTGACCTCAAATTTTGACCTAATTTTTTGAATTTTTTAAGATTGGAAATCACATTAGTTTTCAAAAAATATAATTTTTTTTTACTTGGTGCTCGGGAGCAAACGTTCAGTCATCCCAAATCAAAAAAGTAGTTCGCCGGGCAGAAAAAAAAAGCTTTAAAAAAAATAAAATCCCTCAAAGATCACGTTTTTGTCTACATTTGAAGCTTTTATTCATTCTATTTGGACTCAAAATGAGAAAGTTATGGACAATCTTGTTTTTTGGGCAATCGAAGCATCTTAAACAACAACTTATAGATTTCATCTTTAAAAACAACAACAATTCTTGAATGCAATTATCAAATTTTTTCAATTTTTTTTTTTGAAAAGATTAAATTTGTTTGCAAGAACAATCCCACCGTTGGGATTATGGTGGTTTAATTCCACCTAAGAGCTATTAATGATTTAGTGTTTAGTTCAATTTGTGACCTACTTCTACTTAACAATTTTTCTATATGTGACAATCAAGTTTTGACATTCCGAATTTTTTTTTTCCGGCTCTCAACTAAAATGTTTAAAATAAAAAAATTTAACTTTATGGTGTGTAGTGCAAAAAAATCCACAAATGGCCGTCAAAGTCATCTGAAATTGCAAGCCATAATTCAAAAAAACTTCTTTTTCCAACTTCAAATGCTAATATCTTCCAATCTGTGCGGTCAAACTTCATGAAATTTTTATCACATGATCTAAGACAAGTGAGGTACAAGATCCTATTGTTAGATTCTAAAAAAAAGTATTTTTTGGTTTAGAAAATGCTTGGAGCATAAATGACAATTTTCAGTGGTTTTGAAGCCAGAAAATGCCTTGGGGATTTAGGGGTTAAACAAGGGTGTAGGTACTTTGAGGTATATAGATCCAAAATTGTCTCCAACACAATTGCAATTCCTACATTTGAGCCCAACTACACTGTATTGCATCCTAGTTTAGTGAAAATTGTGAAGGATTGGTACTATCACAACTTCAATATAGAATTTAGGTTGAAAGGTTTAAAATTATGTTGAAAAGTCACAATTGTATAACTTCAATGAACACCACCATGCGGTTTCTATATATAGCTAAAGGTTCATCAAATATTCTACAATCTTTAAAGAAGTCAACGCTTTTGGATTTCCATTGCATCATGTAGAACCCAAATGGATAAGAATACTCCCCCGTAAAGGACAAAAATGGGAAGCTACATTACAGTAGAACCTCCCAAAATCAATCCTCTTAAAGCCAATAAACCTCTATAAACAAATAGGGCTGGGCAGTCCCGACTTTGGGAATAAAATGAGTTGTAGCACTAAATGAGAGCTTGCCAAGGAATTGTGGTGAATCTGGACCTTGTCAAAAAAAGATAAACTATTCTTTTGAACAAGCTCCTTTTCCTAAAAATGTGGCACATGTCCCCTTGCGGCAATTTCCTATGTAGTGCAAACCTTCTCTAAAGCAAGATTGCTTCTCTAAAGCAATCTTGTCAGGCGGTCCCGGACCAATCAGGTTAGAGAGGTTCTACTATATTCTTCTGATGACCTATAACATTTCTTTTTTCTTCACCCTCAAATATAAATTCACTGAAATACATATGAAAATTCTTTTGTTTTTAATTTCCACTAGTTTTATTGTAAGAGAATGATAGTGAATCTAATTATTTAGTCAAAATATATGCAACAACCAAAGAAATGACTATGAATAATCCTACCATGTAAAGTTGGTTCAAAAATTCATTTTTATTTTTTTAGATTAAGCTAGTTTATACATTTTTTGGAGGTAACTTTGAGCATTGACGTATATAAAGTCTACATCTCAATTTTGAGTAACCATGAGGTTTGTTTAAAACCCCAACAAAAAAAATGGAATTTTCAAGCCACATGACAAATTGAAGCCTAAATAAATTTGTTACAAATCATGTCTTGCTCTTTGATCCATTATGAATTTGGATTTGGCACCACAATTTTTTTACAATCTATATTTGAAATCTTTTGCTTCAATCAATGTACCACTACAATCTACAAATGAGAAGCTCATACAATCAAACTTCTCTAATTATCTCATATTCTAGTAATGATTTTTAAGTGAATTTTCAATGATGACCCGAGAGATCTAATTTTATTTTTATATATTAACAGATATATGGCCCACCTTTTTAAATACACCATACAAAATCATATAAATTTGAGGGCTTGCAGCTAAAGTGTCATTTATGAAATCACTACCATTTTGAAGTCATAAACAAATTATGAAATAAATTGGGAATTAATTTTCTTAAAGCCATGAATAAAATATGAAATTTCAAAGTATTGTTGGGTCCAAACAAAAAACACTTGTACTATTTTGGCGTCACATATTTCATATCCAACACAAAACTGTTAATAATTTTTGGTTTCTAGGGTTGTCATACTGCAAAACTTTAATGGAGGTGCTAAGGACTTCAATTATATTGTTTTTTCATAATTAATAAAAATAATATGCTATTTACAAAAATCCTAATTTATGAAACTACAAGTTGTGGAGGTTTTGAATATTATGAAGATCTATGAAAAAATAATTAGAATCCATCTTTTGAGAACTCTACATTATCCATTATTCACCATTTGGTCAAAAGATTTCTAACAATGATAATGTTTTGGCACTCCAAACATTAGTAAAGAAGCATTCCTATATGTCGCTTCTTTTATACTCTAGGAAGATTACTCATTTTCTTCTTCTTCCTACATTGATCACCTTTTGTTCTAAAAAATGCATAATTTATTAATTTGCATTTCTACAAGCTTCCCATTTATTTTATAATTTCAAATAACCCACCTATTTTTTGTGAACTTCTCAATCTTTGTCCCTAAAAAGTAATCTACAATACAGCAAAGTCATATCTAGTACACTGTTGGCCAAATGCTCAATCCAAATATGTAGAGCTACAAACGCTCATTCCAAATATGGCGTTTGGAATTTTTTTCAGTGATGCATGTGTATTATAGTAGTTGCAATACAAATTTCAATTTCTTCTAGGATGTAATATTTAGTACAAGTTATTTTTGCTTGTTCCCTATTTCTAAGTGTACAAAAATCAGCATCAAATTCTCTTAGGCTCTCATGTTTTGATTATGTATAATATATTTAATGTCATTAATATCTAAATTTTAATATGACTCTCTAGTCCAAATATAGATGTCAAATTATGCACAATGATGATATTGGATGCACATATCTTAGTTTTGTTAAAATTGTGGATTCAACCGTCTTGAAGCTTCCATGATAAAGAGGTATGTGCTAGTATAAGTAGCATTGTTTTTTGGGACCCTTTTGAGTTACTCAAGAATGTTATTCAACCCCTTTTTTAAAACTCATTTATCACTTTTTTCATAAACAAAATTTTTAAATTGGTTTTCTAGATTTGTAAGTACTTGGAAAACTTTTAATCATTCCATTTTGATCAATGAGATAAAAGTTATGAGGAGTTTTAGTTTGCGGGTAGTTATGGATTCTCTATTATAAAATAAACTTTAAAGTCCTTTATTAACTCGAATTGCAATTTTTTAATTCTATAACTAAATTCTTAACAATTTAGTATTTTGAATCATTCTCTACTTCTTTCTACGTACTATTTATTTCCTATATGTTATACAATTCCAAATGATTTGAAAGTTTTCAAGCATGTAGCCAACTTGCCTTGAAGAATGAATCCAAAGAAGCCCCACCAACATGGAAATTTTTCATACAAATGTGACCTTGTGAAGTACAACTCTCCAATTTCTCACAAGGCCAAAAAAAGGATTTCTATCAATTCAAATGCGAAGCGGGTTTTACTTCAATGGCTCCTAATTGTTGCTCAAAAGTGAGCATGAAGTAGCCTAGTTGAAGCGTTTTAATCCTAATAACTTATTTCCATATTGGATTCAATCAAGTTTATATTAATCCATTTCTCCAATTCTAAGTAACAAAGATGCTTGGTTTGAGAGAATTCTATGAGAGTTAATGGAGAGAGTGACATACACTAGACGAAACCCGTTTTTTTGTGACACAATTTTAGATGACATCCACCTATTTTTATATCAACAATAATGTCTAATGTTATGTTTAGGATTATAGCGTCAAACCATGCGAAAGCTTGCAATCATTGCACTTCCTTCCAATTTCGCTAACAATTTGCATGCCACCTCCTTTACACACCTTTGCGGTTGTTAGCAGCCACGGATATAGCCAAATCTATACACTTGGCTTCTGTAGAATATACATTGTTGCATTGTTTTCCCCAAAGCCTTGCTAAAACCTAAATGACTTCCATTACCTTGGGATTAGTTACAATATTTAGATTGTCCCTAAGCTTCTTCAATCAATTCTACCATGATTGATCAACTTATTATGAATGGTCATTACTATACCCAATTTTGAGATGAAATTCATAGTATGCAAACTTCTCGATTATACTGCTTGTGTATCCTATATCAAGAATTTGAACATGGCACCAAGGGGTCTTTTTAAGAAATATAAGCTTTATAACAGGGATTAATAAATAAGTAGTATATTACAATCCCGTGCAATTTTGTTGGCTATGTAGTTGTATTCTTCATGTGTAGGCAATAGGTAATCAAAATTTTGAAATTTGGAATATGTATTATAAAATATAACTTAAAAGTGTAATTCATTGATGAATTTCAAACAAAGTTGTTCAATAATATCCATGTGGTTAGATTAACTGTTGCACTCACCAATATTTTTTAATAAACTCGAAATCAAAACTTGAACATTCTTTCTAAGATTGATTATATATTATACATATTTAAATTTCATAATTTTTTTTTTAGTTTCAAAAAACAAAATTCTAATCATAGTGATTTTTCAAGAGTTTTATTTATTTATTTACCTTTGTTTTTGAAGAGTGATTTTTTGAACTGGAAAAATTACTTCATGAGGTCAAATGCTCTCGAGAATGCTCTGTTACATCCCTTGAACTATAGAATATTTGCAAAGAAAGGTTCAAAAAATCTATATCATAAAAACATAAGAAAATTAACACATGAATCTATAGACATTTAAATGCATGCAAAAACCAAGAGTCTATTTGCTTGGAATATATTTGGAATGTGCTTGAAGTCATTTGCCATATAAATTTGAACGTTTGGCCCTTAAGAATGATTTCTTGTGGCTTTGTAACTTTTATTTTTTTTCTTGATCACATTTCCAATTTCCCAATAAAAATGATTTCTTGTGTCTGTTCCGTGGTGATTTTTGGTGGACTTTTTATGATAGTATTTTTAAGTTTTAATTTCATATTTGCTAAAGTAGCTAGAACTTTTGTGGGGCCATTTGGAGGGGCATTGAGGATGATCTTATTTAGTTTCGTAAGTTCAACCCATTATCATAGTGGTAGTGACAAAACTTTTGAATCATAAGCCAAAGGCCCAAAGTATATTTTTCTAGGAAAGTCCAAGGCATAAGGCATCTAATTCAAGAAGTTCCAATATCCTTGGATATTCTTTATTAATGATTTTTTAGGAGATAGAAATATAATATGGTGAAAATAAAATTCTAAGTTTTTTGGCTACCTTGTTTTGAAGGTGTTTTTTGACAATTGAAACCTTTCCAGTTTCAATGGTGATTTGAGAATAGCAATTGATCAATTTCACATAAATGATTTATATACTATGTTCACATGTTCAATTAATATTTAGAGCTACACATTGGTAAAACAAAAATTTGATAAGTATATCAATTTGTATAAAAAATAACATGAATAATTTCAATTTCAATAAAAATAGGGAAAAAAGGTGTATATACTATTTAGTGATGGTAAGATTGCAACTTTGGATGTCTATGAATATTGGATTTTGCACCTAAATTTTAAACTTTGTCCCTTCCACAAAATCTTCTCGACTAATAGATTTATTCATATATCAAGTTTATTCTTCTATAAAAAAAATTGCAATTTTTTTGAGATTTTGTAGCAACCAAATCTAAGACTGATTCTAATCAATTAAACAATGATAATGTCTATTGCTTCTAAAACAAATTATTTTTGGATGAGCAAAATGCATTCATAAAAATAGCTAGTATATATTCAAACATACACAATATTATAACCTACATATTATAAATGTACTTGATAATGATGGAGTTATACGATATTACAACAATATAGTAATGCATGGTATAATGACATTGAAAAGGTACTCAAAATCGTAATGGTGGCCTAAAACTCGTTTTATAGTTGTCAAATTTACAATTAAGGTAGGAGGTTCATAAACTGTCTCTTCAAGCTTACTTACCTATTTAATGGCAATTATAGATAATTCAATAAATATGTCACTTTCCATATAGGAGGTACATTTAAAACTCGACCGGTTTATGAACCTCCTATCTATACTCATTTGCTTGCAACTTCTTGTAGTTCAAATAAGGTAATGATGAAAGTAGAGAATATCACCTATTCTTATTCAGATACACATATCAAGTGAATCAATAAGAGAAATTGCCAATAAAAATGTATATTAACTCCTAAAGTCTTAAGGCCATTTTCTTTTCAAAAACCACTCAAAACTGCCATTTTTGTTGCATTTATCCAAGAGAACAAAAAGAAACATTTTTTTAGTCTAGACTGGAAGATATTAGCATTCAAAGTTAAAAAATAAAGTTTTTTTGAACACTGGCCTGCAATTTCATAGGACTTTGACCACCTCTTGTGGAATTTTTTTGCACTACAGTCTTTGAATTAAAAAAAAATTGTGTTGAAGAATTGAGTTGAATTCTAGAAAACAAATCCAAGAAAAAAATACTTGATTTTCATTCTTTAAAAAATTGTTAAGTAGAAGTAGGTGCAAGACTGAAAAAAACTAAATCGTTAATAGCTCTAAGATGGGATTGAAACACAATAATCCCAATGGTGAGATTGTTTTAGTAAGCAAACACAACTTTGTCAAACAGTTTTTTTGAAAGGTTGTAAAAAATGCATTCAAAAATGAATCCTACAACTTATTTTTTCAAAAAGATGCTCTAATTGCTCAAAAAAACAAGATTGTCCATAACTTTCTCATTATGGACATAATGAATCAAAGCTTCACATTTAGACAAAAATACAATATTTTAGGAAAAAAAAATTTAAAATTTATTTTGACTTTTTGCAGGGCTTTTTTTTGTTGTTTGCTGAATTCAATCTAGGCTTTTTACAATATAACTTTTGCTCCCGGTCACCAATTGAAATAAAAATTATATTCCCTCATAGTTAGTCAGTTTTTCTATCTTATGAGAGAGTTTAAAAAAGTTTCATAAAAATTTGAGGTCACAGGAACTTGCCCGAAATCCAATATGTCCCCCGAGGGGACAACATGACTTTAGGAATTAAATGGATTTTATAGCTAATTTAATTGATGCCAGCTAGAGTCTTCAATAAGTTTTATAATCACTTTAGAGTCTTCTTGGGTGAAAGGATTGTTTGAATATATTTTGATATTTTTTACCTTTACTAAGTATCACATAATCATACACATCCAACCTAACATGGTATGATCATTAGATTTTATTGATATTAGATAATGCGATATTTTAGAGGCATATAATATCCCTTTTCACATACTGCATACAAAATCACACTCTTATGATGAACTGCTGATTTTATACACCAATAATTTCAGCGTTTGAAATATTGAACAAATGCATATAGGGATACAACAATGAAGAAGGTCCATAACTTCAATGAACCTCATTTGATTACAAATGACAACCTCTCATCGGATAATGAGTGGCACACTATTTTTCATAACATGCTATTGCTTTAACTTTACAGAACCTTTTTTTTAGCCTTTCAATGAACATGAATGATCAAGATTCAACCATTCAACCACTGAAGTTAAAGTAGATGCACCTGTAACTAGCCACGCCCAATATCCAATCTGTAGGGTGCTCTATTTCCACACAAGGTTGGAATTCAAGCTTGAATATATATATATTTTTTGTCCTTTTCAAGGTAGGGATTAATAAAGTCATGATACATGCCTCCAAAGTAGTGAACAAGAAAGTAGTTCGGCTATAGTTGGAATTGAAAGACTCTAAACATTGGCTGTTGGTAAAGAATATTCTTTGGCACCCAAAATTCATAGAAATTTCAATTTTGAAAAATTGACTATCTCTATATTTCTTATCTTCCTACATGGGAAATATTTCCACCACCTCATATTGCGTACAATCTGCTCCCAAATTGCTCCAATGATCGATTACTGGTGCTTGTTCTACCTTATGTCTGGTAACGTGAAAAAAGAGTCTTGTTATAAGAAATGACATCCCATGTCACTCCCATGCATTTCTTTTCTCATAACGAGACTCATCTTTCACATTACCTACAGTACTGTAATTTAGTCCATAATAATGCTGGTACGCCTGCCTACCTTAAGCCGAGCATTGAAGAGACTGAAGAGGCTGAAATGGCTTTGCATCTCACTTCCTCCAAGTACTACAGCCCTCCCTGCCTGAGCCCAGATTACATTGATGGGGCATTGATTTCCGCTTCATGACTCACCTGCATTAGAGACACTTTGCGCTCATGATCCTTCACACCTGTACAGGATTTTCCACAGAATTTTCTTACCCGTGATCAGTTTTTTTTTTTTTTTTTTTGGATGAATGGTTATGTGGCCTTTCTTTCAAGAAGGTTCTGAGTTTTGTGGCTCCTTCAATTTGGGGTTTGAATTAAAAGAGGCCAATTTAGAGTATGCAATTTTGAATATGTAATTTTTGTATGCAAATTTTAGATATGTTGGCTCTGCCGGATGGATGAAATGAGGTTTAGGAAGCATTGTGGCAATAGTGTACACGGCTATCATTGTGACAACAGTCTGGCATTTTTTAACACATTTAGCCCCTTTTTTTTCTATAGGGTTGAAGTGGCACATTTTTTTGAGAGGAAATTGGGCATTAAATTGCCTAAGAAAAAAAAACCTGCCCGTGATGGTTGGGATTTTTATGCTTTCTGCAACAAACCAAGTGTGCAGGTGCGTAAGCAGAAGCTTCATACATGACAGGAGAATGAACTCTCTGTCATTCAGTGTAGCTGGTGTACACTAAGAGTCAATTTTGTTTGGGTCCCAATTCCCAAATCAAATTGAGAGGAGAGAGAGCCAGAGACACTCAGGTGACAGAACTAAGGTATATATATATATATATATATATATATATATATATATATATATATATATATATATATATATATATATATTCTTATTTATACATCAAATTCTTGAAGGCAAATACCCTTGTCAGCACATTACTAAAAAAATATTCATACCTTGGTTAATTGTGTGTTAGGATAGAGGGTTGAATTCAAGTTTTTCATGAATGTCATGCTGTCACATTCATGAAAAACTCACAAATTAGTATTTTTTTCTTCTAATACTTGCCAATAATGCATCTGGTTTGGGGATATAATTTAAAAAAAGTGAGTTACGACGTTCAAGAATGTTGTGTGTAGAGGGACATCAACCCCATTTTGGATCCACCCATGTATGATGTTGGAGCATTGGTGATTCTTTTGCAATAAGAGAATTGGGTGAAGATGGAAATAACAGCTGGTGCCAAGTATTGTAGTGATCCAGTCTGGATGAAGGATACGGTTTCAAGGTTCCTGGAGAGCCCAGTGTACTCTGTGCCCTTGCTGGATTTCATTGACGAGAATTGTGGCATGTTCGAGGATTCAGAAGACAATAAGCTGGAGTATACCATTGTGAGCTGTGGTTTGATTTCTGGGCTCTGATTTGTGTGAACTTTCTTTGTGTGCAAAGGTTCAGATTAGGGTTCCTGTCATGGTGTCTGATTAGGGTTTGCTGGGTTCAGGTGCATGAGAATTTTAAAGAGCTAGTGGATGGTTTGATTTCGGATTTCCTCATCAGCTTGGGAATTCCTGTTGCCACTTTTGTTCACATGCTGGCCAAGTATATAATTTAAATTTGAAGTTTAGATGGAATTTTGGCATAAACACCTAAGTATTAGGGTTTAATTCGCTTGTTCGTCACTGTGGACACTGATTGAGCTCGTACTTGCCAGTGAGTTGCACGCATCATTGTATAGCATTGTGGTGACATCCATTCTCACTGTGGACGACTTCCTCCTCTTCAAGGTGCTCTCAACCCCTTCAAATTGCATTCCCTAGGAGGGAAAAACAGGCTTCTAAATGCACTAAGTATGATATTTGGAAATTGTCCAATTGTATTTGCACACAACATGAAATATGTTTTTGGTATATAATGAGTGTGCATTTACAGTGTGCAATTATAGAGGATTGTGTATAGGACAATCATCAAGTTCACTCACTGGAGTTTACCACGTAGTGGATAATCAGTTGTTTTAGAAAGAGTGCTTTTATTGCAGCTTTGATCGATGCATAAATGTGCATAATGCAAACAAGAATGTATGTCCAGGAGATGATGCTGAAGCGTAACTTCCAGATCAGTAATCAGGCTTTGAGTCAGATTACAAACTCATCCCAAGAACTTGAAGGACCTGGTAGCAACTCTATTGGAATCTTTAACATGAATCCATGAAGTTACACTATGTTGTATATTGTCCCTGTTGAAGTCAATGTCTTCAAAGGAGACATAAATACCTACAGTTGGGGTTCTCACTGGTTGCATATCAGTGGCTGATGGGATGCAGTTGACCTCCACTCTGTCATAGATCACCTCTCCGATGTATCAAAGCAGCAGCAGCAGCAGCAGCAGCAGCAGAGTGACAAGATAATGGCCAAGTCCTTATCCCTTGCTGATGCATTCCAGCAGCTCGCAAAAGTGAGTTCCTTCATTCTTCTGATTCAATTGATATGGATAATTCGTCTCAGCTAAAAACTGAAATTCTCTGATGATTGATAAGAACACAGCACAATATTCTTGAGTTGTTCTATGAGGTATCCCAACTTACTGTCCATCTAACATCATACAAATAAATGACATAAGATTTGAATTCAGTCAATATGCCTTACGAGTGATATCCAACAACATGCTACTTCTGCTTGCTTGCAAGCGTCAGTTGAGGAGCTATTGTCAGGGAGCTCTTGAAGTGGTTGATGTCAGGGGCTTTCTTCTTCAAAATTCTTGAACTCAAGATGTAGAAGATGACAGTGTGTCAAAGAAAGATGTTACGTGATCAGAGCATCTCAGATATCCCAAGTCTTGCTTGAATTTGGAGACGATCTCTAGGTGTTAGGAACTCCTTTCAAGAATGTCATGGGTGTACTTTATCAACACATGACACCAAGGATGACATCAGTAATTTGGGGTTTTGCAGGTGAAGGATGTAGACTCCGCTGCAAATGCATATGCCCCTGCTGTCAGCCTGTATGTGCTCATCTTCTTGACACTTAAAAGAAACAGGCATATGTAACTAGTTAGTTTGCTTTCAAATTCTTTTGCTCGGCTACGGGCTTATGTGTAATCATTGACTGTGTGCTCTTTACTTCGATTGCCTAATCATCAATCTCCATGCATGGTTGAATCATATGAAGTTTTACGGCACTGGACGAGGAGAAAAATCAACCATGCAAGGATCATGCTGAGCATCATGATCAGCATGTGGAGCATCATGATGAGAAAAAGAAAGTATCACACTGTCCTCAAAATCTTGGTGAGGGCCCAGAAGAAGTGGTTGAGGCCACAGCTCCTCCAGATAATTCTTTCCAAGAGAAAAGCCCAACATGGTGAGAATCTACATTTGGTGCTAAAGAATGATTTCAGGGAGTTAAAAATTCCTGCACATTCTATAATAAGAACAAATAAAACTGGCAAGCATTTCCCTTCTCATCTTATGCTTCATTCAATAACATGACAAAAAAACCCTTCAGCAATGTCCCAAATTGGGATGACTCACCCTTCCCCATTTAAACTTCTCAAATTGAAAGAATATTTCTGAGTCAATCATGGTGGGCTTGTCAATGGGGAACCAATTAAATCATGAGCACTTATTCTTATGGTTGCCAAAGTATTAGCACGCTATAGAGAACTGTCAGATGGAACTAAAAAGTCTTAAATAATTCTTTTATCAACGAATCACTGACTCTACAAGTACCGGATTTACTTAAGATTCCTTTTCTTGAATTCATTGTAAGGGTGTTCAAGCCAACTCCTCAAGAATGTTATGTACAAATCGATGCAGTTGGGTTTAGCAAGATCCACTTAACTTTGCTCTGGAAATCAATTGTGGCGTCTTGTTGCATGACACATGTATTTTAGCTCTACAGGGAACCCTCCACCTCACGTGTAACCGAATCGACGGTACCGTTTGAGAACAAGAGCTCCAAGGCACCAAACGAAGTTCAAACATTGCACCACAAAAGAGCCACGAAGACAACAGCTGCTTCCGTGATGGAGAATCAAAAAGAGGATCCAAGGACTGCGAAAGTGTCGTTTGAGGCACCTCGGGAGGTTGTATTTCTAGGGGAGCCAGAGACAGAAATTCTAATAAACGGGGAGGGTGATGAGTTCGGTGATGACTTTGACGGAGTCAGATGTGAAGGTTCTGCAGAAAACCAAGAGCCGAAAGAAGAGCAGGCTCCAGAGCCTACGACCTTCAAGTAAACATTCAGCTTCAATTTATGAAACTTCAATAATGCAGTGCATTTAACTAATTTCCTACCTTTAGTGAAATCATCTGATTTGTGCAGTGCTACACTTTTGAACTGGAGAGGTCAAGAAGGTTATTGGACATAATGCTAAGTTGTTTTATTGAATCTTGAATGTTCAAACCTGTGGTTTAACAAATGATTCACATTGAACAACATAGGATTATGTATTATTGCTTTCTTCTGACGAGAGACCGAGTGACATGATTGCCTTGTGAATGTGACTCCTGATATTTTGCAATGTGGATCCATAACATTATTTAGTTAAAGCACTGAAACTTTAGTGGGATCAACTTAGATTCTCGGGGTGATATATATGTAAGAAGAGATTCAGATAAGACTATATCGGGCCCAACTTTTGAGGGTGTGTCACGCATGGACTCTTGAATGTTATGCTTGAATTGCTCTTGGGTCTATGCCAACCTCAGCTTGGTCGATGTCAAATAGGCTTACATTAACTTTTTATGTTATTCAAGATCTTCTGTCTTCAAAATTGTAGTTCTGTATTACTTAAATTGGAAATTTCCCCATTGTCAAAATGAGGTGCACAAAGCGGTTCTTTCCAGGACAGGTGTAGATTTAGGTGTTTCAGACGTACACATAAATTTACCTATGTAACGGAAAAACTGCCAATTTAATGAGTATTTTCCATGTGTGCTGTTGAAGTGCAGAATGCTCGAGGATTTACTAGATGACATCGAAATATGGAAGCCAAAATCTCTGCATCTCAATGTACCGAGTTTTAGTTTCTTGTATTTTATAGGTATGGAGATTGCAAAGTATTTTTTCCATAAAAAAAACGAGATGATGAAGTTGAGGAGCTAAACACCTTGTGTATCTCTGATGACAGGTGAATGATGGAGAGATTCAGCAACGAAAGCGCTATTTGGAACAGCAACGGGATCGAATCCTTGCTCACAAAAAATGTTAGTGTGCAATCATCCTGTGTCAAGTTTAATTGCCCAAACTAATTGTACTGTATTTTGGGGAATATAGCAACCCCACGCCATAATATTCTAGCGTAGGGCAAAAGGCTTACCTCAGGAAATGGCCTGCAAAATATTCAACTATTGGGAAAGAGATGCACCGATGGATGAACATCTAACCCATTGATTAACCGTTGTCAATAGGAAACTTTACTTTTTAACTGCATGAACCCTAAATACACCCTGGGTTCATTGCTTAAAGTGTTACGGCTTTTTAATATTATTCCTAAAAGACCATTATTTTTTATTTCACTTGGATTTGTTGACCGACATTAGATTTCTTGGGGAAAATGCTCATAAGATGGTATTTTTTAGTTCTAGTGACATGCACTCAACTGTCTTCTTGTCAAACTTAACTTTGCAGCGGTTCGAGAGAAGCAAATTCGTTTTTTCAGGCAATTTGAAACCAAAGCTGATGCTAAACCTCAGAAACTGAGGCGATCCACCCAGCCCATGGCAGGATTGGCACAAGCCACTGAGGTGAAGACTTCAGTCTCTTTTTTGGTACTTCGATTTTTCACATAAAATGTACATAGAATCGAACTTTGGAGATTTCATTCAGTTTCCAAACCAACTGGCCATCCATGACCGTCCGTGTGTCATAGAGTCATATACTTATCGAGACTCATAGTCTGTGCCAAATAGGCAAGTTTTATCACATAGTACATCTGAGTGTCATCGTGCAAATCCAAAGTTCCAAACAAAGACTCAGGGACCAATTGACTACGGAATTTCTTCTAATGAACATTTCTGTCATTTCTGTAACAACCTCTAGTAATGCGGTTAACCCATTCAAATACTTGAACTTCTGCACATATGTGCTTTGATTTACTTTTGTACGAATATATTATTTCTCCACCTCCATCAAATTGGTCACAAAGAAAGGTTTTCTTTTAAAGATTCTAATATCACTTTAGATGAATGAGGTTATTTGAACCAAACATTGCCCCAAAGCACTATGTGTATCATCCAGAATTTATGGATTTCAAATTGCTTAGGGGTTAATAAACAGAGTTCCAGTTGATCATGTCTTGGATTTCATTAACGTATTTGTCTGATTGAAAGCTTCATCTTGAGTAAATAATTTGCTGTTCTGAGAAAGGATGCTGATTATCTTTCAATCTCTGGCAGGCGAATAAAAAGAGGGAAACTCTTAGAAAGGAACTGGCCCGGTGCCTGAAGGAGGAGCTTTCAAATAAGACCTTCAACATGTCTCCCGATTCAAAGAAAATAAGGTAAATCTTAAAACGTACAACTACTAGTAAGAGTTTATGGAGCACCTACAAAGGCACATTTGAATGTTTAAAAAAGAAAGTTGTTTTCAGTCACCGAAGCGCATTTATTTGCTGACAATTGCAATCTCTTAGAGCACTTTGGTCCTTCAATAAAAATTCTTCTGGACTTGTCTGAGCATAATTTCGATGAAGCTACTTTAAGCTTCTCTTATGTAGACCTGGTGCCAATTAACCATTCGACAGGAGGAACATAAATATAAATAATAACCTCCCCCTTCCTTCAGCTTTCTATTTTGAGACTCGATTGGCCTAATTTCGTAATCGTGCTCTGCATTTCCCACAATTGAGCACTCAAGATCAGACCTTCAATTTCCCAGTCAAACTATGGTACTTATCTGAAATTTGTTGTTCAGTTCTGGAAACCAATACCATATAACATTCCATCTGTCTAACCCATTCTGTGTAACTTAGTGGCGACTACGCAATACAAAGAGCATCATTTTATCTCACAATCTCATCGTTTTAGATGTCCTTGTCTTGAGCCCATCGATTGTGAATCATTGGACAAGATCCAACCATTAAAGTTATTTTATGATTTGGTGAATGAAAGTATAACCTTGTTATAGAAAAGGTAATTCTCACCAGGGCACCAGGCTCTTGTGGCTTAGTATGTTATTTCTCTTAACAAGGATCCATAATTTAGTCACTCTTTTACCTATTGTAATCCGAAATGATGTGTCATTTGTCTTAATAAGTTTCACTTTACCTAAATAAATCCAAGACGAAAACCTCTTTTGCTGCTGGAGTAGCTTAGCTAGCATATGGTCCTAAGCTGACTATAAATGCAAATGTGTCAAGTTTCCATCAATTGAGATCAACAGGTTATATTACAAACCCATAACAATGTGGTCAATTAGTATTGACTGAGCCCTCGGGTAAGCCAAATACCGGCCATTCACTCTTGCATGTCCATGAATTGTTCTCGGATTGAAGATCATAACTTTGCGTTATTTTAAATTTAACCTTCCCAGATATTGTAAGTAATCTAGTCCGTATTGAACTTCACATTTTCAGAAGTGTACGTGTACAGTCCGTCGCGCATTAAGTTCAGATTGTTGCTACTTTCGTAGGTAGTTGTGGTAGATCGAGTATTGCATACACTGCTTTGGCTTGTGGTCACTACCTTGTCTCTCCGTTCCTCATGATTAGTGTGACATGCTCCTGCCACATACACGCGCAATAGCTTCAAATTCCAATTACCTACATAGTACACTGTGCTGGATACGAATTTTTAGCTGGGGCTGAAGCGGGAATTCTTAGCAATGCATGTCCAAAGTCCAGAATTAGTGGTAGATACCAGATCAACTTTATTCGTGGCCTAGCCTGGCTTCTAATTTCTCACAACCCGTCAGCCTGAGCAGCTTCGATCCTGCAGAATGTCTTAAAACATATCTTCGACCAGCTCCAAGCAAATTCATCTCGAAGAGCTCGATCTGTCTGATTGTTTGGTTTAAATCACTCAGAATATATATAATATTCCCAAGGCTCACATGGCAAATGTTCACAGCTTGCGCGCGCTCATGGTCAGTAGAGTATCCGAGTTAATAGATGCATATGAAATTCCTTGTGGTGCCGGTAATGTCTGCGCTTCCATCATCGCATTCATAAAGATGGCGAAATTTCAGGAAACTGGCACTTTTCCAGATGCCCATCAGATCTACAACTGTTCTAGTTTTAAAATTCTATGCACTTGAATGTCACGATTTTGGCACTAGACTGAAACAGGCCATTGAACGAATATGATAAGTCTTGTTTGACAAACATCTAAGACCACTTGCTTGCTCCCGTGGCTGCAATCCTCAGAAGTATATTCAACCTCGCCATTTGACTCTTCAACGTCATCGTTCTACTGCGATCTGGGCTGTACTGTACACCAGAGTGCCAATGTCACACCACTGTACAGTACTAACAGTAATCCTGTCATCGGAATTTGCATGTGTAAAAAAAAAAATCTTGTCATCCCTGGCTGGCAGTTTGACCCTCCAACTATCATTCAGCAACTGAGAGCATCCCCAAAGTCCAAAACACAATAAGTGTGGAATCGAAGTGAGCTCAAATTTAGCTTGGCATTTGCTCGGCGGTCAATTGCCAGCTAAGACCCCTAGCTTGTTCGTCGTGACCGGAGAAGGAAAAAAAAAATTTAATAAATAAATTAAAAAAAAAAAAAAAAAAAAAAAAAAAATATATATATATATATATATATACACCCGTGCACACACACAGATATAGATATAAAATCTCTACAATTTTTACAATTTCATTAAATAAAGGTGATTTAGAGCGTCCTAATTGTGCTATACAAGTGCTTCGAGCTCTAAAATGTAGGACCTGTATCGATCTCAGGATCCAGGCTAGAGCCCGAACACTGCGAATCTCGTGAGATTTCGATATGTTTTAAGAAAATTTGACGTGTATTTTATTTAATAAATTGGCAAGCAAACGGACTCCACAAGAGTGGGAGTTCGGGATTATTTTCTAGAATTGAGTAATATATCTGAAACTGCTTCCGCTGTGGATGCCGGCCGCTGATGGATTGTGCATCTTCTGACTTTCATAAACGACGATATCTCTCGGATATGAAGAGTGTGCTTCCCACGCGGAATCTGAATTACACAAGCTAGCTCACCTCATCATGCAGATACACGTACGATCTCAGTCACGCACCAAGGCTACGGGCTACCTTGTCTTTAATTATACATCATTTTTTCTTTCTCTTTTTTCAACACAAGACCTCGATGGTACACAACTCATCGAACTTCAATTCGAGTTGCAAAATGTGCAGTAAGTACAGACCCTGCGATCTGAATCCATCATTCATCAATCCAAACTTAAGTCTACATGCTCCTAGCTGTGGCCACACCCGGAGTAAAACGAGCAACACCGAGAATCACGTACTTGAACCAAAAGAAGTCATACCGGGAGACATACTTCTGATGTTCGACACTCAAGAGGCAGACGGTCAATTCCGCGTTTCTACCTGTAATGTTGTAACTAACTGTGTTGACAAAACCATTAATTCACCGCTCCGGATCCCAACTCAAAGTCCAACCTCCAGCATATATATATATATATGTCGATGAAATTTTTCTTTTCTTTCTGGGGGCAAATATCAATGAAGGCTAGCTCGTTTGATGCCAAAAGCTAGAAAGTTTCATAATATTGCATTTCGAGGTTACAATATGAGTTTCGTTGACACTAGCCGCATACTGTATACTCCGTATAACTTATTATGTGCAGTGCCGGAAGTTCCAATCTAGTACCCTGAAGTTGGCGGCGCTAAGTTAGCTAGCTTTCACTTTTGCAGCGAAAGTCAGGGCGTTTGCTGTCTTGCAGATTCTGTGGTAACAGTGGCAGCAGCTGTGCACTGAAGTCCCTCATATGGACGAAAATGTCGAATTGGGTAGAGACTGGGGACTTTCATTTGGAGGCTAGGAAATATTGAAGGAGGTTCAATAAGGTAACTAAGGTAGACAAGCCTATTACCACCCTGATTTGCAATCTGAGTATATTGGGGCCAATTCCAAGAAGGGCATGTATTTTTCAGAGGTGTGCGCTTGTTTGGCAAATGAAACCCAAGTGGAATTATAATTTTTCAATCAAAATTGTAATTTCTGTGAATTTTTGAAGTGTCAATCCTAAAATTATAAAACCACTTGTAGACTGGAGTCATAAACATCATACCAACAACCCATAACCACCCTTCCATGTATCTATTAGCACGTAAGTATGGACCAATGAAAATTTGACACATTAGTTTTGATGATATCAATGCTCTGATTTTGTCAGGAAAGTGAGTGGAGTTGGATGAGTGTAGTGACGGAAATGGGGCCAAAACTAGGATGGCGGAAATAGGAAGCTGGCGGCTTTAGGCTGGTTTACCTTATACCAAATTGCTGTGCAAATAAGGAAATTGAGCATTGTTACTAATTTAAAATTGCCTAATTTTTAAGTAGTTGGATCTTACTTCCAGAAGTCAAAAGAATATTCTAGATTTTCCTCTTACGGACCTTCTTCTTTAGACCAAACGGCTTTTTTTGGCAACATTGATAGCGATTTTGGGCAGCTCACTACAAATGGAAATTTTGTTTTTATTCTTTGAAAATTTCACACAACGTGAGCCCAAGGAGTAGCTTTAAGGCCCAACAATTTTCAAAACTTTTGACTACATGGTTAAAAAGTTATTGGATGATATGTCATTTTCATCGGTTGGCAAGCAGCTCAAAATATTTCTAAAAAATCATTTAAAAAATAAATAAAAACTTGAAATTGGTTCTTTAGATTTATATATACGTGTAAAACAAACTTTCAAGTCCTTTATTTAACTCAATATTTTTGAAAAAAATAAAAGCGTAGGATCATTAGGAGGTATATTGTTACTGCAACATTACAACTGTTGGGACTAACATTTTTCAATTCCATAATTAAATTCTTAACAATTTTGTGTTTTGAATCATTTTCTATTTCTTTCTACAACCTATTTTTTTCCTGTATGTTGTACAATTCCAAATGATCTAAATTCTTCAAACATGTAGCCAACTTGCTTTGAAGAATGAATCCAAAGAGTAACCACCATTTTGGACATTTTTTCATTTAAATGTGACCTTATGAAGTGCAGCTGCCCGATTTTTCGAAGGGCCCAAAAAAGGATTTTTGTCAATTCAAATACTAATATCTTGCAATCTACAAGGTGAAAAATTCTAAATTTTTTTCTACATGATCTCAAACAAGTTTACTACGAGATTCTACAATTACATGTGTCCAAAAATATTTTTTTTCTAAAATTTGATACTTGTACTAGAAATGGTAGTTTTAGAGTATTTTTGATGAAAACATAGCCTCCAACCTTTAGGGGTTAAGGACACCATATGAATAAACTATGAGTTTTCAAATATTGAAAATAGGTGTATATGAAAGCACTTGATCCTTGGCTCTCATGAATAAAAGTTTTACATTTTAGAAAAGAATTTGCAAAGGTTTGTTTAAGAAAGGATCACAATTAGGTGCACTTATGGACAATTTCATTAATCCCTAAAGTTCCATGACTATATTTTCATCCTAAATGCTCAGAAATTGCCTTTTTTAGTACAAGTACCAAATTTTGGAAAAAAATATTTTTGAAAGCATGTAACCATAGGATCTTGTAGTATACTGACTTGAGAACATGTGATAAAAAATTTAGAAATTTCCACGCCGTGGATTGCAAGATATAAACATTCAAATTCACTAAAATCATTTTTTGTCCTTGCAAAAATTGGACAGCTGCACTTCACAAGATTGCATTTGTATGAAAAATGCCCAATATGGTGGTAACTCTTTGGATTCATTACTCAAGACAAGATGGCTACATGCTTGAAATTTTTAACATCATTTGGAATTTTGCAACATATAGGAAAAAAATAGTAAGCAGACAGTAGTAGAGAATGATTCAAAATACTAAATTGTTAAGAATTTAATTATGTAATTGTGAAATGCCAATCCCAAAGGTTACACTGTTGTTATAAACAATCTACATCCTATGGTTTTATTTTTTCAAGAAATATTGAAAATTGAGTAAGATAAGGACTTCAAAGTTTATTTTAGGATAGAGAATCCATAACTACCCGCAAACAAAAAATCCTCATAAGTTTTGACTCATTGATCAAAATAGAATGAGTAAAAGCTTTTCACGTATATATAAATGTAGAAAACCAATTTCAAATTTTTGATCTTGAAAAAAGTGATTTTTTTTTGTTTGCCTGAATTGCCTAATTACAAAAAATAATAATATATTGGGCCATAACTTTTGATTTATATTTTCAAATGTCATGAAATTTAGTGCATATGAAAGATATTCCTCATCCCCACCTTTTATTAAAATTTGGGCCAAGAATATGGAAATCTCTAGTCACACGTACCTACCCAAAATTGCTATAAAGTCAAAAGTGCATATTGGTAATGTAGGGATTAAATGGCTTTATTCCAAGTGCCACTTTGACGGTGTGCCATTTTCACCATCTAGGACACATTTAGATTACAGAAAAATCTGAGGCCTTTGGAGGCAGTAGAAGAAATATCAACCCTCCAGAGGGCTGCTTCGGAGTGACAAACCAAGCTATTAAAAAGCTTGGTCTGTCACTCCAATTGATTGCTGTGGTGAGCAGTCAGAGTGGTTGACTGCTCGCCTGAGCAGTCAGATTTTGCAGATTTTTTTTTTTAATAATTTTATAATTTCTTTTAAAAATAAAAACAAAATAATTTTTTATTAAATTTTTTTTGCGAATTTCGGTTCTTTTTTGTGATAGGGGAAAAACAAATTTTTGAGCAAAAAAAAAGTGTATTTTAGGGTACCTCAGAGGGCTGTGGAGCAGCCCTCCAAAGGCCTGAAATTTTCTCTAATGGGCTGCTCCATAGCCTTTGAGGGCCCCAAAGTTTCAAGTTTTTTTGGCTTAAGAATTTTTTTCCCCTATAACCACTCGATTTTTGTTGGTTTGTCAAATGACTATCACCAATCCAAAATCCAAGTACAAGTGTTTAATAATTGGGATTAGTATATTCTAATTCATCTTAAATCTGATTTTTAAATAATTTAAACTCAGATGCACCTTGCACACTAAATAAATTGTGGAAAAACAAGCAAATGCCCAAAATATTCCATTGACCATGTACGTCCCAATTTTTTTTATGGCCATGTAAAACATTTATTTGATGAACATTTGGTGAGATTGAAGATGAAAAAAGAAGTACTTTATACGAGTTGAGTAGTGAACACAATCCATGTGGGATTTGTAAATTAGGCTTAATAGGAGCTCAACCACTCATAGTTAAGTCAAATGTAGGAATTGTGGTTAAAAGTTAGATTTTAGATCTCATTTAAGCATAGTATAATAACTATTTTGAATTAAAAAAAATTGAAGAATTAAGCTAAACTTTATCTCCAATATTTGGTTTGAAGTTTAGAGCCTCCAACTAAAAGTTATGAACAAAATTCAGAGAAGGTGTTTGAAAATGTCAAAAACATTGTTCCAAAGTCAACCTTTCTCAAAATTTTTGTCTATGACTTTTAATTAGAGGCTCAAAACCTCAAATTGATTTTTGAAGATAAAAGTTAGATTAATTAACCAATTTTTTTTAGTTCAAAGTTTTTTCAAAATAATTCTTCTACTATGTCTAAATGAGGTCTAAAATTTGGTTTTTAACCACAATTCCTGCATTTGGCTTAACTATGAGTGGTTGAGTTCCTTTAAGCCTAAATTACATATCACATATGGATTGCTTGACCTACTACTAACCCACTTGTATAAATAGCTTCTCTTCCCATCGTCAAACATCCTAAACTAAGTGACTTTAGAAGCTAGTTGGAAAACGTAAGAGTTCTCTAATTAACTTGACAACTAGTTTGAAATCCACTTCATTTTGCTTAATTTCACTAAATTTGATTAGTTGCCAATTAATCACCGTGTATGCTCGCACAACTGATTCTTAAATAGACTTCTACTACACCCTCATTACTGGAGTTTTGACATCTTTTTGCAAAATTCACATACTCTGACAAAGTGACATGTATTGTGGCTATATGCCCCTACAAATTCTCAAGCAATTAATAGGCTGGGTTGGTAACTCTAGAGCGGCCCTCCGGAAGATTGAAAATTTCTCTAATGCACATCTAGTTGGTACAGGGCGTTACTTTTATAACTTTTGAATCTTGCATTATAAACATTTGCTCCCATTTTTTTTGTATGGAGCATTTCCAGTAATATTCCAATAACATTTTTGGTAGAAAAGGTAACAAGAATATATTTTAATATTATTTAACTAATTTCCATATCATGTACACAAAATTGAATTTTTATATAATACCATTTTATTATATCTAAAGTACACCATACTCTATAGTATTCAACACTCAATACAACACATATGTTGAAGATATATTTGTTAGGTCCCGTACAAAATCATTTCATGCCACATTTAACTACTTTTGGACTTTTGAAAAGTCCAGAATTAATATCTAGAGAAGAAACATCAAGAGATAATCATTGGGAGATCGAGTAAAACATCTCAAGATCTATACAAAAGATCTCAAGATCTATACAAACATCTGGAGATTTCCAGATGTTATTATCTAGAGATTTTTGAACGTTTTGTCCAGAATTCAATTGAAAGTCCAGAAGTAGTTAAATGTGGCATTTTCCATTGGTTAACTCAATTTCAAGTTTTTAGATTTTTGTTTGATAGGATTTTGGAATATTTCGTGACTGTTAAGCAATACTCACTGAGTCAAAGCTTTTATTACCAATACTCAAGACTTTACCAATATTCATGGCTTTAGTGGTCCTCACGGCTTTGGATTCGGTTTTTTTTAGGATTAAGATTATTTTTTATTAATATTTTCTACACTATTCAATTATGCCAAGTTATAATTTCTGAAAATTTCATTAGGTGCCATATTTAATTGTATTTTGAAATATTTTTTTTAACGAATGTGACACTAACGTAGGGTACACAGAAGTGTTGCTCTTTCGTGAAACGGAGTTTAGGAGAGTAACCATGGCTTGACAAAATTTTTTCACCCCTGCAAATCCTAGTCGTCGAGTGATAATACTGACTTCCTCAAGCATTTCATTCCAATCTGGATCCAAGCCGGATCCAAGCTCATGTATCTGGATCCAAATGCCGAAGCCCCGCCAGCTCCACTGACAGAACAATGTTGCGAGCTGCTATTCGCAACTTGAAAATCCATTGATTTGAGGATCAGATGGGCATCAAGAAAACTTTCCAATCTCTTGAAATTTCACTATTTCAACAAATATGACAGTTAATTGTAGCTAGCTCAATCATTATTTAATTGCTCCTACTCATAGCTAGTGTATAAGTACCTCTCTCCGATGCCAACAATCGTCACTTGTCCAAGCACATCGATCTAGCTGACTAAAAAGGCCACCTGCGGGCTCGACCGATCGACTTTATCTTCAAGTGATCCAATACATAGTCAGTGTTGCAATTGTATTACTTGTACGTTCGTCGATCATCATCGATCATGGGGATGTTCAACTCCAGTTCAAGCCATGTGTTGCTCCAAGAGTCCAAGTTGTGACACTCTGCCTGTCCACATGAAGTACTTCATGAAGTCAAATTGATGGAAATTCACGACATATATTGGCACGTTTTAGACACCCGTCTGAAAAGTCAAATCCATACTAAAGATCGAGTTCAAGTTTTTAGACCTTTGTGCACTCGCAGTTTGGTGCTCTGTAATCATGCCAGATTAATGAATGAATTTGACCACAGCTGGACATCATGATGAATCTCTTGTGCATTTCGATAAGTTTCATTGCCAATTGAAAAATTTCAATAAAATTCCGATCGAATTCATGAAATTTATTTCCTTTTCGGGAAACTGAGAGGATGGAAATACTGGATATTGATGACGATTTCCTCATGTATTGGTCTGGACAGAGATGGGAAGGCTCAGCGCTGATCGATTCACCTTCAGAGAAAGATGCGATTCCAAACCTAACACGGATTTGAAGGAATCGACGCTGCAAAGACAGCAGTTGAGAAAATTTACCCTGGTGTCATCTCCTGCGCCGACATTTTGGCTCTGGCCAGCTTTGCAACTCAGCGTGAAACTGGTACTGTAAATTATACCTATACTCTGGATGATGAAAGTGATGTGTCATCCAATAGCTTCTCATTCATTCAAATTCATTGTTTTTGAATTTTTAATAGAAATTTGATGAACTTGAAACAAGTAATACATTTTGTGTTGTATGCAAAAATGTGTTAAGAAAAAAAATCCCAAAACTACGGATTTGGGCATTAAAGCGGTTACTTGATTGGTTTCAAGTGCAGCTGTCGGGAGGCCAAATCACCTGGCCGGGAGGTGCCTACGGACGCAGGGATGGACTTACATCCACCGCTGCCAATAACAAAGACAAATTGCCCAACTCCACAGACAGTGTGGCCTCACTCAAATCGACCTTCTTGTTGGTGGGCTTGTCAACGGATCAAATGGTTACTCTCTCAGGTATTCTAGGCATCGATCCCACATGCGTGTTAATTAAGTATTGAACTTACTAACATATATATATTGTGTTAAAATCACAGAGACTAAACTTCAATTGATTTGAGGTGGAGCTCAGGCGAAGCTTAATAATTATGTACGGTATTAACACTCATTAGGAATCCTGACACGAAATGGACACTTAGTTAAGTTTGTCGATTTGATGTACAGAATCATCATATACCTGTTTAACTGCCTAGTCTTCTATTCTCCTTTAGAGTTCTAAGTCTTCACTTGCAAAACTAAGTTTCTCTTACCTAAAAATCTGAAGTATTAACCACTGTCAAATTAAAGCAGGCACAATATCATGCTTCTTTATTGTCAGTACGTCTTGGGCCAGGAAACAATCCGCCCAGAATCAACAATGTTACAAGTTAGACCTCCTTTCAGACACACAAAAGTAGAGTTCAATCTAATGAACAATGTTGTAAATAGGCGTAGACGAGTTAGTTTTCTATTCTTGTACCTTGATTGTTGCTCCAATTTCGGATCTGAAATAGAGTGATCGAATAATTTAAGAATATTATTGCTAAATAGTAAAGATCGATCGACTAGGACTGATGAGTGCCTCTATCACTAGGTGCATGCTTGTGGATGCGCGCAGGAGGCCACAGCGTGGGCGTCTCGCACTGCAACGCCTTCCAGAGCCGTCTCACCAACTCGGACCCCAACCTGGATCCCGCGTACATCGCCAACTTGAGAGCCCGCTATCCCACTGCGGGCAGCAACAACGTCGTGAACCTGGACGCTCACCAACCTTGATGTTTCCTATTACAAAAACCTGCAAGTCAAGAATCGAAAGGGCTGCTCACCTCCGACTAGAATCTGCAGAACGACACCGAGACGCAGCCCATGCTGGCGGCCAACACCAACTTCAGCACTTTCGGACCCAAGTTCAAGGACGCTATGATCGCCATAGGGAACATCAATGTGCTCACCAGGACGGCCGGAAACATCCGACTGAACTGCCGAAAATTCAACCCTTATTAGTTAAAATTCATTAATTAAGAAGTTCTCGGGAGCATGTCGATATATAGAAGTTGTCATGAAGTAATTAGATTTCTTAAACATCACTTAAATAATGCAACCAGAAGTTCAGAATCAAAAGAAATTATAGTATAGAGGGAAAAGCTAGCTAGTGTTAAATTTGATAGTTATCGGGTCAATTGGTTGAGTGCTATATATTATTAACCCCTAAAGGACCAATATGCGTTTTTTCACTTTTTGGCTGTATAGAATTTTTGGGCAGGTACATATGACTAGAAATTTTCATATTTTTGGCTGAAATTTTAATAGAAGGTGGGGACGAGGAATATCTTTCATACGCACCAAATTTCATGACATTTGGAAATACGAGTCAAAAGTTATAGCCTAATATGTTACTTTCTTTTGTAACTAGGCAGGCCGGGCAGATAAAAAAAATCACTTTTTTTGAAAACAAAAATTTGAAATTGGTTTTCTAAAGTTATATACATGTAAAAAGCTTTGAATCATTCCATTTTGATCAATGAGTCAAAACTTATGAAGATTTTAAGCTTGCGAGCAGTTATAGATTCTCTACTATAAAATAAACTTTGAAGTCCTTTATCTTACTTAATTTTCAATATTTTTTGAAAAAAATAAAATCTTAGGATGTAGATTATTTATTACAACATTGCCACCATTGGATTAGTATTTTTCAATTCCATAATTAAATTCTTGACAACTTAGTGTTTTGAATCATTTTCTATTACTATCTACTTACTATTTTTTTCCTATATGTTGTACTATTCCAAATGAAGTGAAAATTTTCAAGCATGTAGCCAAATTGTCTAGAAAAAGAGTCCAAAGAAGGACCATCATTTTGGACATTTTTTCATTGAAAAGTGAGCTTGTGAAGTACTGCTGCCCTGTTTTTTGCAAGGCCAAAAAAACGATTTTAGTGAATTTGAATGCTTATATCTTGCAATTGGGTCTAAATGAGGCAATAGGAGCCACTTGCACCATGTCCTTCATTGCTTATTGGATTGCTTTGGTTGAAAATTGAATTTTTATTTTTGTCCATTTAGCTCTTAGAATGCCTATACATTCATGTATGGCTTCATTTATCTATTTATTGTCCATGGACATCATTAAAGTAGCTATTTTACATCCAATTGAGTAAGATTTTCATCCTTTTATATTTCATTAAGCACTGGTTACATGCTTAATTTGGAGGTTTTTGGTACTTAATTTAGATGAAATAATGATATCATAGACTATACATGATTCAAATGTGACACTATAACATTTATTATTAATGAGGCATGTTTTTTTTTGGCAAATCCAAAAACATTGAGCTACACAATCAATAATAGTTTCAAAAAGGAGTGGTTACGGCAAAGTTGGCTCCTATTACCTCATTTGGACCCAATCCACGCAGTGGAAATTCCTGAAATTTTTAACATATGTTTTCAAGTTACCATACTACAAGATCTTATGGTTACATGTGTCAAAAAAAGTTCTTTTTCAAAAATTGAATTCTTTGCTTTAAAAATGGCAATTTTTGAGCGTTTTCGATGAGAACATAGTCATGGAACTTTAGGGGTTAATTATTTGAGTGGTCTTGGGTTTGGATTTTGTACGCGTGCGTTCTAATGCCTGTAATATATGACATTGTGGAATTCATAATATTTCATACATAGTCATCAATATTATAAAGGTATGACAAAAAACACAATTTGGTCAATTTCGTTAAAATGGCGGTATTCTTAGTGCCATATTGTCCTTGTGCTATATTCCTTGTGCCATTTTTTCAGACCACCCTGCTCTGAACATCTAGAATAGGTATACATTCCAGACATCTAAGATTGTTGTAGATTTCAAACATCTAGGAACCTCGCTAGGAACAAATAAACAGTGTAGATTTCAAACTGACCGTTCTAAAAAATCTAGGATTGGTATAGATTTTAGATATCTAGGACAAGCATAGATTTTTAGGATGTATGGCAAATGTAGATTTTAGAACGGCCGTTTTGAACTGAAATAACATGCCATTGTAATGGAATGCCGCCATTTTAACGAAATTGACTATGTATGGACTTATTTGTGGTATGCTCGGTCTTGACTCAGAAATAGTTCTTACAAGAAGATCTGGTTTAGATTTTCCGCTAAGAAATTATTCATATACACCATAGCCAGAGGTCACCTTTGGCAAAAAATAATTAAAAAAATTTAAAGTCAAATAATTTTGAAAATTAATAAGTCACTTTGCCAAATTCAAGGAAAATTGATTGTCTATAAAGAAAGCCAAAATGTTGGAAAATACACCAAGACAACTTGATGCCAACATATATTTTCTAAACATTGAGTGAAGAGGTCGTTTTTATAACAAAATCCATTGTCCATCATGAATCCTCAAAAGATATGGGACAATTCGAACATGAGAATTTGACCACTCATTGTCAAAATTTTGGAATTGTAGTCAATATGGAACTTTAGACCTTGTTTTGGCATAGTATAATAATTTTTTTCAAAAAATTTTGAACTAAGAAAAGTTGAAAATTAAGCTAAATTTTATAGCCAAAAATTTGTTTGTGATTTTTAGCCTCTAAAAACAAGTTATGGACAATATTCAGAGAGGATGTTTGAAAATGTCAAAGAAAATGTCCCTCCCAACCCCTCTTTGAAAATTATCCATATCTTTTTATTGGAGAATCTCGATCTCAAAAAAAATTTTGAAGATGAAATTTAGATTGAATTCCCAACTTTTCTTAGTTCAAAGTTTTTTGAAAAAATTATTTTACTATGCCAAAATGAGGTTTGAAGTTCTACATTGAACACAATTTTTGCTTTTGACTTAACTAAGTGTGAATGGATAAGCTTCTACTTATCCTGATTTATATATCCCACATGGGTTGTTGTACCTACTACTACCCTTCTTGTATAAAGAAATTGTTTGTTCATATCTTCACAAGTACATTGAAATTGTCTTCCAAATCTATATGAAGTGGTTGCTAAATATTATACTTGGAGGTATGTAATGAAGACATCTTAATACAACTCTAGAAATCATTTGAAGGGTTACCAAAAATTAAAAAAAATTATTGAGTAACTACCCAATAATTTAATAATTAAAAATGAATTGCTGAACCACACATTTTGATTTTAATTAATTATTTGGCAAAATTGTGCCAAAGACAACCTTTGGATACAATAGTTGAAGAATTTATTTATGTGTGACAGGTATGCAAATTGAAGTGTCACTCTAGCTCTTTTAATTACATATTTGATGGATTTGATTGATAGTAATTATTTCAATACTAGCTATGATTGTATACATAACATTAGAAGAAATCTAAACCCTACGGAGGGCCGCTGCAACTATAGTAAAATTTGCAATTATAGAAGAAAAATTAAAAAAAAAATAATAATAATTTTATTTTTCTTCTCAAAAACATTGTCACAGTGTATGCCACATAAGAATGGGACTAAAAACTATATAATTTTTTTTGCATTATTTTTAAAAAAATAAAAAAATAAAAAAATGTATATATATATTCTCTGGATTTGCACATCCGGCCGATTGTCAGATGGCCTTCTACAGGGCCTAGACTTTTTGTAATGAGTAACGGTAGACAATGCTTCTAATTAATAACAATTGGCATGTTTATTTGTTTTTCTTGAAACTCATGGACAAATTCCATTGGTAAAGGAAAAAATACACATAATCAAAGGACAAAGTCCTTGGGAAAGCTTTCTACATTTTCTAAAATAATTTCAAAAGCACCTTTTTAGTAACATCAAACTAGGCAAGAGAAAGCAAGACCACAAGCAAACCGTGAAACCTGCTATCAAGTCCTGTTGCCCCTAGGAGGGCCCTTGCCACCTCAGTTGAAAGCACCCATCTTAGGTTGAGCTAGATTCCATGCCAACTCATTTTGAGATGCGTTTTCTTGCCAAGGAAATATAATTGGAACCAAATATTGTCAAACCGCCTAAGAAAGGTACCTTCCTTGTCCGGATATAGACCATAGAGCTTTGTGGTTTTGAACCACGCCACCCATGCATGATCAATGAAGGCTTCCCATAAGACCTGGTCAAGCTTTTGGAGCGGCCAAGAGTTGTTATTGAAGCAGATTACATTGCAATCCAGCGAAGCACTCCAAATTACAGAGCCCCTGAAGAGGAACCACATAACAATTAGCATGTTTTAAGTATGTCTCTTGTATAGATGTTAATGAGTTACTTGCGAACTCATGTTTGTTAACCCCTAAAGGATCAAGGCCATTTTTGCCAAAAACACTCTAAACTGCCATTTTTATAGCAAAGAATAAAAAAAATTGAATTTTTTTTCACATCTAACCATAGTCTATAGGATCTTATACCTAACTAGTATGAAAATGTGTGGAAAAAATTTCAGAATTTTTGACCGCACAAATTGCAAGATATTTGCATTTAAAGTGAGAAAAACAAGTTTTTCAGCACATAGTAGGATTAGATTTTTTCACTTTGAACATTTTTAACTTAAATTTTTTGCACTATAGAGTTTTGAGCTTTAAATCTCTATAGTGGAGAATTGAATTTAGTGTCTGGCAAAAAAAACAATCTAAAAAACTTAATGTCATTATTAAAAAAATTGTTAAGTAGAAGTTGGTACAAGATAGAAGGAAAATCTAAATAATTAATATCTTTTAGATGGAATTAAAATGCTCTAATTCCAATGGTGAGATTGTTCTAGCAAAAAAACGAAATCTTGTGGTATTTTTTTTTTTTTTTAAATTATAAAAATTGCATTCAGAAATGAATCCTACAAGTTATTTTTTTAGGAAGATTCTCTAAGTGCCCAAAAAATTAGATTGTCCATAACTTTCTCATAACAAATCCAAATGGAATGAATAAAAGCTTTCCAGATAGACAAAAATAAAATCTATAGGAAAAAAAATTCAATTTTTTTTTTGAATTTTTTAAAAATTTATTTTGATGTCCCCTCTCCTTTGTTTATTTGGGCATAACTTTTGATCCGGGACACCGATTGAAAAAAAATTATATTCACACAAAGCTTATCAATTTTTCTATCTTCAAAAAAATTCAGAAATCAAGACAAAATTTCAGCCTGACTTGTCCAAAATCCCAATGTCCGCCGAATGGACAATGGTCCTTTAGGGGTTAATCGAAGGTTGAAGGGTGACGTTTAAGTGCCTAGCTCGGTGCCTAGCACTCTTGTATGAAAAGAAAAGATTTAACATCAATTTTTTGTTAAAGTGGGTAAGCTCGGGAGCCAAAAATTGTGACACATATGTGCTAAAAGGTCTAAAATCTTGGATTAGTGTGGATTTATATATATTTTAGAACATATATTTTGAAAGGTGCTGAATGTTGGAATTTTGCCAATTTATTGATTTCAATTTGACCATTATAAAAAATCTAAGGCCTCTAGAGGGCTACTCCGTAGCACTTCGAGGACCCAAAAGTATAGCTTTCTTTTGGCTTAGGATTTTTTCTTTTCCCTATAACCACTCAACTTCAGTCGGTTTGTCAGTTGATTGTCACTGATTCAAAATCCAAGTACAAGTGTTTATATTTCAGGGTTAAAGTATTTTAACCCCTAAATGACCAAGGCCATTTTTTTGCCAAAAACACTCAAATTTTTTTTTTCTTTAGCAAAGAGTAAAAAAAAAATTGAAAATTGTTTTTTTTCACATCTAACCGTAGTATCTTATACCTAACTAATATAACAATGTAGTGGAAAAAATATCAGAATTTTTGATTGCACAAATGGCAAGATATTTGTATTTAAAGTAAAAAAAACAAATTCTTCAGCATGTTGCGGGACTAGATTTTATGACTTTGAATATTTTTAACTTAAATGTTTTATTTTTGAGCTTTTAATCTTTATAGTGGAGAATTGAGTTGAGAGTCTAGGAGAAAAAAATCCAAAAAAACTTAATTTTCATTATTAAAAAAATTGTTAAGTAGAAGTAGGTACAAGATAGAAGGAAAATCCAAAATATTAATATCTTTTATATGGAATTAAAAAACACTAATTCCGATGGTGAGATTGTTCCAGCAAAAAAACTAAACCTTGTGGAACTCTTTTTTTGAAAAATTAAGAAAAAATTGCATTCAGAAATGAATCCTACAAGTTTATTTTTTTAGGAATTTGCTCCAAGTGCCCATAAAACAAGATTGTCCATAACTTTCTCATAACAAATCCAAATGAAATGAATCAAAGCTTTCCAGATAGACAAAAATATAATCTATAAGAAAAAATTAAGGAAAACAAAAAAAAATGCAAAATTTTTTTATTTTGCTATCCCTATCCCCTTGTTTGAGCTTATTTGGGCATAAATTTTCCGATTGAAATTTTTTTTTTATTCCCATGAAGCCTAATAATTTTTCTATCTTCAAAAAAAAATTCAGAAAATCACGACAAAAATGTAGCCCATAGGTACTTGCTCGAAATCCCATTTGTCCCCCGATGGCACAATGGTCTTTTGGGATTAATTCATCTTGACCTTGATTTTTAAATAACTTAAACTTGGATGCATCTTGAACATTAAATTAGTTGTGGAAAAACAAGCAAATGTCCAAAATATTCTCATGACCATCTATTATCTCTACATTTAGAAACTAGTGAATGACAATGTAGTAAATGAAAAATGTAGTAATTGATAAAAAATCAGCCACAAGGTTCAAACCTTGAACCTCATCTTTGGGGCTCAAGGCTCATCACCACTACACCATGCTCTAACTCCTATGATTACTCTTGAAATGTTTATCTATTTACTTAATAATTGATAAAATGTAGTAATTGATTTAGTAATTAATGCAATGTACAAATTTTGTTGGTAAATAGTAAAAGTGTGTTGTTTTCCATGTTATATAGAAAGTTGATTGAAACTGCACATAGCAATTCTAAATTTTCACATGCTGATGCTTTGATAAGTGGTGTTAACCATGATTTTACTACGTTGATAATATGGGAAAACAAAATAATCTCCTTGTGATCTGATCTCTACCGCTCAGTTAGAATTGAAGATAAATAATGCAAACAACCAGATATGAAGAATATACTCAAAAGATGGAGTATATGCTAAAACAATTTCTTCACTGACGATGCTTTGCTCACATGATTTGCATGGCTTGGGTCAAGATGAAAGCATCTCCCACTAATCTGAGCAAACTTACAAGTGACTCACTTGTGAGCTTCCATAGCACCTAGCTATACTAACCCTATGTTGTCACTTTCTGGGTACGCAAGAGGTGACCCCGAAGGTGACTTCTGCTTAGTACAAATACTGATATTCTGTTATTAGAATCCAACTTATCATAAACTGTTGTTTAAGGTGGGTACACCCAAAACCGCCACAAATTGGTACTGTGCCTAGTTACTGTTACTAGGCTGGTCAGATTTTCATACAGTCTTATTGGCAAGTGAAAGGAGGTTCCAACGCACCAAAGAACGTAGCATTTGGATACTGTATGCAAAAGTTATTAAGGAACAAAGTTTGGTTCTAAAAGCGTTTCTTTCACATAGGTACAGAACTGATTTTGGAGATGTACAGAGAGTATAGATGGCGGTTTAAGGTCAGTGGCGCATTTGGGTGTACCCACCTTATATTAAGTACCAAGGACTTCTCAAGAGACGCTTCCACTACTAAGGTAGCAGGTTCTGAAATCGCACAAGTTCTAAAATCGTCCACCCTACTCAAATGTAGACCACTTGTACATGTTTTTTCATAGCTTTCACTAATGTACAAACAATGTACATTTTAGGGGGTGGGCAATTTTAGAACCCTATGCCACTTCAACTTCAAAATTTCATAACTAATTTCAGAAAGCTCCAAAAAGTATGAAACTACTTGGGTTAGATGTCAATCCTCTTATCTTTCAAGAAAAATTTACTAAAAATTAATTCAAGAAGCTTCGCCTCCCCAAAATTCTCTTTCAGCTCTTAAATGGGCGATTTCTGGACCTGTTACCTTATGACTCATCTGGTTTACTTCCGGAGAATGTACATGTTTTATTTTTCATATAGAAAGGTACAAGTAACAACAATCTTCAAGGCACTCGATCACTGAGCGCATATTGAAGCCAAAATCTGCTCTCCTTCTGAGGCCACAGAACAGAAATATTGGCATGCCTGCGCATTTGGTGTAACCGACGAAATCTCAATTGATTGATTTGAGAGCGCTGAACGTGATGCCAAACGTTACCAACAGTTACGATGGGACGTACACGCGAAAATGAAAAGAAATGCTTTAATTCGGAGTTTGGACTTCGCACTATTATTTTGTATGAAATACAGGTAATTGGATTTGACATCACACACTGAAGGTTACTAAGTACTCACAAATCCAAATAAATTTGACTTCAAACACTTAACCCCACTGAATTAGAGTTGCTAGTCAATCATAATTTAATGTCGCCTGTTCCACACAAATGGCTGTGGAAGCAACTCTCTTTGCTAGAACTAAAGGTTCGAGCTATGATTTTGAAAAATTGTTTCTCATGTAGGCAAGAAGTCATGTGACTACTGACCAGACGACCTATAGTTTGTGAAGTAACACTAATAACTAAACACGCACAGCTGGTTGTGAATCAAAAAGTCAGGCGTACCTCCCCATGGATACCTCGCATATTGATAATGAAGAACCACGTAGGTCAAATTGCCGGCCGGGTGGCATGAATTCTTGAGAATTAATCACTAATCACACTTTGAATTAGACATCTCATTTCAAGTTTCCAAATAACTAAGCAGATTGAGTAGCGATTGAGGTGATTGATGATGAAACCTCTTGCCCTAATTCGATCCTGCCATAATCCTGATGTGAATTTTTCAGGTAGCGAGGGACTCAGATTGACTCTCCGCACTCATTTTGCTTGACTCTCGTCACAGAAGAAGTAATCGAAGATGCAGATGCTTTGCGAAAGGGTGAGTTGGGGCAAACAGTATTTCATGAAACTATTTTCGCGTTTTGTAATGGTTAGGAATTAATAACATCACTGTTGCGTGAAGTCAAAGAAAGCTTATTAGGGTTTGGTATGCATTTAAACCTTCAAATCTCCTTATAGCTACGACAAATGCACCGAAATGGGCTCCAATTAAGTCTATCTTTCTGCTTGTCTAATCTATTATCCTCTTCAGGTCAGAAAACTGGAGGAGAGGGTGTGGAAGGAAGAAAATCAAAGAGGAAAGCACATTCCTGGCTATGGGGGATTTCTTCCCATGGAGGAAAATTCACCAGCAAACGATGTCATGTTGCCTCGTTACCATGCCCCGGACATGGAAGAATGGGGAGGGAAGACGCCTAAGTATTGTGGCCACAAGCCTGAGGTGAAGGATCACTATAAGAAGCAGCTAATTGCATACAGTAATTTGCGTAGATCTATTGAAAAAATTCTGTATGTTTTCTCTCCATATAACCCTGAGTATAATCCGTAATTTATTATTCAATGAGTTCTCTCATGAATTTTTTTTAAACCCCTATTTGACATCTTCTAATGTCACTATTCTCATCATTCTATTAAGCACAAGAAATGTGTTCTTGAAACCAACTTGCTAAGATACTCCTATCACTTTAGTACCTTCTCTAGAATGATGTTCCAAAATCTTCTACACACTTGCCACACTGCCATGGATTGAAGCACATTGCACATTCAAAATCTGAAATAATGAAAATTTGGGATCGCCAATGATAAGATTAAAGAAGTTTCATTGCATGTATCTTTTTCATTGGATACTTCATATTTTGTCATTTTTGAACTGAACCGGCCAGTCCTCAGTTTCTCTCCTCGGGATAGAGCCCATGATCACAGATTTTATTTTGGTGATTGATATGCAAGAGTTGGGTTGGGTTGAGCAGCGCCCTTGCCATGAGAATCCAGACTACATGTGGAACCTTGACCACAGTCGCAACAACCATTACACCACTACCTACGGACAAGCCAACCAGATGACCATCGAAACCGCAGCAAGGTTGAAGAAGAGGCCACCGATTATCAGACCCCTCTGGCCTCACGAAGATCCTAATGTACGCAAGCATAAGTTCTTTATCCACAACCTTGTTAGTTGTTGCTCGAACTCATGTATAGCAAGCATGCAAATGAACGTTGTGACTGGAAAAATTGTAAGAATTGTTTACAAACATTAATTAATAGCATTCTCTATATGAGGGATCTGATGAACAAGCTACACTTGTTGTAAGTATATCTGCTCACAAATTGAGTATAGCCTAGTTGACTGTTGGTACAAGATCGATAAAATAAAGATTATTCATGATGGACTCAATAGGCAAAAAGAGGAGTTAAGGGATTCTTCTACGAGGATCCACGACTTGAAAGCTCTGAGGAAGGAAAGGTTAGTAGACATTCAACATTTAACGGCAAAATTGTTGTCAACCCTAAAATTCAATGTCTCCAGCATTCAATGAATCTGTTGTAATTGTGAGGAATCATGGTATATTCATAGCATTTTATGTGGGATGTGCATAGAAGCAAGCAGAGAAATATTTTGCAATAGTGCGGCCATTGGAAGGAACGTTGATGGCGATGAATTCTAACAGATCGATCAAATCTATTGTGATGATGTAGAGCTCTATTTGCATACAAAAGGAGCAATCTATATCATTTTGTAGTACTTGTATGTATCTTTCTATAGTACTTGTATATATCATTGTATTCTACTATCATGTGCTTTTCTCTATAATTGTTGTGAAATTAATTGTGCATGATGAAGTAGTCACGGCAAATCAAATGACTCTTTGAAACTCTTAGCAAACTTAGAATTAAATTGAGGATATGTGTCCGATGTGGACACTGATCCTAATGTGCATTTGCATTGAGCTTCTTTCATCAAAGTTGTTTATTAATTAATTATGTCTAATTGGGGTCTATGACAAGTTTTGAGTATATTCAATACTATAGTAGAAACATGCCAGGTTTGGTAGACTAACCAAATGACCAAAGAAATGACCTAGGGGTGGTCTTAAGAGTGAGGTTGTGACCTTAGTCAAGTTTGTCACATGCCAAAATTATTAATAATGTGTAAATTCAGGGATTTTTATGTCACCAAATTTCACTATGTAATTATATTGAAATGGGATTAAAATTTAAACAATAAAATGTACCTCCACCACATTAATAATAAATTCATAATCCCACTCCGTTCAACCAAGTATTTACAACCATGATTGATGGTATTAGTGGGTTTGAACTTGCATCTCTCATGAACTACGAGGTGGCCATTTGTGGCTAAGAGGAAACTATGTCCTTGCACATTATGTGTACATGAATGCGACTCATGTTGCAAGTGTCTATTTGTATTTTAACTATCTTTGAACCAACTGAAGTCAAGGATGCAAAATGAAAAGTGTTGCATTCCCTTTTACCCTCGATCATGCAAGTTGCAATCCAAATTTATCATGTGCCAAATCAAGCTTGGATTGAAAGAATCTAGCTCACAAAGAGTATATAACATTAATTACCTTTGCTATCTCTACATAAATCCCAAGAACAATTCTCAATAAAATACCTTCAGAGTAACTATAAATTCATTTCTACAAGCTAAGTGGTTGGGCAAAAAACAAAATCTGATATAAAATAGTACCATTATTTTATATATGGAAAGAGCATAAAAGTAATATAGACTAGGCATGAATTACATAAGATAATCCTTAAGAATATATTATTATATGCAAATTGGAGCAAATATTGTTTGAGAACATAATTATTCTAAAAAAATTCAATTGAATACAAATTTGGAAAAAAAAACAAAAAACCTAAAGATTGTTAATTACAGACATTATTTATGGTTGGTATTTTGAAACACATAAATATATCACTCCACATACTTAAAAACACCAGCCAAAGCTAATTTTTTTATAGATTAAGCTTCATAAAATATTTTTCAAACCAAAATAAATTTTCCAAGTACATTTATATCTGTGTGCAATCACAACAAAAGATATATTATATGCAATTGCATGTGTATGTATTTTCATATCTCTAAACTTTTGTATGTACATAGTTTTAAATATACATACCCAAACTTGTAAAACTATATTCTTATTTTACCAATAAAGTATTTAAATTTTGAGTTGCCCAATATAAAGGACATCCTAAGTTGGGGCTCTCTCCACTTTCTAAGACCACAATTAGTGACATCCCTGAGCTAAAGATCCCAATAACTTATTTTTAAAGTAATACCAACTACTCTCAATTTTCAGGGTGGAGGGATGGTTGGTCATATATATTCTATACCAAATTCACACCAATTCTTTAAATTTTTATTTTCCTAAACAATACAAAAGCTTCTATCTGTGCATAACATGGTGAATGCAATTACTTCCTATAACATTTCAAGAAGTCTAGATGGATTGGTTTCTATAATTGACTCTCAATACTATTTCTACTCCATTCTAAGTAAAGAATATCATCACGGGTTGACAATACAACTTTTGTTCCTACCTAATTAACATCTCATCCTTGTCTAATGTGAGATCTTACTCCCTTTGATTGGAAACACATTAAACTTAGGAGTACCAACTCTACACTTTTTGTTTTTTTATACAAAACCTTCATAGAGAGATGGCCTATGAGCCCAAAGCTGTGGGGCAATCAAATTAGTATAAGATGAATTTGATAAAATCTCAATTTGAAACAAAAAATGATGAAAAGTATAGTAAGTCCTAAAGCAATCATTTTATTTTTTACACCCAAAATATCCTTAGTAATGAATATCAAGTCAAATTACTATTATAAATTTTTGATAAATTTTTAGCATAAAAGAATATTATTTCTATTAATATTTGATTTTTAAATAATTTTGGCACAAAAATTAAATTATTGTAAATTTTAAAAGTGTAATAAGTATATTAAATGACATCAATTATATCAATTAGAATATATAATAGAATAATCTTGGATTTTGACCAAAAACAAAGATTACAATGAATAATAGTCATTTGTCATTTAATTTAAGAATCATAATTAAAGAAGAATATACAAACATTACATACACAATAATGCACAATTTGGATTCAACTATATAGAAGCAAAGTTACCTGGATGCTAGACGTCCAATGAATGTTTTGTGGACGCATCACATTGCCGTGGCTTCTTGAACATTCTTTGAAAAGAAATTGGAACACAATTTTATCACGGATAAACAAATGTTTATGTATAATTTTTGTCTTCTTGTCCTCCGGTCCAATTTCCGCTCCTCCGTCCAAACGGCATTCTGACATTCCGTCCACCTCTTCCCATGGATAGATGTTTGTTTGCCTCAATCTGTTTAGCAAGCCCATCTTCAACTTCCCGCTTTGCTATTTGCCACACGTTGGATGACTTGATTGACTATACGCCAAATGGACAAACTAACCAATCAGAAAGGAGTCTAATCATCCATTTGCAATTCAATTGTCATTGTTGTCTACTGCCCCTTGATTCAACCAATCCAATGTTTGCAAGATTAAAGTCCCCAATGGTAGTCACAAAATTGGTACTGGAAATTAAGTGATCTTTGCTACAAAGAATTTTTTGAGGCAACTTAATTAGCTAAAACAATTTTTGGATATAAATTTTCTAATTGATAAATGAAGATTTTTTGGAGGGTGAATTTAGACCAAAAAATTTCCTTGACTTTCTTAGTCACATAACAAAACATGCAATATCTTTTAGGCCACTTTCCCTTTTTCTTTGTATTGTCTAAATGAAAAACATGTAATTTCATGAATATTACAGATTTTGTATTAGAATTTATTTGCTCCATTGATGTTTTTTATCACTTTGCTTAAGTTTTCATAATGGAATGCGTAGAAACATGGGATGGAAAACATTTCATGTTTTTATAATGGGATGTTAGACAAGAAGTTTAGTACATTTTGGGTCAAATCACATTCATTAGAGGATTTTTGAGCCCCTCGGAAGACTACGAGTTCCCGGATCGTGGGAACTTTGTGGGAACTCCAATTTGACGTGGCCAAGAGACTGCCGCGTCAAATATAATTAAATTATTAAAAGTTTAATATTAAAAAAATATTTATCATAATACTTTTAAATTTTTTTAGTTAATTTTTAAATTTTTTTAATAATTATTACAATACTCTGATAGCAGAGTGTTGGTTCCCAGCAAGGGAAACAACCCTGTAACAGTCTTTCAAAGGCCCCAAAACTCTTCTAATGGACAAAGATACCAAAAAAGGCATGAAACCTAGTCAAATTTGCAATGTAATTTCTTTTTAGCTATTGTGTTTTCAAGCTAATCTATTTATTGTAGTTATAGATACTTTAGTCCTTTCTAAATTCTGACTAGTAGTTCAAATCACGTTGAGACTAAATTTTTTAATTCATCAAAAAATAAAAAAATTCTTTACAAAAGTTCCAATCAAAGTTCCAATGTCAGCATGACAGGTTATTTAATGCTAAGAAAGGGGTTTAATTTTTTTAAATAATAATGTGATTGAATCCCAAAAAATCACTCGAATATACAAGCATATGATAGAAAAGAAAAAGATTCATTTGATACAATTTGAAAACTTTTCTATTTTCTATATATTTAGAAGTAAAAACATGTGAATGTCCTTTTGAATTTAAAAAAAATCCAAATGATGAATGTATTAGAACAAAAAAGTAGGTATTATACACGTCAAGGGTCCTATGTAAGTTGTTTTTTGAGTTGAATGTTAAAAAATTTATAAGAAAAAATAAACAATTTGTCAATAATTAATTAATTGAAAAATGACATTATTTTTGGTCCTAGATGTAATCATTAAAAATCCTTCTTAATGGTTGTCTGCTTGAAAAGTATAAAAAATTTGGAGAAAAATATTCTTTTAAAGTGCTATATTGTAATAAATAAATAAATATATAAATATAAATAAATAAATATATATATATAGGCTTGTAGTTGGTGATTTATATCCTTTTGAGGATTTTACCTATGAAAGTTTTTCTCCAACTTATTAAAAGGATGCATTCCAATACTATTAATCTATAAATTTATTAAAAAATGAAGACATCAAAGTAATTTAGAGCTATAAAAGTTTAAAATAGGATTGTAGACCTAGTCCTAGCAAAGAAATGGTATTAATACCTTTGAGTGTGGTTCGACCCGTTCACAAAATAAACTAAGAATTGAAAGGATTAGAAGTAAAATTGGGAGAAACTTTTGAAATTGGAGTAAAAACAAAGTTATTAAGATTGTTTTTTCTTATAACTCCTAAGTGCCTAAGCAAACACATACGGTTGCTCCAAAAAATTTAGGCTTGTTTTGGTGTGGGCAATTAAATTCCTTTGACCGTTTTAAATTTTTTTAAGGATAGTATTGAAGGTTAACTATTGGAAGTTTTTATTTTTCCATTGAAATAGGTAAATATCTAATTTTTGAAAGGTCCCTAAGGCATATATGTATTATTATCTAGTAGAAGAATGATCTTGTATATTTTACTTGCTTAATAAATTTTTAAAGAATAAAAATCCCCTTATTTATTGAATTTTTTGTTTCCTTGACTTTGAATTCAGTTCTTTATGATAATATTTTCTCCTTGACTCTCAATTCAATTTTTTATGATAATTATTTCGTATTTACACTCCATCTCCCAAAATTTAAAGTTAAAAAGGTTCAAAGTCGTATAATCAAGTGACATAAAGTGGAAAAAACCTTTGTTTTTGTCACTTAAGTGCAAATATCTTGCAATCTATGAAGCCAGTGTTTATGAAGTTTCTTCCACACATTCTTATACAAATCTAATAAAAATCCTACAATTAAATATGCAAAAAAATAATCTTCAAAGATTTTTGCTCTTTGCCATAGAAACGACAGTTTTAACCTCTAAAGTCCCATTGTCTTCTCAAGGGACAAATCAGATTTTGGGCAGGTACCTACGGGCTCAAGTTTTAGTGAAACTTTTTGAAACTTTTCCATAAGATAGAAAAATTGATTAGCTTTGTGGGAATATAATTTTTGATTCAATTGGTGTCCAGGAGCAAAAGTTATAGCATAAAAAGCCTCAAATTGAACTCAGTGGGCAGCACAATTTTTTTTGTAAAAAGTCAAAATAAATTTTAATTTTTTTTTTCTCTAAAACTTTATATTTTTGCTACATGTGAAGCTTTGATTCATTTTATTTGGACTAATAATGAGCAAGTTATGGACAATCTTGTTTTTCGAGCAATCTAAGCATTTTTTTGAAAAAATAACTTATAGGATTCATTTTTGAATGCAATTTTCACAATTCTTTACAATTATTTTTTTGAAAATATTGTATTTACTTGCTAAAACAATCTCAACATTGGGATTATTGTATTTTAATCCCATCAAAGAGCTATTAATAATTTAGTGTTTTTTTTCAATTTTGGAGTTATTTCTACTTAACAATTTTTTAAAGAATGAAAATCAAGTGTGACTTTTTTTTGAATTTTTTGTATAGACTTTCAACTTACATCTTCAACATAAAAAATTTCAAATTCAAAGTCTGTAGTGCAAAAAATTTCTACAAATGGCGGTCAAAGTCATTTGAAATTGCTAGTTAGTGTTCAAAAAATCTTTCTTTTTCAACTTTGAATGCTAATATCTTCCAATCTATACGGTCAAACTTCATGAAATTCTTACCACAAGATCTTTGACAAGTGAAGTACAAGATCCGACGGTTAGATTCTAAAAAAATGTTTTTTTTTTGTGTTCTTGGGTGAACGCAACCAAAATGGCAGTTTTGAGTGTTTTTTGACAGAAAAATGGCCTTGGGACTTTAGAGGTTAAATATTTTTTTAAGAGAAATGGGTTGTGGTCCTTTAACCCCTCAAGGACCAAGGCAGAGTAGTCCAAATTTCCAAAATTGTGAAGATATATTATCAAATGCAACTTAGAAGAAATACTTAAATGATGACTCTCAAACAATAAGTTGTAAAATATAATCCATATATCATACCCAAATGGTTAGATCATTTAGTACAGAAGTCAATATTTTTCAATAAAATTTGAAGCCAAAAATTGACAATTCCTTCTAAAATAGATTGTAGATTGAATATTTGTGATTTTTGTTGTCAAACTTCTTATCCAAACCGTATTCCATGTTCACTGGCCCAAAGCACAAAAACGCATCTCCACTACTCAGTATAAGACGAATCAAACTCTAGCGTTATTAAGCACCTAGCTTGTAAATGATTGCCAAAAATAATAAGAAAAGATATTTAAAAAAGATTTGACTATTTCAGACACTTTTAGACAGCATCATATAGAGAACATTTCTCCATGATTCATGAGACCTCTCTAAGGTTACTCTGACAATACGGAGGTTTCCCTATGTATCATCGAGAAAATTTTCTTGATGTAAATGATGCTGTTAAAGATGTCCTAATATTACTAAAAACCGTGATATAGTGCAAGAATTAAGAAGATTCCTCCTCAAGTCATGCATGCAACTTCCAGCATCTTGACCAAGAAATACATTTTGTGCGACGGGAAGCCCGGTGATGTTGTTACCATTATAGGCAATTTCATGAAAATGACAATATTTTTTTTAAATGGCATGAAAACAGTTCAGAACGGTTGTTCTAAATCTATACCTGTCCTAGATGGTTCAGAACGGCCGTTCCAAACTCTATACCCATCCTAGATGGTGAAAATGGCACACCATCAAAGTGGCACTTGGGATACCACCATTTTAATGAAACTGCCCATCATTTGTCTTGCAGCATATGTCAGTAAGGTATACCAACCTAAGTAGCCTGTCGGTTTGGGGTACGGTTTGTTTCGCACTGGAAGAATCAAGATTCTTCCAATTCCACCAAGTTTTTTCCTGTAAGTTCATTGGCCTGCCCAATCACCCAATTCACGAGTAGAGTAATCCGTGGTTTAGTAGTAGCCAAAGCAACTTCGTCACTTAAAAAATAGATTATTTTTCGAAGTGGACAATAATTGAGAATTGGATGCGGGCAAAATTCCCGCCAATGGCTAAGATGTTCAGTCGACTCTCTTCCCTTTGTAGGAGGTCCGGCAGCCCCCGAGTTGAAGGTGAGCAAAAAAGGGAGGAGGAAAGAAGTGGTACGTGAGTTGGGTTTAGAACGTTGTGAGACAGTTCGGTTCCTATCTACCCTTGGTGTTTGAAAGAGAACTGCGAGAAGCCACAATAGATTTTTGAACAGAAAAATATTTTTTTTCGAACCTCGTATCTTTAGCCGTACAAATTGGACCTTCTCGCTTTTTTAAACCTTTGGCCAAAGGACAGCAAGGTGCTCCCCTTCATTCAAATATTCATCCACTGCTTTGATTGTTATTACTTTCGTAGGGGCTATGACGTCATTCTGCGCGGCAACCACTGGAATATTACAGAATGATTTAAAGAGGGTCAGCTTCTTATTTCCGCCATCCTATTTTTGGCCCCATTTCCGCCACTACAATCATTTAACTCTACTAAATTTCCTGACAAAATCAGAGCATTGATATCACCAAGAATAATGTGTCAATTTTTCATTGGTCCATACTTGCATGCTAATAGATACATGGAAGGGTGGTTATGGGTTGTTAGTATGATGTTTATGACTCCAGTCTACAAGTGGTTTTATAATTTTAGGACTGACTTTTCAAAAATTTACAGAATTTATAATTTTGATCAAAAAATTATAATTCCACTTGAATTTGATTCACGAAACAAGCGCACACCTCTGAAAAAAACATGCCCTTCTTGGAATTGGCCCCAATATACTCAAATTGCAAATTAGGGTGGTAATAGGCTTATCTACCTTAGATGTTGCTATTCTTGCTTTGAAATGCGCCAAGACAAGATCCTGCTTCTAGATGACGCCCCTTCACTTTCGGCTATGTCCAATTCATTGACAATGCTGTGATCTCAAGCCATGGCTTGATCTTATGTGTTCAATGTGGACATCGCTTATGCTGTAAGTTACAGAAACCGCAAATGTCAATGCTCAGATGGTGTTCACTGGACAGTCTTCAGAACACATTTGTTGTTGTTCTTGCTCCATTAAGGTACATTTACACCAGCCTGTAACAACGGCTTTAGGTGGCGTGAGAGCAGGGGTCAGATAGAAGGCTTTCACACTAGCGGTCATTGGGATCTACCAAGCCAATGTGGACGTGCAGCTAGCGTGTTGAAAGAGCGGTGAACTTGGACGTGAAGCTAGACGCCTTTTTTTAAGTCTCCAAGCTTGCGGTGCAATAAAAGTAGGAGCGCTTCCAAGGAAACGTAGATTTCAGCCTGGTAGGGCCAGTCTTTGCTAATGGGCCCGGGAGAGGGCAATTAAGGAAGAACGGCGTGTTTAGTTTAAATTAGGGTCCGTAATTACAAGCGTCATAGCGCGCCCATGCCATGCACAGCACGAATGCAGCGGAATTGAATTGAGGAAATGAATATGGACGCTAAAAGAAAGGTCCCAGCACTCTACAAATTGCAAGCTCAACAAAGTGAACGCATCCACCAGAGCTCAGAGATCAAGAAGGTGTAGCTAGGAAGCTTTCGTTGACGATATTGATTGCTAAGAAATTGCGATCTGGTTGCTTGAGCATACCACATTCAAGAGTGTGCACTTCTGTTTCTAGTGTTGGCTACAAATCTAGCGAGACCTGCTCATCATCAACGTGCAAATTGCTAGCCTTACAGAGCGACAAATCATGGCAAGTCGACAGCTGAATCTTGGCAACATTGCGTCGTCCAGAGGACACGGCGGCACCAGTTCTGGTAAATCCCTGCAGGCTTCAAGGTCGTTCGTTCCATTCGGTGACAAAGTATTCTCCAGATGTGGCCGTTGTTCTTTTCATATTGTCAAAAAATTTATATGACTCTTTTCTGCTTTTGTTCATGAGTTCTGTGCTACCTTACCAAACTTCATGAATGTGGTTACTGCAGGACCCCATCCGGCAACACCGGCAAATATTGAGGGTGAGTTCATGACCACTTACTTTGTTTTCTTCTTTTGACCCCTGTCTGTTTTGCACCGCAAAAGTTGTTGCAAAGTTTTCCTTTTGGCGGAAGAAGTCAGAATGCTGACTTTGTGCTCTGTATTTCGTTTTGTAGACTCCGGTCTGAACCCCAATGATAGCCTCATCGGACGAGCACACATGTTATTGGGTCTTGCTTGACCTCCTGCTGCTTTTTACATGGGAGAGGCCTCTTCACCTCCAATGGGCCCCTGCAAGGAGCGCGGACCAAATTGGAACCCTTTAGATATCAAAGCTCTCATTAAAGCAAAGAGGACTTTATTTCTTGAAGAGTTGGATAGCCAAGATGGACGTGAACTCATGACACCTGACGTTGGCAAGTGGTTGCAAATCAGCAATGCCGTGATACAAGCGGGTGTTTTCCCCTACCCTGGTAACGGAGCTGCTTGCAAGAGCAAGTGGAATCAGATGATTCCCGAGTATAAGAGGATTGCTGACTTCTTTAAACGCACTGGAAACAACGACCCTTCTTATTGGAAAATGACGACACCTTCACGCAAGACGGAGGGCCTACCTCGTTCGTTCTTTGGAGAAGTGTGGTTCCTAATTAATGACTGGTATGGGTTGAGACCGACTATCATGCCTCCTCACAGCCGTGATAATATGGTGCAAGACGATATCAATTACCGCATTGTGATTGCTAGTGAAGATGCTGAGAATGTGTTTGCAAGTGACAACATCGATGAGGACCTGGTCTACATGGACTCAGACCTGCCAGAAAGCGACAACCAAACTGCATCCGCTCCTTCGCCGCTTGGCCAAGTGGAAAGTGCTAAGTTCTGAGCCCAAGCTGGCTTGCTGCAATCACCTGCAAGTGCCTCCATTGGCCCTCTACTGGAGGGCTCTCTTCCATTTGGTGTGACTCCAAAACTGTTAAGTTCATCGGACATTGCGGAGGTGATACCGAGGCAGCGACCAAGCAATACTGCGGTCCGTCGAAAAGGTCTATCCGGCCATTCCCTAATTGCTGAAGCTACTCGGGCGACAAGGGATGTTATGGCGGAGCAGATGAAAGACATGGCAGAAGCTTCTTGGGACTTGGAGATGTCTAAAATGGATGTGCAACTTCGACTTTTCACACAACAAATGGAGTACCAAAGGGACCATGATCAACGCTTACAGGAAAATGCAAGATTGACAAATGCAAATGCAAAGTTAGATATTGAAAAGCAGGGCCAAGTTGTTGAGTGCCTCACTAATTTGTCCTTAGTTTTAACTGCCGGTCTACATCAATGCAATCCTCCTCCATAGCATCCAGCACAACTTCAACGCCATGACCATATTCCTGTACAAGGAGGCCCAATGGAGGGACTAGCTAACGAAGAATACTATGTACATTTTCCCTCAACCTCCAATGTCCAGCCGCATCCGCCTCCCGCTTAAGTTGTTTACATGACGCCTAGCTTGCCTTTCCCTGCAATATGCATACTTAGCAATAAGATTACAGACATTACAGGAGTCCATGTACAATTTTGCAGTTGTAAGATACGTCCATGTACGTCATTGTCCTAGTTTTTATGTCTAATAGTCTATTGTTACTACTGCTATTTGGCACTACAGAGCTTGCGGCTGAACAATCCAAGAAGACGTTGTAAAAATTGATAACCTACATGAATAAAATGACGTTGTACAAAGAAATTTTATTTGCAAAGTCGATGCATGAGAACAAGTACTCTAAAATGGTAATGATGAAATATGATAACTGCAATGCAGACAAGCTTTCACAGGAGACCACGGCATTAAAGTGAACAACTTTGACGGAAAAGAAACCGCTTAGTTATGGGAAAGCAGTTACAACTGTATTGAAACAAACAATCCTACGCAGCAAAGGTGAAACGCCACAATTGAACTTATGGAACCTTGTCAAGCAATTAATTAAAGACCACTTGAAGATGACCATGAAGAAACATTGGCACGAAGCTTACCTTCTGCACTTACTGCACCATTCGACGTTGGATTGACAAGAAAATGCCCAAGTCCCGCCTCTTCTGCTACGCTCTCTCCTCCTCAATGTTGTAAATCGCTACGTCCACAGGCTTCAAGGAGCTTCATTGATGGGCTCGTTCCTTGGAGCTCCATTGTCACGGTCATTTCCAGCCTCCAAATCTTGCTCTGCTGCCTCTCTCTGTAGGGCACGCAGGAGTCGTTCCACTTTGTTGTGCGACTGTTTCAAAATCGCACAGCAAATCACGACATCTGGAATGAAAATGACGTGGAGGTCGGACTTCTTATGCAATTCACAAAACGAGTTCTTCAGAAGTCCAAAAGCGTTTTCCACAACTGAACAATCCTTGCTATGTCTCCTGTTGAAAAGTTCCTCTGCCACAGCCAAATGTTGATGGTGTCGATGGAATATCATAAGCCAAGGAAGCAAAAAGAATCCTGCATCGCCAAGCAAGTATGGAGAAAATGCATTAAATGAAAGCGTTCTATACCAAAGACTCTATCGTTGCCTTCGGTGGAACAAAGTCGAATGCCATAGAACTCTTGAGTCATTCGTCAATTCCGGCATGCCAATGTAGAGTGTCGTACGCGCAATCTAGGCGTAAGTATCTTTAGCCACAATTTTGTACTAAAACGACACGGAATATCGTTCCAGGGAAATTCCAGGATATATATAACATACTCTAGCTATCCGGCTTTTCTTTCTTTCTTTCTTTCTTCCCATCAACTTACCATTTTCCGGATACTTTCACAGTCCGGAATACAAACCCGGAATCTAACCTATCCAGAATCCGGTTTACGTCTCTTCTTCCAATCTGGTTTTCGATACCTTTGTTTTACTTTTAGAGGGTCCACTAGTTGATCTTTGAGGGGTAGGGACTTTACCACTCTGGTTCTCCTACAATTCTAACAAATACAAACAAAAACACCCAAGTATTCAAGGTGCTGCAGCAAGAGGAAGAGATCCGGATCCTCACAACTTCCGGATGGTGATTCTGGGCAGCAGGTTACTTAGGAATACTTCACCCTCCCTTACTACAACGACAGATCTCAGAGCTTGGAACAAATGCGGGGGTGTAATCTTTCTAGATGTTAGATGAATTTTGAGGTTGGCAGATCTTCCAAAAAGGTGGGGGGCTCCTTGGGTGGGCGCTTACCTTTGTATGGGTTGACAACCGGACTCGCTTCCCCGCTACTCTGTGATCCGGACTACTCTTCTGGTAATTTAAAGACAGTGTGCTCAGTTCCTAAGTCAACAATCCAACAACATTCCAATAGTACACTCTCGATCAGACCGCATTCTCCTAAATCCGGATTCCTCCTCACCCATCCTTTCCTTCTAACACCCAGACTACAAATCAACACAATCCGGATACACCGATAGAGCCAAAATACATACCCAAGGGCTCAGATTTCGAAAAGGGAATGAAATACAATTGAATATCAACTAGGAGGGAATGAGGGGCATCTAACTTGTCCGCCCTTAAAAATCCAAAACAAAACCAAAGTCAACACCCTAAAAGTGAAAAAGCGCTCCCCATAAACCGGGGCAACCGCACACACCAAGGAAATCCTGAATAAACCGGAAAGTCCTTATCCCTAAGTTTCCGGCAACTGGGCCCACGTTTAGCATCCGGTCCTGGAACTAAACTATCTAAATTCTAACCCACCTTTTACAAGTAGTTCCCTTCTAACTACTTGTCCACCCGGGATTTCTTTGAACTTCCTGTCCCCTGTTTGGCTGTTGACTTACCGAAACTCTTCGCTGGCGTCATCTTGGCGGCTCGGGGCGGATTCTGACAGGTCACAGGAGATGTCTCCTCCTCCTCCATTTCCTCCTCAGACTTTGATTCTGACTCGAATTCACCGGATTCGGAGTCTTCAATCTGTTGTTTCACCGGCTTTTTAGCTTCCGGTTTCCGCTTCTCAGATTTTCGGAGTTTCAGTTGCTTCTCCGGCTCCACAATCTCGAGTTCTTCATCCGGATCAGTGACCTTGGCTTCCACTATTTTTGTCTTCTTCTTCATCTGAGTTTTCGGTTTGGTTTCCGGTCTCATTTCTAGAGACGGATCTTCCAAGTCAATCATTTCTCCACCCCGTACTGGCACTTGCCACATGTAAGAGAATCCCTCCGGATGTTCTCTCGCCGGATTTACCATCCTCAAACCCTCTAACGAATCTCTCCAAATTGGCAACCTCTGCCCAGCCTTTCCAATTTTCCTTGGAGACTGTGAGGAAGGGACAAAAGTGTTTATCGTGCTCCACTTCTTGAACTAACTGGATGAAGGTGCTTTGGGTAATTTAAACAGAGACTTCAAACTTAGATCTTCTTGTGCCCCGGAAGTTTCTGCTCCGTGTTTGACCGGGGACTCCATGAAGATATCCGGAAGTGGCCCAAAGTCCTCCTTGGCCACATCTAGGTGACCCAGCAGCTGTCACATCTCATCCAAAACGATCTTCATCTTAGCCTCGTAATCGACTAGGACTTGCAGCACTCTTGATCCGGTAACAATGCCGTCATTATCGAGTTTCTTCGTGTAAAGTGTGGACCAGATAATTTGATTATCCGGTTCTTCTACCAACACCCTCAAATCCCTGACTAATTTCAGGGCATCCGTCTCTTTCTTCCGGGCTGAGAGCAACTGACCCTCCGTCCAGTGGAACTTGTTCTTGTAGTGATCCTGTTCCGTCTTAAGCAGCTCGATCTGCTTGTCTTTCTCTTGGAGTAATGTCGGATCCGGTTTCTTCCGGAGCTCGTTGAAGATTTGGTCCGTCTCTACATTCATCTCCTTGGCGATGCCCGTGATCACCTCTGCCATGTCAGTATGCAGTTTTCGACATTGCACCATCTATCGGATTCCGGCTTCACAGAAGTCGAGTTCACCAGAAGTTTTCGATAGTGGCTAGGATAGGTACAGATTCGGATCCGCCACGTTCAGACTTGTTCTTCGTGCGTTTGGATTGGTGGTCTTCTGCCTCCTCTTTCTCTCCAGCGGCTTTGGTTCTGGATCTTCCTCTTCTTCTTCTTCCTCTTGTGGCGTTTCTTCCGTCGGCTTCAACTCTTCCGTGAATCCGTATTTCATGATCTGCATCCCGGTCTCATAGGCTACTTGTTCTTGCGGGGTCATAAAATCAAAATGGTGGTACATATGGAACAAGTAGGTGCTGAGCGGACTCTGCTTAGCCTTCTTGATATTCCCCGCCATCTTTTTAACCTTCTGGTGGATTATGGTCGCCCAGTTCACGACCCGGCCTTCGATTGCTCCAAAAGTCGTATTCGCCACCATAACCGTAACCCTCGTTGGCTTTTCTGAATACACGATAGGAATCAGAAAATCTAACAACCGCCTGTGGCGCTCGTCTATGCAGTCACTAATGGCGAAACCCTCCTTGTGGTGCGGTTGTTTCTTAAACTTCCCGCCGTAATACTTGTCCATCCGGGTCGCATTTCCGGATCCGGTCTATTTGAACCCGTAAGTCTCCGCCCACATCTTTTCCGTCTAAGAGGCCCACCGACCCCTTGCCGTCGTTTCAAACTGATTTGGCGTTCCCATGGCCAGTTCACAAAGAAAATCCTTACTTCTAACTGTCAGGGGTGCCGGATCAATCCGATATACCCTATGTTGAAGATATCCTCTTCTAACTCTACACGTTCAGTGGAGTCCGCTGGAACAACTGGATACAGGAGCTTGACAATGGGAACAGTCTTCTGGCCTTGCGCCAACGTGCCTTCCGCCATTCAGAACTACAATCCGGTGCAATTGGCACCCTCCTTTCCTTCTCTCCCTATCCGGTCTAACTCATCACTCTTTCACTCTTCTAAAAACGCGCTCCCAAAACCTGCAAGCACACACCTCCTCGAGCGGAAGAAAGAGGGAGAAAATGAAAGACCCATGCGCTTAAGTACCCGACTAGCGACCGACATTCGTTGATCCGATCACTTTGTGCGACGCCATTGCAAACAGATCCCTAGATTTCGTAGGTCGGACCCCTAGTTCGTAGGTAGCTTGAATCCGGATCCCATTCCGGTTTACGGATTCCGGCCAAAGTTTGTCTCTTACCTATTCTACAAATATTAGCGAGCCGGAACTTACTGACTACCTAGTTTCTATTAGATGTTCCGGTTTCCAGCTTTACTACTATAAAATTTTAAAAATGTTTATGGAATTGATCCTAAACTAACCCGGATTTCTAGGTATTGATATTATGTGCTTCCACATAGAGGTCCAAAAAACGTTTTGAACTATCAACAACGGCTTGACAAATCATGCTGTAGCCACCGGATTTGAAGTAGAAGTAGTCAGAGTCACCATGTCAAGGTTTTGATATTGCAAAGTGGATGCCATCAATTGCCTCGAGCACGCCAAGAAGTCTACAAACTCGTTTAAACGCTATTGCCGTATCAACTGTACTGTTGTGAGTGGGCCACTTAATCTCGGACTTCAAAACCACATTCACAGCATGCACCACCTCACAAAGCATTATACTAATTGTGCTGAGTCCAACAACAAATAATTCACTGCATACCAAGAGACTACTGCCATGGCACAGTTTGAACAGAGTGCAAGCAACCCTCATAGTAACTAGAATTGCAAGACAATAATTTGTGTTCCTTCTTTGAATTGTGGGAGCCAGTAACTGTGCCAAGGAAAGCATTGCACGCTTCGACATTGAAACATGTTGACCCAACGATCATCGTCATACACCTCAAGAAGGAACTTTGAGAACCACTTGGTGCTGCAAGGGTTTACCCAAAACCCCAGCTCTTCATCCAATACCACCAAGCTATTCCACAACCGGAAGTGTTGAAGCACACATCGTGAGACAGCGTTCTCGTCCACAACGGTGCTCTTGAAATACTCTCGGAGAAGGGGAACCTCCGTGTCAGACTCCTCTTCGCTGTCTTCAAACCGGATTTCTTCCAGAGCATGGTGCGCGTTCAGGAGAAGGAGTAACAAAAGAGAAGCCATCGACAGTAGATCAACTGAGCTGTCAAGAGCATCCATGACTAGTGACGGCCTAAGCGTGACGGTATTAAACTGCAAGAAATTGCCAGGCACATGTTAGCTGCCTAAAGTGCCTGCGAGGTAAGGAAAAGGATTGGCAATCATCATGGCATCTAAATTGGACACAGAATGCAAGCGTGTTTGTCATGGAACTTAGCAAAAGACATCTGAAGAGGAATGTCGAAGACCATTCAAGTGAACGGAGCGCTGTTGACGCCGATAAAGTTTCAAGAGCGTCCATGACGAAATCCTAATACTATTGGAAGAGCATGACAATTGCCCAGTGATGGCAAAGAAGGAAGAGAAACAAAAATTTTGCGACCTTTGTTAGTAATTTGAAAGTGCGTTCCTGTAGCAAGGATCGCGGCGCCCATTGCAAACCTCTGTCTTCCAAACAAAAATGCGTACCTCGCACGGCGGCCTTCATGTCCATGCTGCCAAACTCCGATGTCACCTTCAACTCCTCTGCTCGCACAAAATGCTTCAAATTCTACCTCCCCTCTTTGATTGACCAAAAAAACAATGCAGTCAACGTCGCATGTGCATCCAGTGGCGCAGGTGTGCTCCCAAGTACGAGTCTTGACAAGTCCAGCATTTCCTATCCTTCACTATCACTTCCACTTGAAGAACTAAAGGGGGGTCCCACTACTAAAATAGAACCTCCTTTCCGATGTGAAACTCACGAGGAAGTGCTTCGTAATTTGCTGAAGGCTCTCCTGACCTGCGCCAACAATTCCGCCTGACCCGGACCTCACGTGAACGGTTTAAGTCGGCAAACAAAGCTACGATCGTCGCTGCTTGACACAATTACCTCTACAGTATCCATGTTTCTATAAGACTGGTGCAAACGTACCTTTAGAGTTGCCATCTAAACAGGTTCGCCCTTCGCAAGATACAATTGTTGGTACAATAGATTTGTCCAAGAAACAGGCTTCCACCAAAATAGATACCAAATTCAAAAGCTTCAAACTGTAAACGTACATGCGGCATTCTTCCTGGCAGTGTCACCACCTCTCCCTCTCCCGGTGGTGCGCCACTACTCCCGCTAATCCTCCATTCTCAATATTGTGTTCTCAATGTATGAATCTCACTAATTATAATTAGTTAATTTAAAAAACATCAAATTCAGATTTATTGAAATGATATTCAATATATAATATTCAATATATAATATTTTGAATTTATACATATAATGTAATATTAACAAAAATAATAATATAGTATGAAAAACTAGAATAAATAATATCTAATTAGCTCTATATTAGTGTAATAAATATATGATAAAGTTTTTTATAAAATAAACTGAATTATATTTATTGATAGTATATTCATTAGTAATATTATTAGTCTTAATATTAATATGACTAATATGTAACAATTATGATGTTTAAAAAAATAAATCAAAACAATTTTTTTGTCCAAATCATTTGTCTAGTCTTTACATATAATGCATTGATTCTGACAATATAATAAGACTCAATTGTTACAACAAAATGGTAAATTATATTTACAAAATTCTAATAAAAAATGAATAATTTGTTGCCTAAATATAGAGCTAAAAAGTTTCTATTTCTTTATATTCAAACAACTTCAACCTCTTCACTAAGAAGACAATTTCTCTTATTACATTGCTCCAAATTTCTTTAACTTGAAATTTGTTGGATTTGTTTTAAGTCAAGAATCTTTAATACCTCAATAAAAAATTTTAATTCTTCCTCCTAAAATTAGTTGTTGCAAAGTATTTAGAAAGACTGTAGAAATGAATTGCTTAATGGTTCTTGAACTACAATTTGAATAATTTGGGTTCAAAAACTACAATTTGAATTTTTTTGGTATTTTTTCAAATTTTAATTGATAATAATAATAATATAAAAATACAAACTTGAAAAAAATAAATAAGATAAGGTTTGTAGTATTATGCGGTCCTTTCTAATCAAATTCTAACTGTTGAAAAACTTCATTTCTAAAGATTTTTTGCATTTGAAAAGTAGATAATAAATTAGGTTTCCATGCATCATTTCATTACTTGAATTTAGAAACTAAAAAATCATCTTCCAACCATAAAATCAGATTTAAAATACATCGTTGAAGGGGCAAGTGATTTGGTGCAAAAGAAAGAATTCAAACAAAAATCAACTAAAGGAGGGCATTGGATGATTTGACATCTTATTTAATCTTTAAAGTTTTTTTCAATCCAAAATGGTTTGGGGTGTTTGAGGCATTCAAAGTAAAGTATCAAATTTTTTTTTTCTCTCATTTTTTTGAGACTAGTAAATTAAAGATTCTTATAGGGAATCTAATTTTTACAAAGATTCAATGGTTGGTGAAAATTTTTGTGATCACTTTTGTTTTGACCTCCAATTCATGTAACTAGAGTAGTGTTTAATTTTGCTATGAAAACTTGCATATTTCTTCCTAATTTGAGGCTATATTCAATTCTAAAGTCTTTGGATATTTGTATACAAGAGAATTAGAGTTATGGGGCTCAAAATTATAACAAAGATACAATGTCGAAGCTTGGATTAGTCTTGAAAAAAACATTGTGTTATTCTTTGCTAGGAGAATGTATTCTCCCAAATTATGCTCAATACTACAATATTCTAATGGGTAGTTCCAATTGAGCATATAGACATCAAAAATGAATTTTTTGTAGACTCTACAGGACTTGGTCAAACTCTTGTAGGATATATTGTAGCACATTGTTGTTTAAAGTCCATTTTTATTACAAAGAGCAAAATACTTTAGAAATTATTTTTTGGGATGCACAAGAGTTACACCATAAGAATATGTAGAAGAAATTTCAAAAACTTTGATTACATAAATCGCAAGATACTTGTGTTTGAAGTGAAAAAAAACAGTTCTTTTACACCTTCACTGTAAAAAACTTGCATTTTAGGTGACGAGCCTTGATTTTTCTTGACAAATTTTAGTAGACATCCTATGCAACAAATCCATGTGTTTTGTCAACAACAACGTCCAATGTAACATCAATGGTGACATAAAAACATGGGTTTTTTGCATTGGACATCCACTAAAATCCGTCAAGAAAAATCAGGGCTTGTCAACTAAAACTTAGGTTTCTTATAGTGCTTGCTTGAATGTGTAGATTTTAAAACTTTGAATCTTCATAGCTTAAAATCTTTGCACTACATATTTTGAATTTTTAAGATTTCATGTTGAAGAATTGAGGTGGAACTCTAGGAGATTTTTATTCTTTTTAAAACTAAAAAACAAACAAACATGATTTTCATCTTTCGAAAATTACTATATAGAAGCAGGTCCAAAATTGAATGAAAAACAAAATTATTAAGGATGATTGCAAGAAACACTTGTCCTATTTTTTGTCTGCTTGCCTTTAGATGGGTGGTTTTTTGCTCATAACGTTTGCATCATTTGTCCATATGGTGTGAAATTTGGAAAAAAGGTACATATAATAGTTGCAAATATAGAGTGATTTTTTAAAACTAGTTTATTATTTTTAAACTGCCCCCTATTGGGTGTCTACTTTGGCCATTTGGGGGGGGGGGGGGGGGGGGGGGGGGGGATTAGTCCTATTTTTGGCCCAAATATTTGAATTTGAAGCCACAAATTGGACATGTTGGAGGTCTACTAACATTACAAGGATTGTTGATGAATTTTTATAAAAATAGCAACATGTTAGTTGCCCACATGGGTCAAAGTGACCTCCCTTTGTGCAAAGGTTACAAAGAAGGAAAAGACTTCCTATATTAATTTTTTGATGCAATGTGAGCACAATCTTTTCTACCAAAATGGATGTTTTTGGTTTTAGTTTTTAGACCCCTTTTTTGCTATTTTTTGTTCCCATTGGCTTCTGTAGTACTTTGTAGCAGTCTATAGTATTGCATAGTACTGAATTGACGGTTGAGATCTGCAAATGTCTTGAATCAAGGTTGAGATCTGTAGGGACGCTGCAAAAAACATAGTACTGCATAGTATTGCTAGTCCTATGGCCAAACTATGTTTTTGAGCCAAAAATGTGAAGCATTTCTTGCAATCATTCTTAATAGCTATAAGATGGAATTGAATTACAATAATTCCAATAGACAGTGAGATTATTCTAGCTTGTGAATTTAATCCTATCAAATAATTATTTTTGAAAAATTACAAAAATTGCATTCAAAAATAATTCTTATAAGCTATTTTTTTCAAAAAGATGCTTAGATTGCCCAAAAAACGAGATTGTCCATAATTTTCTCATCATCAGTTCAAATAGAATGAATCAAATCCTTCTTTGTAGACAAGAGCAATTTTTATGAGAAGTAAAGTTTTGAAAATTTCATTTGACTTTTTATGATTTTTTTGGTATTGCCAACTAACTTGGTTTAGAGCTTAAGGTGGCATAACTTTTGCTTGGAATCACCGGTTAAAATAAAATTATATTCGCAAAAAGCTGACGTGTTTTTCTATCTTCAAAAGAAGTTTCAAAAAATCATAATGAAAATTGAGAGAATAGGAGCCTATCCAAAATCCATTTGTCCCTTGAGGGGACAATGGATCTTTAGGTGATTAGGCAACCTTTAAGGGAAAAATTATGCCATGCTAAGGAAGCTATGAGCATTAAATCCAATGCTCTTTAACAAGCTCATTGTACAAACTCATTGTACCCACACGTTTTCCTCTTGCATTTGTCCAACAAGAGAGAAACTGTGAAACTATTATTCCAAATTATAGGATTGGAGGATTGCAAAGGAGTTGTATGAGTGTGTCACAGTGTTGTTGTTTTCAGTTGCTCAAATATAGCTTCTAAAAGGGATTATAATAGAAAATATTAGACGTCTAAATATAGAAGACACGCAAAGTAGATCATTGATCATCACTTTAAGTGTTGCAATTGGAAAAATTGCGGCTCTAGCTGTGTCCTTGTGGATCTTGTACCACGTCACTTCACATATATTGGACTAGGGGACAAACTACCAAACTTTGGACCTTATATAATTGATTCTACAACCTTATTTAGATCTAAATGTGCCAAGAGAAGCATTGCAATCTCAAACATAGAAATTTCTAGAATTATTTGAATTTTGATATGCTTGTTCTTTTTGCTATTGCCACCATAAACAATTAAGAAAGCAAAAGTCCTTGACTAGCAATGGGGAGGGTTTTTTCACTAGACAAGTCTATTATATCTTATTTTGAGGTGAACATAGGTAGGAAGGTGCGCTAAATGGTTTAGTCACAATGTGTGATGCTCTGCAGACTATTGAGCCTCTCTTCTATTTTCTTGCATCAATTTTCAAGAAGACAATTGTATCATGCTCAAAAAGCGGTACAAGAAGGAGCCCAACATCTAAGGTAGGGCATCCCAAAGCATTGGGTGCCTAAAAGCATCATCAACGACGTTAGCATGCAAGCCTAGAGCAGCGAGCTTATGAGCTACAAGAGTGGAGCTTGTGAGCCTAGAGCCTCTAAAACAAATATTTAAAATTTGTTTTTTTCAAAAAAAAATTTTATAAAAAATTGCAAAAATAGGATTTATAACTTATAATAGTTTTTCATAAAATTTATTATTTATTGTAAATTTTTGGACCTATAACCACCAGTCCACCACCTCTATAACCACGGATTTAGATAATTTTTGTATTGGTATGACAAATATCATTTTCAATCAAAGAAGACCATCAAACTTCAATGCAGAGTTAAGCACTTTGTTTACTAGGATTTTGCTCTATACGCTAATATAATTTTTCTTATGAAACACAATGTAATCATTTTAGCAAAAATATCCAAACATGTAAAGGTAGATATTACCTAGCCTCAATTGCATTTGTTCTAACCCAACTCTTCAAAATTAGCTCAGTGTATAGTCCACCACCAATAGCACAATTTGAGGCCTCTTGAGATTTTAAACCAGACTGTCAAATTATAATTTCAAAGAACTTTCACAAGTATATTCCAATATAAATGAATGACTACTCCTAAGGGCCAAAAAACAAATTAGAAGTTTTCATTAAAAAGACTGACCAAAATTTGAAAAATAATGGAGAAGATAAAAAAAAAAAGGATAATAAAGAAAATTGCATAAGCAAAATAATGCAAAAAGAAAAGAAATTTAATTTAATGAAAAAAATAACAATAAAATAGAAAGTAAAGAAAATAAAATCAATTTATTATATTTCTTTCATATTTATATTTGTATTACTTGATTAAGGCTCGCAATTGCGATTGCTGAGCATTCAAATCTTCTTAGTTCACAACTTTTAACTACTAAAACATAATTCTAAATTTCATAATTGTATGAACAATTTTAAATTTATACATTTCCATTCATTTCACTCGTAAGAAATGTAAATCAATACATTCAATATGAAAGAAGCACACAGAGGAATGTTGCCATGCTTAATCTGAATTTGAAAAAATACCTACTTAAATTAGAAGGAGTTTCAACTTGTTGAAGTTATAACGAGGTGCATGAATGAATTTGTCATCATGGATGTCCATTTTACAAAAGTAACGGTAAAGGTAGTGAAGGTGCTTGCAATTCACGTCCTGTTGACAACTTCCAATAGCAGAAACAACCATGCTCACAAAATAAAAATGTGAAGCTGGATGATGCTTTTAGGCAAGCACCTAAGGATCCTACATTGGATCTTCATATGCAGCTTTATGACTTATTACTCCTTTTTCTTCATTGTACTGAATAGAAATCTAATGTTGGTTTCAATCTTATAATTTCTGAGTTCACAAGGTTGAAGTTGTAGAGTTCTTTGGTATGAATTTGGCTCAACGGTCTTCAGTTTGCGGCACCTAGGAACTGAATGTCACAAGCACACAACTAGTTTGACAATTGAGCAATTGTGCGACACTCTAAATGTAGAGCATATTGTTACCACAAGTATTTTGACCAATTCTATGGTTTCCACGTTTTGTAGATCAAAGTTAGCACATGGAATATTGTCTGGAAAGTATGCAATTCCTTCAAAAAAGGTACATGGATCTCTAAATAACAAGTGCGGAGTTTTGATTAGATTGGTCATATGTTATTCAATATGGACTGCATAATTGGCATACATATTCAATGATGTTTATCCCGCACCACTGCTTGCTTCTATATAAATGTGTGCATAATCGTGTTCACAGCTTGAATATAATCGGCAAGAAATATGCAAGACTTTGTTTTAGAATGTTCCATGAGTATGTTATTTTCTTTTCCACTGTTGTTAACTGTTAGTTAATTGTTGTATCATCCTAGGGGCTTGAGAACGAGGCAATTGAGGAACCAAAAGGAAAAAACGTAAAGATTGAACGCAAGATATGTCTTGAAGTGCATCATATTTGCTTTGCTTGTAATGCAATCATCATTTGTTATGCTACTTATCTTTCTTAGTTTGGTTGTAAGTCTTGTTGCTCATGTCTTATGATTGCATTTGATCTTTTTTTGACATTTTATTAATTTTCTAGGTGCACACATAAGTGATGTGCTTTTGTAGTTCTATATTTTTCAAACTTTTCTGTCTATTTGTCTTTGTGAGTGTAAATAGAGTAAACAAGTAGACAATTTCCCAATGTAGTATGTCAAATAGCTAAAAATCCTAGATAGAAGTCTAAAAGACATGAAGATAGATATGAATGGGCTAATAGTCTAGGATATGAATGTGGTCAAGTAGACAGGCGTGTATTTCAATGTGAATAGATGCCACCCTTCAAGATGTCTTTTGAGGACTATAAGTTCAAATGTCTAGTTTTCTTTTTTTCTCTCTCTCTAGCGTGAAGAAGAGCCGGTGCTTAGTTTTAAAACTCTCAAGCTGTACAATTTGTCAAAGTAATATATACTATATGTTAAATTGTCATTGTCTTTGTAACTCACAGTTGGTGAGTAAGTGTGACTTGTTTGTAAGGAATTCACAAGTGGTGAAGTTCCTTGATGTGTGTGTGTGTGTGTGTGTGTGTGTGTGTGTGTGTGTGTGTGTGTGTGTGTGTGTGTGTGTGTGTGTGTGTGTGTGTGTGTGTGTGTGTGTGTGTGTGTGTGTGTGTGTGTGTGTGTGTGTGTGTGTGTGTTTGAAAAGCCTTGAGTGCAATTTCTGAATCAATTGAGTCAATTAATCTTATGAATCAAATTGCCAAGTGAATTGTGTGCTATGGTGAGAGAAGTTGTTCTTGGAATTTTGTCAAGTGGACAGTGTGAGTCCAATAATCATTTTTTATTTTTGGTGGTCAAGTTGCTGCGCACTCCGACTTGGGCAGGATCATTTGGCTAACAAAAACTGTAAATTGACTAATTGTTTGAGTTTATGTGATCTCAAAATGTTGTGGGTGTAAGTGAATTCGAGAATGAATGCCGAACCTTTGTGTTCGATTGAAAATATTTGTTAATTAGCAATTCGACTTGTGAGTTGTTATTGTTTGTTGAATTTGCAAATGGCCAGTGTGGTCAAATTGTGCAACATTAGAATTTATATGTTCCAATGTGTTAGCATTTGTTGCATTTGTATGTGTTCACCATTGTTGGAATATTGATAGACAAATTTGACTGCAAGAACTTGTGTTGCTGTCTTGCTAATTTGCCTGAGCAGTCAATTAGAAACTGTGTGTAACGAATTGCTAGGGTGTTATCGTGTGATGAGGTCTTGACTAAACAATTGATCAGTTCAAATTGTGTGTTGAAACTGTGAGATTTAAATTGTCAAATGGATGTCAGTATGGTGAACTGCGTGGACTTCATAGTGTTATGAACTATTTGTATTGTCCAATTAACGTGTAAAAGTGTGCAGCAGTGAAGGTGAGCAATTTGTCTACAGTTTGCATTAGTTGTTTAAAATGAGAATTATTCTAGTATTAAAATTTATAGTCAGGATTCTTCCTTAATGGAAATTGGAAGTTCAACCAGTGTATAAGTGTCCAATAGTTCCAAAGTAAAACAAACTGAATAAGATAGAATGTTAAGTTGTTGATCCAGTCGACTAAGTGATACTCTGGGAATTTTTTGGATTATGTATGTGAGGGTAGGTCAATTTATTCAAGTATGATATAAGGCCGCATCTATTGCAACATCAAATTGCTGGAATCACTAGTTGTCTGCATCGGGTGTTGGGATTGCATGTCTTGTTATTTTGAGTAATTTGTATCTAACTATTTGAAGGATTCTTTGTGTTCTTCTTGGAAGTCACTTGAAGTAAGTCAATTAGTTTGCATTGATAGAATTTAAACAAATAAGTTCAGATAAATTGCCTAAGCCCCATAGTTCAATGTGAATTAATATGGCGTTGGATAGAAGACTAGGTGTTGGTACTGCCTAGTGTTCTGCAAAACCAATCTAATAGTAAGTCTGTTGTCACTGACGACTGGAACTGAAGCTTGAGGTCCGAACCCAGTAGTAGCGTCCAGTTAGCGTCATCACAGACATAGGTCCAGTAGTAGAAGTCAACTGGATACTTGTGTGTGTGTCCTTGGTTTAATTTATTTCATACAAGCTACTCCAAGCCACTGACAAATTAATGTGGTAAAGCTAAAGCTAAGTGGCTGACGCCAAGAATGTAAACAAATAAACCAGGAACAAATTCTAACTCTTCATACTTTGCATACAGTGAAATTGGATAGAAATACTGGTTTGATATTTGCATGTTAAATTGGAATTAGGCTAGTAACTAGAATACTGCCTAGATATGAGGGAACAAAAAGAGGAAAGATAATAAAGGAATTTGTACCTAAAAATTTATTTGTAATTCAAATATACAAATTGGCCATATGATTAAGTTGATAGTGCATGCATTGTCCAAGAGAAACTGACAAAACCTGAGGATTTGACAAGAATATTTGACACGAACCAGTCATACTATACATGACTAGGACTGCATACATTTGAGTCTATTATACATAAACATTGGGGTTGGACTGAGCCAATTGACATTAAGTGTGGTTTATTTAATTACACCCTTCAATAAGCTTAGAATACAAGTAAATGAGTACCCACAATACAAAACAAATGACTTTAGTCACAAAACATTAGACTTATTGACCTTTCCTAGAGGAATTCCCCCCCTATATTTATTGTCTTGGGATTTTGTTGAGTAGACAAATCTACATTACAGCTTTCTTTGATATGCCTAAAAAAGAGGTCATCATTTTAAATTTATACAAATATTTAAGCCGATACTTTGTTGATGCAAGCCCTCACGTCTATACTGCAGGGACAAGATGGCATTCCTCTTTGAATGTTTAAGTTTCTCATTGGCACAGGTCATGAAGAATTTGCAAGCTTCAAACAATAGGTATGCTCTGTTTTTTGCTTCTTGTAGTCTACGTGCATGATCAAGATTAAAAATGATGGCGCAATAGACAATATTTTCTGATTTGTAGGTGCAAGGTGGTTTTCTTCCTTGTATATTAGCAATGATGAATGATTTGCTTGGATTAAGAAACTCATCATCATCATTGATGACGAGTGATTCAAGAAGTATATCAATTTCTACAATTTAGTCTTCGAGTGGATTTGTACCACATGTATGAGGCCACAACAGAGATCGGCACTGCATTGCTAACAAATGGAAGATTTAAAATGGTCTATGCATAGTACAACAACAAGATTTACATTTGGATTAATGTTTTAGTTGGCATTGAACAATTATTGTAGAATATACTACCAGTTTGTAGTGCAACTGCATTTCATCAGTGATGGTGGGGGGTTGATTTTGGCATTAGATGCTGCAGCAACCATCCTAGTTTTAAGATATGTTTGAAAGCACCTTTTGTAGAAAATATGTTTTTGTAATTTTGAATTTCAAGTGGAATCAAATTTCCAAAATGAAGTCCAATTCATATGTGTCCTACAATTTTTTTGCATTGCCATAAATTATGTTAAGAATAAAAAGCATGCTGCTATGTTTGGAGTCAAGATGCAAGTTGTTAATTACAATAATAGGTTCCAACTATAGATCATAGAAGATCTAAATTCATTTAGAAGACTCAAAAAATACAAATAGAAAAAACATGTTGCATTCCTTGCATACAGAGTGTTGAATTGTTTTTTTATTGATAGTGCACTATGCTTCAACAAATGGTCCTTTACATTTATAATCTCACTATAGAGTGTTGTTAGATGGAAAATTCTCACTAAAAGAAAACTGCGTTGAATTTGTCAAAAAATGTATTGTACTCAACAAAAAGTGTGGGGTGGATTTTGTTGAGTTCTCCCTTCATAATGTACAATTTTGCATTCTAATACAAAATTTTGCATTTTGCTTGTCAAATTTTGTGTTGAAACAATGGAACGCAAAATTTTGCGTTAAGAAGGGAGAACTCAACAAAATCCACCCCACACTTTTTGTTGAATACAACGCAGTTTTTGTCAAATATAACGTAGATTTGACAAGTAAAACGCAATTTTTGACAAGTTAAATGCAGTTTTCTTTTAGTGTCTAGAATGCACAGATTGTACATTACAAGGTGAATAACATTGTTTTCGCAAGCAATTTCGGCACCCTAACTAGTTGAATGTTGACAATGGTTAAATAAAAGAAATTCTAAATATTCCTTTGTGTTGCGGAACTCTGGCAGAAGCTTATTGTCAAATAGATTGCATTGTGTCACTATGGTGGTCATTAGAGGAATCCCAAATTGAGCTTTGTTCATATGCTTGTCCCGGTTTTGTTGTAGAGAAGCATATGCTTTCTAGAGGTTATAGCTGGGGACCCTCGAAGAAATGTGATGAAGAATGTGCACACTAATGTCATGGCAAAGATAATCAATCTAGAAGGGACAAGAAATAGTAATGCTTTGAATGAATGTATCAACTTGCATACCCAGCAGCAGGCTAAGCTACAATGATGCAAACAACAAATCGACAAGTTTACCGCCAATCCGATCTCTAGCTTCTATGCTTTAATCCTAAGCTAAAAAGGAAAAGCCTATTATGGAACTGTACCAATAGACAAACTTCCTGAACATATTTCTATCGTTTAAAATTACACATTTTGTGTTCCACTTCTTCATTCTATTGGCTAATTCTATTGCCTTCCTTAATAGTTCCTAAATAATTTAGTTCAACTCTTGTAGAAACTATTTTGATTCATCACTATACAAATAACCATATTTATAAACTATTATTAATATATCATTATAACTAATTATATGTTATTACTATGAATTATTAATGTATATATTTAGACATATTACATTATATTACTACTAACAAATAACCATATTTTATATAAAATATTATTAAAAATTATATAAAGTTTATCAAGATTAACCTCTAAAGCCTAGAAGCATATTTTGGGCAAATTTGTGAAAAACTGCCACTTTTTAGGAAAGTGAAAAAAAAATGAAAAAAAATGGCTTTTTTGAACTTCAACCATACAAATTTGCACCAGACTACTATTGGAATGTATGGAAAATTTTTCAGAAGCTTTGACTGCATGGATTGAAAGATTCTAATGTTTGAAGTTAAAAGAAAAAGTTTTTTTTCAGCCTTGGTCCAACAGTGCCAACAGACTTTAACTCCTCCTAGAGTGAGATTTTTACACTAAATGTGCTTATTGTTTTTACATTTGCATCTTGTATCATATAAGTTACATGCATGGCAAATTTCAAAAGTTGATGAGCTTTTTTGCAAAAGATTTCCAAAATATACCCACACTGCCTAAGCTTCTAAAAAATAGAAGGCAGCATAGCTTTTGATCCGGGCACCCTATTAGAAAAAAATTTAGATTTTTAGCAAGGGGGTACACATACAAATCTTGTGTCAAAATTTCGCAAACATTGGACCAAAATTGACTTTATAAGAACCTATCCAAATTATCAATTGTCCATTCAACAAACAATTGTCTTTTATAGGTTAAAATTACTATATTATATAAAGTTATATTCATTACATTAGTTGATTATTTAATTTATAATTAATATAGTATTCATATGATTATTAATAATTAATTAGTTAAATAACGAGTGATTAATGAAGTTTAAAAAACATTTTTTTAAATAGTCTTATTTGTTACAGTTCACATTGCTCCTTTAACCCCTAAAGGACCAAACACCATTTTCTAACAACATAGCAATTTTGAGCAATTCACTATAAACAAAATTTTATTTTTTCTCTTTGAAATTTTCATACAAGATGTGCCCAAGGAGTAGCTTTAAGGCTCAATAATTTTCATCACTTTTGACTACATAGTTAAAAAATTATTGCATGATATGTAATTTTCATTGTCAGTGGTTAGCCCGTTTAGCTCAAAAAAATTCTTAAAAATCATTTTTAAGAAAAATAAAATATTGAAAATTGGTTATTTATATATATATATATATATATATATATATATATATATATATATATATGCAGGAAGCTTTGAATTATTTTATTTTGATTAATGAGAAGAAAGCTATGAGGATTCTTAGTTTGAGGGTAGTTATGGAATTGTTACTCTAAAATAAACTTTGAAGTCCTTTATTTAACTCAATTTTTAATATTTTTGGAACAAAATAAAAACATAGAATTTAGATTGTTTATTAAAACACTACAACCATTGGGATTGGCATTTTTCAATTCCATATCTAAATTCTTAACAATTTTGTATTTTGAATCATTCTCTATTTTTTTCTACTTACTATTTGTTTCCTATATGTTGTGCAACTCCAAATGATCTGAAATTTTTAAGCATGTAGCCAACTTGTTGTGAAGAATGAATCCAAAGAGTAACCACCATTTTGGAAAAAATTTCATGCAAATGTGACCTTGTGAAGTGCAGGTGCCCAAATTTTTGCAGGTACAAAAAAAGGATTTCTGCCAATTCAAACGTTATTATCTTGCAATTAACGTGGTGGGAATTTTTGAAATTTTTCTCACAACTTTGCAAACTAGGGTACTACAAGATCCTACGGTTACATGTGTCCAAAAATGATTTTATTCTAAAATTTGGTATTTGTACTAGGAAAGGTAGTTTTGAAACGGTTTTGGTGAAAACATAGTCTTTGACCTTTAAAGGTTAACAATGAAGTAGCCTCTGATATGAAAATCACAGCCTCTTTGACTTTGCAAGCTCTTTTCTCAAGTGTTCTCAAGAATGAATGTACTCCTCTTCATCTAGGTATTTTTTGAGGTTGCGTATGAGATCTTTCCAGGGATTGTTTGGATTTTGGGATTTGGCTCTATGTAGCCAATATGGGCTTGTATATGCATTTTGATAGTGTTGCAATTTCTTCAAGAGGATTTTCGGCTCTAGCCTTTGCTAGTTTGTCTGCTTCTTTGTTGCCATTTGTATTTATATGCGATTTGACTTTGTGTAGGTGTATTGGTTTGGTTCTTTTCTTTAGGATATTAGCAATTTCTACTAATAGTAGTTTGTCTGGGTGGTTATTTTGTAGTGTAGGATGCTTTAGTTGAGTATTTATTAGATATAGTGAGTTGAGGCTATTTGTAAAGATATGATTGTTTTCTTCATTATTTTGTGTTAAGATTAATGTTTCTAAAATGGCTGTTAATTTTGCTCATAATATGTTTTGGAGTCCAAGGAGTCTTTTTGATATATTGATGTTTTTTGTTTTATTGTGTATTCTATAGCCTGCTGTATCTCCTATTATTGTTCCATCTTCATTTTCTTTAGGTGGATTATATGATCCATCTGTGTAGTAGTTGTCTATTGTAAATTTTAGTATTGTATTTGTTAAATTGGATATGTATATAGTTGTGTTGGTATGGTCGTGTGGTATGTTATTTGGTAGAGGCACTTCATTCCAAGTTTTTGAGGGATTTACAATGGTTGTTGTTGGGGTCATTTCTAGCTTTTTTGTGTGTATATTTTGACTGTTGAGGTGTGTGGAGATTTGTTGTTTGAATTCTTCTTCGAGGTTGGGTGGAATCTTACTATGGTGGTTGCGGTGTATGTGTAGTATCTGTATTGCTAAGGGCTCTATTATATTTTTGTTTTTTGAAGTTAGGGGTGTTTCATATTGAATGTCATTTGCTGGAAAGTATGCAATGGTATCATTACATGAGATTCGGGGGTCTTAGAAGGTTGTGAGTTCCCCTGCTGTCTGCTACGTTCCTGCAGTCTGGGAACACGCAGCAGCAATTGGCTGACGTGGTCGAGCGACTACCACTTCACTTTTTGAAAAAAAAAAAAAAAAAAAAAAAAAAAAAAAAAAAAAAAAAAAAAAAAAAAAAAAAAAAAAAAAAAAAAAAAAAAAAAAAAAAAAAAAAAAAAAATTTTGCTTAAAATGATATTTTGGTAAAAAAAAAAAATTCTTTTTTTTTTTTTTTTTGGAAATTTTTTTTTCTGACACACCCGTACCGGCGTTCACTGGATTTGGGCAAATCAGGGAACAGGCCTGAAACGGCCCTCCGCGACCCCCAAATATCATCTAATGGGGTGTTTGGGTATATGTTTGTATATGGGTCTTTATTGGTGTACCAAGTTTTATGTGGTGCAATGATAGTCATTGTAATTGAATTGTCTTTTTCCACACCTAGTCTGGCCCAGTGTATTGCTTGTTGTAAAATTTCGTAGGTAGGTGCATGAATGATGCCTGTTTTGGTTTATTTGTGGATGAATGCAAGTCCTTGAGATCCAAAGATACAATCTTGAGGCTGTGGTGAGTTGTATGATTTTATTTGTGTTGGGCACATTATTGGTAAGGAGAAATATGAGTGTTCTATGTGGAATTTTACAATTAAATATTTGAGGATGTTTATGTTTATATGATGTTGGGTGTTGATGCTTTTGTCATGTGTAGTGTCTTGTATAAGGTATCTTTGATATAATTGCACAACTTCTGTTTTGAAGTTTTATAGTGGTGGATCTAGTATTTGTTGTTTTTGTGAAAAGATTTGGTATTGGTTCCATAGCCATTGTATTCGGGTATTAGGTACTGCTGTGTGTATATATTGGCCTAAGTTGTCATATAATTCTGTGTAATCTAATGTTGTATATGTTGCAAAATTGGTTGTATTAATGTCTTTGTTGGGATTACATTCGTTGGTAAAAATGTGGATAAAAGGTGAGTAGGTGGGTGGATTTACATATCTTGTATCACGGTGTTGTGATTGGTGAAAGTTTTGGAAGAGAATATTGATATAGTTTGTTTCTTGTTTTTGTATGTAATATTTTTTAATAAATTAATATTGTAGTCTATGGTTTCTTGTTTGTTATATAGAAATAGCTGTTTTTCAAGCATCCATTTAGTGTATACAACATTATTTGGCAATATCCATTTACATAGGTATTGGATTGTGATCTGCTGGGTTTTGTATGTCTTTTTTCTTGTATATGTTTTTAAATCTAATATGGTGTCTATAGGGTGGGTTTGTTGTTTTGTATATATGTGTTTAGGTGTAGGAAGATATCTTAGATGTGAGTTGTTTGTTATATATTTGAGGTATTGGGATTTGAGTGGTGTAGTGCTTGTATGGAGGTTGTTTAGTAGTATATTATTATATTTTGGGATTGTACATGGTTGTAAATAATTTTGTTGACAACAATGTGGATAGCAAAACATAATTTGGCTATAATATATTGCGTCTGATATTAGGGGCTTGCATATACCATTTTGTTGTTTAAATTGTGCATGATCTATTAGAACTGTGCCGTTTTGAATAGTGAGTTGATCCAAGCCTCCAAGGTGTGGATATTTAGTGTAAAGAGTTTATTTAATGTATTTGGTGTTTTCTTTTGTTGTGTGTTATTTAATTTGTGGATGTTTTCTTTCTAGATTGTTTCTAGTTGGGTTTGTTCTATAGGGAAGGTTGTGTCAAAGCTTTGGATGTGGATGTTGTTTTCTTTTAGTAGTGCTATTATGCGGGTTATTGAGGAATGTTGGCATGTTGCGTTTGTTATTTTTGTGAGGGTTGTTGAGCCATTGTACTTAGCCATAATGTATTTTGGTAGCCCTCTATAGATTTTTCCAAGTCTACCGTCATCATTTAAAGCATCTTGCAGTTGTTCTCCTATGCATTTAATGTATGCGTTTTTGAATGAAAAGGCATCTATACCAAATAGTTTGTGAGGGAGTTGTATGGCAAGGTTTGGTGTGCTTTTTGGAAGATTGCATATTGTTTTTGTGACTGATATTATGAGCTTGTCAAGTTTCTTTATATTAGACATTGAATAGGATACTCCGTGGAAGCTATATGTTACACCTGGTCAGAGAACTGTATTAACTATTTTATTTTTTTGTTGTAGTATGGCTGGCGATCTAATAAGTTGTTTACTTTATTTTGTTAGTTTTTCAGTGGTGATGTGTCTTTGTATGTTCCATTTTAATGAGGGGACTAGTTGGATACCAAGATATTTATATGGTTCATTTTAGTGTAATACGGGGATTAGATGGTTGTCATATGATATTCTTTTTTATTGTAGTATGGCTTTGAAGGTTTCTGGTTTGAGATGTGGATTGTTGGGACACCATGTAATTGCACATTTTGGTATGCTAAGGTCCATTCCGGCCCATTGATTAAATCTGTGAAGTTTGTTTAATTGGGGTTGTAAAGATTCTATTTTTTTGGTTATTAGCGTCAGGTCATCAGCATATGCTAATGAACTTTCATGTGTTTTTGATGTTTGAAGTGTGTATTCAAGTTGATTTCTATATAGCCATCTAAGTAGAGGTTCTTAATACTATAAGAAATCCGCGTTTTTTTTGACAATACTGGATTTTTTGTGACAGATTTTGTTAGACATCTATATTGACATCTAGCTGTTTTTATGTTTTCATGATGTTGCATTGGATATTATTGTTGACATAAAAAGAACTAGATGTCAACTTAGATGTCTAACAAAATCTGTTACAAAAAATCTGGACTTGTCAAAAAAAACGTGGGTTTCTTATAGTGTAAAATAATAGAAATAAGTAAGGGCTAAGTGTGTCTCCTTGTATGGTTCCTTGTTGGATGTGGATAGGTTTTGTTGTGCCAAAGAAGTCCCCTGTATACTTTGTGGTGGAATTTGTGTATATATTTCCAATAAGTTTTGTTGCATCTGTTGGGTATCCTAGATTTGTCATGATTTCTAGTAGTCGTACATGATCTATGGATCCAAATGCATTTTCAAAGTCTATATATGCAATGAAGATGTCTTGTTTTGTAAACCTTGCATCTTCTAGGGCAGCTATGAGTGTTTGTATTTGTCTTGTTGTACTCCTTTCTGGTCTAAATCCTTCTTGACTGCTATGGAGTATTTGATGTGCTTCTCTATATGTTGTTAATATTGAAGTGAGGGTACTAGTGAAGAGTTTGTAGATTGTGTTTGCGAGGGCAATGGGTCTATGATTGGATAACTCCATGGGATTTCCTTTTTTGTATAGTAAAATGGTTAGACTTGTTTTCCATGATTTTGGAATGGCATTTTGTTTATAACATTGTTGAAAGAATGGGTATAGTAAATTGTGTAATTTTTCAGAATTTTTCAGGAATTATTATGGCATTTGGAATCCGGTTAGGGCCCGGGGCATTTCCGTTTGCTAGGTGTTTTTTGCAGAGTTCATATATGTCTTTTGTGAAATATGTATAAAGTGGTGTATTTGGGGTTCCTCTTTTTTCGAGTATAAATCCATCTAAATCATGCCATGGATATTGCCTCATTGCACATATGCAATTCAGTTGGTGGGAGATCTTGTAGTAGCATGTTGATATGGCTGGTTTAGAGTTAATACTTTGTTGGGCATGTATTTTGGATGCTATGTCTTCAGGGTGTGTTAGTATATTGTTATCCCAATCAATGAGGCTATTAAGTGGGGGGTTCACATTATCATTGAAGATTTGTTGATGTATTCTTTTTGGTTTCATTTCTAGTAGTGTTCTATATTGTTTTATAGCATTTTGAATGTTTTTTCTTGTTTGTTTTTGTACTATTGTGTGTGCTTTTTTTCTTGCAAATGTTTTTTTTTAGTTATTGCTTTTATCCAATCTTTTGGATGTGTATTAGGATTTGGTGGGTTTTTGAGGTCCATTGTTGTATGTTGTATATGTGGATGTTGTAGCCAGTGTGCATCGTGGTTTGCAATGTATATTGCTTTACGACTGTTGTAGTAGATTTTTAATTGTTTTTTCCATTTGTTTTGGAGTTTTCTTGGGAGAAATCCTCCTTGCTTTTTGGTGAGTGCTGTAAGTGGAGGGGGGGGGGGGGGGGGGGGGGGGGGAGTAGCACAAGTTTGGATGAACATATTAGACAGATTTTCAATAAGTTGGTCCATGGTGGTTATTGTGTCTAACCATTTGTCTAGAGTGAGTGTATCCATATTGGTAAATGTTTATGTGAGGTTAGATATTTGATTATTATTTGAGGTGATGAATTCTGCAATGAGTGATTTCATAATATTCAAAGGTATTGTATTTGGGATTTGGGGCTATGGAGTGGGAGATGCTATGGGTGTTTGTGATATTATTGTATTTGGAGGTATGTTTAGTTGTACTGGAAAGTGATCTGAGTTTTGTGCTGAATTAGTAAGTGTAGTAGATGTATAATTTTGTGTGTTTTGACCTTTGACATAGTATCCATCTATTAGGCTTGTTGATGTAAAGTCATCACCTCCTTGTCTTGTGTATGTGGTATCAATAGTGATATATTGAAGTTGAAGATTCTGTATAAATGCATACCATTTGTGGTCTTTACTAGTGGGTGATCTCCATCTATTGTTGTGGAATCTTCCAATGCGCTGTATATCACGGTTAAAGTCCCCTAGTAGTATATTATATTATGTAGTGGTTTAGTGTTTATAATATTGGTAATTTGTGTTTGGATTATAGCGATGAGATGGATGTCCTCTTGATGGCTTGGCATGTACAGGTTAATGATTAAAAATGGTATTTCTGGTTTATTTTGTATTTCTATAATTTGTAGATATGGAGAGATTGTGTTGGGTGTTGCTATTTTGTGTATGTTATCTGGATACATATAGTTGTTGTGAATTAGCATCATCAATCCTCCTCTAAAGGGGGTATAGTTTAGATAATTTCTTTTATTGCATTGGATGGCATTGTGAGTATGATGCAGATAATGGTGAATTTTGGGAAAATTTCTTGAGGTATTTTATGGATTTTGTAGCTGTTAGTTGAGTTTCTTGAAGTGAACATGGCTAGAATGATTATAGTTATATAAGGTGGAGGCACCCAATGGCGTCTCTGTATCCAGTGGCATCTGATTCAAGGAAGGGGCATCATTCTCGAACGCAAATCTAGTCGGACCATACATGGCTAATCAATTCGGTCAACAAATAACAAGCTATGTTTGGATTTTCTACATTTGGGTTTTGAAATGATGACCCTTTCTAGAAAGGGCCGCCATTGGGTATAGGGGACGCTTTTATGCTTGCTTTTATGTGCCTCTACTTTATGCTAATTTCATCTCTTCTTCTGCATATAATAATATGTTTTTGTCAAATATGGACCATGGTTTGTAGAAAAATACGGATCTCTTTCAGTTTGGAGTTGCCAGGGCATGGAGTATTTGCATCAGGCGGCCAAATTTGCATACCATTGACATACCCTCAGTACAATGGAGGGAGGCTAAAGATAAGTCCATTGCTACAAATATATAAATGTTGGTATAGAATTATTCATCATCAATTCAAAAACCAAAAGTTCACAATTTCACAAGTTGAATCTACAAAATCCACTAAGGAGACAATTCAAACTCTAAGAGAGGCCTTGTTGAATTCAAACATGGAGGCCTATACAATGGAATGTTGATTGGATTCTCAAAAACCATCCTCTTTGCATGACTTGGTTAGTCCCCTAAAAGACCAGCATGCGTTTTTTGGTTGTATAGAAATTTTGGGCAGGTACGTGTGACTAGAGATTTCTATATTTTAGGCTGAAATTTTGATAGAAGGTGGGGACAAGGAATTGAGCAAGGAATGTCTTCATATGCACTAAATTTCATGACATTTGGAAATGTGAGTAAAAAGTTATGGCCTAATATGTTGTTGTTTTTTGTAAATAGGCAGTTTGGGCAAATAAAAAAAATAACTTTTGCAAAAACAAAAATTTGAAATTGGTTTATTAGATTTATTTGAAAGTGAAAAGCTTTTAATCATTCCAATTCAATAGCTGAAATGAAAGATATGAAGAATTTTAATTTGCAAGCAGTTATAGAATCTTTGCTCTAAAATAAACTTTGAAGTCCATTATTTCACTCAATTTTCAATCTTTTTGGAAAATATGTTGAAGGAACAAGTTAGAAATACATACAATTTTGTTCAATTCAAATGCTAATATCTTTCAATCCACATAATGGTTTCTTTTTGAAATTTTTACCACATATTTCCAAACCACTTTAGAGTAAGATCCTGCGGTTTTATATGCAAAAAAAAAAATTTATCCTAAAATTTGATGAATGTAATAAAAATGGCAATTTTGGAGCATTTTTGGTGAAAACATAGTCAAAGAACTTTAGTGGTTAATGTGGAAAATTTGGAACAAGTACCATTTTTTAAAACACTCACCTTTGAATAGGATTTGGAGTGCCTTTGGAGGCAAAACATTAGCAACCATCTTGTCATGTTCATCTCTAACATTAATGTTCCAACTTTAAATCATAGAATGTAGCATAAATTCAAAGACTAAAGGTTAAATTAGAAGATAATTTCACTCTCTAGATTAGTAAAATTTAGCAAATGAAGCTTTAATGAATGGAATAGTGGTCAAAACTTCATCCTTTGATAATTGTCGGATCTTGCACTAAACGGATATAAGAATGTGTGGTAGAAAATTCAAAAAGTTTGACCATGCGGATTGCAAGATATCTGTGGTTAAAGTGAAGAAAACAAGTTGTTTAGCACCTTCCATGACTACATCTTTTGACTTTGAATCTTTTTAACTTCACATTTTTGCACCACAGGTTTTGAATTAAAAAAACTTTATGCTAAGGAATTGAGATGAGAGTACAAGAAGAAAATTCAAGGAAAATGCACTTGGTTTTCATCCTCTAAAAAATTGTTAAATAGAAGTATGTCTGAGATTAAACAAAAAACTAAGTCATTAATAGCTCTAAGATGGAATTGAAACACCATAGTCCCAATAGTGAGGTTGTTTTAGCAAACAAACTCAATGCTGTTAAGTAATTTTTTTTTTTAAATTGTAAAAACTGCATTCAAAATTGAATCCTATAGGTTATTTTTTTGAAAAGATGTTTAAATTTGCTAAAAAACAAGATTATCCATAACTTTCTCATATTTAGTCCAAATGGAATGAATCAAAGCTTCACATGTAGACAAAAATAAAATCTATTAGAAAAAAAAAAAAAAAAAAAAAAAAAAAAAAAAAATTATTTTTATTTTCTTATGTTGCCCGCCAACCTCTATTGTGCCATGACTTTTACCTCCAAGCACCAATTGAAATAAAAATTATATACCCACAAAGCTCTCACAATACCGCACAGCCTCAAAAAGTTTCAAAATAACTCACAACAAAATTGAGACAATAGGAACCTACCAACCCCAAATTGTCCCCTGAGAGGACAAACAATCCTTTAGGGAATAAGTATAGACCAAATGAAATCATCTTCATTGCATAGACTCAAAATTTAAAAAGGCTTCATCATTGATTATAAATACATAGTTTGTGCATTTCATTAGCAACTTATATACCGTCCATTCTATAATACTAGTCCCTTTTGTTCTTTTTCATTTCTCCCAAATTACTTGTCCTTTTTACTTCATAGACTCAAAATACAACACATGAAGGCTTCATTGTTGAACACTTACATATAGTTGGTGCATTTCAATTGCAACTTACATACCTTCCATTCCATAATACTAGTCCCTTTTGTTTTTTCATTTTCTCCCAAATTACATGTCTCCTTTACATCAAGGATTCAAAATACAACAAGGTTTCATTCCATTCTATAATACTAATCCCTTTTGTCTTTTTTAATTGTCTCAAACTATTTGTACCTTGTACTTCAAACTTGATTTTAGGATTGAAGATGATTTCTTTTGTTTTTAGAGTTAACTAATGAAATGGAGTACAAGTTTAGTATATTATCTACATACATCTGATTTTTTCCAAACTTCCATACTTTCAAATTGAATTTTTAATAACAATTTGAAGTAGACTGGGTCAAAGACCAAAAGACATTGAACTTTTTGTTGAATTCATCCTTATTTATGTATGGGACTTTGTATCTATTACAACCGCTCCTACTTCTTGATCTTTCTTTGATTGCAATTAATAGCCACATCTTCTTGTTTTGCAATTGAGAGGACTCATTGCCTAGTTCACCCTAGAATTGTTTGATCATATCATGCAATTAAATAACGTTGCTCAATCCTTAATACTATCATTATGAAAAAAAAGGGATTGAGGACGTAAGTCACAAGACTTTTTATTATCAACAAAAAAATCCAGCAATGCACATGCTTGTACTACCAAAAAGTCTTGGCATCCGGAAAAAATTGAGTCTCCATGTCCATGTCCCCTTCCCAAGCCTCTTGTAGACATTCCCAGATATATACTCAAAATCAAAGCACTTGTGAATCTTCAGTTGAACCCAATTCGGCTAGCAACTTTGGGCTTGATATTGTATATATTGTCCATCATATAATGACACATGCAAGGTAAACAAGTCATTAGAGGAGATTTGGCCCACGCAATGGGCTACAAGTTTCTGACAGCAAGAACGTGCAATGCAATAGTGTGACATGGCCGAATTTTGGCCATGCCATTTTTTTTTTTTTTTTTCTTAAAAAAAAATTTTAAATTTCAAAACCAAAAGAAATAATTATTGGGGAGCGGATTGGAGAAAGGACCAGGAACGTTCCTCCAATGCCCCCAAATAACATCTAATGAGTCTTTCACAAGAATGCTTTGTTGATAGCTACTGTCATTAGTGTCATTAAGCTCAAGCAAGGTATTGCTTGCACAATCATAAGCACAAGGACCAGGTTTCACTCCCGTCTTAAATTCACAAATATTAGGGTACCACCTATAGTGACAACCAAAAATGAGATCTGAAAAGATGTTCAACTTACTCCACTCTCTAGTCTCAGAGCTGAAAATCCTTGCTACTACATCGCCTTTGCATTTTTCCTTGGGTCCCACAACTAGCACCTTGTAGCATTTTGAGTCCCGGTCCATCACCAACTGAACCATATGAGGTTGAATTTGTCTCAAGGAAGACGATGACGGAAGCTTTTTGCATTCTTTTGTCAAAAAATTGATCACCGTTATATCCAATGGAAACATCTCTTTCTCTCGGTGGATGGTAACAAGGCACTCTAATCTTCCACTGCCATCTAATATTGTTTCACAAGTCTCTAGTGTACAAGTCTCATGCACAAAGTGATGCCATCTCTTCTCCTTATCATCATAGAACTTTATACCCTTAGGCCTAATTAGGTCAAATTTGTTCCCTCCACCTACTAGACCAAAGATGTTGGAATTTTGTTCTGCACATAACTTGATGAATCCAGGAGTCACTCCTCTCACATATCTATCCCAGGTCTTTGAAAGAACTCGAAGGCCAATAATATCAGGTAATGGTAGGCAAGCAAAGATGCATTGCAATAGCTCCACTGGTAGCATGCTCCATATACCAGGGCACAACGGAGTACACGGTCTACACACATGTGCAAATCCTGTCAGATAATCTTCAATGCCGATGGTGTCTAATTTGTTCTTGAGTGTATCAATGTCATGCTTTAGAAGTGCACTTTGTTTCATTAGGTGTTGAGATCTTTTTTCCAACAAATGACGGGTCTCACAAACTTTTGCCTTCTGTTCTTCACATATTTTGGCAAATGCAAAGGCATTCTTCTCAGTGAACTCCATCGTTACACTAGGATCCAACAAGTGATTCTTCATGTGTAGGCCTTCTGTCCATGTAGCCAAATAAGAAACCAAATATTAGGGAGACAAGAGATAGATCTTTGTAGCACCAATACTTTTGACTATAGACAAAAGAAAAATGTCAATTGAAAGAATATACGTACTATAGGCAACCACCAAAGTGAAACCTTGAAAACCTCACTTCTCTTCTATCCCGACCTAAAATACTACAATCCAATGGATGGCTATGGCCGGCTACACCCAAACACCACTGCAATAGCAGTCCCTAATTCTAAACTCTGACAATGACAATCACCAACAACGGACATGTTGGGGTGATAAAGTTGTCATGCCTTGGGAACATCAAACATCTCAAGTTATCTTTTACTTTTACATGGCAGAGTATCTAGTCAGATAGTTGCACCACCATGCATGCACCATAGGTTTTATCAACAAGAAAATTCAAAGTTCTCTACAAGTTATCTGACATATGCATTTTTTTAACACAGTAAGCATATTGTAATACACATGATGTACTTGTAACAATAATTCTTTTAACTCACATGAGCAAGCAATCAAATTGTTGGTAATAGATAACACAACCAAACTATTGAAGTACGTAAAACCAAAGTATGCAAGAAGAAAGAAGTTGTTATACTCAAAGTAAATTTGAAATTATATACCAAGGAGAGAGAATATAAATAGTCTTCCTCCTTTACTAAAGTAAAGTTCTAACTAAAGCAAAGTACAATGAACTACAGTGGAGAATGTATTAATGTAATATATTTTTTAATACTCTTTGCTCGATAGAACATGCTGATAACGTGTTAAAAATAGAAAACACCAATAAATTACAAAAGGATATAAAACCAAAGTATTCAAGAAGAAAAAAGTTAAGATATTCAAAGTAGGTTTGAAACTATATACCAAGGAGAGAGTGTAAATAGTCTTCCCCCTCTACTAAAGTAAAGTTCTAACTAAAGTAAACTATAGTGGGAACCGTATTAATATAATGTATTTCTTAACACAAACAAACCAGTTGAAGTCCCTGACGTCAAGAGATGATAATTGCAACAGACCAAGCCATCCCTGCTTCCGTCAACTCCATCGCCAAAGCTCCACTCCTGATAAGTTTGCAACAGAAGGAACACAAGGCATTCATATGAATCAAGCTTGAACACGATTCAGTTCATATGCATTCACAGCTTCTTGACACGCACCGTCAATCTTTACAAAATGAATGCTCCTGATTGGTACAAGCGCTTCGTGGTGCCCGAGGGCGATAAAAAGTAAGTCCAGTTGACAATCACAAAGGTCGTTCAATCCCAAATTCGTAATTTGACGCAATTCGTGTTGTCTTGAAATTGTCGTCCGCATTGAACGTCGGCTACTCTGTTTCGAGTTTCGGCTGTTTGCAGAGTGGGATACGAGAGGGACATGAAAGTGTTGAATGCGGCCACTTTTACGTTTCATCAGGAGGATCACACCGTTGGAAACATTCTCCGCATGCATGCAAGAGCACTACTCGCCTTGCTCCACAATTATTAATGCGAGTGGTTCTTGAGAATATGTATCAATTAGTGATGGTTAATTCCATTCTGTTGGAATTTTTATTTGCATGGGACGGCAGGTGGGGTTTTGGGTGGGTACGTATAGTTAAAGGAGATTCTGTAAGCATTGTGTTGTGATCTGAAAGTCATGTTCTGGGATTATTCAATCTATCCACTGCAGAAATTTGTGGAGAAGCTTGTTTCCTTGTCAAGATTGGCTTACTGCGGCCAGAGCGAGCTGCTGTCGTTGAATACCCTGGTGTCTTTGATTTTGCATACGAACTCTCGTATGACATCTTCAATTCTATCACCAAACCCTAGGGAATAGGCGCACAAGGCGTGCCTCTACTGCTTTATGGATTGTCAGAATGCTACAGAACTCCATACAATCATGCGCATTTGGAAGCGGCAAACACAGGGAACCTGGACCGATTCACTGGGCAGTGAGTGGTACAAAAAGAGGGGTGAATGTGGAGTGAATTTTTTCTTAATAAGGAAAGTCAAGGTCAACACTTGCCACTTGCCTTATTTGGACAAAATTCACTCCACATTCACCCCTCTTTTTTACCACTCACTGCCCAGTGAATTGGTCCAGGTTCCCTGTGAAAATCCCGGTACTGGGAACGCTAGGTACAGCATAGAATATAACCTGCTGGATGCAAGACAGTGTGCATTGAACACTAACAATAGAGTGAATACTCTCCATGCTAAAGAACTCATTGTAAGAACTGTAAATATAAAAAAAGCAATTTAGTTCTTCCCAGTATTTTGATGCAGTGTCAAATAATGAAATGGGGTCTCAAAAAAATATGGAGTGTGATTAGAATCTCACAACAGTTGGAAATCCTGAAGAAGGAAGCCAAAAAAAGACAGCCCAGTTTCTGAATGAACCACTACATTGAACCCTTAAACAACATTGCAAGCCCCACGGGCATCTGATCTTCAAAGTCAAAACCTCGACTTTCACATAGTTCTTGAATTTAAAAGTTTTTTGGAGCAGGGGTGCCTCAGCCATCGTCATCGTCTTCTGAAGAAGACTACATCGTCGATACATGTACACACTTCCCGAGTCGTGGCCGCGAAGGATCACAACCTCAAGATGGAAGTCTGATTTTCTCTTCTCGCAATGGCGATGAACGTTGTGGAGTACGCCTACAGTGCTAACAAAAGAAGACTTGAGAGCTATAAGTCTCCCTGTAATGAATGCAAGGGGGGGAGGCCAATTTTGAGATTGACAATTAAAACGCTTTGCGATGGCACGTCCGGGATCCTGTTATGACGCATCCTATGCTGGTAAGCTTCTTCACTGATTCTTCTCTTCCACTGTGTTGATGAATTTTCTTCTTGATTCAAAAACCTAACAAAAAAAGAACATTTTGGAATCCGTCATCAAAGTAATCATGCAATCTTCCGTTAATCATTTCAGTCCTTCAAATCTGGTGGTCTTTGATCAACCCTATTGCTGTCGATATTTAATTCGCAATTGCTGGGTAGAAAATAACCTCATATGCAATTACGCAAATGATGTGGGGATTACCACCCCACAATCCGTTGTACTAGAGTCAATAAAGTTATCCCTCTGATTAGATTTTAATCACAAGAATATTTTTGAAGATTTTTATTTCTTTATTAAAGTCATTGTTGAAGGTTCATTTTTTGAACTAAAGAGGTTACCTTTTGAGGTTGGACATACCAATACTTGTTGAATAATAGAATATTTGCAAAGCAAAGTCTTATAAAATCTATACTATAAAAATATTAAAAAATTAATACACAAATCTTAAAAAAAAATCATAGATGAAAATATGCATTTTTGTGTGCTTTGAATGTATTTGCTGTTCAAAATTTGAACGCTTGGTCTTTTAGGGATTAATAAGGGGTTAATAGGGATTAATAGGGGTTAAAATATTCCATAAAATATAACTAAGGCAAAAAATAAAGAAAAAGAATTCCAATCATTTTTCTCTCAACTGGAATAAATTGTTCATATTCAGTTCCACTTAAACTTGCTAATAATTCATGACATTATTTACCAATGCTATTGGGGCCCTTTCCTCCACCAATAGTGGACAATCAATTATAATAGAGTGACACTATCATGGTCACTATAGAGGCCTCTGTCAATTTGGTCTCATTTGTTGTTGAGTTTTTTGAGAAATATATTTAAAATATCTTCCAAACATCCAAAGGAAGTATGTATTTTTTTTTCTTGGAATTATAGGAGGAAGGATGATTTCAATTTTACAATATTATGTCATACAAGCAACTTCAGTATTATATACCTTTATTAAAATTGAGGCTCTATGTAACATATTTGAACTTTATTAGTATTTTTATAAATAAAAATTATCAAAGTGGTACTTTATTAACATAGAATTTGAGCAAAGTGAAGTATAATTTGAGAATGAGGTATGTATACTTATAAATCTCTAAGTAACTAAGTGTTGTGTTAGGGAGGTTTGTAAGGACAAAAAGAAGGTGGTTGTTTTTTAAGTCGTGATTTGTGAAGAACTATATATCTTGAGTATTTGATGGTTATTTGATTTATATTAGTGTGAGTGTTTCTTACTCCACACATATATTGAGTCAAAAAGTTGCACACGGATTCTAGCGGCTTTTTGAATGGAGATTTACTCTTGGGTGTGAAATCCTAATCAAGTGTATGCCTTTCAAGCAATGGACACTTTTTGTTCATGTAAATCCTAAAAATTCAAATAGTTTAAGTTACACTATTTATTAAAGGATTAGAATGTCACAGTTAAGTCAAACCACATGATGAAAATAAAATCTAAGCTAAAATTGTATCTAGGTAAAGTGATAGAAGATAACTCCCTCTTTCCAGAATGGTAAAGGAAGTTAGATTTCAAGATTTCTAGTAAATGTTATCAATGGATGAAGTTTGGCTTCTAATCTAAGCTAAAAACTTCATCCGCGAGTTTAAAATAGTAAATCAAATCAAAATAATTCCAAATTTTAGGATTGGATTTTTAATTGTTTTAACTACTGAATTCTAAAATTAAACCTAATTTTGACCTAAATGAACAAATTTCATCCAAAATCGGTCCCAAACTTCATCCAAACTTTTGTCTTCTAAAAGCAAAAGTGGATTCTGGAAAACTTTAAGATTCCTTGATTAATTTCAACTTTAAAACATTCCTCGATGATTTTTTTGGATGAATTCCTTAACTTCTTATTCAGTTTTATGGTTAAAGCTCAATTATTTGTAACTTCCTTGTTTTTTGGTTACTTTTTAAATGGTGAGAGGATTTTGGAATCCTCTTAAAATAAACTATTGTTTTCTAAATTCTATTTTGACTTCTAAGACTCTGATTTAAAAGTTGACTTCTAAATTCCTAATTAGAAATTAAATTCCTAATTTAATTTCTAAATCAATTCAAAAAGCAAAAGTAAATGGCAAAACTAACACACCTTGGTATCAACGGCCGCTATCGTGCCGTCATTGCAAATCACTAACATGATGGTTTTGTAGTATCCATTTCTACATAAATTTGTTAGTTCCAAGTGCTTAATTTAATCCCTTTGAAGTTTAAGAATTAAATTAAATACTATGTTGTTTTTCCCTAGTTGATTCTAAAAATAATTTCAAAACTAAGTTGAACTTCAAGGGCCTAATTCCAATTGCCTTGTTAGTTCTTTTAGTTTCCAAATTGAATTTAAAGACTAAGAGTTTTTTTACCAATTTATCCAATTTATTTAAATAGTTAGTTTATTCTTTGTTTTTTAGTTTATTAGTTCAATTGGATTATTCTAAGATATTTGTTGACTTTTGTTTTTTCTTATTTGGCTTATTATGCCTAATAAAATTAAACTAAAACAACATTCAACCACTAATTTCCAATGGAATCAAATTTAGTGATAAAAAATCAAATTTTTCAATAGTAACAAGAATCAAAGACCGGAATGCTTCTAAATGAATAGGGAAAAGAATAAGAATATAAGATCAAGGAATAGTGAGAAATTATGAGATCCTTACCAATCTTAAATAGTGAGATCCTTACCAATAGTGTTTTTGATGCTTCTTTCTTTGTTGATGTGTTTTAGTCTTCTTCTTCTAGTGCTACTCAGCTTATTCTTATGTTTGTTCTTTGAGTCGAGTTATAGAGAATTCAAGAGCTTTGTGAGTTCAAGATGGTTGTGAAATTTAGACTAAAAATTAAATAAAAAGGTTGTGGCTAGCAATTGCCAACCTGAGTTTTTCTTGAATTGTTTTTCCAAATTTGAACTGAGTGCCAAACTGGCTTGGAGCACCATACGCTGGAGTACCGTAATGCTAGAACACTGTAATACTGGAGTGCCTGATTGACTTTGATACCCGCCCCAGTGCCTCCACATCCTGCCCTTTTGGCCGCAATATCCGCCCCTTTGGCCCGATATCCAGCCCCTTCTGGCCTAATGGTCGACCCTGGTCTCCCGGCTCTTGCCTCATTCTGGTCTTTTATACATTTGGCCTCGTTCTGTCTTTGAAATCAGGCCTTGCTCTAGTCTTTTGAACTCTGGTACCAAAACTAACTCATTACAAGAAGACAATGTTGGATTAATCAACTAAAATAAAAATACTCCCTGTCCTAATTTTTTGGATTTTTTTGGATTTTTTTTTCAAGAAATCAAAATATAATCATTAATCTAAACTAATTCTAAAGCTTGAAGGTTTTTGAGATGACAACTAATTCAACTAATGTTTTGTGTTTTTGTGTTTCTTTCTAGAGCAAACTTAAAAAGCATAGGGACTAAATCTAAGGTTTTTCTATGGGGTTGAGAGGATTCCTAACAACTAACTTAAACAAAGCAAATCTAACTAATGGATTTTTGGAGGGTTTCTATGAACTAGCTAATTCTTTCAAATTCTGAATGGGCAAATTAAACTATCAAAAGTTAAGACTAAAATTCATGATTGTGGCAAAGTGGCACAAAACAATTGGAGCAAATTCAGGTGAAAAGAAAGGGAGCCACTTGGTGTTGTTTTGGGGCTTAAATAGCCAGAGAAGCCAAGGTTTTTCTCCAAATAATCCCTTTTCTTCTTAAGATTCTTTGAGGTAACTTAGTTCAAAGTCAAAGCTTTGCCGTGCGGGAGCAACCTCAAGCCAAACTCATATGAAATGGTCCCAATTCTTCTAAAATGTGTTTTAGTCCTTAAATGAAGTACTTGTGACAATGTTTAAACCTAAAATCAAGGATTAAGGCATTTTCAAAGGTATCCAATAGTTTAAGTCCTAAATGAGGTACACTTGACAGTGTTTGACCAAAAATTAGGAGTTAATCAAGCCAAATCTTGTTATACAACAAAGTTTGGTTGGGTTTTGAGTTTTAGATCTTTTGGTGACGTCAAGCTTCACCGCCTTAAGAATTATGACTCAAATGTTGTTACAAACACAAATTCATTAGTAGCTTAGCAAGAATATCGAATCTTAGGGAACCAAACCTCCCAATAGTGTGTTTTTAGTGTGGTTGTTGGTTTAAAAAGGAAACTTGCATCCTCTAACCAAAAACTCGACTAAAAGCAATCAAATTTCAGCAAAAGGTGGCCATATCTTGGCCTCAATAGATAATTCCGACAAAGTGTTGGTGAACAAAATCAAAATGTGGGTCTTCTATACTTTAAGCAGCGTATCAGTAAGCAGAAAGGGGTTGTAGGAAACCTTGGAGGGAAGCCTTATACACTTTCTAAAAGGTCCCACCACCTTGGTTTACCACAAGGTACTTTGCTTTTTTGCCCAAACTAACCTAACTAATACTAAGATTTTTCCTGATCTATCCAAGGATATTTTCTAAGTAATCTTTGTTTAATCCAAGAAGTTTCTAGAACAAGCCTTAATTAGCAAGGAAATCCTGTCTAACTCAAATCTAGGATTTTTTCCAAAGATATTTAGGATTTAAACCTAATTAACCCTGAGATATTATGCGATTAACCCTAAGATATTTCCAAATATTCTTATTTTATTCAAAGATGGTTTATTAAGGAAAGGTTTGAGATCTTAACTAAATCCAATCTTTGTTATCAACCAAGATATATTGCGAATCAACTTAGAATTACTGCTAATTCTTCTAAAAAAGTCAAATTTACAGTTGGACCCTCTCTATCTTTTAGGGAACAATTTGAAATTGAAAATTGATTGCGCCATCACATTCAGAAGACTCAAGTTAGTCTACAAGAATCCCTTTTCCCTTCCTCTAGGCTATTTATGCTCATAAAAATCACTCACGATAATTCCAAAGAAAGGTCAAAATTCCAACTATTGGTATTTGCATTTTTCAGAGAAATCGATTGGCTAGGGTTGTCTGGAAGGTTTGTGGGAGACTAGGAGTAAGAAAACACTCCTCATTTACAATGTTCAAACACCATGAACTCCTGGTACGTTGGTCAACCTACCACCATTTTGTAAAATCTTATTATATTTGATGTTGTTGCCGATTTTGGTACTTTTGACTATTGAAAAGTCTTCAAACTTTACAGGTTGCTTATTTGGCACACAAAACACTATCCTAATCCTTAGTGAGATTTTACTGCATTTTAAATATTTTCTATGAATTTATCATCAGTTTAAAACGCGGTTGACTTCTCATGGAGTCATTGTGGAGTTTTGTAAAATCCTGAAATTTTTGGGATTACCTTTTGAGAATTTCCAACAGCTAATGGCAAAATCAAATCTCCAATTATATTAATCATAAAGAGGCTAAGATTAGCAATTCCTTAATAATTCCCACCTGAGGGGGAAATCATTCTGGTATCAGGGTTTGTCATGGATGATCAGCTCCTATGCTGACCTCTTGGCATGCTTTTATCCTAAAAGCACCTTTCTATATGTTCCAATCACCTCACCCTTCATCTACTTTTCATTTTGGCTTGATATTCTAAGTTACCTGCAAATTAATCCAAATTAATCCAAATTCTCATGAATTGGATTTAGACCCCTCTAAACTTATAATTAGACTCTCACTTTTAGCCGGGTCGTCACATGCACTCTGCAGGCTTTGTTTTACATGGACAAGACATTAGGACTAGCTAACCTTCACATCCTCACTTCTCTCCTAATCTAATCTCTTATACACTTAGTTAAGACTTAAATATGAAAAAGCAAGGTATTTTATGCTTTCCACAATTTGAGAAAAACTCCTCATTGATTTGGCAAGGACTTCTACCAAATCCCTCTCAACAACTTATTTCTTGCCATTTGCATAAAATGGGACTAAAAACTAACATAAATCGCAAAAAATAAACCCTAAGTCCAAAGTGCTAATTTGGAGGCTCACAATTAGTAAGCATTGTTTTTATTTTGCATTTTGATAAATCAAATGTTTCAAAAGGGCATTATACCATGGTATGTGCCATATGTCCGGCTCCAGCAGTAATGACTATTAGTGGTTGAATGTTCCAACCAAAACATTGTGTATTGTGTGAATGATATTTTTCTACTTTAAATTCATTGATACTTGCCAAGAGTAATCATTAATAAATGTGTATTTTGTTAATTGTATTGTATAATTTTTAGAAGGTATTAGTAGGGAATATATTAGAAGTAGGATTTGGTGGAATTGGAGATGTCCAAATGTGGAATAAGTTTAGACATAATCAAGCATCACAATGACTGGTAATAGGGCTATTGTAAGTTGAAATATTGTTGCCAGACCAAATAAAGTAGGTGTACTCAATTACATGTCTGAACCTAAATAGTCTTGAATGAATATTTTGCATCCAAATCATAAAAACATCTAAAAAAGTCCAAACTCTCTTATCTTGTACAAAATCATATGAGATCTTTGACGTCAATAAGTAGAATTAAATGTGAAACTTTATGAAGAACCTAAAGTTGAATAGATTCTTAAGTTCCACCAACCAATCAAAAGTAGCCATTGGGAGTTAATTCTCTGGCTAGATTTAAATAAATGCATAAGGTAAATATATCTAATTGTATTACTATAGAGGGGTGATTGCACAAAACACTTGTACTATTTGTTGCATTTTATAACAGTACTCATGATTTTTTCTAGAATACTTTAAAGTTAAAAAAATAATTTTTAAACAATTTAAAAAATATGGTATTAGAGCCCCGAGGGGATGATATTGGCAATTTCTTTGTGTGACAGTTCAGTCTAATTGAGGAAGAGAGAAACATGGTTCATGTACAAAGAGGTAGTTGATAGAACAAAAAATAATTAGGATTGTTGCAGGCACAAGAAAGAGACATATGAAATGACAAAGAAACGCCTAGCATAGTGAAAGACAGGAAGCCCAATCATCTAACTCCTTTTATTGATCTTGTGTCAATTAGCCTTCTCACACTTCCACAATTAATCACACTATTCCGATCTTTGCACATCCAATCTTGTGTTACTTACTGCTCACATATCTCCAGAGTTAGTTACAAACTTTTATTATCTTTGTTGTCCACAGTAGGAAGTCATATCAACGTCCAATGTGTTGCTCGAGGCTCAAAAACTGACCTCACACAACTATCAAACTTGTGTGGTGGATATACAATTTATCATTATTAGATTAAGTTATGCATACACCTTTAAAATGAAGGTAACCACCAAAGGAAAAGACAAGGAAATTTATTTAAGTAGGAGAACTAGAAATGTGCCAAAACTCAAGAAAATAGATATTTTGATGTTTAAATTAGTTAAAAATAGAAAAAAATTTAAATAAATAAAATAAAAATCTGCCATTTCTAACAACTCTATGGAGATGGTCATTCACTAAAGGAACCACCAAAGATATGTTTTATATGTTTCAAAATGCAAACTAAATGAAGCTCACTTTGTGGACTTCTACACCATATAAAATTAATTACTTTCAAAATTGCTTTGGACTATAGTTATAAATCTACTAGAAGACCACCTTCTCTAAGTTTCAGCTCCAAATTTGTTTTTTTAAATACTAAATTGTACAAAAAATCCATAATTGGCAAGTGTGACATAATGTTGGATGTCTATTATTAAATACTAAAACATTTTTTAAAAGATTTCAAAAAATTTGACAAGATGTATAATAGTCATAAGTACCTTGTCTGTGAACTTTGAGTCATTTGGAGTCAATGCAAAAGTTATAGCCAAAAAACTAATTAGCAAGCAACGTGTGGTAGAAAATAGTACAAGTGTTTTGTGCAATCACCAAGAAACCCCCTCTTTATTTCAAATCCTAAATTTTGGATCACTATAACAAAAATGATGTTTTTGTTATTGCAAAATATGACTGCAGTGAATTGTAAAATTTCAAAATATGACTCATGCAAAAATCACTGTAGATGATTCACGCTATAATTGGGTCCAGTCATTACCGACGAGTCGCTTCAGACACGAGTCATATTTGCAGTTATATAGATTGGAAAGTATAATTAGCCAAAATTAGCCATATTGTGCCAACGTGGCGTATACATTGACCATTTTTGATATACTTGACTTTTTCTTAAGGTGCCCAAGCAAAAGCAAAAAAAATCCTACATGGCATATAACTGCATGCAATCATATTTTTGGCTAACGTGGAATATGACTATGGTGAGTCATATATCTCTTAAAACTGGATGAAAATGCATTATAACTTGTGATTATAATCAAAGCCATATAATATGGGAATTGCTTACTCGAGACTAAAACTCCACAAAATACATGAAGGAAAGTTGCAAGGCCTTAAGCACCTATAGTTATGGCAAAATAAATCTAAATAGATGCTATGCATTTGTCAAAGTATCTACATCCACGTACAAAGTCTGCAGGAGCAAAAGTATTTGATAGAGGCACTACTTATAAGCATCTTTGGAGCAAAAAAGGGATTATATTTTTATAGTCTATATCCTTGTAAAAACATCCAAACAACCATCTTTTAACCCCTAAAAGCCCATGATTGTCCCTTTGGGAGACAAATGGGATTTTAGATAGGTACCTATAGGCTGAATTTTTGTCGTGATTTTCCAAAACTTTTTTTGAAGATAAAAAAATTGCTAAGCTTCGTAGGAATATAATTTTTTTACAATTGGTGCTCGGGAAAAAAAGTTATGCCCAAATAAGCTCAAAACAGCGTTCAAGGGCAGCAACAAAAAAATATTTAATTTTTTCTTCTTCTAGATTATATTTTTGTCTATTTGAAAATCTTTGATTCATTTCATTTGGGTTTTTTATGAGAAAGTTATGGACAATCTTGTTTATTGGGCACTTAGAGCATCTTTCTGAAAAAAATAACTTGTAGGATTCATTTCTGAATGCAATCTATACACTTTTTCAAAAAAAAAAGTTCTACAAGGTTTAGTTTTTTTGCTTGAACAATCTCACCATTGGAATTAGTGCTTTTTAATTCTATATAAAAGATATTGATATTTTAGATTTTCTTTCTATTTTGTACCTATTTCTACTTAATAATTTTTTTAATAATGAAAATTAAGATTTTGGATTTTTTTTCCCCTAGACTCTCAAATCAATTCTCCACTATAAAGATTTAAAAGCTCAAAACTTTGCAGTGCACAACATTTAAGTTAAAATGTTCAAAGTCATAAAATCTAGTCTTGCAATGAACTGAAAAACATTTTTTTCTACTTTAGATGCAGATATCTTGCAATCTGTGCGGTCAAAAATTTTGAAATTTGTTCCACACATTCTCATACTAGTTAGGTGTAAGATCCTAGGGTTAAATGTGCAAAAAAAACATTTTAAAAACATTTATTTTTTATTCTTTGCTATAGGTTAGTAGGTGATTGAGCATAAATAGAATTGTTGTCTATTTATGCTCAATCACCTACTAACCTTAGAACTAATAATTCCTTATCAAGTCCCCTTTACAATCCTCATCCCACTAGCAAAGAGTGACAAGAAAATGACAAATGCAAGATTTTTTATTCTGGCAATTTGTTGCTACTATTAAACAATTCCAACTTGTCTAGACCATTAGTTTACATTCAATCCTATTAAAGTTCAATCACCTACCTTAAAACTAACAACTCCTTATCAAGTCCCCTTCACACTCCGCATCTTACTGATAAAAATTGATAAGACTAAAATGACAAAGGCAATGTTTTTTTCTGGTTTTTGAAAATTCCAACCTATCTAGACCATTAGTTTACATTCAATGCTATTTATATTCAATCACGTACTAACCTTAGAACTAACAACCCATTATCAAGTCTCTTTCACACTCCTCAATCCTCACCTACTGGCAAAAAATTGACAAGAGTGAAATGACAAGGGCAATTTGTTGTTTTGGGGGCAATTTATGGGGTAGGTTTTTTTTTTAAGCAATTTGTCAATGTTGCCATACGATTCCAACCTATCTAGACCATTAGTTTACATTCAATCCTATTTATGTTCATTCATCTACTTTAAAACTAACAACTCCTTATCAAGTCTCCTTCACGCTTCGCTCCTCACCACATTGAGAAAGACGGATAAGATTGAAATGATAAAGGCAAGATTTTTTTCTAGCAATTCACTGGGAAGAGTGTTTTTTTCTAACAAATTGTCGCTGATGTCAAACGATTCCAGCGTGTTTAGACCATTAGTTTACATTCAATTCTATTTATATTCAATCACCTACCTTAGAACTAACAAATCTTTATCATGTCCTTTTCACACTGCTCACTCCACTGACAAAAACTGACAAGACTGAAATGACAAGGTTTGGGTTGTTTTTTCTGGTGATTTCTTACTACTTTTTTCTGGCAATTTGTTACTACTATCAGTCAGTTCTTGCCTGTCTAGACCAATCCCTCTATAAATTAAGACAAAAATGACAAGGGCAGGTTTTTTTTTTTGGCAATTTGTCACTACTGTCAGTCAATTCCAGCCTATCTAGACCAATCCCTGTATAAATGCGCCAACAATGTGAAGGCATGCAAGCCTCTACTATTCCAAACAAAACAAAAGTGGATGGGGATGTCCCAATGTAGGACAAGTTACAACCAATAGGAGCCGGTGGGCAGGTAATGAAATAAAGTTTTGGGCAGGGAAACCAAAACGTAGTGGCGTGGTTCTCCCCAAAAAGAAAAGTAGTGCGTGGTCCCTCCGCATCACTGTTCACTCAAAACCAGTGGCAACAGTGTAGAGTCTTATTGCAATTGGCTCCGATGAGCTTCCCAAGTGCACTTCTATTTCAGGTAAATTTGGAGCTCTCCTCTCAACTCGCTTGCTTCCAGAACCACTTTCCTCCAGTTGCAGAGTCCTGTCATTGCGTGTTGTAAACTCCAAACCCCAAATGTATTGTTGTTGTTGTGGTCCTGATCTGTGCAAGCTCTGTTTTCCCCTGAATGCAAAACAAATCGATCCGCCAAACAAATTTCAGGCATGCATGCCATCTATATATTATACTTACTGTTCTACTTATCCGGACGATTTTTCTCATCGATCGACAGCCAGGCCACATTGCTCTGTTAATCGATACTCTCAAATTGGGTCCCCTTTTCTCATCGATGTTCGTCAGGGTGAAGTTTTTGGAAATTTCAGGGAGTTCTCTGTAATCGAGGCAGTCCAGTAGATCGATCACGACGGAAGAATTCATCACCGGGATCAGATCGAGGGACTACCGGGATCAATGGTCAGCGCTGGACATGATATATCAAGGGGGATACTGAGAAAAATTCGAGGTTTCCTGTTGCTGTTTTCCTTGAAAATTAGTTGCCGTACTTGGGAATTGCTTATTCTTGGAGTGAGCTCTTAATTTCTGATACATAATTTGCTCCGGAAGCTAACCTAATCTATTTCTTGCTCTTCGACAAACCCTGGCCTGGCAAGTGAAGAATGTTGCGAGTACAACAGCGGTCGAGTAGACCGACCGACCGACCAGCGCTAGAAGCAATATCGCCTTCAGCATGACATCGATCCATACTCTTGAATCGGGAACGAATTACCATTCCATGGTTGCGGGAAAAATTCCGTGGACCATACAAGTCTGAACTAGCTACAGAGCAAACGAACTCCGGCTCGTCGACGAACAATCATCAATTATAGTCGCGCGTCCGCAATGAACTGCTCTTTGAAATGTAATGTTGTCACCGTTAATTTAATTCCACAAAATCTCAAAACATCTGGAGGAAAACAAGTACAATTATTTTGCGTATGTTCAAACCTCTCTATCAGCCGCGTCGACGATCAGACCCCACGACCCACGTTGCGTCAGAGAATCAATCAACTCCCACAACACCCTAAGATGAGAATTAAACTGAGACTTAAATAATTTTAAACTGCGTTCGAAGTGTTCGAAGTGAAGAGGGAGAGATTTAGTAGTGGAGTGTAGTCCGCCGCTCTTGCATGCTATCCCGAACTGGCAGTGAGTGACTTGAAACGCTGACCTAATCTGGGAGCGAACATCCTTCTGCCATAAAGACGACCTCCCCTGTAAACCCCCAATTACTTTAAGGCCCAAATTAACGGAAAATAGGGGAACAACGTGGAACCAGGGGATGAGATCAATGGTGAGTCAGGGTCCAAGTCAGGGCAGTATGTACATCCCAGCCCAGTCCCAGCAGGCACGATAGATAGAGAGACCCTGCAAGCCTGAAGCATTCCCTTAAGGGTAAGGTAAGTTTATAAGACTACAACATAACATTCCTTTAGAAGAGGTTGGGTTGGTCAGACCGTCGTGGGCTCGCGCTTCGCCGCCTTTCATGCCAGACAGTCCTGCTGCACGGGCTTCGTTGGCTTTGCTTTACCAACAATGGTACTCGTCGATCACCACTCTCGCCCAGTCTCGCCATAGCCACGCACCAGCCCCAGCTCCGCTTGCGACACCCTTCTTCATCGCTGCCCGGGAACTCCTTTCGTTCTTGGAGGTGAGTGTGGTTTGTCCCGATTTTCTTTGCAGCTATTTCTGGAAAGGTCTTGTATGGCCAGCATGGCCGCCGCGGGGCTCGCTGCTGCTGCTGCTGCTGCTGTCGTGCGGCAGCAATTTCCATCGCTACTAAGTTTATAATTCTCGCCAGTCTGTGTGACTGGCATGCGCGTTATTATTATTCCATATATTCCTTGGAGTCGTTCCTCTGTCTGCTCTGCGACCATGTTGTCGTCGACGATCCAGTTTCTAGTGATGGGGTCGGTGGTATGTTGCGTGATTTGAGGTCGTCGGTTGTTGGCGCTCGCTCGTCCAGTTGAACGAGTTCCCAAGAATCTCTATGAGTAAGGGCTGCGGCGTTTTGGGTTCTGATGTTGTAGGAACCCTATCGATGCATGCTTGTCTGTCTGCCTAGGTTTTGTTAGTAGCCGCGGGGAATATGGTTTGTCGTGTGCGCTGTAACTACATGGCGAATTTCGCTGCAGTAGCAAGCACGTCGCTAACCGCTTGACGTGGTGCCGGTTCATGGTTTGTCGAGGTTCCTCGATCGACGATGCAAAGCTTGTGATGTTACGCAGCCGCATTGTGGTCCGCCATAGCATCTGGAAATCGTACGTAGTGATCAATTGATGGCTTGTTGGTTGTGTACGTCGCTCTTAATCAGTACACGTTTGTCAGGAAATCCTGAGAGGTGACCCTCCTGAGTGTATCGATGTGTTGTCGGGGCCATGCAGGAAGTTAAGGAAAGGCAGGATGAGGATCAGAAAGCCGCATCGAAATACGACTATCAGGGTTGTTCCGGCCGCGGAGAATGTTCGCGAGGCCATTATTGTGCGACCGACGACCTTGGAGAAAGGATGGCAGGAGGACCACCCTGGCGATGGCCGCCCGACCTCGTCGGAGCTTCGTGTTTCCACAGAGATGGAGAGTGTGTCGACGCTTTCTAGGCAGGCGTCTCCCGGAGTCTCGATACGACCGGTGAAGCAACGAGGGCAAGAGGATGGCTCCAACGTGTCTGTGGATCAGTTATGGCAGAGCCAAGACGGCGAGGAGGATGGGACGCGACATTACGTGCGGCGGAGCAGCAATGTGGCACGCAAGGTGAGCTCTCGACCAATTTGAAAACTATCTGTGGTCGATCGCTGCACGTAATGTCCACCGGCGGTCCCTTTCTTGTTTCTTTCGAGGCGCTAATTTCTTGACCCTCGCGGAGATCGATAGTTGCCGTGTTACCCTCGATCGATCATTATTAAGGTTATTAAAATGTTTCGAAATGTCGAGCGTATCGAGGAAATGTTGGAAGTCATGGTCGAAAACCTAATCGTCACGAGGGGGGCGCCATAGCTTCCACATCAAGCTCCCTCAGCATGTCAGCTGCGCAGCATGGATGACTTTCGGACTTTCGTCTTGAAGGCATTGTATCTTTGCACGATTTCGTTTTGCATTGTGAAACAGGGAAGTAGGCATGTAGGTTTCGAATTTTGTATGCAGAGCATGAGGTCATCATTTCTTTCCCATGTTTATATATTCTTGGAGAACTATTCCTTGATGGCTTCGGTTCCTCTGATTTAGGGTTTGTTGTCAGGCATGGACGACGTAGAGGAGACGATTTGCGTCACCTTGAGCATTTTAAACAATTTGCACGAGTGTACTTTCATTGAGGGATCAATCTAGAGCTCACTGGAGGGATCGTAAGAGCCAAATCTCTCTTGAGATCAAATTTTTATCACTATGTTTTGAATTTCTTATGCAATTCTTTTAAATTGGGAAGTTGTAGACCGCTATTGAAGGTATAGTGGAAAACTCCATCTCATTTCAAAGATCGCTGGCCATAGACATGATTTTTCTAAGTCTTGCTTACACCGCTTGATAATAAATTCAACCAATTGTACGAATACATGAGTTGTTGTTGGTAAGAGGAGTCAATGTTGGAGACAGAATCAGGTCCCTTGCGGTTGCAAAAGCCTCTTCCTTAGTTTATGACAGACAAAAGAAAAATTGTTTTGCAGGAGGGAATTAAGCAGGACGAGATGCCTCGTGGTGATTTGGAGTTATCGTTGCGACCTCCTGTCATTGGGGTATCAAAAAGAAAAATGCATCCTCAGCAGACAGAAACGGTCTCGGAGGCTGACCCTGTGACAGCACCGGAAGGGTCCTTGCTGCACACTTTGTATCTGCAGCTTTTGGCTGCTGGCAGTGAAGGGATCACATTGAGAGATCTTTTAACAAGCTTTAAAAAGCAAACAGCATTGCCGAGTTTTGGCAACGACTGGAAGGAGAAAGTGCGGTCTCACCTGAAGAGCAATCCACACTTTGACGAAGTGAAGGGACACTACCTTCTGTGCACTCAGCTTGTGCAGCGACAACTCAAACGCAACCAGCCAGCTACCGTTTCGTTGAAACGCTCCTACACGGGTGTGAGACCTAGAACTACTAATACTTCGGGCCGCCATGTGAGGACATCCTTTCAATCCACTGATTCAGCTCCAGCAGTTGCGCAGCCTGACTCACTTTCGGTGGAGAAGAAACATGAAGGTTTGAATACTCTTTGCATTTGCGTTTCATTCTTGAGCTGTGTTGATCGCCTTCTTTTTTGACTTCAACCAGCATTGTGTTTGGCGTTAACGACATGCGTCTATAATTCTTGAACTCAAGATGTGAGAGGTCTGTGCAAAGAAAGATGATGTAAGAAAATCTCAGGGTATTGGATACCCTGAGTGTTCTTTGAATTGAATTAACAGGTGTTTGCAGGTCCTTTCAAGGATTTTATGTGACTGCAGTTTGAAAGATCTTGGCAATGAGGATAGACTATTCTCTGGATTATCGTTGTCTTGAAGGTTTACTTGCGTTGAATTGATTTGCGTGTTGTTGACTGATTACCAGGTGTTCAGACTCGGAGGAAAGCATACGAGAAGACAATTGAAGCAGTTCTAACGGAGTCGGCAATGGAGTTCGAAAAATTGCATCAGACTTCTTCGGGAAGTCCTAGAGCTACTGCTGTTGCTGCATCCGATTTCGTGACGCTAGAACCTACAGAGTCGCAGGTAACGCCTCTCCCAACGAGCAGAAAGAGGAAATTTTCATCGGAGAATGAGGAGCTGGATGGGAAAACGATTCGAGGGTCCTTGCAGGCTTTGCAGGCCAAGATAGTCGCAGAGACGGGAGAACAGAAGGGCGTGCCGTGTGCTAGGAAAGATGATGCTCGGAAGTGGCGGTGCCCGTTGATGGCTATGGAGGGTCATACCCTTTGTGAGCATCACAAAACCTTACAATTGAGGAAGAGAGAACGAAAGCAAGAAGAGTCTATCAACAAGAACAGGCGATCCTCGGCGGTATATTCAACAAAACTTGAGCCTACAGACAGATTGATCAAGCGGCGAATGAAGGCAGAGACGGAAGCAGAAATGTGCTCTCCCGAGAAGGAAGACAATATGGGTGGTGCTCATGCTGTAGAAGCTCTTGTGGATATGCAGGCCCAGCCTCGACAAGTAGTAACACTGAACACCATCGAAGCCGAGGATCATACAAACCAAGTTGAAGAGGAAGCGAAGTCCGAAGTATTAATCAACCAGACTGGACACACGGATGTGTCTCCGTCCAAGCCCGCGTCTGACGGCGAGCTTGGTGTGGTCCGTAGAACTGTCCCTTACGAGAAAGCCATTCCTGGATCTTTGAAAGCATTGCAAGCCAAGATTGTTGCCGCAAGTGGCGTCCAAAATGGGACGCGATGCGCTCGGAAGGACGGCAGCAATGACTCTGCTCGAAAGTGGCAGTGCCCTTTGAATGCCATGGAGGGCCACACGCTCTGCGACCATCACAACTTCCTGAAAGAGAGAAAGAGAGCTCGCTACGCAGCTGCCAAACTGACGAAGAAGGCTGGAGCCAAGAGCCGAGGCAACAACAAAGACTCAAATGCCAGCAACAGCAACACGGGCTTGCCTGAAAGTCACAAACAATTCGATGAAGTGCCGGCGTCACTCCCACCAAGATCACTCAAGTCGAGTGAGAAAGACGAAGCTCCAGGTCATCTAAGAACCTCTCTTAAAGACACCAGGAGCCGTAGTGAGAAAGTAGACCATACTGAGTCCACAGACAGAGACGACCATCACAATGCTGAGCCTGCAAAATCAAATTCAAAGGACGGCCAGGACGCTGACGACTCAAATGCAGAGAACTTGCAGCCCAAAAACGCTCCCAAGAGATGGTATGTTGCTGCCAAGAAGACCGCTGCAATGGTGGATATGGTGAAGGAGAAATCTCAGGAGCGAGAGACCTCACCTTTGATTCGGCCCCCAACAATTCCACCTCTGCCAGCGATGTATGGTGTTCGAAGAAAAGCAGTTAAGAACAGATCTCTGCTTTCGTTGTGACAATATGATGTTGAATGGATGTGTCTTATGGAATGTTTGTTGATCAGTCGGCAGGACTGATTTGCTTACACACGTAGTTTAGAAACGTGCAAAACCATCATCCTCGAGGGCCAATACTTTAGACTTGCCAGTTTTGTAGTCTGGATTTTATGATGAGCCTATTGCCCTCACGTGTACAGAGCTATTCGCCGGGTGTGTCTGCGCTTAAATGGTTTCGAATCCTTGGAAAATGGACGTTTTGTCGTTGGGTCATTTTTCTTGGTACTCTTGCTCTGTCCACCATTTCTGTTTTTGCAACTGGCTGCTCTCTTCTCGTGCCAGGGTAGCTCAGAAAAGGTGCATTTGTCGAATGTTGGCTTGTAAAAAACTGAGCTCAATATGAGCTTAAAGTTTATCAAGCGGAGAGATGAACTACATTCAATTGCCTAGAACTCGGGGCTTGACATTATTGGAATCGAGTGGTGTTGAGTCATTGTCTATCTCAATCTCGATCACTTCTCATTGTCTATCTTTCTCTAATCTTGTGTTGTAATTCGATATTTACATGCATGAGGCCTTCTCACTCCTAGTGTTATTATGATTCCAAGGTGCGAGGACTCCGGTCTAAAGAATGTCAAGATGTCAAGGCATCAAAGTTGTATATTTTCATGCGAAATTGAAGTCCTGGTCCCACACCATCGTTGCTAGACATACAAATAACATTAGGTCAGGTTCTCAGTCAATCTTGCATTTGCATTCCATGAGATTTGATTCCTCAGTCGTCTTTGTAGGAGGCAACAAGACCGCACCTTTATGAAGCACTTGGTTGAATCCACTTGCACAGAGTCATATACGCATGGCGAACTTTTTGTCGTCTTATCGGGGTGTTTTGATCCAATGAATTGATTTGGCAGTTTCATATTTAAGAGTTGTGAGAAACTGAGGCAATGGCATATCAGTGCTCTTTTGAAAATCCTGCTACCACAATGAACTCATTGTGGTACCTACAACTAATTGCGACTTGTTTGCAGAACCTACCCCTGCAGATTCTTGAAGAGAATGTGAACCTTCTATTCATTTTTTAATAACCATGTGAATAAACTACAAATTTTCAAAGTACAAAAAAATAGGGTTTGAGGTAACCAGTTGTAGACTCTCATGAATAGTGGAAGTACATTTTAGGCAAGCATCTAGAGTGCGTGGTTTTTGAAAGCTACTGAAATTAGGTATAGTTACTTTACTCCCTAGTTGACAATTCAATGCCTGAGGAATGAGGATAGGTAGCAGCATCCATAACCATCACTGTACCCATAATTATCACCTCTACAATCTTGAAAATTTTTTGGAAGTGAATAGATGTGCTTACAAGGATGTACTACATTTGAATATTAGACTCTAGTGTTGATATTAGGCGCATTTGTAATCATTTCTTTAAAAATATAAAACTTATTCTTATAATATGCAATGAAAGTATACATTCGAAAGTACACGTGAATTGTTTTTCTCTTGCTAATAAGATCCTATAATTTGTTAAATGTCTATTAATAATAACGGGTGCTGCTACCTAACCTACCTTATGCAGAAGTTCTGTACCCAGTGTGGGAGAGTGGTTGTCCTGCCTAAGGCAGTTGTGTTTGAACATGGTTGCATCAGTTAGTTGTGACCTATCATGCTGGTGTAACTGAAGTTAAGCTTGTTTTTTATTTCCTCATCTTTGACTTGATCCAAAAGCCTCCGTCCAACTTCCTCTGAGCCAGATGTGCACATGCCATCAAACAGAATACCCAACTTAACTTGTAAGTTTATTCTAATAACTTATAACTTAATTTATAAGTTTAAAGTATAAGTTAACTTACAGAGTGAAGGATAGACTTCAGTTGGCACATCGCGGACAGACGAGACGGCTTGCCTCAGTCACTTCATCTGGAGACAGACTTGACTCTTGCTAAAGCTTAACAGTTAAGTTACATCTGCAGATGAACTTGTTGCAGCTTGACTGCTTCACTCGGTCTCATAACTCTACTAACTCGCATTCTTGAACATAAAGAAATGGTGATTCGGGGGTGTCCCTTGGAAGATAGAGTAAATTCACCTCTTAATGGTGTCAAGAAATTCAAGGGGAAGCATCAGTTCAAGAGGTTTAACCCTTAAGTGGTTTTGGGTGTCTTTCAATGCATCTGTACATATGATAAGTGCAATGTACACATCCTTGCATGAGAATGGTTTTCTATCCATTTAATTTTTATTTGTTTTTTTGTTGAATGCGCAATGAAGTCTTCTATCAAACTACACACTTTCTGGTTACATTGGACATGTTACTAATTTTGTAAACATTGTGAAGTCTCCAATACACATGTTTATCTAGAAATACACACTTTTGCATGTTCGACAACGTCTCATTTCAACAACGAGCATTGCAATAGTTTTCTAAAAACATATGAAAATCAATGACTATGGCACCTTCGATTTTGTAGTTTACATTTTGGGCCAATACTTCATGGAGTTTGGCGAATATAGGTTGTGTATGAATCCAGAGGACACAATGTGTCCTTGAAACCACTTAGGGGTTAATACTTTTCAACAACAAAAGGAGTTACAATGTGTGGGAGTTAGGCAAATTAAAGAGACCCAAGTCATGAAGTGCTTGAAGCTCAAAATTAATGTTATGTGGAGATCATATATTAGATTTGGCTCTCATTGAAGTAACTACATTTGATTATAAATAACTATCTTCAATGGACACCTACTATAGACAATCTATAAAGATGAGTTTACAGTTGAATTCAAAATATATACAATAATAAAATAAGAGTGCATATCTATAAATCTTAAAAGCTTTATCTTCACTTAAACTGTCAATCCTAGTCATTAAACCATTTCGATAAAGGATGAAGTCATCAGAGGTCAGTAGTAGAATTATTGAAAATACAAATTGGAAACTACTATGTGCATGCATCTTAAAGGTTAGAAGGCTCAGTATCTTTGTATCTATAGTGACCACTCAATTGTCAATTTACTAAATTGGTGTGATTCCACTTCTAAAAATTGAAATGGGAAACTACTTTACATCTCAAAAAATTAGAACTAGAAATTTAGAATAGATTTATGTTTCAATTCACAGGGCTTGAAAGGTGCTAAAGTCGTCGAATACCCTAAGTTAAGGAAATGGATATTCAATGTGTATGAATTTGAATCTTGTAAATTCATTAGCTATATGTACCAAATAGAACATTCAATTTGATATTTGAACCATTGTGCATGTCCTTCCATTCTTGGTTGTAAGTTCCAATCTAGACAGTGAAGTGGATTTTAATTTTATTGTAGAAAATATAAATAACCCTATTTCCTTTAGGAAGGTAAAATATGACAAATGAGGTGCAAACTCATCTAGTTTGCACTTTATGTCCTATAACTTGTGCATTTTGTCAATATGTTGAAAAATGGGTTGAAAATATGTGAAAAAAAATTTAACCAATTTTTTTTTCAAATACATCTTTAAAAAAATTATAAAGTGGAAGGTACTTTTGAATGAGAGATACAACTAACATACTAATAATTTTTACAAGAAACCAAGAATTATTAATTGCAATAGTAAAAATGTTCTAGTAAACAATAAATATCCTATATTTGAATTTGAATTTGAAAATTTTCAAAATTGAAAGCAAAAGATGACTTTGTATGTTTTTTCTACCTTCACTGCCCACAAAATAAAACTTCTCATAACTTTTACGTCATTATTTGGAATTGAATGGTTCAAATGTTTTTGAATAATTATCAATCTATAGAATTCCTCCAAAGTAATGTATATCTTTTAGAGTATATTTGTTGCTGCACGATTTGACATTGAAATCAAAAGTACCCTTCTAACTTTTGGAATATTTATTGGAATGACATGAAAAATATGGAAAAAGGCTTCACATATAGACCATGATGAGTAGCATCCATTCTAAAAGTTTCATGCAAAACTTCTAAATTACTAAGTCAATGGAGCCTGCCTAAGTTCTCAAAAAGCCCAAAGTAGGCTCCTTGGTCTTTTTCTCCTTTAGAGGTTAATGGCCAAGAATGCAAAAACTCAAAATGTGATTTTCAACTTGCCAAAATCATTCAACACTACTGTAAAGTGCAGTATTATGGTAGTTTGATGTTGAATCCAACCTTCATGTATGGTACCATGGCAATAGGCCACGTCCTTCTAGGGTTAATAGTCCCCGTGCTAAGCTAGGTAAGATTCTACCAACACAAATGTAGGCCATGACTCAATTATGTACAAATAAATGATAACTTTGACGACTCTACATTTATCATACACTCATCAAAAAAGAAATCCATTCTAGAGTAGATTCCAATGCATTTATTTTTTATTTTTTATTGTAGCTCTTGTATTCTTGGCAGCATGCCATTGAATTAAATTTGGAAGGACGTCAAAGTATCCGCTCTCTATCGCGACAGATGAACAGTGCGGTGGTTGATGTTCAAATTTTCGTTTCTCTTCCTCTTTGTGTCGTTGCAATTTAAAAAACAACCCTAAAACCCAAAGAATTTAGCCAATCAACCCTAAGGCCCTTTGGCAAATCCTACGGAGGATTGTAGCGGAGCGACGCTCTGCTACAGGCCTAAATCCTACTCGCTCCGCTCCATAGGGTTTAGGTGAATGCATCTGTTGTGTTTGTTACCCAGATGAAGTTCACCATGAGCATGGGGTGCCCAACGATTCTCCGGGCGCCATAGCTGAGGTCGTAGGTTCAGCAGGCTACCCCATTTCTCATGACCTTGCTACATCTCTGGCACCATATATTTCGAAGTATAGGTCTCCAGGTGTCTCCTTCGTGACCCTGCATGAGTTACTAAATCTTCTGATCGTCAGGTCGGCATCTGTAAGGGCGACCCCGTCCAGTATGTCGGCCGGCGTGTAATGAAGCTAGCTGTGGGAGATTGTGTATCCTTCTGAGCTGGTTTAATTGCTCCCAAGCCCTGCTTAAGTTACTGCCGGGCAATCGATGAAGGCGTGGCATCATACACTCATCAAACGCAAGGATATCCGTAATGGACTGTCGGCTTCACTGCCCCTCTCTTCGCTCGTGCCCTCGCGGCTGCTTCGGCTGCAACCACGGCAGCTTTCGGCTCGCCCTTCCAAAACGACTCCCCTTCCGAAAGGCAATGATAAATTGCTCGAAACCGAGTCAAGGGCGCTTCGCTTTCCGCCACAGCGATCAAATCCTGCACAGTGCACACGTTCAAGATGATGGCAGGGGCTACACTACTGCCTCGCTTGAAAGGAGGCGTCAACAGCACGCCGCAGCATTGTCGCTGCTCCCAATAGGCCAGGTAGGCTATGAATCTCCGGGCCTCTCGGAAATCCCACCGCGGTCTGTAAAAAGTTAGGGGCTGTGGGTTTCCTTCCAGTTTGAACGTAATTGAAGTCGCGCTCGAGCCGCCATTGCCACAATTTGGGCCAAATGCTCCACCTCTGTCAAATCTGAAGGAATAAAGACAATTGGTAAATGGATATATTTTCGTTTAAAGGTGCAACAATTTATGCTGGTGTACAATTACTTGAATCTAGAGCTGTTATTTATAAATAGTCAAGATTGTAAAAAGAATCTCCAGGAGAAATCCAATAATTATGGATATTGGACAAATGTTCTTTTCTGTCCAAATCCCATTTCTAGTGTATCCTGGTGTATTGTATTCTAACATCGATCATGTACTGGACATTGGCCGTGGAATTCCTCAAAAAAGCTATAGATGCACATTTTGGATTTCTCCTAACCAAAATTTTGTTTAAATGGCAGTATTCCACAAACTTGGCACTTTTATGTTTAGACTGTGCGTTCTAAAATGTATACCTGTCCTAGATTTTAGACTTTGGAGCTAAAGAAAGAAATGAATGGAAAAATGACCTATGGAATATCGCCATTATAAAGAAACTTCCCATTCCTGTGCTAGCTAGATTCGTCCTGAGCAGTATTAACACCCCGCAAAAGAAGATATGCTACTTAGTCACTATGAGAGTCAAGACAGGAAGATGGATTGGTGAGTGGAATCAATGAAATCAGTCTACAAATTGAATGCAGAAATGTGACAGTTCTACAATTGAGGAGATGAAGCTACTGTATGGCCAATTTCGTTAAAATGGCGGTATTCCTAGTGCCATGTTTTCCTTGTGCCATATTCCTTGTGCCATTTTTTCAGACTGCCCACTTTGAACATCTAGAACAAGTATAGATTCCAGACATCTAAGACTGTTGTAGATTGCAAACATCTAGGAATTATATAGCTTTTTGACCAACCGTTCTAAAGAATCCAGGATTGGTATAGATTTTAGATATCTAGGACAAGCGTAGATTTTTAGAATGTACGACAAGTGTAGATTTCAAAATGGCCGTTCTGAACTGAAATAACGTGCCATTGTAATGGAATGCCGCCATTTTAACGAAATTGACCATCTGTATAACGTCTTGATCATAACAACAGCCATACTAAACCCCTGGGCGACGACGGAATTCTATCATGTAGTGAATCTTGCAAGCTATTGATACCTGAAAAAAACGTTCAGATCCCCGACGTCGATCTCGAGCTCCATCAGCACATACTCGTGCTGCAACTGACTGAAGACGTGATCCCCCGCGGGGTCAGCCGGCCTAAGATCCACATCGTAAGTATACCCCAGTGCACTTTCATATTCCCGGAGTACACTCATTCCTTCATGTCTTAGCGAGTATTCGGCACTCCAACCGAAGGCGTTTGAAGCAAAGGCTTTGTTTTTGAAGCTGATCTTCAGACTCTTCACGGTGTCGGAGGGGATGTCGACGATATTGCACTCCGGGGTACTCGACATTGCAGCAACCACGAGATGGCTGTCGTGACGGCAATGGACAGTTGTGCCCTGACCCTGGTGACAGTAAATGCTCCTCCCCTGCAGCCTCAAATCCGTCTCCCAAAGAGGGAAATACTCGTCCAGGAACATTTCGCAGAAGGCGTACTTGAATCTCCTCCATTTGCAGCGGGGCGACAGGAAAAACTCGGTCAAACTAACGAAGACGGGGAAGAACGACGCCACCAAGGTGATTGACAAGATGGTGATCAACCATCCCCTGTTGTTGCTGGTGACTTCCGATGCCAGCGACAAAATGGAGCCGCAGAACAAGAAAATGGCTTTCAAATTCATACTCGGGTTGCTTGTTTCCGAGTCCCCACTACCGTTTTCGTGGGTCACTCTCTATTCCACCTTAACGACAGGAGCTTACAAATTACACAATGCGCAGTGAATTGCGATCTCTCATACCAAAATTGTTCCATTTAACCCTGTACCGCTGCTGCGGACAGCGAAAGCTGAGTGACTTTAGCTGTAGCTGAAACTGGAGGATGGAAAAAAATGTTTTTTCATGTAATTTATTTATGTGGAGGACACTTGAGTAAATTTTGACTGAATCGTATTGGAAAGTCACTCAGTATGATTGTATTGGCTGTATTGGCTTTTCTAAAGACTGAAAAGATGCTCAATTGGCAATGATCACCCTTATAGTGTATTTGGGTCAATTCTTGCTATGTATTCTTAATGTGAATTTTAGTCATAAAAGTGGCATTTTTTGAATTTGAGTTCAACTACTGAAATGAAGTTTGTCCACTTCTCTTTCTACTCTAATTGAAAATTTTCAAAAAATTCTTAAGTTCCAATATTTTACAGCAATATGAACTTTGGACCTATAACCATGGTTCATTGATTTTCTAATTATAAAATGACACAATAACCTTTTGATGTTATACACTATATTATACAGAGTACATCTATAGTGAAGATTTCAGATTTTTACATTTGATATGAATTTTCTTCATTTTTTCTTAAGAAATTCACAGTAATTTCAAAAAGGATGATCCGACGAATCCGAGGCAAGCCCAGACGAGAGACTACAAGTACGTACAAGTGCCACGTACTGTGGCAGAGTCAAGATTCCATGTCAAACTGCCATGCATGGAATTGCAGTGGTTCGAAGCGGAAGCGTGTTCCCCCGCGTGCTCCCGATCGAATCCGAAGAAATATATTATTCTTGTTTGAGGTGGACTCACTGCTACGCAGCTGACCCACTGTGCGGGTATGGACTGGAAAGTCATAACATTATGATTCTGTGGGACAGATTGTTCCTCTGACTAACTGGGCAAAGTCAAATTAAATATTATGTCCTGGGGGTAGTGGCAAATGATTCAACAAGCAAAACAGTTTTCTAGGCAAAAGAAAAGTAACTCACTTGTCCAGAAGAGAAGAAAAAACTGGCCTGCAGAGGCAAAAGATTCAACAAGCATGACAGTTTTTTCTAGGTCACAGGGAGAACGGGGAGGCGTTACCCTCCCCGGTATTTATTTCCACAGTGCAACTTCACCCCCCCTTGACTTTCCGTTTAAAGAAAGTCAAGGGGGGGGGAAGCTGCACTGTGGAAATAAACACCGGGGAGGGTAACGCCTCCCCGTTCTTCCTGTGGGTAAGAGGAAGCAACTTGTCGAGAAGAAAAGAGAAAACTGAAACTCAAGTGGCAAAATGATGCAACAAGCAAGACCGTTTTCATTACAGAAAATTTCAGCCCTCTACAAGGCTGCTAGAATGCAAAATGTACATTTAGGGAAAATATCTGCCCCAAAAGGCTATCAAGCACTCTATAAGTGAATCGTCAGCCAAGGTGCCCATCAAAATTCCGATCAAATTTATTATTATTATTATTATTATTATTATTATTATTATTATTATTATTATTATTATTATTGTTGTTGTTGTTGTTGTTGTTCTTACAAATATATATATATATAATTTTTCTTCACTGCAATTGCACATTTGCCAAAACCCTAACGGCCCTGTACAGTGTCCAGATTTTCTGTAATGCTAAGCTAGAGCTGGAAACTCATTGGTACAGTTGGATACTGAAAGTTTCTAAATTGCGTTTTGGAATCATTCAAATATTTGTACATAATATAGAATAAAATTAGCTTTTTTTTTGTCTTGTATAATTCTCACTCAATTCTTACCTAATCCCAATCAAGCATACCCAAATTTCAAATTCAATAAACCAAAACTCCATTTTTTGGTGAATATTTAAAGTCAATTTTTGTTGTTTTACATAAAATTTTCTTGAATCCAATTGGTGATGAATTTTTATAATTTGATTGCATGGATACATAGGGAACATCTATACGCACATCTTTCATATTAAAAAACATTCCCTTAAGTAGCAAATTATATGATTAATGAAGAATTCAATGAAAAGTGTTGTATGACCAAACTTTGAATAAATGGATACCTCTATATTTTAACTTCATTTTGGCAAAATAATTGTACCATCATGTCTTAATGTACAAAATTAGTTACCTTGCCAAGTGCAAATAGAAAAATCTAATTACAATAAAGAGATATCCATTCTTCAAAGTGGTCATACGACACTTTTCATTGAATTCTTCATTGATCATACTTTTGTTATTTAAGGGGGAGGGGGGGGGGGGGGTAATATGAAAGATGTGCATATAGATGTTTCCTATGTATCCATGCAATCAAATTATAAAAATTCATCACCAATTGGATTCAATAAAATATTATGTAAAACCACAAAAATTAACTTTAAAAATTCACCAAAAATAGAGTTTTGGTTTTTTGAAACTAAAATTTGGGTATGCTTGATTGGGATTGGGTAAGAATTGAGTTAGAATTATGCAAGACCAAAAAAAGACAAGTCAATTACAATCCACAAAAATTTGATTGTTGGTGGTATGAATGATAATTTGGTACAATAGTAGTATCAAAAAAATTAACTTCAAAACATTAGAGGGGATTTGGAGGCCTTGGAGGGCCATTTTATGCCCGTTCCCTAATCTAGCCAGATTCAATGAACGGTAGTATGGGCGTGTTAGAATTTAATTTTTTCAAAAAATAAAAAACCAAAAAAATAATTTTTTAACAAAATATCATTTTAAAGAAATTTTTTTTCTTTCAAAATGACGTGGCAATCAGTGTGCCACGTCAGCCAGCTGTTGTAGCTGCGTTCCCGCAATCTAAAAACACAGGGGAACTCGCAGCCCTCTAAGATCCCAAAATCCCTTCTAATGGACCTAAAATCTGAGAGGATATTTTGTGTCCGTTGAATGAGTTCATAGAGGCCTTAAAGATGGAGGATAAGAAAACAAAAAAACATTCAAGGTTTGTTAGAGAGGTACTTGAACCCAAGTTTAGTGAAAAATGTCGAATATTTATAAAAGTTCTCTCCCTTTGGAATGTTTTGACTTTTCAATGTAATAAAATGATGAATTCATGAATCACCATTTAGTGAATTTTTGCAAATTTTGCTCTATTCTCATAAAATTCAAAGGTCTTTTGAAAATTTAAATTCAAAATTCAAAATGTTTGCAATAAATGTTCTATACGTAGTGGAGAAAATACATATACAATAGTGTATATATTTTGGATAGATCTCCTGATATTTATACATATCAAAGATAAAATCTGCTTTAAAAAAATATATATACATATAGAGAAAATTTTAGATTATAAAGCAGATTTTATCTTTGACATGAATTTTTTTCACTTTATATTAAAAAATTTACAGTAATTTTAGATTTTCACAGAAAGATTTCAATTTTTTGTAACTTATAGAAGACATGTGAATTTATCTCTAAGAAATAAATGTAAGAAATTCCATTTAGGTTATAGTTGCAAAATGGAATCCTACACAAAAGAAGGACTAAGTTGAAGTTTTAAGAAGTGGACAAGCTATAGGGCCATTCTTTTATAGATAACTAGTGACAAGTCCTTATGATTTCTAAAGACATCCACAACTTATGGAGTCATTGTTTAATAATGTTACTATTGGGAGGCTTGTAAATATTTTTCAAATTTGATTATTTTGATATGAACACTCATTTATCATAATCACACTATTTTATTTTATGTAATTAGTACAAGTTCAAATATAACTATTATAGTATACATGTGAAAATTTTGGTTTTTTTTTTATGAATAACCATCTCCATAAAGTTGCTACAAATGGCCATTTTTTATTTATTTAAATTTTTTTCTAATTTTTATTAATTAAAACATTGAAGTATCTATTTTCTTGAGATTTGGCACTTTTCCAAGTTCTCCTACTTAGAAATTTTTTTAATGAATTTCCTTTGGTAGTTACCTTCATCTCAAAAGTGCATACATTGGCCATATTTTTTTAATTTTTAAAAATTGGTTTTCTAATTTTAAAGTACTGCACAAAAAATCATGAGTACTATTGCAAAATACAACAAATAGTATACGGATTTTGTGCAATCACCTTCCTAGGTTTGAGTAGATTTTAGCTTGCATTTATTTAATTGATGATAAATCATTGGTTCAAGACAAAATAGCCCTTAGCTACAATAAAATAGGAAAGTATCAATGGTTGATTGAAAAATTTTACAACAAAATAACAAGTTTCCACAATGACCTGTCCATAATGACTGTAATACAACAATGACTGCAAAATGATTGTTTTTGCAATTATTGTGGACAAAAAATGACTACCATAATCATTGTGGACAAGTCATGTATACCTTCCATTTTTTGTGGTGTTTGTGCGTAGAGCTAAAGCCACCTATGATTGTGACAATTAAAGTGATTGGCTTGTGATGAAATTATGGTGCCTTACAAGGTACATAAATGTGACACTAAATAATATATGAAGAACAAACCAATAAGAATTGGCATAAAAATTTGGTTTTGTGCTAGTAGTAAGTCTCACTATGTGAACTATTTGATTGTCTACAAGGAACAAAAGATTCAGAAGTCCGAGAAGGACCTTGGCTTAAAGTTATCATGAAGTTAGTTGAAGACCTTATGCACATAGGACACGTAGTTGTCATTGGTTGCTTCATTAGCTCTCCCCAATTGGCCAATGCACTTTTGTCCTGGAATTTAGTTCATAGGAACTATAAAGCATAAGCGTATCCATGTCCCCAATCATCTTGCACAACATTGCAACGCAAAAGTGCCCCATGGCTTGTTAGTTGTTACAATGCATTGGTTGTGATGTATAGCAACATGTGTATGGTTTGATGGATGTCCAGTTTATCTCTTCATAATATTGTCAGATCATATGCATATTGCCGTACGTCGCGTGGATGTACTTGTCTTCAACAGGTGGGAGGCAAAAGATTGCTATATTCTACATTGCTCATGTAGATAGAGTATTAAGACATAATGCATGGTGTTGATATTGTGGACTAGTATTGTATTTAGTTATAGTGCACAGATCATGTCCCATAAGTGGTGGCATTGCCTATTGTTTTTTACTTTAAAAAGTTCATTGCATATTGCATATCACAGGAAGAACGGGGAGGTGTTACCCTCCCCGGTATTCTTTCCTAGGTTGTTTCTTCACCCCCCTTTGACTTTCTGTTTTAAAAAAGTCAAGGGGGGGTGAAGAAACAACCTAGGAAAGAATATCGGGGAGGGTAACTGTGAACCACTATATTGGTTCACCCTTCAGATAATTGAAAATATAAAAACTATGAATGAGTTTTTAAGTTCAAAAATGTTAGTACATTAGATTAAACTATAACCATTAGTAAAAGGCTTTTAGTGCATAGGAAGAGAAACTAGATCAAAATTGCAACCCTAAAATATATAAAAGATAAAAGATACAAAAAGGAATCCAAAACAATGGTGAGAAGTTGAAAATGGATCTATACATAAATAGAAAGCCAATAAAAAAGAAGAAATATGGAAAAGCACAAAAGAAGTGATCAAACTTAAAATTACTATGAGAACACTAACATAGTGGTAGAAACTCTAATTTAGGCAATAAGTAGTGATTTAATGAAATTTCAGTAAATTAGTGTAGATGAAAGTGATTAGGAGTGTTAGTTAGTTAGTTAGTTGGGGTATTAGTCGAATTAGGGTTTGGTGCTCACTCTCTCTCTCTTGTTTTGTTTTAGGGGAGAATGTGTGAAGAGGTGAAAAGTGGACAATAAATAGGAGAACAATGATTGCAAGGAGGTAGGTTAGGATGATAGTCAATTTGTCGAGTAGGTTTTCACCTTGTGGGGTAGAAAGTGGGTGAAAAGTGAGGATTGTGGAGGTCAGATGCAAAAAGTGTTGGGAAAGAAAGTCCGTTGGCCTTGCAAGTGGAAGCAGCAACTTTGGCGAGCTATTGCGAGAGCATGGAGTAGCGGATGGAGCTGAAAATTGGTGAAATGGTGCGTCTTCAAGCTAGCTTTCCAACAAGACTCAACTCGACCGATTTGGAGCACAGATGAGGCAGTGGTGATCGATTTTGTGGCGGAAGGCCTACTGCCGCAGGAATTTCAGAGCTGCAACTTGACAGACGATTGCAGAAGTGTGGCCAAGCGGAATGAGCTGAATTTTTGGCGCAAGGAAGATGGAGAAGTCAGCTTTCCAACAAGATAAGGCTCGCTCAATTTGGAGCCAGGATGAAGACAGGGCGGACAGATTAGTAGGAAGAGGTTGGCTGCCCTATCGGCTGTGAGTTGTGTGTGTTTACTATGGTTCTTGTGGTCCCAAATGAATAAAAATGTAATGATAATTACAATTCAGATTGGGTCTTGCATGTTTGGAGTACATTTCTCATGGGCTTGTATGATTTGGATGTTTAAAAAGAATGCATCACTAGTGAATTCTACTTGTTAGGGTCTTTAGGGCACATGTGGAAGCATTGCCCAAAGGGAGTCTAGATTAGGCACTTGGTGTGAGTGAATTGTGCTGTGATTAGTTTTTAGGGTGCAATTTAGTTCACTTAGGGCCTAAATTAGGCAATTTTAAGGTGATTTTGACCTAGGAAGTTTACTTGTCCTTTCAAAACATGTATGAAGATGAATTGGGAGTGTTAAGGCACATAATAGGATGATTTTGAGGTGCTGCCCTTTTTTCACTTAGGCTTGATTTATCAAAAATTCACTAAAGAAAAAATTTGGAAAATCCATTGCTTGGAGGCATTTAGATTAGAGTCCACACACTCCTTTTCGGCCAAGTTTGTGGATGGATTTTACCTCATGGTGAAATTCACTCACAGTAACGCTCCCTGTTCTTCCTGCGTATGTGTTGTATATATATATATATATAAAGCTCATTGGTCTTCTATTCAGAACGAAGTTTGCCATAAGAAGCCCATATTAAAAGCAAAGTTCCACTACAAAATAGCTACATAGCTAACTACTGCATCTTTTAGGTTGGGCTAGACTAGGGGTCATTTCAACATACATCCACAAGTCTATGTCTATATGTATTCTTCAGAAGAAGTGCAGATTATGTGGCCAAAAGCATAATCATTAATGTCTTAGGTGAGCAAGTTTTTTTTTCTATGAAAAGACATGCCAACACAAAGTTTACATTGAAGCCAAATATGCTGCCAAGATCTGACTATGGTGACACCTTTGCCTATTTGATGGGTTGACCCGTTTTTAAAGAGAATGGCAAGAAAAAGGCAAACTGAGCCTAATCCATTACTTTGTAAACCTCAAATTTCAAGACTTCTAGCTGCCGCAGCAATCTCTCCTTTATATCGTCTAGAGGGACATTTCAACTTTGAGCTAGTGTTGTATTTAGCTTAGTTAGCATTAGATATCTTTATTGCAGCTAATAGACAGCATCTATATTGTCTTATTTTGTGCCCTCATGCAATTCTTGGACCTCATGTACTCCTCTCTTGTTTTTGAACATTCTACATAGTTGTGTATATTTTCTTACTTGTTCAACACCTATATAATTGAATATCATCAACACAACGGCAAAATTTACAATTGTGTATTCATGAGCATATTGCTCTATTGCTTGGCCAAGGTCCATCCCAAACCGTTTCTATGTTCACGAGGCTGAGCGATATAGATGTCTTGTAGTTGAGAAGTCTTCCCACTAAACCCCACCCACCTTTCGAGAGCTCTCCACTTGTTTCTAATTGCACGGCCCTATCCATTGAGCACTTGACTGCATAGTCCGTCCAACTATTCAATGGATTTGTAAGAACAATGAGGCATCTTATATTCATGAGTGAGACAAGGCATCTTATATTCATGCTTGCCTTGGCAAACATAAAGACGATGAAATTGCCTCAAATTTTTTATTACTCTTCCATCTTCAATTGGCATCGTTTTCACCAAGGCAAATCTTGCTAATTCATGTTGCACTCATTTTGGCAAGTTTCAGAAAGAATGAGGCCTCAAATTCAAGTGTCTAACGTACTTCTCTAAATTCCATAGAGTTCGTCACATTTTTAGAGCTTTCGTCATTCTTAAAAATTGACGAATGAGTCTATGCAAGTTGTTAAATTTTATTAGTGGAAGAAAGCCACAAATCTGGAAGTTTGTCTCTTCTATAAGACCATTGAAGATAAGAGAATCCCATTTCACCTGTAATTTTGTCATGTTTGTTTTTAAAATGATTTATATTAAACCCTAAAATCATTTTTCCACACAAAAAAGCACACCAAATAAGAGAATCAACAATTTAAATTTTCCACACTATCCACGTACTAATGTAATTCTACTTTATATGGTTAGATGTATTTGAAAACCATCAAATTCAAACATAAGAAACTTTAAAAACAAACATACACAAAAACACATCAAAATAAAACAAAAAACCATATTACTTTCGAGTTAAGCAACTATTCTTCATTTTTGTACTCCCAAACTTCTTTTATAGTACACTTTCTATTAGCACAATTATGCAAGAGCATCAAAATTCTAAGAACAAATTTTTCAACAAAAAAATCTCAATACATTTGCACTATTATACCCAATGTGCAATAGCATACAAGGTAGCAATATGAATGTGGTTGTATACAAGGCCAAAATTAAGTGTAAAAAGAGTTTAGGTCTTATTAGCAATGTATATTGCTTGGGTGAGTGTTTTATATCTTCCTTATGTAGATGATTGCAAAAATCACATGTTGATTTTCTTGAATTTTCATAATAGTTGTGATTTTTGGGAATACTTTAAAACTAGAAAAATAATTTTAAAAATATTGTAGCTTTCTAGCAGCTTGGGCAGTTTTCTACCTAATAAGAAATTTCTATACAAAAGAAAGTTAGGCAATCCCAAAAATAATATATTAAGATCAAGTTAATTTTAATTATAATCAAACCAAGTTAGGCATTCATCCAAGTTATTTCAACTTCAAGATGTTTGTTGCTACTTTTATCTAAGGCAAACACATTTATCTAATCCTTTCAAACCCCAAATCCCTACCTTATGTGTCAAAGAATGGTTAAGTGTTAGAGTTTGTTTTATGTAAGAATGAATTATCATGTAAAACCATTAAAATTAAATAAAAAATTCACCAAAATGGATTTTTGCTTTTTTTGAAATTGAGATTTGGTATGCTTGATTGGGGTTGCATAAAGATGCAATGATAATTATGCTTACTAAAATGTACCAATTATAATCTATATTGTACAAAAGTCTTTGAAAGGCTCAAATGGTCAATTTGTAAGATTATTGTACTCAATTGTACAAGTATTTCTTGCAATTGCCCATGTATTGCTCTCACACCTCAATATTGTCTGAGGTGGTTGCAAAAAATACTCGTTCATACTGTATCAATGGAGTAGTATTTAAAGTACTATGTGTTTTAAATTTAAAATATTAGTAAAACGCTTAAAATATTTCCAAACTTTCAAGGCTAAAAATAATTCTCCAAAAGTTATGCACAGAAGTAGGAAAGCAAGTTCATGAAAATATCATGAGAATAGATACTTTGATGCTTATGTTTATAGAGTGTAGTAACTAAAATATATAAATTAATCTCCTTTTTTTTCAAACTTGAATGAACTCTAAGTTCACCAATTACATCTCAAGAATAAAATTGTACAATCCCAGTATTGATACAGGCACAGTGCACTTTGAGCACAGTGCCTTTCATTGGTGAAGTCACTTGATGAAATGGCTTACTCCGTCTACACAGAATCCCAATCAGGCCTTATAATTTCCAAGTGCGAAGTAACCAATCCACAAGGGGAGTTGCGAACTAAGCTTAAGCCATAACCAATTCCCTCGATCTTTCCAACTTTCAGTCTGCCATTCAGTTTCGCAAGAACTCCCGGCTTTCTTCACATTTGATCATCCGAAAACTGTAATCCTCGAGGTTATGCTTAGTCAATCCCGAGCGGTTAAGAAAATTCTTTGGGGTGGTAGTATGGCTCAGCTGAGATCAGCATAAAATCTCCTCCACAGCCAGGCTCTGTATTTGAGTTACCTAGAATATAATTGATTGAAGTACATTGATTTCACAAACAAAAGCTAATCAGCACATGATGGAGGTTCATCGTCAGCCACATTCTTCAAGCCGTGGGTATGGATGCCATTCCTCAGAATGGGTCCAGAAGCCGATATCATTGCATTCATGTGCACTTGATAGTTGCCTTCGCAAAACTTGTGCTCCAGCCGGAGAGAAGGCATAAATTTACACACAATTGGAGAATGATTCTTCAATGTAACCCATGATAAGGTACACTCAAATCGCCACTGCCCAAAAGCACCACCCTAAAACTGGCAATTGATACAATATTGACCAACAGGATCGAGTGGCAGTTTTAAAACATCTGCCAATAAAAAGTTTTAAGTGTGTATAGTACACACCACCTTCGCACATGATCAAGTGGCAGTTTTAAAACATCTGCCAATCAAAATTTGACCTTGCGTTACTTTTGCATCTGGGAATCCAAATGGAATGATGCATTCCTTGCTGTATATATTGCTTCATCAGCCGGCAAGGAAATATAAAAATTTGATCACTTAATAACCAGTAACCAGCATAAGTGACTGTGCGTACCATTAATCCGTTTCAAAACATAATAAGCTCACATGGTCATCATCTCCATCATTTAAAGAACTTGCAAGTCCGTCTCTAGAAACTGCACCCATGTATCGTGCTCGTTTGCGAGGAGAATTTGGCCACAACAAGCGGATCAACTTAGCTGATTTTTCAACACTGCCTCACTTGATAAAATCAAACAAGCAAAGGAATATTCATCTTATTCTTCGTGTGGTCATACAATGCACTTCCTCAGGAGAAATCCGAAATAGAACTTGAACAATTGTCCTTTAATTTGGGTCCAAATTCCATTCCAAGTGTATCCTAGTGGTCTCCTATTCTATCATCACTGGACATTGCCTATGAAATTGTTCAAAAATTCCATAGCAGGACATTTCCAGTTTTTCCTCTGCTTCAAGCAACATTAGTGTGCCCTTTGCTGTTGCCACAGTCAAAATAAAAGTAAAAGTATATTTTTAATTTTTTAATTTAGAAATAACTCCAAAATTCGTAACCAGCTCTGATTGTATGCATCTGTCTGCTTGACCGAGTCTCATCCATGAACAGGAGTGTTTGTTCATAACCACACAATATTCATCCACGAAGGCAACAGTTACATGAGTTTTCATTCGGGGACAAAGCTGGTTATGTCCTCTAACCCTCGCACCACCTCCTAGCGGCTTGAAGGTTACCTAGTTCATAACTTTCTTACCGTAGGTCCACATGCCATTAAACAAAGCCCATGCACCCCTCCTCGCAGAGAGCTTTACTACGGTACCAAGACCGCGGAGGGGGACTTACTGTTCCGGAGATCTCACAGTAACAAACAAAACTAGCAAACAGAATAAACAAACAGCCTAAAATTGCGCAATTTTTGGACGGATGGATACGTCTTTCATGCACGCAATCCTCAGAATTTGCACTTCCAGGTCCCGATATCACATCCCTTACTGCTGCAAGCCGGTCGGGACATACCCTTTACTGACCGTGAATCCTCCATCCACCACCAAGTTATGCCCACTCACGAACTGCGCCTCCTCACTCGCCAGAAACAACGCCGCTCTCGCCACATCCTCCGCCATGAGCACCACCCCTTTCAGATCCGCCGCCGCCGAAAGCTCCACCGCCAACTCCTCGTCCGGCTTAGGATCCACAGCATCACCACCAATTCCCAAATAAAGCCTGGTCATCGCCGTGGGCACTGCCGCTGGCGACACCGAGTTCACCCGAATCCCATACTTCCCCAGCTCAGACGACGCACCCTTCAGCATCCCCACCAGCCCCGTCTTACCGATGGAATACGCCAGCGGACCCACTCCTCCCAGCACAGCCGCCACACTTGCAGTCGCGAGAATCACGCCTTTTTTCTGTGGGATCATGGCTTTGGCTGCATGTTTCGTGCAAAGCACGGCGCCGCGGAGGTTGACGGCGTACACGCGGTCGAAGGCGTCGATGTCGAGGTCTTGGAGGGGAGCCCTGGGGCCAACAATGCTTGCGTTGATGTACCTGCAATTCCATCGATGTCTGCCAGTAAGTGCTAACTTTCCTTCCTTCCTTTCAGAGAGGAGGAATTATTGCCCTCGCAATAGAATAGTACGATCCTATCACAGGAAGACCGGGGAGGGTAATGCCTCCCCGTTCTCCCTGTGCTACTTCTCTGATCAATTATCTGAAATGTTCCAAACTTCCACAATATCGACGTCAAGAAATGCAGGAATTAATGTTGGGATGGGGAGTTTGCTGTCAATCCATACATGATGTCCAGGCGACCGAAGTGGTGGATGGTGGAAGTGACGAGATGAGCCACGTCGGGTTCGTGACTGACGTCGCAGTGGAAGAACTTGGCGTGGGGAGAGAGGGATGCAGCTAAGGATTGGCCGAGGGAGTCTTGCACGTCGGCGATGGCGACGAGAGCGCCGTGGGAGACGAAGAGACGGGCGGAGGTCGCGCCGATGCCGCTCGCGCCGCCGGTGATGATGGCCACTTTGCCGGCCAATCTGCATGTCCCGGCATGACCATGCCGACAAAGCGGATCAGTGACTGAACGCAAATCTCCAGGAAACGTTGGCTAAAAAGTTGTTCCGAGCACGATCATGCACTCTAAATTAATGCAAATCAAAATATGTTCGACAGTCGGTTTCACGGCAACCATTTCACCACCATGCGAGAAGAATCGCTTATCATCGGATCGGGTCGATGTTTTGTGGACCGATTGTGGTCATAATGAAGAGATGCGTGAAACCTCAAAGGCTGATATGGGAGGGAAATCAGTTGAATTGCTTTTGTAAGAGTCGTGAAATTAGCAATTAAAATTAAAGAAGCTAAGCTCTATCATTTACAGAATAGAAACTCACTACTGTGAGCAATGGTTTCTGATTTAAAATAAGTAAAGAGAGAATTGGTTCTCGAAGTCCTAGACAGCACCAACAAGAGCTCAAAAAGTTCACTGAAGATTGCGATCGTAACCAACAGTTGTCGACAAAAAGAAGTGGAAATTAAAGCAACGTTACTGGGAATTTTCAGTACCTCTTTGTTGACAGAGAAGGATCGGAGTCTGGTGTCGCCATTTTTCAACCCAACAACGCCACAACAGTCTAATTTGATCCTGAACGAATTGAAAGAGCTCTATGTCCGTCCTGTGTAAGTCAGTATAAGTCCCCTTGTATATACCTCTCGATATAAGTCTCCGAATACCCAAGCTATTGCTGCAATTGAAGGAGAGGATGCACAGCACGACTTTAATTGCACAGTAAGATGGAAATTGGAACTGCTATCATTCATAGCAGGCTTCGATTATTTGGTTACCGTACTGAACAATCATGTCAAAGCTAGGAAGAGAAAACGTCTGGTAACATTAGTGCGTCACCGTGATGGAGGGCTGCGCCGCTGCGCTTTTGAAGAGGTGTTCATTACGGCACACCCTGTTGACCATATCGACATTCTACAGTACAAAATAGTTCTCGGTGAGGAGCAACCTAAACTGAGATACACAATTCAGAAAATTCAAAGCTGTTCTTGTGAAGACGTTTCCCTGTTTTCTGTGGAATGATTAGTTCATTGCAACAGTGCGAGGCGATGCGCTTGTGGCAGCTCGGTAGAATTGATTAAGAGCCATTGAAGGTACGTATGTTAGTTTAGGTTTCACTAAGTAGGGTCCACTAAGTTACTGCGTCACCATGACTGAGGGCTGCGCCGCTGCGCTTTTGAAGAGGTGTTCTTTTACGGCACAACCTGTTGACCATACCGACATTCTAAAGTACAGAATAGTTCTCGGTTTGGAGCAACATCCTCTCCGTGTTCCTGCCCTAGACTGAGATACACAATTCAGTAAATTCAAAGCTGTTCTTGTGAAGACGTTTCCCTGTTTTCTGTGGAAGGATTAGTTCATTACAACAGTGCGAGGCGATGCGCTTGTAGCAGCTCGGTGGAATTGATAGAGAGCCATTGAAGGTACGTATGGTAGTTTAGGTTTCACAGTCATTGGCAATGTTGTACTGACACGCCGACCTAGGCTTGAATATGCTCTTGATTACGTAGATTGCATCAACGTTGATTGGCCAATGCAAATCAGGGTTGTAATCAGCATTTTCAAAGAACGCCGATAGCAATGACTTGGTTGCCTGTACTCTCAATTTGCAAGTTGAAATGGGCGAACCCAAGAATGACTCGCTACTATTGTGCCATGTGAGGAATGTGATGAGGCCCATTTTTACTTATTAAGCTTCTCCTTCTTAGGATTTAGGGTTTTAGGGTTTGAATGTTGTTTTAACATTGCAAAAGCTCCGTTTTTCTTACAGAGATTCACGGCACCATGCTTCTGAAATGGGGATAATCATTTAGGGTTCAAATTTCATTTCAACAGGATAAAACTCCAGAATTTACTAACAAGAGAATGTCACATTAGGAGTGTCACGCATAGAGCGTACTGCCCAGTCATTCTTGGAATCGCCCAAATTTGCAAGAGTCAAGTCACATCAACAAGGACTTTGCCGGTGAATTTCCACGATTTTGAGGTAAATTAACAATGTCATTCATCCTGAAAATGGATAGTTCCTGAGAGCATTTACTGAGTGCTTGACTGAGGTTTTAGGGTTTGGGGGCCAGTTTTAGCAGAGAAGAAGAAGAAGCATAATAAAAGCTCTGCGTGTGCATACGGTCGGAGGCCGTCACCATCCCCAACTTGAAGAGGTTGCGCTGCCTCATCCTGGTTGCAATGAAGTGGAACTTCGATCACTGCCATTGGGTTCAATAACCCGGATGTGGAGGATTATTCTGTACAGGAGGAGGCTATCATGGCCGTCATTCAATATTCACCCCTGGCAGCAGCGCTGTTGGTGTTATCACTGAACTAGGTATCAATGTACACCTGCAACCCTTAGTTCTCATCGGCTTTTGAAAGCATCTTTGATTGGAAGTTTGGAAGTTCACCCTCACTTTCATCTTGGTATCTCATACTGTTCGACTCCGATGCTTAATGTGATTCGTTGCTAGGGGAATCAATCGTTCTGCTACTCTTCTGAATACTTCATTGAATCGTCAAATATACTCTTCTCGAGGGTGAACTGATTTTCATCGTCCAACTTCCATATCTTTTGTTGTGCACCCTAACATTTAAATTGATTGAATATGTGGATTTATGGGAGGTGCAATTTGTCTAGAAACATAGAGTGTACTCCATTGAATTTACATTTACACTCATTTTATAGGAGTTCAAAGTGAAACACCAGTTGAAAAATCGGGGTGAGACTTATCAATCAACTCTTAGACGTCTAAGTGACTTTATAACTTTTACTAATACCGTACACTGGCATCCTTGTGTCCAGCGCAAATATTTGAAGATTTTCTGCAAGCCTTGTTTGTAATCGTGTGCTTGGATTCTTCAGGTACTGAGTGTTGGATTACCGAATAGGTAGGCGAGTCGGCTACGTAAACCCACCCAACAAGGGAGCCTCCAGTGAGGCTAGTGTATTGCCAACAAGCTGTCTAACTTGAATGTTTCCGACGACGAAACTGCTGCGTTGCGTATTTGAGAGTCTGTCATGTTGAGTGCAGATCTGATTGGACAACTTCCACATTTCGAGTATAGAACACATGTGAGGAGAGTTACACTCAACCCTCTCGAATTACACTCCATAATTGCGCAGTATTTTGTATATACAGAGAATCTGTCATGTTGGGTACCCATCTGATTGGGCAACTTCCACGTGACAAGTTATAGACGCATTTTGAAGTCTATTTGTTCCCCCAAGGCAATGTGATCAGAGTGGGGTGAGTATACATCGTTGCCATTCCTAAGCCTATAGAGTTCCTTGACTAAAGATGAGTGAATCCTTAAACTTGTGTTTCTGATTTATCAAACTTGCATTGATTTGAGCTCAACTTCAACGTCTTGTTTTGACGGAAATTCCTACAGCCCTGATGGTAGACCGTTTTGGAAATTCTCCCGTCTTGAACTAAAGAAGCCGACAACCGTGCTATGATAGTTGTACCTGTAGACATATTGGTGCACTCCGGATTCCTGAACATGAGGTTAGAGTTGTAGATTTTTCTTTATTAATTTCCAACAATGATATTAAACATCAGTAGTCTGTACCCATCCTTGTTCGGCAAACACTAGAAGAAGAAACTGCACACATTCTGTGTTCCGTGCGTATGCTTACAATGGTCCGGTGGCAAGCATATTTTCATGAGCCCTTGCGTACTGAAGCGGCCTACAAAACTGACACAGTATCTGCATTTGGCACAGGGAGGCGAAGTTTCTCAGTGGCAGTCCCCGTTTTGGGGGACTACGGAAAGCACCGAGAAGAGCTTCTAGAAGGTTCACAACTTCTCTTCGAATTATACAAGGCTGGTGACATAAAAGTGGAGATCGCCAACGATGTTCCTATTGCTCCACTGTCACCATATATTGTCTGAATTGATTTCGCATCATATTTACCAATGTGCTTGCGTCTGGATAACTGCTCTGATTCGTACAATCTCTACTGAAGCATGTTTGCCTTTATTGTTTCTGGATTATGCTGCCTAATGCAACTGGACTGGACAGGTAGAGAATGACAAGATTTTCGTGATTAATTCTGAAGTCACATCTCTGTTTCAATTCTTGCAGTTTCTTTTTAATATGATCAGCGACAAAATGATGCGGTGACAAAATGAAAGAAGTGGGTTGTTCATGTATCCTCAATCCACCCATTCCTGACCCCAAGAATTATTATACATGATATTGAAAAGGCACAGCAACATTGGAAGATGAAGATGGCCGTCTACCCTCTGATTTTTCAAGTGCTCGTAATAGCAGAAGCTTGAATTTGGTGTCTTGTATGTATGAATCGTGTGAGTTTCAGAATAGATTGTTTAATGACGCAGTTATAGCTCTTGGTAGGTGCATTTAGATCAAGGCGACGTATGTTTTGAGGTTTTGTAGGACATGGGTGAATCGATATTCCAAGTTGATCGAGGAGAACCAGGGCAACATGTCATTGCCATGTACAAAAGATTCTCGATTTCTTTCCAGGGTTCAAAGCATCTTGTGTCACGTCATTCGACACTCCAGTGGCTTATGCAAATGTAGGGATTTCTCCCACGAATCCTGGGGAGGCAACTTGAGCCCTTTGTATGGTTCAAGATGTTGTGGTCCCAAGAAATGGTCTGAAGTTGAGCATTGCTTGGGTGGGACTCTTGAGTACAGATAATTACAGGAATATGGTATGTTATGGAGCCTGCAATTATGACTGGTATATTGGGTTTCAATCTTCCCTGACTGATCTATTAATCAGATGCAGAAACCCCAGATTTGCGGATGTTTCTCAGTATAAAAAGTGAATTGAATTGGATCATATTGGCATATTTTTCATTGGCACTCTTTCAAAAAGTTTTATTTCCACCATTGCTGCTTAATTTCATGGTGAAAACCTGCATGGGATGATTCAAACATTTGAACCGTTGATTGCATTTTTGTAGTACTTTAATTGATGATCTAGGCAGACTTCTTTTAAAACAGCTGCAAAGTATGTAACTCCTACTGTAATTTAATGGCTGTTAGCTGTGAATCTAGTGACCTCCACATTACACGTGTGTCGCAGGAACAAAGTTCACTTCAGTCTTGGTGAAATTCAGAGAGTTCTTAATACTGCACAATAGATGTTTGGAAAGAAAAAAACTTGACTCAAGCTGACAGTATGGTGAGTGCTGCTAATGCAACCAGAAACAGTGGGATAAAGAAATTTGCAAATTATTGCAGATTAGAGAACCTAAGACTTACCTGTGCAGTTGCACACGTGACAGTAAGTGTCAAAACGTATAATGTGCGAGGAATAGGTTTACAGAAGCTTCACTATGGTTTCTATTCTATTTTGTGTCATCACTTAATAATGTTGGGATACAAAGTTTCACCCACACAAAGAATTTTTTTCTAAATTGTTAATCAGTGATTTGCTTCCAAATATCTCAATATTCTAGATGGTAGATGTAACACCATTTTGAGCTCAAAACAGTGTATGATACATGAAACCAAAAGAACATTTTTAACGTGCACGTGAGTAGGCGCACTCCCACTGATGGCCTGTACTCATGTCTTACTATTGGAAAGGAGACCTCATCACAGGCATGGTCCCTACCTTACCTTAGAAACTATGCCTTGCAGCTTTTGGGTTTGTCGCAATGTTGTCCTTTGATTGCCAAGCAAGGTAAACCATGTGAAGTACACCAGGATCATTTTTCAACTAAGTCAGCATTGAAATTCAGCACACACAAGCTCGGACTACACCTGAGATTTAAAATTACCCCATATAAGTTTTTGGTGCAAAACTGTTCTACTATCAAACTCTACCATGAGACTCCTTGACTCTGCAAAGCTGTAGGTAACTTGCAACTGATGCATGTTGGTAGTGATGCTCTTCACAGTTTAAATCAAACTAGTGGAAGAATATTAATTGAGTAAATGTTCTGTAAGCTGGTATTCCATGTGGTTATGGCAAATAAATATGACCATGTTCATGCTCATCACACAAGAATTAACCTTTGGCTGCATATATCCAAAAATATGTTTGAACAAGCCCTGAGCATTGTGTGATAAAATGCGGAAATAAATACAATCTAATCACATCTTTTCCTTTGGGGATACTAATGGAAGAAAAGTGTCTTCATTTCCACCATGAGTCCTGCATCTACAACAATGTGTGGCCAGAGGACATGCCCCAGTTTTCACTACTGCTGCTCAATCTGCAACACCACAAATCCAACTTTAAAAAAGTTTGTGCTTCAAAGTTATGAGTTCCACCAACTGGGTTCAATAATTCAAGCAGGGGGTGCTACAAAAAAAATAATCAAAGCTGCCTACTACCCTTTAGGGAAGCACATATTTGTGGCACACCGTCATTCGTTTTGTACTTTTAACAAATACGACTTGTTTGAATATGTTCCCGAGCATTTTATTTTTTTTGTTGGTGGTAGTGGCTATGCTAGATTGAGTATAGTAGTAATGCACATGTCAGCATCTCAATGCTTGGGATGCACACCCACGACGTCTTATTGCACATCACTTGCAATAATTATTGTGTGCTACTAAAATAGTGGCACTGCCAGTTTTTGCATTACTCAAATTTCTGACTCAAATAACTTGGTCTTTTTGCACACTGCTTTCAGTTTAAATCTTTTGACGACTTCACACAATACCTTCTACAGGATTACCTTCCACTCATTGTCATTACATATAACATTCTTGAATTTCCGACCCTATGGTTCATGTTACGATGGTACTTTCAAACAGACTATTCTATCAACAAGACCATTGTGTAGTAAATCATTGCATTCAAATAAATCTCTCTCTCTCTGCTGCTGCAACAAAGGCTTGCATGATGAAATACATAGGGTGGGTTTACAAATGTTACAGCCATTCATGGAGCTACTACCTAATGTTCAAATTTTCAAAAGCCAATGTTGAAGAGAATTCATTGCCAAACTGACTGAGCACCCTCTAAGCTTAACATGTGGTGACAGATTCTGGAGTTGGGCTCTCTTCAAATCAATTGGCATTCTCACATCAGATCTGTGCAAATTCAGTGTGTTACAGCCAAACATCCTCATGTGCTCAAGTGGCGTGACCAACCGGGGCTTGAAAACCATCTGATTCAGAACCTGGTTGGCACCTGACCCCACTTTGATCATCATCACAAGGAACACTTCTCCTTAATAGTCACCTGTGCCCACTCCGACATAAATCCATCCATAGGAAACCCAAATGCTGTAAGGTACAATTTCTCATTGCTTTTGCTGATTGGGGTCTGGGATTGCAGCCTTGGGTGCAGCGAGTGATGGGCAAAAAACGGATTCACAGGCGCATCAAAAAGGGGTGCCCATCCAGAGGACATAAGGTGGGTACACCCAAAACCGCCACAAATTGGTACTGTGCCTACTTACTACTACTAGGCTGGTCAGATTTTCCTATTGTCTTGTTGATAAGTGAAAGGAGGTTCCAATGCATCAAAGAACGTAGCATTTGGATATTGTATGCAAAAGTTATTAAAGAACAAAGTTGAGTTCTAAAAGCGTTTCTTGCACATAGGTACAGAACTGATTTTGGAAATGTACAGAGAGTATAGATGGCGGTTTAAGGTCAGTGGCGCATTTGGGTGTACCCACCTTAAGTTAGATCCAGACCAAGTACTGGACTGGTACCGTGATCAATTTGTCAAACAGGAATGGATGTGGCAACTTGTCTTTTCAAGCTTGTCTGGGGTGGGATTGTAACTTATTGTTGCCCCCTATTGAAACAGGGATTGAACTTGACAAGTTAAACTACACTTAAATGAACAGTAAGAAAAATTTCATAGTCACTTGGTCTTTAAGACGCCTAAACTGTACACATAAGATAGGGTACCTATAAAACCACCACTTTTTGCTATTGCACCTATTTATTGTTATTATATTGGCCAAATTTTCATTGATAATCTTGTTTGCAAGTGAAAAGAGGTTCCAACGCACCAAAGAGTATGACATTTGGATATTATATGCAAGAATTATGAAAGATCAAAGTTGTTTTTGATAAATGTTCTAGGATTGTTTCTTCAACATAAGTAAGTATTGATTTTAGAGATGTAACTGCTTTTGAGTGATAATGGTAGTTAAGGCAAGGTGCAATTTGGAGTATAAGCTTACCTACTTTAGCCAATTTGAACAAGCTTAATTTTGATCCCTATGAATTCATCCCAATTTCACCAATGTTTTGTCCTTTTTTGTTAAAGTAAGGATGAAATTGTTAGGGTTAAGTGAGTGGTGCAAATGCATGGGGTGACAAAGGAGACGCTTCCACAAATTTTCAATTCATGATATTAGCAATTTATAGATCTTGAAGAATGAGACGGGTAGATAAAATTAAATTTTGCATTGAATAGGATTGCACTTTGAGGAAATGAATTTTGAAATGCATTTTTAGGTATTATTAGAGAGAAATGGTAAAATACTATTTGATTATGGATTTTTCTAAAGTGCTCATGGTTCCTGTCTATAAATGGTTTTGTGTTTTTTAAGTTCCATGAGTATGTTCTCACCGAAAACGCTCAAAAATTGCCATTTTTAGTACAAGTATCCAATTTTTGAAAAAAAAACTTTTTTGACACATGTAACCATAGGATCTTGTATTATGGTGACTTGAGAACATATACTAAAAATTTCAGGAATTTCCACCGTGTGGATTTGCAAGATATAAGCATTCAAATTCACTAAAACCATTTTTGGGGCATTGCAAAAAACAAGGCAGCAACACTTTACAAGCTCACTTTTTGATGAAAAAATTTCCAAAATGATGGTGCTCCTTTGGATTCTTTTTCCTAGACAAGTTGGCTACATGCTTGAAAATTTTCACTTCATTTGGAATTGTACAACATATAGGAAAAAAATAGTAAGTAGATAGTAGTAGAGAATCATTCAAAATACAAAAATGTCAAGAATTTCATTATGGAATTCAAAAATGCTAATCCCAATGTTGGCAATTAGCCCTTTTTTTTTATTTTTGAAAAAGTACCAAGATGGCAATCACTTAAAATTTGGTGAAGCATTGTATTTCTACAGTCATCCATCTTTTGGACCAAAAAACACTTTTCAATCATATTCATGCACTTTTTCATCCAAATTTGGCAACTTCATCCACATTTTTAATAGAAACTAAAAATTTCTGGCGAAAAGTAGACATTTATTTTGAAATGGTGCTATCTGGCCCCGTGGTGCCAAAAAAAAAAGGGCTGGTGGCAATGTTGTAATAAATAATCTACATCCTACGGTTTTATTTTTTTCAAAAAATATTGAAAATTGAGTAAGATAAAGGACTTCAAAATTTATTTTAGAGTAGAGAATCCATAACTACCTACAAACTTAAAATCTTCATAACTTTTGACTCATTGATCAAAATGGGATGATTCAAAGCTTTTAACCTATATATAACTCTAAAAAACCAATTTCAAATTTTTTTTCATGAAAAGTGATTTTTTTTTATCTACTCGGACTACCCAGCTACAAAAAAAAGTAACATATTAAGCCATAACTTTTGACTCGTATTTCCAAATGTCATGAAATTTGGTGCACATGAAAGATATTCCTTGCCCCCACCTTCTATTAAAATATCAGCCAAAAATATGGAAATCTCTAGTCGTAAATACCTACCCAAAAATTCTATACAGCCAAAAAACGCTTGTTGGTCCTTTAGGGGTTAAGGAAATATTTTAAAAATACAAAGGTATTGCACTTCACATCTTGAATATAATTATATATTTTCACTATTGCATAAACCATAAACTATAGTTTGATTGATGATAGGTATACAATTGAACTTTTAATAAGTAAGAAGGCCGAAACTAGTCTAACACATTACCTTAGAGAGGTTATTACAATTTGGGAGGGTCATTGCATTAATAAATTTTGCAGTCATTGCATCAATGAGTTCACAAGGATTTTCATATTGTACTATGTTAATCAAAGAACATTAGACACGTATTGTACAAACAAAAAACATTGGACGTGTTGCACACATAGAAGGCAACTTGAGCCACAAAACAACACCTTCCCCACTCTCTCACACACACAGACTATGGCTGCATGGCAATCACTTATTACATTCTATAAGTAGTCAAAGCCAAGACTGACTAGTAAAATTACATCAAAGAGGTTTATTACTTCAAAGAGTGAGGTTTATTACTTCAAAGAGTGAGGTTTATTAGAAATTATATTATACAGCAGGATTAAAAATACCATGTTCAGACAAATTTTGAATCTTGACTTTATGACACATGAGTGGTGAACAAATCGTGGTTGAATAGAATTCTAAGGACCAAATTTGCAAAGAATTCTTCTAATAGATCTCTAAATGTACCTACTTCCATCTTTTTTACTCACCTAAAACTACTACCCCTTGTGTACTTCATAATGCCCTCATTTAACAAAGGCACCATTTTAATACAGTAGCCATTTTAGTTCAGATTATAGGTGCAATTCAAAGAGCAAGGGTAGTTATAGGACACCCCATTTTAGTTCAAGGCCCATGTGCACCCAAATAGAGTAATAAACAATAAAAAGTCATTCCAAAATTGTGAATGAAAACAAAGAATAAGATTTTTGAGAGTTCAATAATTGTTTGAAAAGTATATACTCCTAATTGAGACATGTTCCTTTATACAACTCCCTAAAGTCTTGCACAATGAGTATTAATAGGGTGATTTTAATGATATATACCACCTTACCACCCTAACTAGTTTAAATTTTAGGTCATCTACCAAAACAAACTTCAAATCCTCCTAGTATCTTCACATAGTATACAAATAATGCTTAGAAATTTAGCTGCTCTAATTTGCTAACAAAGTATCTAAGAAATTGTTAAAAGCATTGCCACCGTATGTAGGGCAACTAAATCTCCAAGGCATCTCTGAGTTGGCATGCTTTGTGAAAGTGGTGTGCACAACCAAGAGAAGTCCCCACAGCATGGGCTGAGTTGGGACATGTTCAAAACATATTGCCAACAAAAAAAAAAAAAGTTCATTGGATAATCAAGTCAACTCCAAGTTCTAATGATGCTAGTGCGTGAGAGCATAGACATGAGCCTACGAGCCCTAACTCCTAAAGGACCAAAGTCTCCTTAGAAGACTCTTGGAATTTCAAGCAAGCTCGTTGAATCTAAATTTTGACCCGATTTTTTTAAACTTTTTGTGTGTGTGTAGATTCTCACAACTTTTGTGTACATATAATTTTCATCAAAATCCAACTTATATTGTAGAAGTTATGATGTTTTTTTCGCCAAAAACAATTCATAGGGCAACTAGGGCAAGGCAGTATGTCTTTGATTGTAGAGGCGCATCAGAGGCGAGCAAGACAAGAACCAATTGGGAAGGCAGCGTTTCTTAGCATAAGCCGTGAGGCCATGGACATGTGTCCAACTAATTTTTTTCAATTAGAAATCAATGTGCCTTCATTAGCCAAGCCATCTAGAATCAATAGCAAAAGGGAGAAAACTAGTTGGATAGAAATCATGGAAAGAAGTTCTTTGGAAGTAGAATAGCATGGGAACTTGCCGGGAACTTATTGGAAACATCTGAGGGCCCTTTCTACAAGGGTTGCCCACTCTGTAAGCTTGTAGGAGCCACTACAGACTTCAGAAGTTCATAGAAATTTGAGATTTTAAAAGTTTTCAAAATGTTTTTTCCCACGTGTCAAATATGAGTATATCTTTGTATCTATAGATTTTCTATACCTCTAAGTATATGGTGGGAAATTTGGTTCAAAAATGGCCTAGTGCATTGCCAACTCTTGGGACATTGTGGCATTAGAAGATTTTTTTACATGTGTTAGGTACATTGGATTGCCATGAAAATTGGTTTCCATATGCCTTACTTGATTACCTTTAAGAAAAAAAATTGACCCTATAGTGGGTAGTGCAAAAAAATTCAGCACAAGTTGGTCAAAGGCATCTGAAATTCTAAAGCTCAATGGGGGAAAATAAAACATTGGCTTTGAATGCAACTATTTTTCAATCCGTACAGTAAAACCTCATGAAACCTTCACCACATTTTCTTACAAAAGTTCTTACTTCAAGATCTTATGGTTACATTTTCAAAAAAACATTTTTCAAAACTTTGTCAATGAGCATAGCAAAAATGGCAATTTTCAGTGGTTTTGGAGCCAAAAAATGCCTTGAGTTTTTAGGTGTTCAACCTAGTTGAAAATATGTACCTACAACCATTTGAAGGTGTTCATAGCATACATACCTATAAAATAGATACACTATACAGTGGAGGCACCCAAAACCTTCTAAATAAGGAATTCAGCATAGAAGGAGGCACCTTTTCCTAAAAATAATATTTTTGTAGTATTGGCTAGTGAAAATCTTGAATATTAAAAAAAAAATAGATTTTTTGGTTGTAGTATGTAATGTCTATGATTTTTTAAAGTGTTGGCTCCTTAGACCACTGAAACTGTCCCATAGGTGTACCCTAAACCAAAATCTGCAAAAATCAATTGTCAGCAAATGAGAAGTAAATATGTGTCTTTCAAATGCATCAGCAAATTAGAATTAAACATTTGTAGGACACATTAATGGATGCTTATGGACAGATTTGATGACAATCTAGGGTCTAAGAATGGGTCCAGAGACAAAAGTGGGTGTTTCTACCTTAACCCCTAAAGTTTCATGACTATGTAATCACCAAAAACGCTCCAAAACTGCCATTTCTAATACAACTACCAAATTTTTGGAAAAAAACAATTTTTGACACATGTAACCATAGGATCTTGTGGTCTGATATTTTGAAAACATATGGTAAGAATTTCAGAAAATTCCACCGTGTGGATCATAAGATATAAGCATTCAAAGTCTTGAAAACCATTTTTTCAATCCTGCGAAAAATCGGGCAGCTGCACTTTGCAAGCTCACTTTTCAATGAAAAAATGCCGATAAAGGTGGTGCTTCTTTGAATTCAGTTTCCTAAACAAGTTTTCTATATGCTTGAAAAATTTCACATCATTTGGAATTGTACAACATTTAGAAAAAAATAGTAAGTAGAAAGAAGTAGAAAATGATTCAAAATACTAAATTCTTAAAAATTTAATCATGGAATTTAAAAATGCCAATCCCAATGGTTGTAATGTTTTAATAATCAATCTACATCCTAGGATTTCATTTTTTCCAAAAATATTGAAAATTGAGTTAAATAAACGACTTTAAAGTTTTTTTTAAAGTAGAGTAAATGCCCGCAATTCAAAAACCCTCATAACTTTTGACTCATTGATTGAAATGGAATGACTCAAAGCTTTTTAAGTATATATAAATGTAAAGAACCAATTTCAAAAAAAAATCTGGAAAAAATGATTTTCTGATATGCCCAAACTGCCCAGTTACAAAAAAAAGGAAAATATTAGGTCACAACTTTTGACTCGTATTTTGAAATGTTATGAAATTTGGTACACATGAAGATATTCCTCACCCCCACCTTCTACTAAAATTTCAGCCTCAAATATGGATATCTCTAGTCACACGTACCTGCCCAGAATTTCTATACGGCCAAAAAACGCATGTTGGTCCTTTAGGGGTTAATACGAAAAGAATCTACTCCGTATAACATAGATACATGTAATTGTAGAAGGCGTCTATAATACAAACTCTTAGGCTCATGGACTCATATGTTGTATGCTTATATGCTACCACTCTCCCTCCGGATCAGCTACAGAAAACTAGCTCCCAACTCCACAAGGGGGGGCAAGGACACCGGCCCTTGGCTTTGCCATTCCGGCCCAAGATACCGGGTAGGGGTGGCCATGCTCTAACAAAGAGTATCCCCAAAGCAAACAAACGCCAAAAAACATGTGTTGTGTGCACCAAGGTTTTTTTTTTCATTTTTTGAGAAGTGCCATAGTGGCGATATAAAATTTCGCAGTGGTGCTTCAAATTTCAACATTCATCCATATCAAATAGAAAACATACATATCACATGTCTATAATTTGGTTTCATCCACAACCCGGTGATTTCATTCAATTTTTTTTTTATTTTGAATTCTTTTTGGTGATTTCATCCAAATTTTTTGTCAATTTTTGTACCATTTTTTAGCCAAATTATTTTTCTAGTGCAAGATTGCACCAGAAAGCCAAAAAAGAAGCCCTGGTGGCCCAGCTCCAACATGACACATTGCAGAGCATTTTGACAGGGCAGGGATGATGCCGGTGTTCTTGTTATTGGCAGGTTGAACCTTCTGCAAATGAGGGAGTTTTTTAGCTTGCAAGTGCAGAATCCCGAGAGGACGAGTAAGTTGGTGGTCAGCAGCACACAGCCGCAGATTACTTGGTCACCAAGGAAGTAAAACACCTTGCGTCCGACTCACAAGTCTAAAAGGTAAGGTGACCAAGGTCCTGATCAGGGACCAGGGCAGACAGTTGCCTGCAGGAGGCTGGGTTTCCCCCAAGGCACACCAATAATGCTAACTGGGCTGTAAGTGAAGCTTAAGGGTAGGTGGCTATGGCTTTCGTTCAGTGTCAAGGCTGTGAATATAGAGTCATGCTGACCCTCTTTAAAGGCTCTCAGTCTGGCTTAAGCAGAAAAACAGACCGACTGACAAAGAGAGGTTTCACCATCACGGCTCCTCCTTGTTTGGGGAAGATATTTCACATGCACGTATTGGTCTGTCTTTTCCTGTCAATATACAGACTGTAGATAGAAAAAAAAAAAAAAAAGGGCACATTTGGCAAGCTTGTTGCATGCCCAACACTAGTAGACTTGAAGTGCAGTTGAAGTATTTATGTGAAGAAGAAGAAGACCATGCATGGTACGGAGTCAAAAGCAAAAGCAAATTCATAGATGTGACCTTATATAATTCTAAGAGGAAGGGGGGGACTCCAATCTCAAACTGTTTCTGTGTGGGACCATCCTCCTCAAAAAACAAACAAAAAGACACCGTTGGCTTCTGGTACAACTTGGCGCCCTGACCAACGTTGTATTGATATGGTAATGCAAGGTTGATATAAATTATACAGTTATAAATTTTGTTGGTATCAAGAAATTAGGCATGACTAGTAACTAAGCGGTTCATTTTCAATCACTTCAATCACTTCTTGTATAATTGCACCACTTCATGATATGGAATACCTTCAGCTTGATAGGCAGAGTCATTCTATCTCAGGTATGTGGGTGAAAAATGAAGAAAAACTACACATTTTTCCTACCAGACTACCATAGTATGATCTCCATAAACTCCATAAACTCCATAAACTCCATAGACTCCATAAACTTGGACAAAACCAGTATGATCTCTCTTGTATTCCGTTTTGTGAAAAGTACGACACAAAATGGCTGGTATGATGGAAATATGATAATAGTACAAGGCTAGCCTTGACCTGCGTTGCATTTTCAAACCAAATAATGCAAGGCCGATGCAATGGCGATGATGATTGAAGGGTTGGCACTTGGCAGTGCATCTTTCTGCTGCACTCAGGGACAGATGGCCCCTCTCCCTCTGTTCAAATGGTTCAGAGATTACAGAGTCCGCGGGGTTGGTGACAGAGTTCGCTGAATTCACCTGGTCAATCATCAGAAAAGCTGGGCTTCTTGGCCAAGAAGCAAATGATGCTCTGCAAATATGGGTCAAGCGCAACCAACACATGATACAACAGGGGTCTCCCTGGGGTTCACGAGAGTTCATCACATACAGTATCTGGGAAAATAGTCATTGCCAGAAATCTGGCTTGGAGTGGAAGTTTGCATGAAGCTTTGATGTGAAGATTCCTCACAAAAAACAGTTGACAATGAAAGACATACATGCATGAAAAGGACAATTATGCATTGGCCACCCATTGTGGCATACCGTGGCCAGGGTTCACATGAATGATATCATCCCTTGTGTCGAAAGGATGGATGCTTAATAATCAAACAGTAAATCACTCTGAGACTTGAAACCCAGCGCAGATTCGCTTTAGGCACAGATAAGTATGCAAACAACATTATTGTTCTGTGGTACATGTAATGCTTTTGAGGAGCTTCTTGCAAGCAATAATAAGGTAGAAGACCCTACTGTGTCCTGGAAGTTTCTCTTGTGGTCATACTGTGTCCAAGTTTCTCTTGTGGTCATCATTTGTAAGGTCCCATTTTGGCCATGTATTCCATGTAAAACTATCACTTCTTATTAATTGAGATTATGAGTCGAATGGAGGTGTGGAAGCAGCACAAATCAACATTTTGGTTGATAGTGATCGGGTGATGAGGCTTTTTAATCTTTAGAGTAGCAGGATTATTTACAAAGAAAGTGGCAACAACTGAGTCTTGAATCTGTGTAAATATTGCTTTCTCAGTAGATTGAGTTGGACCATTACAAATGCAATTGTTGGGAGTGACCTAGTAGCACTTTTAGGTCTGCACACTTGATGTACCACTGAGAAGTCAGATCACTCGGGCATTGTGGCCAGCTTAGGTAGTCCTTACATTATAAAGAATCATCAATGTGGAGTAACAAACCCCTGCAATACCTTCAGTACACTTTTGACTTCCGATTACTGATTTCTATTGGGGTTATTGAATCAGAGCTTCAAATTCACTCGACTCATTCTACACTGTGAACAGAAGTATGAAAAAATCTCGAGGAGAATGACAGGGAATGAATACAGAACTCACTGTGGATCACACTGAAAGATTTAAAAAAAAACAGAAAAGTTAACCCGAAGGAAATGCTCGGAGCTGCAGTTTACGAAACAGAAGCGGCACTACCCTGGACTAAAAAGAGCTACCCCATTTGTAAACATAGTTCAGAACGAACTCTACTCTTCTGTTGACCAATCCTAGCGTCCTAGAACTTAAGTACAGTCTAATGTATATTACTTACATCCACCTCACAACCCCTCCCATAGCCACCCTGGGAATTGCTGGCCGACACACACAAGTGCATCCGAGCCTTTGAACTTGGAAGCTTAGCTTTTGGTGGTGGAGGGGATGAATTCCTGCAACACACAGAGAACAGGAATTGGGGTTTTTTTTTGGCTGGAGCCTGAAAGGCATTAGCTGAGGGAAGGTGTGCAGATTATCATCATCCTTCGTACCGGCGCGGTGAGTTTGTGTTGGTTAGATTCTCATAAGCCCGAGCCCGTCGCACAGAATTACGGTTGGCAGTGCTCTCTTCCATGGAGTTGTCACTGTCAATATCAGTTGACTGCCCCTTAGAGAGCCTCTGGAGCAAGCGCTCCTGATTCTGTGCCTCCGTGCGGTGAGATCGCGGGTGGCTTGACCCTGGTTTCCGATCCTGAAACACGAAATTGTATGCTCTTGGTTAACCAAAGTGCTTCATCATTCAATCGCATGCTGTCTAATTAACTTAAGTTCCATTTGCACTTGGTGTTAGAAATGGTGTTAGGAATGGCGTCAGTAGGCATGTTACAAATGAATTTAAGTACAGTCTTTGACTGGACTCAGTTCGCTCTTACCACTCCTAACATCAAGTGATGATGGACCTGTAGGTTGTGTAATCTGAGATAGAACATGTAATTAGATATGAACATGAATACTTCCTTCCATAGAGCTTAGAATTATTTAAAATGATGTAAGTCCGATTACAATTAGAAAGATTTAAATTCTGGAGGAATTAGAGATGAGAAGCAGGGGTTCACGTACATCACGGAAGGGAAACTCTTCAGCCTCCAGCATGTGGACGACATGGCCCATTTTGGGTCTTTTCAGTGCGTCTGGATCAACACAACGCAGAGCCACCAGAAGAGCCCTCTTGAGAGCTCGTGAAGTTGGCTTCACTTCCATGGCTGGATCTGCCACTTCCTCTGAGCGTCTGTTGCCCACCATTTGCTTCAACCAGTCTACTAAGTTGATCTGCATCTCACATTATAACCCAATTAGCACTGCACTCTTATTGTGTCCCGTAATTAAGACTTCGGGAACACATGCTAGACAGCAGTCGTATGTGCAGAAACAATTTCAGCACACGCACAAAAAAAAAATCAAATTGAAAAGAGTATGTAACACAAAGGGGGAGTTCCTTGTACCTCTCCAGCAGCACGGTTGTAGTCGACAGGATCCCTGCCTGTGATAATCTCCATGAGAAGCACCCCAAAGCTGTAAACGTCGCTTCGCTCGTTCAACAGGCCTGTGTTTGCATACTCGGGGGCTACATACCTGAACACACAGCCAAAACAGAAGACCATGAAATTTAATTAACTTAAAACAGCACAGAACCAAAAACAACTGTTTTTAATCGTGTTGGAACTTGGGAATTCCAACAACCATAACGCCAAACAGGAAAAGTTGAGAGACATACGACATAATTTGAGACAAATTATTACAATTTAATTTCAAAGGGCAGATGATATTATTGACAAGAGATGGTGCGTTACTTACCCAAAGGTTCCCATGACACGAGTGGTTACATGGCTCTTCCCAGAACCAAGAAGCTTCGCAAGACCAAAGTCAGAGACCTTGGCGTTCCATTGCGCATCCACGAGTATGTTGCTAGACTTGATATCTCGATGGACCACCTTTGGCTCTAAAGCCTCATGCAAATATGCCAATCTGATCACAAGCACAAAAACTCAGTCATCTTAAAAGATTAGCATGTATAGCAGAAACGACTTACACTTTTCATTCGTTTTCTTGTAAGGTTTTGAGGGCCCAGTTGAAAGCAATACATGGTGAATAAACAAGAGCTCACCCTTTAGCGGTACCCATAACAATCCGCATGCGAGCTTCCCATGGAAGTGTGTTGGACTGAGACAAGGGCCCATGCAGCCACTGCTCCAAATTGCCGTTATCCACGTACTCATACACAAGCATCCTGCGAAACCATGAATCCCCAACAGGTTAGAAACCCAAGTCAGAGCCTAATGACTGCACCCAATTAGGATCAGCTGGAAGAAGGCTCCATACCTGTGAGCACCTTCAGCACAATATCCCAACAGTCGCACCAAGTTCTTGTGCCGAACACGTCCAATTGCTTCGACTTCCACTCTGAACTCCTTCTCAGCTTGGCCTCTGCAAACAAAAACCACAATTTTAGGTCAACATGCAAATTCTGTTCATCACTAACGCAACACAAATGCCTACTGATCAGAAAATTCAGACAGTCAAAACAAAGCCTATGAACCATTTCATCTCACCATTGCCATTAGGAGCTACTGCCACAACGTATATTCTGCGTATCAGAATATTCACATACTCAAAAGGAAGCCTACGGAGCATTTGATCTCACCATTACCATTACGAGCTAATGCCACAACAAATGTATGCGTATCAGAAAATTCAGAAACTCAAAAAGGGAGCCTCTGAACCATTTCATCTCACCATTACCATTAGGAGCTCACAGGCATCATTCTGAGTTTCTGAAATTTTTCTGATAAGCATACCTTTGTGGTGGCAGTAGCTTCTAATGGTAAAGGTGAAATGAAGAGGACGACTATTTAACGCAAAAACGAAGGTGTCATCTCATCATTAATGTGGATCCCTACTGTCAGACAATCTGCTTATCAGAAATTTGAGAGAAAGGAAGGATCACAAGTACCGATTATTAAGCAGATTTTTGACGGCGATCAGTGTGGAATCCGGCAACTGTCCTCGATACACAATCCCATAGCCGCCTTCCCCGAGCACATTCGCATCCGCAAAGCTTTCCGTGGCCGCTTCGAGCTCTCTCAAAGTATACCAATGCCCCCACCCTAAATGCGAAACTTCAGGCGCCGCCGACACAGGCGAGTCCAAACTTCTCGTGGAGCCCGAGCCTCCAGACAAGCTCAGAAAGCTTCCGCCATTATTGTTGGCGTCGAATTTAAGCGAACTCGGCTTGTCCGGTCTATCGATAGCACTCTCCTGCGTCTGCATAATCACAGGCTCCTCAGCATACCCCGTCTTGCTATCACGGTGGGATTCTCTCCACATAATAGGATTCTTAAAACTGGAGGATTTCACGTCGCCCACATGGACAACTCCCTTCTCCATCATGGAGTCTTTTTCTCCCGAGTTTGAGTTTTCACTAATGGTGAGCAACACGGGGTCCGGGGGAGGTAAGTACGTGTTCCCCACGCGGTCGATCTTCACTTCCTTGATTTCCTTGGAGCTGTCGGAGACTTGGTGCAACGGGAGCTTGTCTGGTTTGGGACGACGACGGGCGAGCAGCCACAGCCAGAGGAGGAAGAGAGTGGCCACAATTGCGAGCGCCACGCAGATGCAGATCACGGTCCAGAGCTTTAACCCGAAGATGCTCGTCTTCTTCGACAGCTCGCTGGTCATACTGCTGGTCGCCATTTTGAACATCCGTAATGGTAGTCTCGGCACCTGCTGCTCGTGTTGAATTTTATTTCTCTATGCTACTGTAGTACTCCACATTGTTACCAGATCGTTGCACGTTGCCAAGAAGCTGCTGTAGATCTGGGGGTCAAAGAGGCCAGCTATGAGATACACAGAACCACAGCCATGGCATTGGAACTCACTCCCCGAGCTTAGTGTTCAGAGGGCAACATGGCTATGGCTGTTGCTCTAATTCCACCCCGCTCGCTACCTAAGCTTACACCCACACAATGGCCTCACCAACAACAACGACTGCTGGAACACCGTGATTCTCCCCGGGCTGCAACAATGTAGACCCAGGACCATCTTCCAAGGGTGAATGACGCCCGGAACGATAACGTCCTCCTCCCACGTGATGCCCAGTACCATCAAAACCCAAGTACACTCCCCTCTCCAACACACACACAAGTGGAGAAGCGAGTCGACTACCACCAATACAAACCCAATACAAACCACTAATAATGAATCCCTCCCTCACAATGTACTCACTTCCCCCCAAACAACTCCCACCACATCCAATCTCCCTCTCGCACGATCCGTTGCATAAAATAAACAAACGCTCCCAATCCCTCAGATCCACCAACACGCGCTCGTCTCCAACACCAACACCATCACCTCCGAATCATGAAAGTGAGCAATGGCACGCCAACACAGGTGACGCCAACAGCACCAACCACGAGCTCAGCCCCCCCATCATAGCAGCAGCTCCCTGTATCCGCAGCCATGGTGCAATGCAATGCAAGTCGTCGTCGTCGTCGTCTTCTCTCCGCATGCCCAGCTAGCCCGCCTTGACCGCCTTGCGGTGGTGATTAAATTATTGGTGGAGCTCAAAAGGGTCGTTTTGATTGCGGACTGGCCCACCGAATGAAGCGCAAAGCTGCCTGAACTGAAGCCCGAGGGAGTGTGTGCGAGCCAAGGCTGGAGGCTAGCTAGGACAAGAAGGAATGCTGGGAAGGACTAACTTAGTGGGGCCAGTAAGCCGAGAGGCAGCCAGTATTTGGTGAAGAAGGGCCTGGAAGTGGAAAGGAAGGACTGTTGAGGACTGTTGGGGAGGGAGAGACGGAGAGAGAGAGAGAGTGACGGAGTGAGAGTGTCAGAGAGGAGCAGCTCAAGAAAGTGGGAATGGCCCACCCACCCAGCGTCCCAGGCTCCCAGCTCAGGCAGGCTGGGCTGGTGGGGCTGCAGGGCTGGCTCTGCCTGGGCTGCCCAACCTGGACGTCTGGAGCTGCCTGCTGCTGGCCTGAGGGTGCCGCAGGGGTGGGTGCAGGAGGAAGTTTGAGTCTGAGTGCGTGACAGGCGCGACGGACGCGAAAGGAAGGGTGACAGAATACTCGACTTACTGGTCTGGGGATTCGACTAACTCGACTTACATGGGGACCTACCTAAGCTTAGAACCGTCCGTTTCTTTCCGAAGGGAGGGAGGGAGGGAGTCTCTCACTTTGGAGACAAAATGAACTCTTCAAACGACGAGCTGGTCACAGTGGAAATCATCCTTTTGGGAGACTGTGTGAATCATTTGCTTAAAAAAAATTCAAAAGCATTCATTGGAGGTCAAACTATTGCGCAAAGACCTTCCCTTTCTATTCAAAATTCTAAGGATGAACACATGCACTTCTGTATAAGGATTTTTTGTCATACATTAAGCACTTTTAGGCCACGGTGTTGTAACAAGCTTAACCTTGGGAAAAGGACATCGTAGACTTAAATGGTCCAATGGATGACTCCATTGTTAACCTTTAGAAACAAAGAATGCAACTATTGGTTCAATAATTGGAGTACTTTGGTGACTACCTTGGTCATGGAGGGCGGGTGTCCTTTTAGGGTTAATGTTTTTGTTTTGTGGAATCATTGGTGATTTAGTGGGGGTACGAGGATTGTAAAGTAACATTATATTATTTAGCACCTTTCACAGTAGAATCCAAAAGATTAAGGATTTTATAGAAACAAAAAATGCACCTCTTGATTTAAAAATCAAGATCATTTTTTAGTAACTACCTTGGTGATGGGGGTTGCATCCTTTAAGAGCTAACCTCTAAAGGACCAACGTGCAATTTTTGGCTACATAGAAATTTAGTACAGGTACGTGTGACTAGAGATTTCCATATTTTTGGCCCAAATTTTAATAAAGGGTAGAAGCAAGGAATATCTTTCATATGCACTAAATTTCATGACATTTGGAAATACGAGTCAAAAGTTATGGCCTAATATGTTACTTTTTTTTGTAATTGGGCAGTCCAGGCAGATCTTTAAAAAAAACTTTTATCAAAAATAAAAATTTGAAATCGGTTTTCTAGAGTTATATATATGTGGAAAGGTTTGAATCATTCCATTTTAACCAATGAGTCAAAACTTATGAGCATTTTTTGTTTGCGGGTAGTTATAAATTCTCTACTTCAAAATAAACATTGAAGTCCTTTATCTTACTCAATTTTCAATATTTTTTGAAAAAAATAAATTTATAGGATGTAGATTGTTTATTACAACATTGCAATCATTGGGTTTGGTAATTTTCAATTCCATAATTAAATTCTTAACAATTTAGTGTTTTGAGTCATTCTCTAATATTATCTATTTACTGATATTGCACAATCCACGCAGTAGAACTTTTGAAATTTTTACCACATGTTTTCAAGTCAGCATAATACAAGATCCTATGGTTATATGTATAAAAAGAAAGTCTTTTTCAAAAATTTGATACTTGTTCTAAAAATGGCAATTTTTGAGCATTTTTGGTGAAAACGTAGTAATAGAACTTTATCGGTTAACCCCTAAAGGCCCAAGGCCTTTTTTTTGCCAAAAAACACCTCAAATTGCCATTTTTTTAGCAAAGAGTGAAAAAAAATTAAAAATGTTTTTTTTTGCACATTAAACCTTAGGATCTTACACCTAACTAGTATAAGAATGTGTGGAAAAAATTTCAGAATTTTTGACCACACAGATTGCAAGATATCTCCGTTTAAAGTGAAAAAAACAAGTTTTTCAGCACATTGTGGGACTAGATTTTTTGACTTTGAACATTTTTAACTTAAAATTTTTGCACTACAAAGTTTTGAGCTTTAAATGTTTGTAGTGGAGATTTGAATTGAAAATCTACCAAAAAAAAAAGTTCAAAAAAACTTAATTTTCACTATTAAAAAAATTGTTAAGTAGAAGTAGGTACGAGATAGAAGGAAAATCTAAAATATTCATATATTTCAAATGGAATTAAAATGCACAAATCCCAATGGTGAGATTGTTCTAGCAAGTAAACTAAACCATGCCAAAAAAGAAATTGAAAAATTTGAAAAATTGCATTCAGAAATGAATCCTACAAGTTATTTTTTTCAAGAAGATGCTCTAACTGTCCAAAAAACAAGAATGTCCATAACTTTCTCATAACAAATCCAATAAAATGAATCAAAGCTTTAAAGATAGACAAAATTATAATCTATGAGAAAAAAAATACTAAAAAAGAAATGTGCAAAAAAATGTGCAAATTTTTGGGCTGCCCACCATCCCCTGTTTTGAGCTTATTTGGTCATAACTTTTGTTCCTGGGCATTGATTGTGAAAAAATTATATTCCCACAAAGCTAATCAGCTTTCCTACCTCCAAAAAAAGTTTCAAAAAATCAAGAGAAAATTTCAGCCCGTAGATACCTGCCCGAAAACGCATTTGTCCCTCGAAGGGACAATGGGCTTTTAGGGGTTAATATCCCTTGTAAGGTGTACCATATTGTTTCAAAGTGAGAAGGAAAGTTGCCTCTAGCGTGAATGAAGCATTTGTTGGAAATTTGGACTCAATTATCTAAGCCTCATAGATTTAGATGGCAAATTCCATCCGTAACATATTATTTCATTATATTAGTGGTTGTAAATGCTGTAAAAGAAAGCATCATACTATTTTACTATAATGGTATCTATAATCACCCTTCTTTTTTATGTCCTTTCTACCCTTTCTCACTTTTTTGTTATTGTTTTTTCCCCTTTGTACACCATAAAAGATCAAATTTTTTATCAATGAAATATTAAAGAAATTGATCAAGAAAGAAGACATTGTGACATGCTAAATGTGGAAAGTTGCGTCCCTATCACTAGATTAGTCAAGCCAGAAACTATCAAATTTCTAAATGAATAGGTGCATCTTACATTTCTAAATCATTCATCAGACACTATAAATATAAGTCTTAATGTCCTTGCTGCCTTAACCTCTAAAGGGAGTGTCATCTTATTTTATTATAGTCAAGTTGGTTTGGGCAAATAAGCTATATGGTCATCCTCGGAGATCCACCCATATCTTCAAGTAAAAAACAAGTATTTTTGTAGTCAATTATTTGTCAATTCCAACTAATTCATGGTCTCTAATTCCCAAAAGGTGAATTCAAATTATTCATCCATGGTAAATTATAAATTCTAACATTTTATCAAAAGACCAAGTACATGGATTGGATATCCCTTATCTATGGTTCCACAACCATCATTTTATTTATTACCCTCCTTCTCTCACTTTTCAAGCTAATATTTTTCCTTTCCTCATTAGAGAGATGGATTGAACATTATGTTATTCAACATTCTGCACAATATTAACCTAGAGATAGAATATTTTTTTCAATTGAATACTCAATAAATAGATCATTCAACAAAAAATAAAAACAAAGGGATTACTATCTTGTTTCAATACAGAGGTGCCAATAGCAATCATTTTCTAGCTAATTTTTCTTGTACTTTTCATTGGATTGATGAAAATACTATTATCTAATTGAGCTCTCTCTACGACTCTACAATACAATTTCAAAAAGAATACAATTTCAAAAAGAATACAATTTTATTAAGAAAATATTCAAGAAAAAAAATCAAGAATGAAGAAGAAACTAACTCTAGCATGCTAACACCTAAAGGGTATGTCATATCATTGTCTTGTTGTAGATTGATCTGGTCTATGGATGTGGATATTCATAAATTTGTTCCAAAAAAATGATTATGCAAAATTTTATTCGTTAAAACAAGATTATAGATGGTCCTTTTTATGTATTTTTTATTAAAAAGCTAATACCAAAAAAAATCAAAATCACATGCCATTAGGCAAAATATGAAGAAAATCGCATATTTGACCCATTTGGAGGCTCTCAATTTTTTGTATTGTAGTGAATTTTCAAGTATCTTTTTTCAAGCATCAAATTGAGCTTGATTAGACTACAACCTTCATTTGTATAATTAAGCAAATTTTCACCGCAAAATTCATGCAAGTTTATTTATGCAATTGACTCCAAGCTACTATTTGCAAAGAAGTTTTTTCATAGGCACTAGTGAATCAAGGTGCCCATTATAGTTACAAATCTTTGTAGTGGGCATAATTGCAGTAGTGCGTGCATGGTATACATTTTAAAACCTAAAAATATAAACCAATGCTACAAATTCCTCTACACCGCACTCACCAACATAGCCATCAAGTATTTTATATAAATTCTACTCTTCAAACGCTTCCAGACTCTCACAAACAACCACGACCTATTACCACTATAAGAAACTTGCGTTTTAGGTGACGAGCCTAATTTTTTAAAACGGGTTTTAGTAGATGTCGAATGCAACACATCCATGTTTTATGCCAACAAAAGCGTCCAACGTGATATCAATGTTGACATAAAAATATGGTTTTGTTGCATTTGACATTCACTAAAATCCATTTAAAAAAATTAGGGCTCATCATATAAGACGCGGATTTCTTATAGTGTATCATTGGTCACATCTTCCTAAATCAATTTCTCACCCATACGTACCTCTAATACCTCAATGAGCAAGAATGAATACAATCCCTTCCCCTCTCTTCTTTTCACAACCTACACTTTCCTATTATTATAAAGAATAATAAGTATGAAAAGTTACAACAAAGTCTTCCTCCTTGTGTACAAAGGCACGTAATTTCAGTGTCACTCTTTTTGGGTTTTTGGAGTCACCAATAGGACTTGGAATGAACATACTCTTAATGTAAGCCAATCATAAAAATAAATGGACATATATTCAAAATTATGTACTTAGGCATAGGCTTACAAGATGGTCATATAGTTAGAATTACATAATTTGTAGATAATATTTACACGTACTTAGGCATAGATTTACAAGGAAGTTATATAGTCAAAATCACATATTTCGTCCTTATAAAACCTTGAATACTATATTATTGTCATTCTACAAGTTATACAATTCAGAAAGTTGCTTCAAAAATAATTTTAATAATTGCTAAATAATCACACTAATTTTTCCTCTATTTTCAAAGTTGCACATAATGACCAATACGGTGCACAACAGTGAAAGTTTCTAATTATTACTTTGTATGAATACCATTTTCCTTTTGGACATCTTAGAAGTTCATAAAAGTTGATTTTTTATTTCTTTAACTTCTAGACCATAGGTCTAAAGGCCACAAAACAAAGTCTGTGTACTCTTCTTTGTCAAGAGCTTCCCAATGGTACCAAGAACATTTCAGGAAGATTCAAAAAATTTAGATCTCAGTGTATCAAACAAAACAAAACAAACAACTTAATTTAAGGTATAGATTGCTCTCAACTTTTGTGTTTCACATAATGAAGTTGATTGCCTTGCTGCGTGGTGTGTTTGCTAATTTTGCATTTTCACGTGTACAATTATGTAGTGACAAGGTATTTATATAGAATTAATTTTTTCTAAATACATGTATGCTGCCTCAAACATGGTGTTGTTGCAATCTCTAATGAAATGTTGTTAACATCAACAAAATTATGTTAAATGTAATAGATGGTTCTATTATTATTATTTACAAATTTGCTTGTACATATTTCAATGAGCTTATTGTTTGTTAGACAGAGAGAAGGCATGTATTTTATAGTTTATACAAGTGAGGGGTAGGAGGCATGACAATTTATATGGGATATGTCAAAACGCAATAATTGTATGCTAACCAGAACTTCATACTTCATTTAACCCCTAAAGTTCTTTTATGTTTAGAGGCCTAAAAGTGCTTCAAAATACTAGTCTCCAAAGCAAGGCTAAAAGCTTCATCTATATACATTTTTTAACAAATCTAATTGTAGAATCCTTTAGTTAACACCCTCCTTTAGTTAGAGTACACCCTCCTAAAGTTTATTTTAGAGTCGAAATACAATATTTTGCCCGCAAACAAAAAATTCTTGGAACTTTCATCTCATTAATCAAAATGGAATGATTCAAAGATTTTCACATATCTGTAAACCTACAAAACCAATTAAAATTTTTTTTTCTACCCATGCTGCCCAGATTGAGAAAGAAACTACATATCATACAATAACTTTTAACCATATAATCAAAAGTTGCAAAAATTGTTGCGCCTTAAAGCTACTCCTTTGACCACATGTTGCGTGATGATTTCAAAGAAAAATAAAGATAATTCCATTCTTAGACCTTTAGGGTTTAAGCATATTAAGCCAATTTTTTTCAAAAATTGTTCAATTTAAAAAATGTGGATATTTATGTTGAATTTTTTCTTCCATAAATACGTTTGTGGTTTGAACCATCCATTCAAAAGTTATAGACAAAAAGAGAAGAAAAAAGTCAATGACACTAATACTATAGGTGATGCAAATAGTATAATTGCACTACCAGGACAAATGGGTCAATAAGGTAACTACACCTAAAATCTTGCGCTTCCTAAAATTACACACTAGATATTCTTGCCTAAATGCTTGCCTGAAATGTACTCCCACTATTCATATGACTTTATGATCACTTTTGTACACTTATTTTCAGCACTTTGAAAATTTGTAGTTTATTCCCACGGTGTCCAAAAAATACATTCGAAGAAAATCTAGGATCCCGTTTTGGCTACCAACAGGACCCCACAATTCTTTTTTCAATACAATAGTGAAAACCATGCTGAATTGCTTAACTGTGCGATTTCAGGTGTAGTTACCTTACTGTAGTGAAAAGACTCCTAATAAGTTTGTTGCAAATCTTCATGGCAATCTCTGCACCCCAACTGGCAGGGGCATATGGGGGGCATTTGTTATAACTGTGAAGGACAACCCCCCATTGAAGTCCCAGAGCCCTGGCTCCCAAGTTGACTGGCATTGCACTTGAGCAAGATTTTTTTTTTTTTTTTTTTTTTTCCTGAAACACTTGAGCAAGATTTCACCATTCTTCTTCATGAAGACCAATGAACCCTGCCAGGCAAGTTTTACGTCGCTGCCGAGGTAAAAAATACATTTGTTGGTTGGTTGTTTGTAACTTTTGGCCTTTGCAACCGACAGACCAACCAACCTCCGGGCCAAGCTTGCCAACTTGATTCTCAGGGAATGGAATTCGATCCCAAAGCCTTTCACCCTAAAGTTGTCACTCAATTCAATTCCATAGAGATGATTGAAAATTGTCATCTTGCAATTGTTTTGCATATAATGATCACAGAAAAGGGGGGCCAGGTGGGAGGCACTTGGCCATGCCCAGATCATCAATGAAAGCATGAGTAGTCCTATAAGGTATGATAAGGTGGGTACCTCCAAAACCGTCGACTTTTTTGCTCGACTTTTTGGACACCGTAGCAAAAAGTCGAGCCAAAAGTCTTTTTGGACTGGTCCAATTTTCTTATCGGCAAATGAAAGGAGGTTCCAACGTACCAAAGAATGAAATATTTGGATACCATATGCAAAAGTTATAAAAGGCATTGAAGGTTAGTTCTAAAATACTTTCTTCCACATAGGTATATAAATGATTTTGGAGATGTACACAAGGTAGGAGGTCCATGAATGGAGCATCTAAGGGCTAGAACTAAACTTTGGGGAAGTGCAAGACCTTGAAATATTTTTAAGTAAATTTTCCTTGAAAGACAAGTAGAAATTTTTTTAGAGCTTTGTGGAATTTGTTATAAGATTTTGAAGTTGAAATGGCATGGGGCTCTAAAAAGGCACACCTCCTAAAATGTACATTGTTTGTACATTGCTGAAGGTTATGAAAAAGCAACATGCACAAATAGTGTACATTTGAGGAGGTGGTCCATTTTTGAGCTTGAATGCTTTTAGAACCTCCTACCTTAGAATCAAGATGGTAGTTTAGGGTCAATGACGCATTTGGGAGTACCTACCTTACTTGAATAAAACTCAAGAAGTGTAGGACATGATTGGCACCTTTCTGCTGAACAATTTTATTTTTTTCTTCAAATTCTAAAAATTGATACCAACATTTTAACCCCTAAAGGCCCAAAGCATTTTCTGGCTCCAAAACCATTGAAAACTTCTATTTCTGCTGCAATCACTTAAGAAACAAAAAAAAACTTTGTTTTTAGAACCAAACAGAGGATCTTGTACTTCACTTGTCTTAGATCACGTGGTAAAAATTTCACGAAGTTTGACCGTACGGATTGGAAGATATTTGCATTTGGAGTTCAAAAAAGAATTTTTTTTGAACTGTGGCCTGCAATTTTAGATGACTTTGACGGCCATTTGTAGATTTTTTTTGCACTACACACCATTGGGTTAAAAAGAAAAATGTTGAACATTTGAGTTGAAAGTCGGAGAAACTTTTTTTATAATGTCAAAACTTGATTTTTACATATAAAAAAATTGTTAAGTAGAAGTAGGTCCAAAATTGAAGGAAATACTAAATTGTTAATAGCTCTTAGGTGGAATTAAAACACCATAATTGCAATGGTGGGATTGTTCATGCAAACAAATTTAACCTTGTCAAAAAAAAAAGATTGAAAAAATTGAAAATTACATTCAAAGTGAATTCTATAAGTTGTTTTTTGAAGAAGATGCTAGATTGCTTGAAAAATAAGCTTGTCTATAACTTTCTCATTTTGATTCCAAATAGAATGAATCGAAGCTTCAAATGTAGACAAAAATATAGTTTTTGAGAAAATAAAAATAAAATAAAAATTAATTTTTAAAGTTTTTTTTTTCTGCCCATCGAGTTGCTTTTTGACTTTGGGTGGCATAACTTTTGCTCCTAGACACTAATTGGAAAAAATATTATATTTTTAAAAAGCTAATGTGATTTGCTATCCTCCCAAAATTTTTTTAAAAAATCAGGCCAAAATTTCAAGTCACACGAGCTTGTCTGAAATCCCAAGTGTCCCCCAAGGGGACTTTGGGCCTTTAGGGGTTAAGGTATTCAACCAAAATGTTGGTATCTATTTTTAGAGTTATTTTCCATCCAACCTACCCTACAACTACAGTACATCCCTTGTTGTGATCTATTTTTGTCATTCGGACATAAATTGGGTTGTAAGTGATGGTATTATATATTGTATGAACAACTTCAAGAATTATAGCAAAATAGAGCTAACTAGAGTGAAATGAATGTTAGTAGAATCATTGGTTGCATAGACCACATAAAAGACCCACAAGAAGGATTCACATGGCGAATTAAACCTAATATGGTTTTACTCTGTATATTTTGTGGTTAAGAAGATCATCTTTTTTATGCATGACTAAATTACATGTATTTTAATTAAGATTCACCCGTGAATGCCAATTGAAGGTCTCAAACTAACATTGGTGTCTAAGACTTTGCACCTCATCTGAGCTTGAATGTCTATGAATTAAACATGTTTATATGAAGGATTTTTTAATAGTTGATCAATTGTGATATTTAAAGCAAATATGCATATTAGTATTAAACGTAGTAGAGTCCAAGAATGATATTTCTATATTGTATACTAAATTTATTCAAAATCAAAGTAGAATTGGTAGATTCCTATAATTGTGCCATGATTTCAATGTCTCTATATTAGACATTGTGCAAGAAGAAAGTTTCTATTGGTTAAATTTATTTGTACACGCTTTGGAGTACATGCTCAAATCATAGTCATCCTACTTTACATGCAGATAACCTAAAGATCAAGTTACATGTACATAACAATACATATATTATTCAGACATACTCAAACATGTATTACAAAGGTCCTTTTGGAGTTAGCACAAATTAAGAACTCATAATATTATTTTTATTTTTGTAATTCTACACCCTATACTTAGAGAGTTGGAATCAACATTACAAGACAATTTGACTTCCCAAATAATAGATAGCATTCTAAGCTTGAGTTTTATTAAACCATTGTCTATCACATTAGCAAATCGTGTAGATAATTGTTGCTATTAATTTTGGCTAGTAAGATTGCAAACCAAATACCAAACTTTAGCCAAACATTTGCTGCAGAATCATAATGACAACTTCACCAACATTCACAAAAACAATGGCTATCCACAACCAACCAACACTTATGTCTACCTTGGATAAATATTGTGTCTACAGCAAACCAACACTCATGTCTACCTTGGTTTAATTTGTGACGGGAATTGCAAGCATAAGAGCATAGAATCTATGAGCACATAAGCTTAGGAATCCGTACATTAAATTAGATTGTTTGTTTTGTTTTGTTTATTACAGTGAGATCTCCTAAATTGTACATCTTCCGGTTACGTTCTTGGTACCATTAGAAAGCTCTTAGCTAGGAGGGATATACAGGCTTTATTTCATGGTGTTTGGACCTACAATATGAAAGTTATTGAATTTCAATTTTTTTTATGAAATAATCTCTAAAGGACATATACCATTTATATGTCAAATAACACCCAAAGTTGCCAATTTTGTTGCGTTCACCCAAGGGGAAAAAACTTAGAACCTAACAATGAAGTCTTCTACTTTATTTGTCTAAGATTGTGTGGTAAAAAGTTCATGAAATTTGACCATACAAATTAGAAGATATTAACATTCAAAGTTAGATAAAAAAAAATTTGGAACGTTGGCTTGCAATTTCAAATGACTGTGACTGCCATTTGTGGAAAAAATTTGCATTGTAGACTTTGAATTATAGAAAATTGTATTGATAAAAGTCTAGGAAAAAAACTCAGAAAACACACACTTGATTTCAATCTTTAAAAAAACTATTAAGGAGAATTATATCCAAAATTGAAAGAAAAACTAAATTGTTAATAGCTCTAAGATGGGATTGAAACACAATGATTCCAACATCAAGATTATTCTAGCAAGCAAACTTAACCTTTTCAAACAATTTTATTTGAAAAATTGTGAAAGGTGCATTTAGAAATGAATCCTACAAGTTAATTTTACAAGAAGATGCTTAGATTGCCCAAAAAACAAGATTGTAACTTTACACATCACTAATCCAAATGGAATGAATCAAAGTTTCACATGAAAACAAAAATCAAATTTAAAAAAAAATTATTTCAAGATTTTGTGGTTCTTTTTCTGCCGAGCAACATAATTCCTATATTTAATCTTTAAATTTTCCAGCGACTAAAAAAAGGTTGATCCATTTCAAGAATGCCCATTTTTGAATTTAGAAATGTAAAAAGTCACTTGAACTTGGGCTCATTCTCAAGATAATCAAGTTAGCTATCTAGTGGTGTTTTTAGATGCAGAGGAAGAGTCAATATTGAATTTACAAAAATTACCAAACCATGGAAGGTTTGGGAGACTTTAGCAAAGAGTCACTGCTTTAGGAAATTTTGGCCACTGAAATTGAGGCATGTGTTTATGGGCGGGCATGGTCAAAATTGTATTGCCCAGTATTACCAAGGTTGGGCCCAACCTTTGGAATGGGAAAAAGGTGGAAGAGTAATGAGGTTGGACAATGATGACACGTGGAATTCTAATGGATTTCTAGCTAGCGTAGACCGTTCATGACCCTCTTCAATGAGTTGCCCAATAGTAAATTAGATTTAGAGTAGTGCTGTCTTCTCCCTTTTTTTTAACTTTGCTCGGTGTGCAGATACAAACAGCCACTGGAATACACATTTTGCACTCATATTTGAGTTGTTTTTCTATATTTTCCTATTGAGTGTCTTTACTTGTGTTTGTGCACTCTACCATGTTTGATTTTTGAATTTTGGCTCCATATTTTTGTGACAAATCTTCTATTTCTCTTATAATTTTTGAAATTTAACAATGAAGTGGTCACTATTGCAAGACCATTTTCTCATTCAATTTTGGTCCTAAAAATACAAGACTTGTTTCCATTCATGTGGAACTTGGTTACCTAGAGAGTGAGCATAGGATGCCAACTTTTTAACACCTAAAGATTTTTGACAATGTTTTCACCCAAAATGCTCCAAAATTGCTATTTCTAATCCAAGTTTCAAATTTAGGATCTTGTAATACATTGGTTTGAGAAGATGTAGAATTTTTTTTTAAAACTTACACCATGTGGATTGCAAGATATAACATTTGAATTGACGAAAAATACTCTTTTTGCCCTGCACAAAATTGGGCAGCTGCACTTCACAAGCTCATGAATGAAAAGATGTTCAACTCTTTGGATTCATTACTCAAGACAAGTTTGCTACATGCTTGAAAAATTTCAGATCATTTCGAATTGTACAACATATAGAAAATAAATAATAAATAGAAAGAAGTAGAGAATGATTCATAATACTAAATTGTCAAGAATATAGTTATGGAATTGAAAAATGCCTATTCCAACGGTTGCAATGTTGAAATAAACAATCTACATCCATTGTTTTTATTTTTTTTCAAAAATATTGAAAATTGAATTAAATGGAGGACTTCAAAGTTTATTTTAGAATAGAAATTCTATAGCTACCCGCAAACAAAAACTCCTCATAACAATCATCTCATTAATCAAAATGGAATGATTCCAAGCTATAATTGTATATATAAATCTTGAAAACCAAGTTCAAATTTTTATTTTTAAAAAAAGTGATTTTTTAAGAATTTTTTTGAGCTGCCTGGGACTACCCATAGATCAATGAAAATGACATATCATGGAATAACTTTTTAACCATCTTGTCAAAAATTATGAAAATTGTTGGGCCTGAAAGCTACTCCTTGGGCACATCTTGTGTGAAAATTTCTAAGAAAAAAATGAAAATTTCTATTTGTAGTGAGGTGCCTAATCGCTATGTTGCCAAAAAATGGCGTTTGGTCCTTTAGTGGTTAAAATGTTATGTGTCCAAAAAGAGCTAGTCAAAACACAATTTTGACTACTCCAAAACCTCGATTTTCTTGTAGTACCCTTCACTTTTATGTTATGATCTTTCAAACTATGACTTGGATTGAAACCAAACTTTGTAGAGATGATAAGGACTTGTCTTTTTATAAGATCCTAAGGTTAATTTTGCCTAAAAATGACTCATTGGGTAATTGCAAGAAACACTTGTCCTATTTTTTGTTCCCTTGCCCTTAGATGGGTGGTTTTTTGCTCATAACTTTTGCATCGTTTGTTCATTTAGCATGAAACATGAAAAGAAGGTACATATGATAGTTGTTCACATTGAGTAATTATTTCAAATTCTTTGAAGTTAGTTTATTATTTTTAAACTGCCCCCAATTGGGTGTCTACTTTGGCCATTTGGAGGGGGGGGGGGGGGTAGTCCTATTTTTTAATCCAAAAATGCAAATTTGAAGCCATAAATTGGACATGTTGGAGGTCTAATAACATTACAAGGATTGACAATGAATTTTTATGCAAATATCAACATGTTTAGTTGAGCGCAATCTTTTCTAGCAAAATGGATTTTTTTTTTTAAATTTTAAATTTATTTATTAAAAATAAAAAGGTGCACAGACTCCTTTTTTGCTATTTTTTTGCTCCTAGTGGCTTCTATAGTACTTCGCAGCAATCTATAATACTGCATAGTACTGAATTGACGGTTGAAATTTGCAGACGCCTTGAATCAACGTTTGAGATTTGCAAGGGCGCTGTGGAAACATAGTATTGATAGGAATGTATAGTACTACCACTCCTGTGGCCAAAAACTACAATTCTGAGCCAAAAACGTGAAGTGTTTCTTGCAATCACCCCATCATACTTCAAGTTTTAGTCCTTTGTAACTATTAAATCGAGATTCAAATCACCTTCAAAATGGCCAAAAAATTTAAGGGTTGAGATGGCATAACTTTTGCTTTGGGGCACCGATTTAAATAAAAACTATATTCCCGCAAAGCAAATAAATTTTTGTGATCTTATGAGAAAGTTTCAAAAAAATTCATTGAAAATTGAAGTCATAAGAACTTGCCCAAAATCCATTTTGTCCTCCAAGAGGACAATGGTCTTTTATGGATTAAAATATTAAAAAATTACTTTTACTTTTTTTTTGTCTATGGCAATGGTACATGACACACTAGTCTATATTATAGACACCTTCTACGGCTATAGGTGTCTATGTTTTAAGTATTCATGTTACAAACTCTTTTCATGCAGTAGTATATTCATGTTATGAGTACATGTGTTATAAACACCTTCAAATGGTTGTAGGTCCATATCTACAACTAGGTTTAAAGCTTGTAGGTTCATGTTTCTCCGCTCAAGCGCTAGCATCTAGGTTTAAGGCTGGTAGGTTTATGTTTGTCTACTCACATGCTAGCATCTAGGTTTAAGGCTGGTAGATTCATGTCTCTCTACTCAAGCGCTAGCATCTAAATTTATGGCTGATAGGTTTGCATCTCTACGCTCACGCGCTAGCATCATTGATTTGTGACTACCAATTCTTCCTAATGTTGTGTGCAATTGTCCTATGGATCTTGGTCTAGGGTCTTGACCCACTAGCCCAATATTTGCTTTCCTCCAGTTGACTCTCTTCCTCTAATGTCAGGCTACCAGGGAGAGGCCATGGATTGACTGTAAAATCAAACTATAAATTACATGGTTGGCCCCTGAGTGTGAGTAAGGTAGAGCCACCCATTCCCGACCAGTGACTCATTCCCGACATATAGGACATATTTTTGACCAATCTTAGAATTTTTTTTCCCCTTTTCAAGGTTGGAACTAATAAATACATGACACATGTCCCCAAGTTGTGAGAAAGAAAGTAGAAAATAATGATTAGGAAAAAATTTATTAGGTGATCGGAATTAGAAGAGTCTAGAGGCTGGCCACGGGTCTAGAGCACTTTTTGCCTCCCAAAATTCACAGTAATTTCAGTTCAAGCAATAAAATTACCAATTTTTTTGCAATCCTTGTCATTTCTATTGATGTACCTCTGAAAAATATTTGTTTTGCCTTCACTACTCCAAATCATGCTGAAATTCCTTATTTGGTCGGTTATGGGTGTCTCTACCTTAAAAGTGAAGTTGTTGTGGATTTGTTTTGCACTGACTGACTGCATTTGGAGTCATTCCTTAACTTGGTTCCTGTCAAACAAAAGAAACAAAAGAAGAGAGAAAAGGAAGAAAAACAGCGGAATGGGGTGCCCAATTTTGATCCATATTGTCATTTTTTGGAGCATTCGGATCATCTGTAGGAGGATGCCATGGCCTCTTCAGTTCCGTACTCTGTCTGGGAACTGCGAACTGAGGCTTTGGGAGTTAAGAGTAGTCCAGCACTTGTGCTCCAGTAGGCGCCCAACTCAAAGCCACAGGACCACACCAACCCAAGCCACAGGACAGGCACAGGACTACTGGACTGGACAACCCAAGCAGCTTCATTCATCATCACAAGGAAGGAAGGGATGAACAATTGCACTTGTCAACAACATTCATCCATCTCAGCTGGAAAACAGACAAGTCCACCCTTCAGTTGGCTCTTTTGACAGGGACCCAGATGAACTGCACAAATTCACATATGACTACACAAAATAGTGAAATTAGGTTGCCCCACACTAATTACTTGACAATCCACACCATACACTGCTTTTGTACAATGATGTATTTAATTCTTCCCAATGACACACATGACACCCTTTCACTGAAGAAGACTGTATGTCCTAAATGGGTACCAAGTGTCTTGTTTGCATGTTACAACCGGTCCGGTTTTTAATTGGAGAAGTCAATACTTTTTGCGGGCCCGGGAGGCATGAACCCTCTATTGCCCCGTCAAAGGGTACGTAAATGTAAAAAATGCCCCCTATTTTGTGCCCTTTAAATTTATTATTTCTTCACGCCTCCTAACTAATTTGTGGCCTCTGATTGTAAATATGAATTCAGAAATTGCAAAATTTATCAAAGGTGGCAGATAAAGCATTTCAGTGTTTTTCTCCAAGAATAAAACCCGGGGCAAAACAGGGGTCAGTTCTCCCTGGCCTAACTTTGTGCAGTTGTACAAGGACGGCCCGTTGTATCCACGACGAACCCCTGTGTGGCAATCGATGGACTGGATGTCCAATGGACGGTCCATTTCGTCTAGACACTAGTAGAAAATGCAAGAATTTTGACAGAATTCTGTTGATTTGGACGCGTTGTCCCGGTCACTGTTTTGTTGATTTCAACAGAAATCTGTTAATTTTAACAGATTTCTGTTGAAATCAACAAAACAGTGATCGGGACAACGCGTCCAAATCAACAGAATTCTTGCATTTTCTACTAGTGAGACGGACAACTGGACGGCAAGACCATCTCTTTGCTGGACCACGTGGCCGGTAGACGACGTGGATGTCGAGACAATCCCGTTGACGGACGATCCATACGGTCTGGCCGTCCGCACTAGTAGAAAATTCAGTTTTTCTGTTGTTTTGGTCGCGTTGATCCGGTCAAAATCTGACAGAATTCTGTTGAAAATCAACAGAATTCTGTCAGATTTTGACCGGATCAACGCGACCAAAACAACAGAAAAACTGAATTTTCTACTAGTGCCATTAGACGACCTGACTGTCTAGTCGACAACCTGGAGCGTTCCGTGGACAAACTAATCGTTTGTTCAACGGATTGTCCGTCCGTCCATGACGATGGTCTGTTTGTCCATGCCGTCGAAGGCATGTTGTCGACAGTCTAGGCTAGTGGACGGACCTGACAAATTTCATCGTCGTTTTTTTAGGAAAAACTCTAATTTTGGGGGTGCGTCGCGATCCTGTCGCGATCCGGACGCGTCTGGACCGTCGCTGATGGACATACCAATGTAAAATGCTAGTGTCACATTAGGATGGCAACCCTAACAAGGCTCTAGAAGCAAATATGATTTAGAGGTACATTTCAATTTCTTCAATGTACCAAATCTGCACATTTTAGAAGGGTAATCGTTTTGATGACCACAGATGACCATTTTTTGTGAACTTCAAAAATTTGTAACTAGTTTCACAAAGCTTGAAAAAATATGAAACGACTTGGATTAGATGCCTATTCTACTTTGTCTTTTGAGGAAAATTTACTTAAAAAATATTTAAACATGTTTTGCTTCCCCAAAATTCAATTTTAGCCCTTAAAAGGTTGATTCATGGACCTCCTACCTTATTTATAGCAATTTGTATTGTTAGATGAGTTTGATTTTTTGTCAAGTTGAAGAATCTCCCTTATGGAAACACCTTGTATGGTTTGATCTAAGACTACATCTTTAAAGTGGCCACAAAATTCATTTTCTTGAAAAACTACACCTGCCCTCCAAATCAACCACGGTCACTAAAGGGTTAAGAACCTCCTACCCAGCAGACGTCCCAAAAGGATTTAGGTCAGAATCATGTACAAGGCGCTCAAGGCTGCAAGGATTGATTGATAATAAACTGGCTCAAATGACGGAATGTTTGGGCCCATAATAAAATTTATTTAAAAATAACAACAATCGATGAACTAATAGATTTTCTGTTTTTTTTTTAATTTTAAAAGTGGCATATTGTGTTCCTAAATACCAGGATGATTCTGACCGTTGCAGGGGCAGGTGCCTTGCAGACCCAGCTAAATTGGGCCCCTATTAATATCATAATATATTAAAGTTGGCCCCGTGCTGCTGCTGTGGTTGGCTGCCCAGCTAAACATGTTTTTGCGTGGTTTAACTGCTCTTTTCTTCAAAGTCAACAAGAGTGGCAGTTATGGGGCCGGCCGATGAGCCGGGGCTTTGGGGCAGGGAGACGATTAGATGCTCCTAGGGAATAGGGATACTGGAGGAGGATGCGTACAATACAGGAATGTCGTTGGGAGGGATCCAGTTCAGGCAGTTGTTTTTTTCGGAGCAAATTTCCGCTAATTAAAAAGCGATGGAATTTTTTTTGTAGAGGAATATTTGGCGAGATATTCTCCCTTTTTTAGTGGATGAAATCGCAAAATGTTAATGGTGAATTTCATTAAAACTAGTTTGACCCTGTGCCGTTGGCCCAATTTTCATCTACTCCCGGTTCCACTCCTGGTTCTACTTCCGATTCTACTCCCAGTTCTACTCCCGGTTCCACTCCCAATACCAAGAACGCCACCAAAATCAAAGTAAAAGTAATTTTCTAATTTTTTAATCAATAAATACTTTGAAATTCAATAACTTTTGCACCACCGCTCCAAACGCCACAAAACCAAGCCGGTGCACCCCTCCTCGGTGAGAGCTTTCCGACGGTACCAAGCACGCGGCCGGGGGACGCACGGTCAGGAAGTTGTCCACGCTACAAACAAAACAAGCAAACAAACAAACAGCCTCATTTAAGGTATTGAAAACAAAACAAACAAACAAACAAACAAACAGCCTCATTTAAGGTATTGATTGCATAATGAAATGCGCCACTTTCAGACCGCACAGCCTGAACCATTTAGGATGGGTATAGATTTCAAATTAGGCGGTTTGAACCATCTAGGATAAGTATAGATTTCAAACTGGGTAGTCTGAATTGTAAAAGCACCAAAGTTTGGGAATGGTGCCATTTTAATGAAATCCGCCATGCTATCAAACCTTGGTACGGTATTGTTCTATTTTGATGAATGTACACTCTTTGGGATGAGTAAAACATCTTTCATCCATAAATTGCAAATTTCATCTATTTTTCATGGATGTAAATAGCTTCATTAATCTAGTGTAGATTGCTTTCTGCACTACTTAAAATAATAATAAAACAACTTGGATTTAGGGCAATTTCATGTAATAAGGGCCCTGGCCCAATTTTACAAACTTAGGGCAATTCAAATTAGGCCCAAGTAGAAAATTTGGGTCAAGGATGGATGGCCATCCAATGTTATGCACTTGGGACCAATCTTTTAGCACCAAATTACCGCCATATAAGTAACCGTATGATATAAATCTATTTTTGGTATAAAGTCTTTTTACACGATTGATGGTCTTATAAGGATCTAAGCACCCCTATTGGCCTTCATTTTGGTTTTCCTTCGAAGGTGGTTGATTTGGCAAAGAAAAAGAAAATATATGCTAAGCCGAATCCCAAATTGGTATGGAGAGGGTAGTGTTAATAGTGAAGATGGGAGCAAGTTTCTACTTTGGGTTGATCACATTGTCCTCATAAAAGACTTGATGTTTGCACCAAGTCAAAAAAATATCTTTTAGAGACTTCATCTTTTCAGATTTGTCCAAGAGAGAAATTACTTTCAGTCACGTATAGCTGGCATGTTGGTATACAACGATGCTAGCATGTGAGTATGGAAATGTGAGCATATGAGCCTTGAAAATAGGTATAAGTAGATATCCTACAACCATTGAGGGTGCTTATATCATAAGTGTATAGTTTTTTAGATTAATGTGCTCGTGATCCTAGGCTCACATAATAGCACCCCTATGCCGACATATATCATGTTTATATATAGCCTCTATTCATGATAATCTAGACAAGCTTTAAAATATATCTATTTTGAATACTTGAAAATTTTCTCATAAATTATTTATATGATGTTCAAGAAGTGCATAAGAGAGAATCTAAAATTCTTTTTTCTTCCAACAAGATCCATCAAAATATTAGGTCATTTGGGACAACTTTTTGGTTCTCCTCTAGAGATGAAAAATGAGCATGAAAAAGTTTTCAACGCTTCGCTTTTCACTTTCACTCGGCCTAACATTCTACCATGATTGTTGCTAGAAAGCACAAAAGGGATGTCACACCTCCCTTTGTGGAGAAGGATTCCTATTGGCTCCTATTGATCCAAGGTCTCCTCTATAAATTTGTTTAGATAAGTTTTCCAACAACCCATTTGGAATGCTCTTATATTTGTATTTACCTCTCAATTTGCACATTCATGCAATATGACAAGAATATATTAGGGGAGGCAATCCATTCCTGATCAACGTCTTACTGTGGCTATGTAGGTTGTTCTCTTTCTATGAAGGAGGAGATGAACAATGATTAATTATGGCATGATTCCCAAGGCAGTTGTGGCATATTAGGATTGCCTTTAAGACTGTCAATGTTGCAACCAATCCTTAGTGGATTTTGCAACCAACCCTTGGTTGGAAATAGGAAAGTTTATATGACTAGAATGGATCAAATAGAATTTTCAATTAAAAAATTCATAGTAAATACGTCTTGAGAGAAAAAAAATCCAAAAAAAATATATGGAAACCTTCCGGATTCTATTTCTTCATATAGGAATATTTCCCCACTGAAGAAACCCGACCCGCAGATACGTGTAATTCTTTAACCCCTAAAGGACCAAGGCCTTTTTTTTGCCCCAAAACACTGAAAACAACCATTTCTATAGCAAAGAGTCAAGAAAAAAATTAAATTATTTTTTTCACATCTAACCATAGGATATTATACTTAACCAATATGAAAAAGTGTGGAAAAAATTTCACAATTTTTGACCGCACAGATTGCAAGATATTTGCATTTAAAGTGGAAAATAAGTTTCTCAATAAATTGCAAGACTAGATTTTTTTGGCCTTTAACATTTTTAACTTAAAATTTATGCACTACAGAGTTTCAAGCTTTAAATCTTTGTAGTGGAGAATTGAGTTGAGAGTCTAGGGAAAAAAGCTTAATTATCATTTTTTTTTAAATTGTTAAATAAAAGTAGGTACATGATAGAAGGAAAATCTAAAATATTCATATATTTCAGATGGAATTAAAATGCACTAATTCCAATGGTGAGATTGTTCTAGCAAGTAAACTAAGCCATGCAAAAAAAATTTGAAAAATTTGAAAAATTGCATTAAGAAATGAATCCTACAAGTTATTTTTTCAAAAAGATGCTTTAACTGCTCAAAAAACAAGAATGTCTATAACTTTCTCATAACAAATCCAAATGAAATGAATAAAAGCTTTCTAGATAGACAAATATATAATCTGTGAGAAAAAAATACTATAAGAAAAAAATTGCAAATTTTGTTTTGCTGCCCGTATTGTCCCACGTCCCCTGTTTTGAGCTTATTTGGTCATCACTTTTGTTCTCGGGCACCGATTGTGAAAAAAATTATATTTCCACTAAGTTAATCAATTTTTCTACCTCCAAAAAAGTTTCAAAAAATCAGGAGAAAATTTCAACCCGTAAGTACCTGCCCAAAAATGCATTTGTCCCCTGAAGGGACAATGATCATTTAGGGGTTAATTACTTGCAAATGGATTGCCTCCCCTATACTGCATTTCCCATACGATTATGTAACTTCCACATGTCAAGTTCTGAGTCCGACCAAAGCTCATTGTCCCCATGGCAGTGCAATTAGAGTGGCTATTTCCATTCGAATTCTGAAAAGGGAGGAAGATCCACGTGAGGACGGCTTGGTATCAGACCTCTATCATGTGGGAGGTACCCAGCCAAGTCACACAAATTGCTACGCAAGTTTGATAACACTTGGATCCATACTCCGTTCTTTGGCTTCAGACAAGGTATGGACATGACTTGGGACCTCAAGAAACCCACTTGTAGGGTCTTTGTTTAACCCCTAAAGGCCCAAGGTCTTTGTTCTGCCAAAAAACACCCCAAACTGCCATTTTTTTAGCAAAGAGTGAAAAAAATTAAAAATGTTTTTTTTGCACATCTAACCATAGGATCTTACACCTAACTAGTATAAAAATGTGTGGAAAAAATTTCAAAATTTTTGACCGCACAAAATTGCAAGATACGTTTAAAGTGAAAAAAACAAACAAATTTTTTAGCACATTGTGGGACTGGATTTTTTGATTTGAACATTTTTAACTTAAAATTTTTACACTACAGAGTTTTGAACTTTAAATGTTTATAGTGGAGAATTGAGTTGAAAATCTACCCAAAAAAAAAATTCAAAAAAACTTAATTTTCATTACTAAAAAAATTGTTAAGTAGAAGGAGGTACGAGATAGAAGGAAAATCTAAAATATTTATATATTTTAGATGGAATTAAAATGCACTATTCCCAATGGTGAGATTGTTCTAGCAAATAAACTAACCCTTTTCCTAAAAAAAAAATTGAAAAATTTGAAAAATTGCATTCAGAAATGAGTCCTACAAGTTATTTTTTGCAAAAGATGCTCTAAGTGCCCCAAAAACAAGAATGTCCATAATTTTCTCATAACAAATCCAAATGAAATTAATCAAAGCTTTTAAGATAGGGGAAAAAATATAATCTATGAGAAAAATAATAATAATAAAAAAAAAAAAACGTGCAAATTTTTTTTGCTGCACGTGCTACCCCCTGTCCCCAATTTTGAACTTATTCGGTCATAACTTTTGTTCCTGGGCATTGATTATGAAAAAAATTATATTCCCATGAAGCTAATCAGTTTTTCTACCTCCAAAAAAAGTTTCAAAAAATCAAGGGAAAATTTCAACCCGTAGGTACCTGCCCGAAAATGCATTTGTCCTCCGCAGGGACAACAGGCTTTTAGCATTGTTTTCCTTGTGTGGTTTGGCATCTTGGCATTCTTTCTTCAGGGCTTTGCCCTCGGCTTCCGCCATTTGTTCTTGGTTTATTTCTTGGAATAAACTCCGGGTTTCAAAAAAGAATGGGAGAGATTATTCCCACGAGAAAAACACAAGGTAACTGAACTAATGAAGAGTCTAGGCCAATGAGGCAGCCTCAACTGACAAAGGTTTTATATAATTGCGACCTTTGCTATCGATGGATCATTTTGGGGTTCAGTCCCACGATTTCTAAAATTAAAAATAAGGGATTCTGCCTCTGGCACTCACTGACCACCATATGCACATGAAAAAGAGTTATGAAGGGCAGACTGAGGCCCAATTTCAGGGAGTATTAATTATTAGGATGCAGCACCCACATCTGACGTATAAGTAAGTTAGGCGATGTGCTGGCACTGCCACAGAAGGACTAATTTTACTCATCACCAGAGGAAACTGAAGTAAAGTAGTCCGAGGCTGAGTTTTATACAATTTTTTCTGCTTTGAATTTATGTTTTTAAAAGTTTTGGAAAGGCACAAACTGAACTTCTGTGCAATTGCAAACATTTCAAACTCAGAATATTCCTCTGCAGCTGATTGTTTAGTCATACTAAAACTGAGCAGGTTAGTTTCATAGTCAAATCCAGGAACTTGTTGAAGAGTTTTCCAACTATGTATTTCAGTTCTGTAGTTTGAACCCAATGTTTATCTCTCGTAATGAAATTCAGTTTCATTTTTGTCAAAAAAACAAAAACAAAAAAACAGTGTCTATCGCAGTACTGTACTGTACCGTATTGTAGTACAGTACTCTAAGTAATGGCCAGATAGTGCCCCAATGGAATTTCCACATCAAATTTTGATAATTCCATGTCACCTTATACCAATCACTAGTCACCTTGTGGCACTTTCAAAAATATGAAGAATGACTTAATTTATGCCAAATCTGACCTTCATGTACCTTCATGTACCTTCATGTAGGGTATTGTATTGTAAGAGCTATTCTACCATGCAGTGAGTAGGGTATTTGAAAATCTGGTATGGAGGAATCTCTGAAATGCTCCTCATCCTGATGAGTTCCGATTTATTTTTTGGTGCGACAGAGAGACCCATGTGTTGGAGAGACTGACTGGCAGAATTGATTAGAAGTCCAGAAGTTGTTCCAATCTCTGATGATGAATTCATTCTTCCATCACTGGTTAAGTTACCACAACCTACGTTACTAGGGCTGGCTGCCGTGTATTTTTCCATTGTGGTGTAAGTTAAGTTAGCATATAAGTTACGCACAACGACGGAAGTCTCTCAAAAAGAATAAGTTATGCAGTCCTCACATCTTGGATGGATACAGTAGTGGGCCTCCAATGAATATGGTATGTAGCCTCATAAATTTAAATTGTACCTGTCTCGAAGAACAATGGGAGTTCTGTTTAGATTCTTCAGTTGCATCCCAGGAAAATTTACAACATTGATCACAACATTAAGGTAACTGCACCTATACCCAACCAGGGTCTAAAACCCAACCTGTAGCATGCATGTATTTCCAACCAAAGTTGGAGCAGGTTTACAAACAAAGATTGGAATGCATTTTTTCCTCCTTTCCAATTTTGAAACTAAGGGCCGGTTTATACTTGGGGCCGGATGGAAGGCCGATCGGAACTCTCCAAGTTTGAACCAATAGAATCATTCAATTTCTCCAAATCCGACCCAAGGGCTTTATACTTGGGGCCGGCCGGAACTACAATTCATCCTACGTGTCGCCTTAGGTGGCATGGTTTTGGCACCAAACCATCTAGCCCCAAGGGAGCAATGGGGACGAGGTTTTGGGTGGCTTGAACTCCCATCTAGGGCCGGATTGGGGCCGTATAGGGCTCCTCCGTTGGATTGTACAAATCTCCACCGTCTATCAATGAAAGGTCTTTTTTTTTCTTTTTTTGTAAGAACTGTGTCCTCAAGAAACTTTCCTCCACTGTCTGCGGAGCTATGTTGTCAATCTAGGAGTACAATATTATTGTTTTTATTATTCAGTTAAGCGGATACATGCAAGGAAATATTTATCATTTGATGGCCTGGCTCTCACTGGGGCCGTGAAGACTCGGCTCCTGATTATGTTGATTTGGGTCTTTTCTGTTGTGTTTAACATTTAAATTAGAAAGTAAAAAAACCAAAAAAAACTCCACCAATGGCTTGCTCTCTATACTGTTTCCTTAATCAATGGAAATTGTCCATGTTTCAAGAAGTAAAAAAAATAAAAAAAAGTCGTTTTGCTTGTTATTCAAAGACTTGACTTACTAACAAGCATTATATCTGCAAGCATTGCACAAATGTAACTTAACGGTTTTCATTAATTATTTTTAACAAGTGTAACAATAAGGCCACTTTCGAATTGGACATTTTCTAATTGATTAAAGATAATACAGTATACATAATCTATGTTTCTTTGGTTTAGTCATGTGATTATTTTTGAACCCATACAGTGACAAGACCAAAACTCTTTGTTAGTTGAAGTTCTTTAAATTCTCATAAAAATAAATGACAACTATTCTGGGGTTGCAACTCTAGTTTCGATGTCAGCACTTTCAAGTCATTTCTTTTTTATTTAAAAAATTTGATAGAAGAAGTAGAAAGTTTTTTGGTTTAACCTCAGTCAATCATCAAACATTTATTTGTATAAAGAAAATGAAAAATCAGAAGAGAAAGAGAATCTCTCTTTTATTTTTGAAATAGAATAAATAGGAAGAAAAAGAAAAAGGAAGAAAAAAATAAATGAACTCTTTTTTCTTTTTTTTAATAGGAGAGAAAGAAAGAAAGAAATAAGAAAACATGTGTGTGTTTTTATTTTCTTAAATTGAGCATTGAAAAAATCCTAGAGCACAAGAATTGGAAATTGGGCTCTAGAATCCGGTCCAAGGGCTTTATATTAGTTGGGGCCGGATGGAAGAATTTGAAATCCGACCCTAGAATCCGGCCCAAGGGCTTTACATTAGTTGGGGTCAAATGGAAGAATTGGGCCGGATTGTGGGCCGGATTGAAGGCAAATCCGGCCGGCCTTCCATCCGACCCCAGGCCAAGTATAAACCAGCCCTAAGAATGTCATGACACATGTCCTAAAGTGTTATAAAGTATGCGGAAAGTAGTGAGTGGGAAAGTAGTCTCTTGATTGATTGGAATTGGAAGACTCTAACATTGGATATGGGTTCAGTCTACTTTTTGGCTTCCAAAAATCATAGTAATTTTAGTTTTGGAAATAAAATTACCAAAAAATTACAATCTCCATATTTCCTATCTTCCTACTTGGGAAAAATTTGCATTGCTTCATACTATTCATGATCTGTTTCAAAACCACTTAAATGATTGGGTATGGGTGCAGTTACCTTAGTTAGCAATGATTTGCTAAGGTAGTCGGCTCTAAAAGCGATCACGACACAGAGGTACATTTTTCGTTCTTCAATGTACTAACAATGTACATTTCAAGAGGTGGTCGGTTTTCGTGACCACTATGTTTCAACTTCAAAAATTCGTAACTAATTCCACAAAGGTCCCAAAAATATGAAATGACTTGGATTAGATGCCAATTCTTTTTTTCTTCCTAGAAAAATTTACGGAAAATTGTTTCAAGGAGTTTAGCTTCCCTGAAAAAAGAAATCAGCTTTTAAATGGTCGGTCAAGAGCAGACTACCTTAGTGTCTTTGGAAGTTACTTTTTACTTTTTATCTTTTCATTGGACACGTTCCTAATCATTCGATTATAGTGAACTTCCTACTCCCTTTCCATTTAGTCTACTATTTCAAACTTGACAAAAGTCATGTTCTCCAAATTAAAAATTTGCCTTTTAACTCCTAAAGGTTTTTGACTATGTTTTCACCAAAACCACTCCAAAACTGCCATTTCTAATACAAATACCAAATTTTAGAAAAAAAACATTTTTGAACACATGTAAACATATGATATTGTAGTACACTAGTTTAAGAAGATGTGGAAAAAATTTCAGGATATTCCACCACGTAGATTGCAAGATAATAGCGTTTGAATTGACAAAAATCTTTTTTTCATCACTGCAAAAATCCGGGCAGCTGCCCTTCACAAGGTCACATTTGTATGAAAAAATGTCCAAAATGGTGGTTACTCTTTGGATTCATTCTTCAAAGCAAGTTGGCTATATGCTTGAAAATTTTCAGATCATTTGGAATTGTACAACATATAGGAAAAAAATAGTAAGTAGGAAGAGGTAGAGAATGACTCAAAATACTAAATTGTCAAGAATTTAATTATAGAATTGAAAAATGCCAATCCCAACAACTGTAATCTTGTAACAAACACTATACATCTAATATTTTGTTTTTAATTCAAAAATATTGAAAATTGAGTTAGAGAAAGGACTTCAAAATTGATTTTAGAATAGAGATTCCATAACTACCCTCCAACTAAGAATCCTCATAACTTTTGACTCGTTAATCCAAATGGAATGATTTAGAGCTTTCCAAGTATATATAAATCTCTAAAACCAATTTCAGATTTTAATTTTTTGTGTTTTTTAAAGAATTCTTTTGAGTTGCCCGGGCTACCCGCTGAACGCAAAAATTTATATATCATGCAATAACTTTTTACCCATAAAGTCAAAAGTTATGAAAATTGTTGGGCCTGAAGCTCCTCCCCGGGCACATCTTGTGTGAAAACTTCAAAGAAAAAAATTAAAATTTCCATTTGTAGTGAGCTACCCAAAATTGCTATGTTGCCAAAAAATGGTGTTTGGTCCTTTAGAGATTAGAAAAGAATTGTTTCCTACAAAGACAGAATTTTCATTTTGGAAAACAATCTACTTAATTGAATAATGCTATGATTTCTGAACATTCTATTATGGTTTATGAGACACAACCAATAGTAATAGTATGACATTCATTGAAAGCTTGAACTGAACACTCTATATACTTTTAAGTGATTAATCCCTAAAGGACCAAGGCCATTTTTCTATCAAAAATCACTTAACCCCTAAAAGACCAAGGCCAATTTTCTGCCAAAAAACTCTCAAAACTGCCATTTCTAGTGCAAAGAGTAAAAAAATCTGAAAATTGTTTTTTTTGCACATCCAATGGTAAGATCTCATACCTAACTAGTATATCAATGTGTGGAAGAAATTTCAGAATTTTTGACCGCACAGATTGCAAAATATTTGCGTTAAAGTGAAAAAATCAAGATTTTGAGCACATTGTGGGACTAGATTTTTTAACTTGAACATTTTTAACTTAAAATTTTTGCACTACAAAGTTTTGAGCTTTAAATCTTTATAGTGGAGAATTGAGTTGAGAGTCTTGGAAAATAAAAAAATAAAAAAAAACTAATTTTCATTCTTAAGAAAATTATTAAGTAGAAGATAGTACAAGATAGAAGGAAAATCTAAAGTATTAATATCTTTTAGATGGAATTAAAATGCACTAATTCCAATGGTGAGATTGTTCTAGCAAGAAAACTAAACCATGTGGAACTTTTCATTTTGAAAAATTGCAAAAATTGCATTCCAAAATGAATCCTACAAGTTATTTTTTTCAAGAAGATGCTCTAATTGCCCAAAAAACAAGATTGTCCATAACTTTCTCATAAAAAATCCAAATGAAATGAATCAAAGCTTCCCAAATAGGCAAAAATATAATCTATAAGGAAAAAAAAATTTAATTTGATTATTTGCAAAAAAAATTTGTTGCCCCCTCTCCCATGTTTTGAGCTTATTTGGCCATAACTTTTGTTCCTAGGCACCGATTGAAAATATATATATATATATCCATGAAGTTTTTCAGTTTTTCTATCTTCAAAAAAAGTTTCAGAAAACCAAGACAAAAATTCATTTGTCCCCCAAACGGACAATGGTCCTTTAGGGGTTAAAACTGCTACTTTTGTTGTGTTCATTCAAGAAATCTAAATTCTTTTTTTAAGAATCTAATTGCATGATCTTGTACTACACTTTTCTTAGGCCATGTGGTAAAAAATTTGTGATGTTTGACTATACGGATTGAAAGATATTAGCATTCAAAGTAAAGAATTTTTTTTTTCCAAAAGATGCTTTGATTGCCTGCAAAACAAGAAGCTCTATAACTTTCACATCACTAATCCAAATGGAATGAATCAAAGCTGCCTATTTAGACAGAAATATAATCTATTAGAGAAAATAAATTAAAAAATTTATTTCAGTTTTTTATGGATTTTTTTGTTGCCCGGTCTCCCCCGTTTTGAGGTTATTGTAGTATAACTTTTGCTCCTGGGCACCAATTGAAATAAAAATTACATTCCTAGAAAGCTAATTAGTTTTTCTATCTAATGAGAATGTTTAAGAAAGTTTCACCAAAAAGTGAGCTCATAGGAACTTGTCCAAAATCCATTTTGTCCCTGGTAGGAACAATGCACTTTAGTGGTTAACCCCTAAAGTCCCAAGGTCATTTTTTTGTCAAAAATCACTCAAAACTGTCATTTTGGCTGCATTCATCCAAGAACACAAAAAAAAAAACATTTTTTTAGAATCTAACCATAGGACCTTGTACTTCACTTGTCAAAGATCATGTGGTAAAAATTTCATGAAGTTTGACTGTATAGATTGGAAGATATTAGCATTCAAAGTTGAAAAAGAAAGTTTTTTTGAACACTAATCTGCAATTTCAGATGACTTTGACCGCCATTTGTGGAAATTTTTTGCACTACAGACTTTGAATTTAAGTTTTTTTATACTGATTATGTAAGTTGAATGTTTACAAAAAAAACTTCAAAAAAAAAACACTTGATTTTCATTCTTTAAAAAATTGTTAAAGAGAAGTAGGTCCAAGATTGAAAAGAAAACTAAATTGTTAATAGCTCTTCGATGGGATTGAAATACAATAATTCCAATGGTGAGATTGTTTTAGCAAGCAAACACAATGTTTCCAAAATAAAAATTATAAAAAATTGTGAAAATTGCATTCAAAAATGAATCCTACAAGTTATTTTTCAAAAAGATGCTTAGATTGCCCAAAAAACAAGATTGTTTATAACTTGCTCATTATTAGTCCAAATAAAATGAATCAAAGCTTTACATGTAGACAAAAATATAAAGTTTCAAAGAAAAAAAAATTAAAATTAATTTTGACTTTTTGCAATTTTTTTTGTGCTGCCTGCCGAATTCAGTTTGAGGCTTTTTGTAGTATAACTTTTGCTCCCGGGCACCAATTGAAATAAAAATTATATTCCCACGAAGCTAATCAATTTTTCTATCTTATGGAAAAGTTTCAAAAAGTTTCACTAAAAATTGAGCCCGTAGGTACTTGCCCAAAATCTGATTTGTTTCCCGAGGGGACAATGGGACTTTAGGGGTTAATATTCCATTTGAATCCAACCCTATCGAGATATCTCGAGAAGGAATATTCTATTTATAATGTGTTGACTAGATGGACCTTTCCTAATTCTTCAAAAAGGACTCATCACATGTAAATATACTGGAAAGCATTGTTCAATTTGAATATAAACTACATAATTTCAAATTCGAGTTCAATGAATCCAAATTAATCTAGCCAATGGGCCACATGGGCATCACTTAATAGTCACACAACCAGCATATGGAGGGTAGTAGATATATAATGCATTGCATTTTAGGAGTGATAGAGGATTGCAATTTCACTTGCACTCTCTGGAGGTACACAAAGCATATATTGGCCCCATGCATTGGAGTTGTGTAGACCTGCTAATTCTCATGGCCATTACAACTCCTGCAAATCCTAGAACACCTACATAAAATAACCTTAGTGTGATGACGCTCAAGGTCTTCAAGAATGTCAAAACAACAAAACATTCTTGAAGACCTATAGCTTGTAGGAGTGAATGACTCCTCCTTCATTCTTTCACCCATTCCGTTTGGAGTGACCATTTTTCAGTAACTAAGTAAAACAATTTAAGAGAGGCATGTCAAATGAATTTGTACACAAATCACCTCAAACGCACAACTATTGTTTTTTTGGGGGGTGTATAACATTTATAAACCAGTAGTGAGAATCAGAATCTATTGCACACCAAGATTTCAATTCTTGAAATCAGACATGAACTCCAAATGTAAGCTCATTCAACTTCTCAACTGATAACTGATCACGTCGTTCCAGTTCAGAGCAATCTGTGGCATCATATTTCTAGAGTAAGCCTCATGTGATGACATGCATGCAATGAATTAAATTAACTTAGTTTGGGTTCAAACTTCACCCATTGCTGTTGAATGAATGACAAACAATCTTTGCATGTAGGGCAAAAGTGCGATTGTTCATCTTTGGAATTTCATGGAAAAAGGATAAATTTTGCATAGTAGTTTGACCTCGAATGAATACTTTTGGTTTTTTAAAGTAGATGATGCATATTGTGTTAAAAAGGATGATTTCCGCGGACATCAACCCGTATCTTCAGGATTATTACAAAGTTGAGTATGGTACAAAGGGTCTTGCCCAATTTTGTAACCCCTAAAGGTTAGAGACTATGTTTTCACCAAAAACGCTCTAAAACTGCCATTTCTAATACAAGTACCAAATTTTAGAAAAAAAACAATTTTGGACGCATGTAACCATTTTGTAGTAAATTTGTTTGAGAATATGTAGAAAAAATTTCAAAATTTCCCACCTTGTAGATTGCAAGATATTAAAATTTGAATTGATAAAAACCCTTTTTTTTGGCCCTGCGAGAAACTGTGCAGCTGCACTTTACAAGGTTACATTTAAATGAAAAAAAGTCCAAAATGATGGTTACACCTTGGATTCATTCTTCAAAGCAAGTTGTCTACATGTTTGAAAAATTTCAGACCATTTGGAATTGTACAACATGTAGGAAAAAAATAGGTTATAGAAAGAAGTAGAGAATGATTCAAAACACTAAATTGTTAAGAATTTAATTATGGAATTGAAAAATGTCAATCCCAATAGTTATAGTGTTGTAATAAATAATATACATCCTAAGATTTTATTTTTTTCAAAAAATATGGAAAATTGAGTTAAATAAAGCACTTCAAAGTTTATTTTCAAGTAGGAACTCTATAACTGCCCGCAAACTAGACCACCTCATAATTTTGAAAACTGTTGGGCCTTAAAGCTATTCCTCGGGCAAACGTTGTATGAAATTTTCAAAGAAAAAAAATAAAATTTCTATTCGTAGTGAGCTGCCCATAATTGCTATGTTGCCAAAAAATGCCGTTTGGTCCTTTAGGGGTTAACACATAAATGTCCAAGGTCTATTTTGAATTTCTTGGAGTTTGCTCAAAAACTAGACAAAACCCCCCTTGTTTGGATTCGTATTGTTAATTTTCTTCAAACCAGATGTGTTGTGGATCACATAGGAAAAGCAAGTACAACAATATCACCTATAAATTGAAAGATTTTAATGTTTGAATAAGAGGGTATTAAAATTGTGAAAGTGATTTGAAGTCTTTGGATCCACTTTTTTACATATCAAATCTAAAATTGAGGTCATGAAAAAATTATGAAGCTAAAGAAGATAACATGTATAATTACAATTAATTTCCGCCATCTCAAAATCTACTCTACAGTTCTCTCGAATGAGTTTCGAATGTGATTCCCCCTTCAAAATTTAGTGCATTTGATGCCTATTCCCATGAGTCTTTAATACTACAAAATCAAGATTTGCAATGGACACCTTTACACAAAATCTTTGATAGAAAAACCATGAACAATTTTTCCAAAAAAACTATCCAAAATAACATTTTGATACGATTTTATATGACTTTGAAGTTTAGATAACACCAAATTATAATGCCTTGGGCAATTAGGGTTTAAATTTGGATGAGTCACTGAAGAAGACAAGTTGAAGACAATAGGTACAACAGTATCTTCGCAGACCCCCAAATGGTGGAGATTGTAAGGAGCTTGAACCTAGCATAAACAACATGCACCAAAACAATAGCTGATGTCTCTCTTTGCGACAGATACCCGGCCAAGTCGAGCAAATTCCTCAAAAAGTTTGACAACACACGGCTCCGTTCACCTTTTTTTTGGTAGCAGGATGGGGTAATCGGTCACTTGAAATCTGAAGAAACCCAACTTTGGGGCCTTCAGATAGCGGTTCTGGTGTGTTATTGTTTTTGCGTGACGTTGTGTGGTTTCAGTTTCCTTTCCTCCAGGGCAAGGCCCTCGGCTTTCCGCCATTTGTTCTCATCATATTTCTGGAATAAACTCTGGGTTTCAAAAAAGAAAACAAAACAATAGCTGATGAAGAAATAGGCAATAGAGGCTCTTCTAAAAGTGCAGCACCCCCCCTAAAAAAACTGGAACATGAACAGAATGAAAGTCTGTAACATCCTAATAAGTATTCTGTATTCTGAACAGATAGTGACTCATTACTCATTTTGAAATAATTAATTCAAAATGTTATTAATTTTATTTCAACCCCCTCCCTCCAACCAGACTTACTTGTATTTTTCAGACCAACTTTGTATGGGCAAACGATATGGGTTAATGGCTCAAAACTTGAAACCTTACGGTGTGAATCCTTTGGACGACTGAGATCTCAACTTCCAAAGATCCAACGGCTTGTGTATTTTTGGATATCAACGGCAGACATTGGGGTGTTCTTTATTTCCTGAACACAGATCAACAACACAGGATTTTTCTTTGATATCTCTTGCGGGGAGGCAAATCAGCCGGCCTTGTCTATACAGGAGATAGTCAGTCCTACCCAATTCGATCTTGCTTTGTACATGGTGATTAAACTGTGTGTTGATCACTCCATAATTGAACTCATGGCTCGATCAGTAGTACTGATTAGTGCGACGAAGACCAACCAACCAACCTCCTTAAGTTAATCATGGGTTTCCTCCTGTATTGTACAGTACAATTCTCCAAGTGGGGGAGCCCTATGACTTAATTTATATATATGATAGAGGAGTCACACTTCCAGCACTATTCTCAGTGTTCCATGGAAGTGTCCCACCACTCACTCAGGCATTTCATGTGGATAACTTCAATGTTAGCTTCAGCTTATCTGATCAATTTCTGGGCCACAAACTTACAGTGTATGCAGCAGGACAGCCTAGAATGCAATTAACCCCTAAAGGACCAACATGCATTTTTTGGCCGTATAGAAATTTTGGGCAGGTACTTGTGACTAGAGATATCCATATTTGAGGCTGAAATTTTAATAGAAGGTCGGGGCAAGGAATATCTTCATGTTTACCAAGTTTCATGACATTTCGAAATACGAGTCAAAAGTTGTGACTTGATATGTTACTTTTTTTCGTAACCGGGCAGTTTGGGCAGATCAGGAAAAATCATTCTTTCCGGAATTTTTTTTTGAAATTGGTTCTCTACATTTATATATACTTAAAAAGCTTTGAGTCACTCCATTTCAACCAATGAGTCAAAAGTTATGAGGGTTTTTGGTTTGCGGGCAGTTATGGATTCTCTACTCTAAAAAAAACTTTAAAGTCGTTTATTTAACTCAATTTTCAATATTTTTGGAAAAAAATAAAATCTTAGGATGTAGATTGATTATTACAACATTACAACCGTTGGGATTGGCATTTTAAATTCCATGATTAAATTTTTAACAATTTAGTATTTTGAATCATTTTCTACTTCTTTCTACTTACTATTTTTTTCCTATATGTTGGACAATTCCAAATGATGTGAAATTTTTTATGCATATAGACAACTTGTTTAGGAAACTGAATTCAAAGAAGCACCACCTTTATCGGCATTTTTTCATTGAAAATTGAGCTTGCAAAGTGCAGCTGCCCGGTTTTTTGCAGGATTGAAAAAATGGTTTTCAAGACTTTGAATGCTTATATCTTATGATCCACACGGTGGAATTTTCTGAAAATTTTACCACATGTTTTCAAAATATCATACTACAAGATCCTACGGTTACATGTGTCAAAGATTGTTTTTTTTCCAAAAATTTGGTAGTTGTATTAGAAATGGCAGTTTTGGAGCGTTTTTGGTGATTACATAGTCATGAAACTTTAGGGGTTAATTAAAAAAACTGCAGATCTCAGAAGTCCATTCCATCACCTTATTAAGGTGGGTACACCCAAAACCGCCACAAATTGGTACTGTGCTGAGTTACTGTTACTAGGCTGGTCAGATTTTCATATTGCCTTGTTGGCAAGTGAAAGGGGGTTCCAACACACCAAAAAACGTAGCATTTGGATACTATATGCAAAAGTTATTAAGGAACAAAGTTTTATTCTAAAAGTGTTTCTTCCACACAAGTACAGAGCTGATTTTGGAGATGTACAGAGAGTATAGATGGCGGTTTAAGGTCAGTGGTGCATTTGGGTGTACCCACCTTAGACATCTACGTACTCACTCCAGTGCCAAAATCACCGCCTTCCAAATGGAAGCTAACTTAAGGGACCTGGCCAACGCAAAAGAATGACAGGTATTGCAGTAACTTAACATAATGACAAGTATTGAAAATGCATGGTCTGAAACTATGAACAGACAGATATTGATTAGAAATATATAGTACCATCAAGAACCAATATTGGGTCTCAGTACCCAGGACCAGTTTCTACGTCTCGTCCAAATTTACAAAGAGTTGGTATAAGTTAGCAAACATCAAAATAACTTATCCGTCATGGATGCTGCAGCAACCACAACTTCAGATGCACTGTGGAGCAAGTTAAGTGACACAGACCAAAGTAAGTTACTGTAAGTTGCATTCAGTGAGTACAGTATTTAACCCTTACAGTCAGTTCCTTGGGTAAAAAATTAAGAAATATAGGACTCCTAAAACAAACATCACTTTCTAAAAATAGACCTATAAATCAAAAGTTATCCACTTTCTAGAATTTGTAACTGTAGGATCTTTTTTCTTGACTAGTAGTACAAGGGTCTTGGCTCCCAAAATGGGGTCGAAAAGTAGTGTATGTGTGAGATATTACTAAGCAAAGAGTATCATGATGTTTTTTTCAAGGTTGTCGAAGCTTTTGACAATGTATTTAACTTTGCCAAGCTTTTGAGACCCATAACTCAAATCCTACTTTGCAAAATTATCTAAAGACTTCGAATTTGAATGAAGCCTAAGAAGGCGAATGCAAATTTTCAAAGCAAAATTGAATGCTTGACTTGCCCCAATTGGAGGTCAAAACAAAAAATTCACCAATTTTTAATCAACCTTTGGATCTTTGTAAAAATTAGATTCCCTAGAAGGTTGTTTGGTTTTCCAATTTCCAATTAAAAATGAGAGAAATAATAAAAAATTTGAGGGATGCCCCAAACATCCAAAAACTATTTTGGATTTAAAAGAGTTTAAGGGATTAAGAGAAGAGTTATATAAGTAAATAGAACCGAATGAAATAAGTCATCCAGACAAGGAGGATTCAATTTCTAACTTTTGCAAATAAGCCATTACATGGTAGATATCAACTTGGGACTTGGTTTAAGCCTTAAAAGATGGAGGGGTGATCGTGAAAATCAGCTATTTCGTTACCGTGTGAACCATTGGCTTAAAAAATTGCTACAACACTTATTGGAAGTCAAACTATTGTAGAAGACCTCTCCTTTTCACAACAAAAATCTAAAGATGAATAGTTGCACATCTATCCTACATAGGAGATTCTTTATCATTCATCGGACGCAGAACATTCGCCTCAATATTTAAGGGTCAACCCCTAAAGGACACTGAGGACCAAAATTGTTTGATGAATGACTTCACAGTTCATAGTAGAAACAAAGAATGCACCTATTGATCCAATAATCAAAACAAGTTTAGTGACTACTTTGATCATAGGGGGCTACATCCTTTAAAGGCTAAAGTGGATACCCACAAAACCATCACTTTTTTGCTCTTGTGCCTAATTACTATTGTTTGACTAGTCAATTTTTATTTTTTGAAACAAATAATACATGATTTCATTGCCAAGGATAGACTAGTCAAATTTCATATTTTCTTGTTGGGACTTGAAAGGAGGTTCAAATGCACCAAAAAACGTGACATTTGGGTACCATATGCAAAAGTTATGAAGGAACAAAAGATTTCTTCCACATTGGTACATAATTGATTTCGGAGATGTAAGCAAAGTGAAGATGACGGTTTAGGGTTAGTGGCGCATTTGGAGGTGTTCACGTTAAATTTAGAAGTCCTTGGCAAGCCAACTTGCTCTAATACACTAAGCTAATTTGACCCTCTCTTGAATGACAACTCTACTATGCAACATCCTGCACACTTGCCACACTATCATTGCCTGTAGCACATGTAATATGGGTGTCTCAAATGTAACACGACTGTCTCTCCAGAAATTAAGGGAGTTACAGTGCATTCCTCCTTGCTACCTTGGAGAGCATTCTCATGACATCTTTCAGTTGTAGGCTTACATCAAAATTTCATCGCCAAGGTCCTGTTAATCCATCTTGGAGTTGTAGCTTCTCCAGCCACCCTTGAAAACGGAGAGAGCAGTGCCACCCATCAAAGCTTCAAGCTCTTCTTCTGAGCAAAGTGCCTCTGCTGAATTTTCCGAGGGCAACACTTGCCACGCATTTGTATACCCACATTCGGATGTCACGAAGGGAAAATCACTGCCAAAACAGACAGGAATTTTAGCAACAACAAAGAAATGAAAGACAAAACAGACAGGAAGCGTTGGGGTCAGGTGAACCAATAAAAAATGCACCACCTGAACAGAAGGGTACATCAGCTCATGTATTGAAGAAGCACCTAAAAGCGGAAAATTGTTTAGGGACAGCATTCTTTTCAGGAGTGTATTTCTAGGATATCATACATCGTCATTCCCAAATTAAAAGCTTTCAGGTGCTTTTTTCTTACTAACAAATTTCTCTAGTAGTGTTTGGGCTGTCTGATAGGATATATGAAGAAATATATGGAGTATTGAAGGGCTTGATTATGCTTATAAATAGTCCATGGAAAAGGTTCTAAAACGGGTGAAAAGTCACGTGAGAAGATTTTTCTTCATGGATATCAAAAGTTCAGTCCAGTTACTACAGGAAGAAATATTGCAAGCATTCATTGGAATGAAAAATAAATGGAGGGCATGCTCATTACCTGCCCCACATGAGCCGGTTGGCACCATAAGATTCAAGTAATTGCCTCAGCAACGGCCACGTATCTTTGTACGGAAAAGGTTCTCTTGAAACCCGGAAAAATGCACTTAGCTTCACATAAACCTACATGACATGAACACACATCACAGTTAATTAAACAAGTTTACAATTATGATTCATACTCATTTAAACCTTGAAGTATTGAAAAAACATCACTGACTCAATACAATTCAGCTTAAAAGAGAAGAACCTTTCTCTTCCTCATCAGGGCAGGTATCCATACCTAAAATTAACCAGGGCAGGCTACTGTACTATGACAATTGTTACTGCAAGTACTAGGAGGAAATTGATCAATAGTGCGACATACTTGTGAATATTTCGACAAATGTCGTAAGCGATTCCAAGCTTCTGCTTCCTTTTCAGTACTGCACAACATCATGATGTCACTAACTCTTTTCGTAATCAGCATTAGTGCTCTTTGATGAATGTTGAGGTTATATCAACACAAACTACACAATGCTGCTGGCAGTACAATCTGGGTTGCTATTGAAAATTGATGTAGCTCAGATCTCAGAAAAAATCCAGAAGCCAGTTAAGGAGTCACTTTAAGTAGAAATAACAATTAAGGGCTTAGACTCACAGTGGAGGCTTGCAAAATCCAAGGTGGTCCATCAATACTGTTGTTGCTGGAAATTCCGTACAAAGCTCCTCGATTTCTTCAACGTGTAGCAGGAGGCCCTGAAAGACACGTGTCCATGAATTGCTTTAATAGGGCATTTCTCTATTGTCTAAAGCATCCTCTTCACTTGAAAAAGTGCCGACAGAGGACTTGCAATGATGTGTGTGCCACAGCCTCCGATGCAGAAGAATGCGGCATATGTGACAGAATGCGTGATAAATCATGACAAAAGACAGTAGGCGCAAGTAGGGACTTCTACCCACAATAGAGAAATACTGTAGCTATCACTGGACTTCTTCTTAAATATTAAGAGGGCCCCATTTGATGTCTGCTTGTATGCTAAACTACTTGTGACTTTACATGCATGTCAATTAAATAAGGAATATTACTGATACCTTGAAGCACATGAACCCAACTGGAACACCGAGTTCTCCAGCTTTGGCAAACATTGCTTTGCCCATTTGATTCGTCATCTAATCATCAGCAGAGAGGTAACGCACACAGAGACTTGTGAGTCATTGCAAATTTATATCTACAAGCAATTATCATATTATGGGTCCCATGTAGAAGGTAAGCATTCAGGGAATACCTTTTCTCCTGTTGGCCAGAGGTATGGGTTAAACCGAACTCCGCTGAAGTTCTCCTGCAGTGACCCGCAAACTACTGTCAGAAGCAGATAAGTGGTGCAATGCACTATGGCAGTTAAAATAACAGATGGAACCACATACATGGGCATTGCGTCCACAACAGTTGACATCTTTGATTAAAAAACTTTATTGATACATAGTTGTCCAATATCCTATACCTCTTCTATGAGACGTTGAAGCTCTTCAACACCGCCTCCTCCGTCAGTTGGGTCCGCCAGGCACATCCCTACAAACTTATCTGGGTACTTCTGTAGCACACTGTTCAGGAACGACCAGACACAGAATATAAGATGAGGCTATCTTACTTCTATAATGATGTGGCTACCCCAGCAGAATTGCTGAAAATAGTACTTCATGAATTGACATAGCAGTTCAAACATCTGTCGACTGAAAGCAAGTGCATCCCGATAGTAGCTGCAGATTCTAGACATTTGCCTTAAATATTAATAAAAAAAATCAAGCTTAATCCTCTTTTCCTTTTAAAGTGCTCGTTCATACTTGAATACCTGGAGACGTATGAATGATCAAACTTGTGGTTGATAGGTTGAACGATGACGGCTCCATCCACGCCAGCGTCTGTCATGTTCTGTCGAAACTATTAGCATATCCCTCACATTTACACTTAAATAAGATGGACATCTAGGTACAAAATCAAGTGTCCAAAGAGTCCTGAAAACAAATCATCAACTGCAAGCAGATCGCTTTCTATTAGTTTGGCTTACTTTCAGCAAGACATCTGCGCTTCCTGAAAGAGTAGGTTCTTGTCCAGGAAAGTAAGGAAACTTCTTAGCCTGTAAAATCCAATCAGAATAGTAACAATGAGACCGCAGAATGCACATATGTAAACAGAGGAATTCTTCCGATTGTTTTCTCTAAATAAAAACCGCCTTTATCAATTCAGAGTATCTGTAAGGCTATCACTTTCAAGAATCGGCAATCACAGCCTCAAATAACAGTCGACGTTGGTAGTATCTGGAAATCTATTTGTTCTGATGATATACATTCTAAAATGACGTCTCAAGATGGGAAATTACAGACATAACCTCCTCAGGTGAAGCCCACACATGGAGATGTGTGTCAATCTTCTTCATCTTGGCGGCCATTATTTCTCCTTGCTCGAAAGCAACTGACCTTCGAACTTTCGGCTGCTGTAAATTTCGTCTCCTGATCAATGCAGCACTAGCAAAAAGTAAACTAAGCATTGAATCACTTTTCATACACATTGTCGCAATAATTTGAAATAGTCATGAAAAAGCAATCTCGCTGAACGAACTATCAGTATGCAGGAGGTGTCACCCGGGTCAAACTGTAACAAACTAACAACGACACCCATTTGACTCGGGCATTCTATTCAAATTTTCAAATCATAGAGTGCCTAGTAGAAACATGGGCAAGCATGGGTCGCGTAGGCTACAAAACGACCCATGATAAGCCCACATGACAAACTTGACTAATGAAGGGTCTTCTCTTAGTCACTTCCCTAGTTTACAAGGCCCTTGTTTTCAGAGTAGAGGTAAGACGGCATACAAAACTCTTTGCAACATGTACCTGACAGTGACACCCTGAAACCTTCTACAATGAGTACATATTGATATTTGAGAAATACAACAACTTAAGAGCAGAACTCGTGCAGTTCTTGATTGCTGAAGATAAACCCTTGAACACCCAAACCCTTTTTGTGAAATTTTATATACTTTTTTCATAAATTGGTCAATTGATCATAAAGGAAGATTGTTTTCCGAAAATTCAAGCATTTGTTTCGAAAATTCAAGCATTCATTTCGATGCATGAGAAGTTATTGCACAAGGCGCTTAGGGTTTAACAGTTGTATCGGCCACTTCACATATAAAAAAAAAATCCTAACCGTAAGAAACTTGTCTCCAATCTCAAGTCAAGAATTTCCAGAGACTACGATTAAGAAGTCAACAAAAAACATAGTGCCAGCACGTAAAGCGGTCAAATTACAACCTCCAAGTAAGCCCGTCATTGCCGCAGGAATAAAAAGATTCTCAGGAACACAACAACATTAAGCATCACCCTAAAACAGCATTCGCAAAGAATACACGTAACATTCAGCTCAGAAATATCGTAACCAGTGCAATTCCGAACCACACCTTCTCAGGAAATCAACCGCAGCAGCCGCTGAGAGCGCAAGAAGAGGCAGCACCCGCCGAGAAGTCACGGCCAAATTCGAATTCGAAGCGTGCACGGGTATGGCAGATGATGTCGGGGAAGAACTGCAACACGTTTGTGCATCGAAATTGCAGAAATATTGGTTCGTTGAGATGAATGAGAAGAATGTAATCGATCGGGAATGTGAGAATTGAGAATGGAGGTTCGTGTGCGGAGAGAAAGCGGAAGGAATAGCTGAGGATGGGGCGAGAAGGAGAGCCATGGCCGCCATAGCCAGGGAGCTCAGTGGGAACTCCGCTCGCAGTCGAGGAAGCAGTGTTTTTTTAAAGGCAATTAGATGGCCAATTTCCTTTAAAAAAAAATGGGCAGCTTCAAGCCTATAGAAGAAAAAAAGGGTGAATGTGTTAAAAAATGGCTAGGCTGCAATATTGCAAAATAATTAAAATCTCTGTAGTCACATCACAAGATTGATCTGCCTAGCCACAATGTTTTCAAAACCTCCAATACCATCCATCATGCAGAGCCAGCACATACAAAAATTGCATACAAAAATTACATATTCAAAATTGCATACTTAAAGTTGGCCTCCTTAATTCAAAATCCCAAAATGAAGGATCAAAACCTTCTTGAAAAAAGGCCACATAACCATATGTTTGAAAAAAAAAAAAAAAAAACATAGTGAGGAAGGGTTGAGGTCTTGAACAAGGACTTTTTTCACATGTCAATTCCTTGTGAATTACTGCAAGCAGAAAAGAAATTTGAAACTTGGATGAAAGGCAGATCAATCTTGTGATGTGACTACAAAGATTTTAATTATTTTGAATTTATTTTTATTCTACTTTAGCACATAAAATGCTGTGTTACAATATTTGCAGAACAGCTCCGAAGAATGTTTTTTTATTAAGTTTGCTAGAAATGGATTTTCAACTCAATAAAGTTAACAAATTTTGGTTGAAATTTTGGAAGGATGAAAACGAAACCATATGTTTAGAGGAGAATGTGACAATTGGATCGTGGCAATGTGTATTTAATAAAATTAGGGTTTTTGAATTTATATTATATAATTTGAATGTATTACAACAAGGTTGTATGAACCATACAATACACGAGATGCTATTTGACCATATATTTAGGTGAATTTTGATTTGTGCTAATAAAGTGGTAGTCTATTGACATTTAGTTTGTTGTAATTGATTTTCAACCAAATGTGGAAAATTTTAGATGGCACAACTTTATAGGTTTTGTAGGGAAAGTCTCAAAGTTTGTAAAGTGAATAGAAAGATTGCATTATTTTATATTTTTTTTTGTGCCTAAGTGTAGAGAAAAAAAATAGCAAATTTGTTTTGAAAGCTAATAGTTATCTGTTGTAACTTTCAAAATATACTTTTATTAATGCATTGCTAGGAAAATTATGTGCCTGAATTTGCAAAAAATTTAATACACGTTTGTTAATATGGATAGTTGCTTTAGAATTTTAGTCTAAAAAAACCAACAATGATGATCAACGCCGAGTCAACTTCTACCTTGTTTTATGAAATTCTACCTAAACTTTCAATTGAAGTCGCAATGCAAAATGTTTCTCATATAATATCTTCTATTGTAAATTAATAGAATTTTTCAAATGAATAATAATAGAGGTTTTAAAAACATACAAGTATCAAATAAAACTTAATATTATCATTTTAAGAGGATTTTGACAATGTAGAAGATTGTATACTTTATCCTCAATTTTAGGCTTCAATACCATGTAAAGATTTTTGCTTTCAATAGTCTCTAAAATCTAGAAATAAATTCTTATTTCATGTAAATCAATCAATTCCTAAATCTTTAGATTTCTAAATTTAGGAATTCCTATCCCTAAATCTATAATTTTCTAAATCTATGAAGCTCTAAATTCTTTATTTAATCTTCTAGATGCCATTTCTTAAAGAAAGCATGTGTAATGTTAAAGTACAAGGTTACTAAAGTTTTGGTCAAAATCCAAATCATTTAAATTACTAATATTAAACTTTTCAACATCAATAACTACAAATTAACACCTAAAGTACAAGTTAACCCCTAAATCCTAAAATCATAATGGGGTTATTATCTAGGGGTTATTATCTATGGGTCATGTGACCACAATGGGCTAACTTACCTTAATTGTAGGATCTTTTAGTATGCTGACTTGAGAACATGTGATAAAAATTTCAGAAATTTTGACCACATGAATTACAAAATATAAGCATTCAAATTCACTGAAATCATTTTTTTGGCCCTGCGAGGAACAGGGCAGCTGCACTTTACAAGCTCATTTTTCTATGAAAAAATGTCCAAAATGGTGGTGCTTCTTTGGATTGTTTTTCCTAGACAAGTTGACCACATGCTTGGAAATTTTGAGACCATTTGGAATAGTTCAACATATAGGAAAAAAATAATAAGTAGAAAGAAGTAGAAAATGATTTAAAATACAAAGTTGTTAAGAATTTAGTTATAGAATTGGAAAATGCCAATCCTAGTGGTTGAAATGTTTTAATAAACAATCTACATCCTATAATTTTATTTCTTTCAAAAAATATTGAAAATTGAGTAAGATAAAGGACTTCAAAGTTTATTTTAGAGTAGAGAATCCATAATTGCCCGCAAACAAAAGATCCTCATAACTTTTGACTCATTGATCAAAATTGAATGGTTCAAAGCTTTTTATGTATATACTACTCTAGAAAATTGGTTTCAAATTTTTATTTATGAAAAAAGTGATTTTTTTTAATCTACCCGGATTGCTTGGGTGGGGTAAAAAACAACACATTAGGCCATAATTTTTTATTCATATTTCCAAATGTCATGAAATTTAGTGCATATGAAAGATATTCCTCGTCTCTACTTCTATTTAAATTTGGGCCAAAATTATAGAAATCTTCAGTCATACATACCTGTCCAAAATTTCTATGTAGCCAAAAATGCATGTTGGTCCTTTAGAGGAAAAGCAACAATGAATGTAACAATAGAGGTTGTGGAGATATGTAGTTGATTGCTTCAAAAACGATAGGCTAAGCCACAAAAATTATGATTTCAGACAACTTTCATCTATTAAAATATAAAGATTATGGATCAGTTTTTTTTTTTTGGCAATTTGTTGTCAATTTGCACCAAAGTAATGGACCATATACCAAACCTATAAAACAAAGTAGTACTAAAAGGACGGAAAATATCTACACTGAATAGGGATATTAACTCCTAAAATACCAAGGCAGTTTTTGGCTCCAAAACCACTAAAAACTGCCATTTCTGTTGCGATCACTCTCTAAACCAAAAGAAACTTTAAAAAAAAAATCTAACTGTAGGATCCTGTACTTCACTTGTCTCAGATCATGTGGTAAGAATTTCATGAAGTTTGACCACACGGATTGGAAGATATTAGCATTTGAAGTTGCAAAAAGAAGATTTTTTAAACTGCGGCCTGCAATTTCAGATGACTTTGACGGCCATTTGTGGATTTCTTTTGCACTACACACCATTAAGTTAAAAAATTTTGTGTTGAACATTTGAGTTGAAAGTTGGGGAAAAAAATTTCAGAATGTCAAAACTTGATTTTCACATATAAAAAAATTATTAAGTAGAAGCAGGTCCAAAATTGAACAAAACACTAAATTGTTAATAGCTCTTAGGCGGAATTAAAACACCATAATCCCATCGGTGGGATTGTTCTTGCAAACAAACTTAACCTTGTCAAAAAAAAAATTTGAAAAAATTTGAAAATTGCATTCAAAAATGAATTCTATAAGTTGTTTTTTGAAGAAGATGTTTAGATTGCCCGAAATACAAGATTGTCCATAACTTTTTGTTCTAAGTCCAAATAGAATGAATCAAAGCTTCAAATGTAGATAAAAACATGATCTTTGAGGGAAATAAATAAAAAAAAAAGAACTCAATTTTTTGAAGTTTTTTTTTTCTGCCCGACAAATTGCTTCTAAGACTCCGGATGGCATAACTTTTGCTCCCAGGCACTGGTTGAAAAAAAAATTATATTTTAGAAAGCTAATGTGTTTCACTCTCTTCAAAAAAAAGTTTCAAAAAATTAGGCCAAAATTTCATGTCACACGAGCCTGCCCAAAAATCCAAGTGTCCCCTAAGGGGACTTTGGTCCTTTAGGGGTTAGGGGGACCCATATTAATTAGTTGACATCTCACACTATATAAATATCTAACTTTGTTGTACATCAATAGCTGTTGAAGTGTACAGGGACTGTACATCATGTTTCAAACATCTACAATTTTTGAGAATAAGTCCCTTTAAATATTTGGTCCTCTTAATACCCCTATTCAGCGTAGAAGACTTCAAATCTAAAAAAACCTTGGATGAAATCGCCAAATTGTGGATGAGTATTGAATTATTAATCCTAAAGGACCAAACGTTTTTTTTTTTTGGTAATATAGCAATTTTGGGCAACTCACTACAAACAAAAAATTTACTTATTTTCTTTGAAATTTTCACGCTACATGTGCCCAAAGAATATCTTGAAGGCCCAACAATTTTCATACCTTTTGATTGCATGGTTAAAAAGTTATTGGATGATATGTCATTTGCAACGGTCGGTAGGCAGCTCAAAAAAATTCTGAAAAATCAATTTTGAAAAAAATAAAAATTTGGAACTGGTTTTTTAGTTTTCTAGATATATATGTGAAAAGCTTTGAATCATTCCATTTGGATCAACATGTCAAAAGTTATGAGGTGTTCTAGTTTGTGGGTAGTTATGGATTTCCTACTCTAAAATAAATTTAGGAGTCATTTATTTAATTCAATTTTTAATATTTTTGGAAAAAAAGAAGAAGCATATAGGATTTATATTATTTATTACAACATTACATTATAACCATTGGCGTTGGCGTTGGCATTTTTCAATTCCATAATTAAATTCTTAATAATTTAGTGTTTTGAATCATTCTCTACTTCTTTCTATTTACTATATTTTCCTATATATTGTATAAGTCCAAATCATCAAGGGACATTTGAGGCCTCTAGAAGATTGCGAGATTCCTTGCGTTCCCAGACTCCGGGAAGGCAAGGGAAGCAGCTGGGTGATGTGGTCAACATTGTGCCACGTCATTTTCATAAAAATGAATAAATAAATAAATAATTTTTTTTGCTTAGAATGATATTTGGAAAAAAAATTGAAATAATTGAAAAAAATAAAAATCTGACAGCCCGTACCAGCTGTTCACAGAATCGGGACATCATTAGAAACGGGCCTGAAACGGTCTTCTAGAGGCCCTAAATGTCTTCTAATGGATGTGAAAATTTTCAAGCATGTATCCAACTTGCTTTGAAGAATGAACAAAAAGAGTAACCACCACTTTGGACATTTTCATATAAATGTGACCTTGTGAAGTGTAGCTGCTTGATTTTTTGCAAGCCGGCCCCAAAAAGGGTTTTTGTCAATTCAAATACTAATGTCTTGCAATCTGCATGGTGGAAAATTCTGAGTTTTTTTTCTACATCTTTCTAAACCAGCTTACTACAAAATCCTATGGTTACAAGTGTCCAAATTTTTTTTCCAAAATTTGGTATTTGTATTAGAAATGCCAGTTTTGGATCATTTTTGGTGAAAATATAGTCTTTGACCTTTAGGGGTTAATATGTGATATGTGATAATGTTTTATTTTCTATCCAAATGTGGATAAATGTTGAAACTTGGAGCACCATTATAACATTCAATATTGCCACTTTGGGACTTCATAAAAAATGAAAAAAATAAACTTGTTATGGATCATTTGTTTATGTGTTAAAAGAGTCGAAGAAAAAATGTACAAGAAATGACCAATACAATTATGGTATTCATACCTAAAGGCCCAAGTTTTTTGGACAAAGTACAAAATATGGAGTAAACATATGTTCAATAACTTTTAGAAGTTTTCATCAAAAGAACCAATATTAAGCATCGAGACTAGAAAATACTCATATGGTCAAAATTTTAAAACTATTTATAAATTTGTTTCAAATAAGTTTGGAAGATTTGGCTTTAGAAAACTATGGAAAAATTTACTTTCTATTTTCAGGATTTGAAAACTTTATGATTGCTATGATTGGTCAAAATTGCAATTTCAATGAATTTGGAAAAAGATGGCATAAAATTTCACAATGAGAACATCGACACTTTTTCCAAATATTAAACTTTATAGCACTAGGCAATATTGAATACTTTGCCCCATTTTCTTCATTGTATTTTTACTACGATGATCTTAGTTTTGAATGTAAAATAGAAGACAACTCCATGTAGTTTGCATTAAAAAGAATTGAAATAAAAAAATTTATCTTCATAAATTTGTTGCTTGAAATCAAGCATTGACCATATAATGGTAGGGCCTTTAGGAGTTAGTAATATGGCAATGAGAATGCCAAAATATTATGCCAAAATCTAATCTAAAATATTGAATAATAATTAATGAGAGAATTGTCAAATTATCTCTAATTTCTTTTCATGAAATTTTCTAAACATAAAATGATTCTAGATACTATATTTCTTATGAATAAAAAAACTATATAATTTGCTTTTAGATTTGTCAACATCTAAGAGAGCTGGATATGTATAAAATTTGAACAATGAACAGACTAGCTCCAAGGACAAATGAATTTTTCATCTAATGTCTATTTGTTGAATACAAGTTTCTATAATTTTGTACATAATTTTGCACATAATGTCTAGGTCATTTGCTAATAAGTATATGAATAACAAAGTTAAAATACATAGAATAAATGTGTTTGTGATTCTTAATTTGCACCAATTTATTGCCATCTAGCTTTTGACACGTACATTTTCAATACATCATTTTTTGAATGTTAGATAGTATAAGATTTATTACTTAGCTATTATATTTTTTGAATCTTGTAAGTGTTATCTTGATGGGGGTACTCCCAATTCTTTTAAATACTTTTTAGGAAAAATTATAACATTTAAAATACATTAAAAGCCAAGAGCTATGAAATTCAATCCATTTGGTAAGGGGTCAAAGTTGCTAACCTTTGTATAAGAATATCAAAATATATAGACAATCCAAGTGTTGAATTTTTTTGGAATAAATACACTATATTATTGGATTAGTTAGAATGGTATTATTTTATGCTTGAAAAAAGACATTTCCAAATGTTCACGTTTGTAGATAGTCTTTTAAATATTTTTACACAATGAGCTTTGAACACTCATGGATTTGTAATTAGCTTCTACTACAATTACAAACAACAAAAATACTTAATTTTTTTATGCCATTGTGTGTATATAATATTTCTTTATTCATTAGAACTATTCAAATCGGTTGAACTCTTCATTATTTTTTTTTATGGATTTTACTTGCACATATTTTTGTTAGTTTTGTATATTCCATAAAGGATGAAAAACAATTTTATATATTGTTGTAATTTTAGTACGTGCACAATGAATTTTTTTTCATTATTGTTAGTAGAGACTTCCAAATAGTTTTGATCTTGTATGTTTATGTATTTTCTAATTATACTCATATTAGAAAGAACATTGAAGAAGATTTTCGTTTTAACTACCAATTATGAGGTAAATATACCTAACAAGCATCTGAGCATGCTTTTATGCTTAAACTTTCTTGGTTGTAGATGGATCTTGTTGATAACTAAACTAAAGATGATTATAGATTTTTCTTAGAATTTATTTTTGGACACCATATGAAAAACTTATGGATATCTAAAGTGCTGAGTCCTAATACACCCCAAATTGACTTTAGGCTCTCATGTTCAGAAGATGTACATTTTAGGCAAGAAATTGTAGATGTTGGTTTCATAACATTGTCAATTTTAGGACAGGTTACCAAATAAGTGATTGCATGTATAGAGCATTAACTAGTGCAAATATCACTCATTGTTGTATCACAGTTATTATGAAATTCACAAAAAATTAGCGATTCCATTAAATATAGAGCCTAGAAAAGTGGGTTTCAAGGAAAATGGAGTGAATTTTGTTTCTTTGAAAATCCACAACCTAGACTTCCTTCCATTGCAATGTTGGGAGGCCTGGAAAATTTTCTCCAAAAAATGGTCTTAAGTTTTCTCCCAACCACTTTTCTCCATGTCTTTTTGCAAATTTCACGTTTCAGTAAGTTAGTTGCAACTGACACAGCGTCACATAATTGCTCATTGCATTATTTGATCAAAATGTGGAGGTGTTATTAAGGTGGGTACACCCAAAACCGTCACAAATTGGTACTATGCCTAGTTCTTGTTACTAGGCTGATCAGATTTTCATATTGTCTTGTTGGCAAGTGAAAGGAGGTTCCAAGGCACCAAAGAATGTAGCATTTGGATATTGTATGCAAAAATTATTAAGGAATAAAGTTTGATTCTAAAAGTGTTTCTTCTACATAAGTACAGAACTGATTTTGGAGATGTACAGTGAGTATAGATGGCAGTCTAAGACCATCTGCAATGCAGTCACGGTACATGGCCCAATATCGGTATAGCTAACTTTTGAATGCTAAACAATTAGAATTTGAAAATTGTCTTATTAGAAGCGCATCGGAAAGAACATGGAGAAGGAACAAAAAAATTTCAAACTAGACATTGGACAAGTACTTCAAAAGCAAGGTACAAATCTGAAATTATAGAGGTCTTAGCAAATCACGGTTACCAAAGCAACATTTGGTCATTGACCCTCCACATTTGACGCTTTTTAGAGGGTCAATGGCCAAATGTTGCTTTGGTAACCGTGATTTGCTAAGACCTCTATAATTTCAGATTTGTACCTTGCTTTTGAAGTACTTGTCCAATGTCTAGTTTGAAATTTTTTTGTTCCTTCTCCATGTTCTTTCTGATGCGCTTCCAATAAGACATTTTTCAAATTTTAATTGTCTAGCATTCAAAAGTTAGCTACACCGATACTGGGCCATGTACCGTGACAGCATTGCAGATGGTCTAAGGTCAGTGGCGCATTTGGGTGCACCCACCTTAGTTGAACAACAAGATGGTGACATCATATGTGTCAATTGCCTGTATCCTATTAGACTTGTTTGAATCCTGGGCAGCACGCAATCTCCGAATGGGTTCAGGGTTTTTAAGTCAAATGTTCATTTTTGGAAGATATTTTTTGAATTTACACAGAGGGCATGAAAAAATTAAGTAGAACTCAAGCAAAATTTAAGCTTACCCAGTTTTGGGATCGCTGATCCTGGGTATGGAGATGGAAGACACTACCCCAACACTGATACTGGTAGCTGCAGGCTGATTTTTGTGGTTTAATTGAGCAACTAAAGCTGCCAACTACTCCTTGTCTGGAGACTGGAGTACTCCGTTAATGTGGTCAATGCTTTTCCAGCATGCTCTGCCTTGGAAAGCGCACTGGATGGACATGAGGAACCATTTGTTGGAGTGACAGTCTTTTGGGGGCAGAAGCTATGGGTGAGCAGCTTACAATGACTTCACAAGGCTGTTTTAGAGCATCGCCACCCATTCATGGCCAAAATGGCTTGGGGAATGGGGTAGCCCGGGCACGGAAGAAGCCAGGCTGCTTTCATCTGCCAACCATTCACGGGAAAGAAGACACGTCAAAGGGAGTCAATTACAAACATTAATGCTGTGTCATTGTAAAGAACTAATCAGCATGTGGATTTATTAAAAACAGTATTAGAAATAGCCCCAAAATCGAGAAATCTGATGAGATTTTGCAAAGTCAATGCATGGCGGGTTGGGTGGCAGGGAAGCTCTCTTACCGTTTGGAAAGAGAAATTTTCCGTGACCGGTCTCTTTTTGGAGCTTTCCCATGAATGGGTGGCTCATTTTGAAGACAAACACTGCAAAGACTACAAACTCAATTTTCCTCCCAAATTCTGGACCGAGAGCTTGGCTGTGAATGGGTGGCGATGCTCTTAGTCATTAACCCCTAAAGGACCAAGGCCCTTTTTCTGCCAAAAAACACTCAAAACTGCCATTTCTATGGCAAAGAGGAAAAAAAATTGAAAATTGTTTTTTTTCCACATCTAACCGTAGGATCTTGTACCTAACTAGGATATTGTACCTAACTAGTAAGTTATTTTTCTTTGGAAGATGCTCTAAGTGCCCGAAAAACAAGATTGTCCGTAACTTTCTCATAACAAATCCAAATGAAATGAATCAAAGCTTCCTAGATAGACAAAAATATAATCTATAAGAAAAATAAATTAAAATAAATTAAAAAAATAAATTGCAAAATTTTTTTGCTGCCCCACGTCCCCTGTTTTGAGCTTATTTGGGCATAACTTTTTTTTCCAGGCATCGATTGAAAAAAAAATTATATTCCCATAAAGCTTAGCATTTTTTCTATCTTCAAAAAAAGTTTCAAAAAATCACAACAAATTTTCAGCCCATAGGTACCTGCCTGAAATCCCATTTGTCCCCCGAAGGGACAATGGTCCTTTAGGGGTTAACCCAAAGCAACGCCAGCACCATTTCATGGCATTTGGATGATTGTTTTGTGGTCTACACAGAGATGAGAAACAACTTTTCATCCACTTTCTTTTTGTTGACCTTCCATGGTGGATTATGAAGAATCTTCAATTGAGTTTGTAATCTTTGCAGTGTTTGTCTTCAAGTAAATGAGAAGTTAGTAAAAAAACAGGTCACAAAATATGTTATTTCCTCAAAAATTCTCAAAAAAAACAAATTTTCACAAAAAAATCTAAATTTTTTTAAAAAGTATAGAAGACATGTAGTTCCATCTTTGAAAAAGAAATATAAAAATTGTCATTCATATCTAGTTGCAAATGGATAGAAAATTGATTGATAGGCAATGAGGCTTGAAATCAGCGGTCATGGTTTGGTCCTTTAAGGATTAAGCTTAGGCAAATGCTCCACCCACAACATCCTCATTGCAAGACACTATAAAGACCCACATCCAGTGTCCTACATAAAAGAAACTGGGCCAAATTATTATTATTATTTTTTAACAAATGGGAGACCCATTGCATTAAAAAGAAAAAAACAAATACAAAAAAAGCCAAGCCCAAAAGGCTAGTCAAATGAAGAGAAATGAGCATAAACAAAAGAAAAAATGCAACCAAAGAGAGCAGAATGGCCAAATTATTTAGATGTCTTTTTGACAATAAGTTATAGGTCATTTCAGTGCCAACCTCCATGCAAACTCAATATAAAAGTGGCACCAAATTATCTTGATAGTGTTTCAATGCACTATATTCACATGCTCTAAAGTTCTTGATGTGCTTGTGCATGTACTAATTCCAAAAATTCATTGTCCTACTTCTCCTGATCCTAGCTTGTGGACTTCAAAATCCATCCATGCCAAGTGCTACTTAATCTATTTAAGCTTTTTTTTCATTAGAGTAAGGTAATTACATCTAAAAGCACACGCCTCCTAAAATTGTACCCTGGATATTCTTGCCTAAAATGTATACCCAATTACCCACTGTTCATATGACTCTATGATTGCTTTTAGGTACACCTATTTTCAGTACTTTGAAAATTCGTAGTTTATTTACATGATGTCCAAAAAATGCATTCTAAGAGAATCTAGAATCCCATTTTGACTACCAATGGGACCCACAGTTTTTTCTCAATATAATAGTGAAAACCATGCTTAATCATGCTGAATTGCTTAACTGTGTGATTAAAGGTGTAGTACCTTCAGTTATTCACTGGCTTGCAGTGAGGTGTCTTGGTGGTGGTGGGATGGTTACTTACAGTATTGCATGATGTCACTTACGCATTGGAATTTCCATTTTTTCCCCATTTCTGTCCTAAAACAAAGTACTGGAGTACTCCGTAAAACAACCCCCCCCCCTGCCCCCGCCCCATGCACACCACCCCCTGCCATGCCTCCGTCACCAAGAAAAAAAAAGAAAAAAAAGGCTCAGTCATTCTCACTGCCAATATGATATTTTTGACCACGAGAAAGAGTGACCTTTTTCACCTTGGACCTCCACTTGTAGTGTACTTTATTGGATCATTTTGATGAAGTTTTTTTAAAAATTGGATAAGTCTCTACATGTGGCTCAAATTGGACATTACATTACAGGATTGGAGCCATTTGTCATTGTAATCTCTCCAACATGCACCGAAGATGTAAAGCTGTTATGATTAAACTCACAACAAAGCATTTGGCAAACATTGGTCCATTATAATCATTATCCAGTCTGTAGCCATAGAATTGAACAAGTTAGTTATTTGCGTCAAATTCCAAGAATATTTTCATGTAACTATGTCGGTTAAACGGACTCCTATAGAATTCTTGTCTGGAATGTACTCCTACTATTCATGAGTCAAAGTCTGAGGTCAATTTTAGAAACACTTATTTTCAATACTTTGATAATTCATAGTTTATTTCATATGGTGTCCAAAAAATGCATTTCAAAGAGAATCTAAAATCCCCTTTTTGAATAATGACAAGATCCAACAATAACTCTTTTTTAATATAATAACAAAAACCATGCTAAATTGTTTACTATTCCATCAGTTCTAGACACGCTTACTTTCGAATGATTCCATATTACATGAAGCTCTTCAAGGAAAGCATGCTATAAAGTATTAAATATTACCTTACAATTATATAATAATTGTCACACTCCATTGATCATTTCTACATTGGCACTTGTTGATAGACCACCAAATCCAATATTTCCTCCTCTCCTTTCTTACCATATGCACCAATGGCTTGACTCCATAGCAGAAAGGGATGCAGCATGGTGGGTTCCAGATCGTTACAGTCCATCTAAATTATCATTGAAGTGAAGTGGGACCCCAGAAAACACTTTCCAAACATAATACACCACAAAATAACTAACCGACTTCATACGGTATTTCTTCTCTCAACACCCCAACATGAACATCAATTACCTTATAACAAAAACCATAACAACCATGTTAAGATTAAGTTAACCCAAGATTAAGTTAACTCTGGAGCGTGCTCCAACGTTCATATTTTGGACAATGAACAGAGGGCTTCGAGGCACTGTTTCATCCAACTAAGTTCTCATTCATCCAATGTAATACTTGAATCTAGTTAAGACAACCTTCCTTAATGACCAAATTCATGAAATCTTGGTAAATGATGTTTCTGTACAAAGACATAAGCAAAATTTGCAAAAATTCAGAAAAGGATTGAAACGTTTAGGGGTTAATCCATCAACATCATCAAACTCAAATGATACTCAAAAACTGAAATGATAAGAAAACCTTAAACCCACTATCAACAAGACATTAAGCTTAAGTTAAAACTTGCAGTACAGTACATTGAATCCAGAATCATGGGAGACAGGGAAAAGCCCTAACTTGCCACGTCCAGGGCTCTACAGTAGCATGAAATCAAGCCGCCCGCCCGCCCTCCTATGCCGAAGTTCAGTGACATGGATGACCGCCCGGACATCGTGGAACCCGGCCACCCGGCCACCCGGCCACCCAATCGATGAAAGTCGGAAGAAGTCTCCGTCCGTCCGCCGGACCACACATTCTTTGCCATCACTTTTTTTTCATTTTTAGTTTTTCATTTTTTTACAGTTTTGCCATTACTTTTATACTGACCCCCACATTAAATGTAAAACTGACACCTTTCGTTCACGCGTCCCCTTCTTCCTCAGTCTCTTTCTAGCTCCTTCCTTCTCCTCCCGCACCGCATCCACAAATACACACCGGCCACTAGCTAGGTTGCTCTGTCTGTCTGTATTCTACAATCTTCACCCACTTGCTTGAAGTGGTGAATCGCAAAGCTCGGATTGGAACGAGAAGGTTATCGATAGTGTTAGTCTTGGCACCGTCATTTGTTAGCTGCATTCACGTTGTTGTGATGAAGTGATCAATGATTCCCTGGCCGGCAGTGCTTTTCGTTTCGTGATCGTCGATCGATCTCCTGTCAGTGTTGAGAGTTTAGGCTGGTCGGTGGACTTCGTACAGTTTGTGAAGTGAGCTGTAATCTGTGTCGGTGATCAAGTCGAAGGAGAGATGGCGAGGGCTTTAGTGGATCCGGTAAGAGGTTTTCGAACTTACGCAGTTATTTTATGGATTAGAGACTTAGTTGCAGTTGATGCCGGACTGGAACTCGAATTTGGTCTTCTGTTTGCTTGGATGACAACAGGTTGCAAGACCCTATTTCGGATGGAATTTTGTCCTTAGATTTTCCATATCTTTGGTACTAGAGGGGAGGGCTGATGATCGAAACTGGTCAAGTATACGTGTGCTCAATTGTTGACCCTGTTGTAAGAAAGGAGAGCAAGTAGATGCTGGATTGGGGCTAGATTTTAGAAGTTGCTTGGTCGATTTAAAGCGAACTGATTGTATTTTTGATAAATTAATTAAGGATTTACGCTTTTGCGAATGCGTTCATGTTTGGGGTATTAGACAGGGTAGGATATGCATGGATGTTGACTTGAGTGGTACAAGTGTGTGCACAGCTTTACTATGGCAAGCCAGAACCGGTGTGGGTCACCAACAATCAGCACCGGATGCTGGGAACTCCATATCAACGCACTCCTACATCGAGTAGCGGAGCGTACGAGTTTGGCCCTTATACTCGTGGAACTGTCTTGCCGGTTAATTCAACTCAACCATAGCCACCCATTTCCTTTTTTTTTGCAATAGCCAGGTTTCTTTTTGTGTGGCTAGGTTTGAACACACTCAGATTCGGTCTTTACTGCTTCTTTAGTTTCAGTACGAAATTGTTCAAACTAGATCATATATACCCTCGACACTAAGTGATTTGTTGCATTGAAGTAATTTGGTTCTGGATCCGTATTTTGCAATTGATTATACTTGATTAGTTTCGTAAGTTAGCTTCTTTTGGGGGTAGGAAAATGACCGTCTTGTTAAAGCCCTTCTACTTGCTGCTGTGATTTCTAAGTACATGTACTATTTTTGAGATGAGTATTTAGCGTACCATTTTGTCGGTGGCATCCATTAGATCGTACTTCCTTCTGATTCTGCATCTAGAAACTTAGTCAGAAAATGGAGTTTGTGCAAATTGCTGAGAAAATTGTATAAGAATATTTGCAATTTGACCCCCCCAAAATCATGCATTTTGATCCTCTTTTGCTGCGCAGGACGTGATAATCAAGGTACCTTTGTACGACTTAGTAGACGTGTCCCGAATCAAAGACGTTCTCAGTGTGGAAGGTTAGTAACTAATTTCTCTCCAATGGGGTCATATGGGGATTTCCTTTTGTTCAATTTCCTTCTCTCTACTGATTCTGGCTATCAATAAAATTTGGCCGCATCTGTATTCCACTATTTGCACAATATGATCACTCAAATCGGCCAATTTAAACCCATGAAACCTTCGTCCTTGAAGGGCCAAGGATTCATGGTGTTAATTTGACCAATTTGGATGATGCATATTGTGAACCCTTGTACGATTTGGATTGGCCAAGTTTTACAGATAGTGCAGAACATTGCACGTATTTATAAAACACAAGAGGAATCCGGAAGTCCACAGACCCAATTCCATTTAGCAACTACGGAATGTCACCTTGAGAATTTAACTTCAGGCTCTATTCCATTATCAAGCTGTGAAATTTGATAATTCCACTACAGAATGGGGTCTATGAACTTTTTGAATTCCTACAGTGAAACTGGAAATGAAAATCGAACAAAAACACCTCAATAGTGTTAAAAAACACACGTGGTCCAATGTGGCTTCTTGGTATTTTAGGGTTAACAACGTCAATTTCGTCTAATTGGCAGAATTCCACAACTTTGTATGTTTCAGGGAAATCTAAATGTATATCAGTCCTAATGAATCTATATCAGCCCTAGTTTTTAGAGCTCTGTGCAGATGAATGTCACAGTTCTTAGTGCCCAGACTTGCGCCAATATAAAAGAAATTGACGAGTAACCCTCCTCCATCGACAGTAGAATTCCGAACTGGAAATTGGACAAATGTCCCATTCTGATCAAATTCCATTCCTCGTGTATCCTCGTTTGTCTCTCATCACTGGACATTAACTACGAAATTTTTCTGAAAATTCCATAGATGGGCATTGGATTTCTCCTGTGATCATCTCAATTCACCTTCAAAGTCTTCATCAAATCTTGAGGTTGATTGAAGAAACCAAGCCTAACCTAACTGATCCCATCCCCTGCCCGGCCCTGCCTTGCCCTGTCCTGCAGGTGTTTTCAATGTGGTGTGCGACATCCCCGCGCAGACCATCACGGTGTCTTCGCGCCTTTCTCCAAGCACCGTGGTGAACCTGGTGCGCCGCGTGATGAGCAGCGCGCACATCATCAACATCGCCCAAGCGGCGCCCACGGCCGTGCTGCAACCCGCGTACACCAGGCCTGTGGACCGAAGCACCGCCCGCGGCACCGCTTACGACGACATGTACACTTACGAAGGGCGCAGCGGATACATCCCGCCCTATGCAGCCCCTTATGGCGGACGATCTTACGACAATGAGTTCCGACCGGGACGCTACAACTACTACTGAAATCACACTCGTGGGCACACTAAAGGTACCGGTAGTAGTACAATCGATCGATTCCCGTGTTGGATACCGTAATATCATAATTAGCATGTTAGTTAGCTTGTTAGCCAGGGTAGGCCAGGGGAAGCAACTACTGGCTAACCATGCCAGTACTAATTATGTGATTGTATATTACTTCAGATGGATGTATATCTAGCTGAGCATCACAAAGGAATTTGTATTAACCGATTCGTGAATGTTTGGACTTAGACTCGATCTACGTGTACGTAGAGATTAAATGGGAATGTTGGAAAAAGATTTGCTGTTTGTGTTGCTTCTGTGGAGAGCATGGTGTATGTGGATATCTCAGAATCTTGTCATTCATTGACGCTATAGTGGAAGTTATGCCTGTTTGAGCTTGATTGAAAAAGTCCGACAATTAGGGATGTTCATTAAGGTGAAAGTTCAGATTTGCTATGAAAATAACCTCCCTGGCTCGTTAATCACGTGGCCTAGTTTGTTATTTTCAGGATGAGGCTCTACTTTCACATTACCAGTTCGTTGTAGGGAGTGAAGTTCAAAGGTTAAGTAGTGATATATTGTGGAGCGTGACCGTATTATATACCCTGTAGTGAAAGCCAGGTTTGGGGTTTAGGTACTTGGAACCTTTTGACTTGGGTCTTCTGATACAGTTTCTTGCAGGTTTAATGTGCTCTTTTGAATGCTAATACATGATTTGTAAAGTTTCTGGAACAGTGGAATGCTTGAAACTGCTTTCTCATCGAAATGTGGAATCTGCCGTTGAGTTAATTTCTTATGGTGGGACTGTTGGTGTTCTATGAAGCTGGATTGTCTGAGGGGTGTATGTAAGATTTGCGATGAGAGCTCTAGCTAAGTCTCAGCTTTCAACAATATGAAAAACGCTGATCTTGATTACAAACTGGAAAGAGGCTCTCGTGCAGAGTAAAAAGCTTGTGAACATTGCTAATTTGCGTGCCCTTTATGTTGGACTAGACTTCACTTGGAATTTGACTTCGTTTTATATCCACTTATACCAGTTGTAGATTTAATTTCGGATGTGGATCAATGTGTTACTTGCTGAGCAATCCTCGATTTCATTCCTGATAACAGTCTATGACTCAATATTAACTAATTTATTGTTTAGACTCTGATCCTTCTGAAGAGATGGGCTCAAATCCTGTGTTCGCGCTGCCCAAGAAATGTAAGACTTAGTCACGCACCCTGGACGGCTGCTTCTGCCGATTTCCTGCTTCTTGATAGGGCTTACAGTATGGCCCAGCCATAGAAGTCAAGAAACGACTGACTGGCAGCCCAACCGTTGTAATAGTTGCAGCACTAGAAGAAAACTGTGCCTTGTTCTCAACAAAATCTAGCAAAAACAAGTTATAAACACAATTTTCAACACAATCAACATCATATTCTTACGTTAGAGAATCATCTTTATAATCCATTTTTGTGTTCCAAAAGTATTGAAACCAACATGTTTTGTTTCTAACAAAAAACATCAGTTTAGATTTTGTTGAGAGCAACGCAATTATTATATATTTAATACCTGTATTTTGGTATTAATATTACATATATTATACTACATATATTATACTACATACATGGTAATTTATAATTAATTATAACTTATATTATATAACCATAATATATTATAATTATTTATAATTATTTATAATTATTTATATTATAATTATTTTTTAATTAAATATTATAATTACTAATTATTTAAATATATTCTATTATATATTATTATATATAATATATAATATTTATTATTTATTTATTAATTTATATTATAATTATTTTGTTTTACATATAATAATATTCAATGAGGTAGGAGGCTCTTAAATTGATCATCTAAGGGATAATTGACCTTAAGTTTGTAGTAAAACCAATAGTGTAGTATTTTACATATACTTTTGGTAGAAAGAGAAAAGAGAAATAGTTTATTGACAATTTAAATTGTAATTTTTTTACTTCAAAAGAATTTACTATGAATTTTCAAAGTAAAAGGTGTGTAGATAGCTATTGGGGCTCATAGATTGAACCAAGCTTCCTCAAAATCAACCCTTGAATGGAGCACTTCAAACTTAGGAAGTTTCTATAATTTTGAATCTCAAAGAATGATCCACATCATGCTTCTATTGATTTTAGCCTTACAGCAATGTATATTTTATTCAAAGGGATTTAAGAATGCAATTAAAAAGCAGAAAGCGCATTAAAGGACCTGTGATTAATTTTTGAAACTCGTTGCACTACATTATTCATGGCTTGTGGCTATAGAGCACACTCTAATTGCAGGATGGCATTGCAAGAATGTGGCTACACCACTTAACCAACTTGCTGAGATGCCATTGCAGCTTGCAAAAACAAGCCCGGGTTTTCTCCACTAATGGAAACTGCTACATGCATGTGTGTACATGCGTAATTGTATATAAGGTAGAGGTACCTATAACGGAAGTCACCTAAACATTTCAAGCCATCAATACCTTAAATGAGGCTGTTTGTTTGTTTTGTTTTGTTTTGTTTTGTTTGTAGCATGGACAACTTCTTGACCGTGCGTCCCCCGGCAGCATGCTTGGTACTGTCGGAAAGCTCTCGCCGAGGAGGGGTGCACAGGCTTGGTTTTGTGGCATTTGGAGCGGTGGTGCAAAAGTTATTGAATTTCAAAGTATTTATTGATGAAAAAATTAGAAAATTACTTTTACTTTGATTTTGGTGGCGTTCTTGGTACTGGGAGTGGAACCGGGAGTAGAACTGGGAGTAGAATCGGAAGTAGAACCAGGAGTGGAATTGGGAGTAGGTGAAAATTGGGCCAACGGCACAGGGTCACACTAGTAGGTATTGAAAACTAGTTGAGAAATTGAGCTCAATGTGTGCAAACATAGGTCGAGGAAAAATGCAAAAAAAAATAAAATTTTACTCAAGAATGAATATTCTATGCAATATAAATGTGGAAAGTTCTTCCGATCGCAGCCGACCCCCGTTTGTTCGAGACTCTGCGGAGGGATCCCACGGAGAGGCTGAAATGGAGCGAGGGAGGATGGCGCTCCTGCTGCAGCTAGCTCGACTTCATGCAGGCAACTTTCATTTGTTTGTTTGTTTATTCTTTTTCTTCGTTCTTCACTGGGGTGTTTCTGAGATTTTGTTGGAGGCTACCAATTGGTGCGAATTTTGTTATTTTGGTCGCTACCATATATGTTCCAGATGGCGATTCTACAACGAATTTTGTCTAGTTAAGAATTAGTAAGAATATATCATCACTAACTGAAAAAACCATTTGATAGTAAGCAAATTCATGTCAAACTTTTGGAAGTACCATGGCAATGCGCTCAGTCTGTCTGTTGCCTAAAAGCTTTGAATGCTACAAATGTTTCTGTTCTATAATTACTCATTGACGAACAAGAGTCTCTGAATGCAGGGAGTGCACCCGGTGGTGCGAGTGCAGCGGAAGAGTCTGACCAAGGACGTGATTCTGTACCAAGAGTATATATATCGATTCTGCGGGGAAAGGAGCACATTTGCCTTATGTTCCACCTCCAGGGCCGGGCCTGCCTCAAGTACCTGCATCCAATGTAATGCATAACCAACAAGGACGGTATTCTACAACAAGTTTACAGTTCTTATGGAGCAACGCAGCAGGCTGGTAACCCTCAGGCTCATGTTCCCTACGTTCCAACAGGTCCAGCTTGCGGTGAGCGTCCTGCAAGTCAATTTCCTATTGCCTCAAAGAAGAATTATTATCCTCCAGCTCAAGGTGTAGCTTGTGAATCCTTAAAACTTTCATGTTTTGGCTGCACAAAACGCTGTCACGCCTGTGGCTTGGCTTGTTTTCTCTTGAACAGGCTCTTCTTTCTTGTTACTAAGTTCATGATGTTTTACGGGGAAAGAAGTTTTGACCTCCTTAAGTAAGGTTTCAATATTGCTGCTCGGTGAATCAGGTTGTAAAGTTGTAACCTGGGTCGAATAGGGTTGCAAATTTAATGGGTTTGAGGTAGGCATATGAGCATGATCAATATTTTCATAATATTTTCATAATATTTTCATAATATTTTCATAATATTTTCATGATTTCTTATATATGTTTTTTTTTGTGGATCAGGCAACCCTCGATATGAATATGATTCATGTTTTCTTCTAGGCACAGAGCCCGATGTCATAGACCTCTTCAGGAAAGCAAATGTGGATGGAAGTGAAGCCATTGATAATCTGATACCATGGAGCTGCAAAAAATTCTATCACTCAGGTTCTTCAATTTTTAGTCGGAGAATTGTGCGCCTGATGCTCCACCTTTTTGCCGACAATACCACTGTTAGTTCCAGGTAACCAGATTTCTGACCTCTTGCTTCCAGGGCATGTCTTCTTTTCATTAGCTCATTAGCTGAATGCAGACCGTTCTGTAGAGATGGGAATTGAGCATTGGATTGAAACCACTTTCTAGTGGTTTCTAAATTATCTCCAAAACAGACATCAACTTTATTTCTCTATAGTCATTCCAACTTACATACATGCATAGCGGTATATTTATATTTCAGGCAGAAAATTGTTTATGGTGTTTATTATTTTACAATCTCACATTAATTCACAAACAATTTTAGTTTACAAATTTCTTTCACTATAGTTATTATATTTAGTAATCAAGTATTAAGATTTCATCAATTGGAAAATCACACTTTAATTGACAACACATTCTATTCTCCAACGACAAACCAATTTTCAGGATTGCATTCATAATCCTACAAATGATCACAAACAACTCCGAATTCCAAAATGCAACATTCATACAAACAAATATAAATAGGCAATAATTGCTAATTTCCAAAGAACAAAACATATAAATAGCCATCTAGCTAGATTTCCACGAATCCACGCTCTCCTTGGATGTCAATCCCATTCAGCTTCTTCACCTTTAACTCGTAAAGTCCCAAGCATCTCTGGTAAGACATACAAGCATCATTTTCATCAACGGCCTTGTGTTGGTTTCAGACCACCCATCCAAACAAATAGTTGCTTCGTAGTGTTGAATAGAATTCTTTGTCCACTTGGAATCCATTTTGAAACAACTTTTTTCTTCGGCTCTATCATTCTAGTACACACCGCGTTGTATGATGGTGGCTGGTATACGAGGCCAATAGTTGTAGTTTCTTTCATGGCACTGACGAAGGTGGGATGTTGTACAATGTTAGCCTCATAAGAAGAAAAAAGCCCACATTTAATCCAACTTTTGTCTCTGGCTTGATTGTAACGCCTCATCCATACTTATTTGACGAGAAATGGAAGGCGTGTGCCTCCTTCTCTGGATTGTTTGAATATTGGAATCTACCGAACCTGGATTAAGAGGAGGTGGTTCACTAGTGGTGCTTAGAGGCGACGTCTCGACTACATCTGCTACCACTGTAGGTTCAACGGGGGGCTCATTAACAACAGCGCCTATACCGCTGTGATCAGGATACATTTTTTTGTAGAACATTTTCTTAAGAACAATCCCCCTATATGTTCTGGACTTCTCTTTCACAACTGCAGGCATTTGCGGGCAACAATCTGATTGGGTTGTACCTCCATATCCGAAGTGAGATAATGCCCTTTTCCGCACAAATACCTTGGTCCATCCACAGAAATGGCATTTCTGTGAATTCATAGGACAATTAGGTATGTTTATCAAAATTAACCACGGATCTCAATCCTTTGTATCCCTACAGGTATCGTTTGCATTTGTCTTCTTACCAACACCTTGGTTGGTTTGCCATATTGCCAAATGGGTAATATGCTTTCAAACAATAGTACCCTATAAATCCACTTGGAATATGAAAAAGAGTTAAGACAAAGCCACCCGCTAGGAAAGGTCTTTTGAACCCTTCAAAGGAAGGTTGTTGCCCTCCGAAGAGCCAAAACGTCCGCAAGAAGACTCTTCTAAAGATTCTAGACAAGAGTTTATCACCGGAGCAAAATGACAAGCAAATGGTGCCCCTTTGACTTTAGAGTGCCCGCGTCCCTGGTGCGTAGGTTGTCCTATGAGCGACTGCGGGTGGGTGTAGGCGATCGTGCTGCAGATGAAGTCATCCCATCAGTGACAACGGGTCTAGGGTGACATTGTGTCTGGTGCAAGGTGGCGTCCGCAGGTCAAGAAGGGACAACCGCTCTTCCGAAAAAGCTCTATGATATTTAGATATTAGAAGACTTGCATGAAATTTTTATATTGCATACTACTCATCATAATGCATGCAATTCACTTTCACTTTGTTCCAATAGTTGGTGTATAAGTTGTAATTTTGTTACTTCTATGTGAAACCATTCAATTCTAGACAATGTAATAATTATGTAATTGTAGTATGGATCGCGGTGTTAAATTGTTACTTCTATATGTTTCACATAGAAGTAACAATTATGTAATTGGAGTATGGACCGCCAAAAATTGTTAAGAGCACATTATATTACATATTTGCACTTGCAATAATTGATACATAATCCAAACAATTTAAACCGTTCAATTCTAGACAATGAGGTAAAAGTTTTTAGGAGTTTGCTTCTGCATGCCATTAATTTAGACATAATCTATTGTTGTTTCTTATGTCAACTCGATAGAGTTTAAAATAGAAATGACAATGCTGAATGGTCATTGAGTACCAAAACATTCTCACCATTACATTAAACAATTTTCAAAGTTTTATAAAGTTATAAGCATATCACAATTTATAACCATTTAACCCCTAAAGTCCTAAGGCCTTTTTTCTGTCAAGAATCCCTCAAAAGTCAAAATTGCCATTTCTTGCGCAAGGTGCCAAACTTTTAAAATTTTCATTTTTTTAATACTTAACCCTAGGATCTTGCAATAGACTAGTATAGGAATGTGTGGTACAAATTTCATAAACTTTGACCATGTAGATTGCAAGATATTTGCATCCACAGTGAAGAAAAAAAAACATTTGCACCTTTTTGCGTACATTTTTTGGCTTTGAATCTTCTTACCTTAACCCCTAAAAGCCCATTGTCCCTTCGGGGGACAAATGCATTTTTAGGCAAGTACCTACGGGCTGAAATTTTGTCGTGATTCTTTGAAACTTTTTGAAAAGGTGAAGAACTGAGAGAGGTATGTGGCAGAAAAAAAAAATCTGAAATTGGACTTTCGAGCGAGAAGCTATGCCATTTCTTGGAATGTGTGGGGAAGGATGGCGGCAAAAAAAATTTGCAAAATTTTGAGTTTTTTTTTTAAATATTTTTTTCTCATAGATTATATTTTTGTCTATCTGGAAAGCTTTGATTCATTTCAATTGGATTTGTTATGAGGAAGTTATGGACATTCTTGTTTTTTGGGCAGTTAGAGCATCTTTTTGAAAAAAATAACTTGTAGGATTCATTTTGGAATGCAATTTTTGTAATTTTTCAATATTTTCTTTTTTTTAATGTTTTAATTTGCTTGCTAGAACAATCTTACCATTGGAATTAGTGTTTTTGTATTCCATCAAAAATATATGAATACTTTAGATTTTCCTTCTATCTCGTACCTACTTCTACTTAACAATTTTTTAAAGAATGGCAATTAAGTTTTTTTGAATTTTTTTTTTTCCTAGACTCTCAACTCAATTCTCCACTATAAAGATTTAAAGCTCAAAACTCTATAGTGCAAAAATTTTAAGTTAAAAATGTTTGAAGTTAAAAAATCTGGTCCCGCAATGTGCTGAAAATCTTGTTTTTTCCACTTTAAACGCAGATATCTTGCAATCTGTGCGGTCAAAAATTCTGAAATTTTTTCCACACATTCTCATACTAGTTAGGTGTAAGATCCTATGATTAGATGTGCAAAAAAACATTCTTAATTTTTTTTTCACTCTTTGCTAAATAAATGGCAGTTTTGGGTGTTTTTGGCAGAAAAAAGGCCTTGGGCCTTTAGGGATTAAGATTTTGGACGCTACTGAGTTTAAATTTAAAAATATTAATGTTGAAGGTTTGAATTTAGAATTAGGGAAAAAACATTTGAAAAACACACACTTCATTTTCATTGATTTCTTCAAAAATTTGTTTTATAAAGGTAGGGCCAAGATTGAACAAAAATGAAAATTGTTAATAGCTCTAAAATGGAATTCAAACACAATAATTCCAATGGTGAGATTGTTTTGGCAAGCAAAATTAACCTTGTCCAACAATTTTTTTTTAATTGTAGAAATTGCATTCTAAAATGAATCCTACATGTTATTTTTTCAAAAAAATGCTTAGATTGCCCTCCAAAAAATATTGTCCATAAATTTTTCAAATTTAGTCTAAATGAAATGAATCAAAGCTTCACACATACACAAAATGATAATCTTTCCAAAAAAAAATCAAATTATTATGGATTTTTTATGCCCCAACAAACTAAAATTAATACAAAGAGTGGCATAATTCTTGCTTTTGTGTACCAATTGAAAAAAAAATTATGTTCCAAAAAAGTTAATGTGATTTCCTATCTCTAAAAGAAGGTTCAAAAAGTAAGGAATTTAGGTCACAAACATTGCTACATTACATGTACACAACATCATAGAGTAAAGTTGACATGTGAAGATTTTTTATATATTCCCATTTCAAAATAAAGCACAGGATGGAGGTCATATTCTTTTAGATTCTATTCATCTATGAACAACATCAATATCATGGTGCTTGTATTAGAATATTCAAAATGGATATTATCTGTTTTAAATATACATTCATAAGGAAGTACATAGTCCTACAAAATCTGAAGCCACGCAAATCATGCTACATCCATCTTTCCTGTTCTCTTCCTTTTTTTTCCTCTTCAATTCAATCTGGGCGCTAACATCTCTTTCAACCCTCCTCAATGCTCTAAGGTCTTCTTCATTAGAGGAAATCTGGACCGTGTGGAGGGCCTCTAGAACCACAATAAAATGTGCAATTAAAAAAGAAAAAAATTAAAAATTAAAAAAAGGATAATAATAATAATAATTTTTTTCAAAACTAGGACTAATTTTTTTCTTAATTCTCTTCTCAAAAAAATAAAAAAAGTTTTTTTTTTTTTTTTTTTTTTTTTACTCAAGATTTGCACATCCGCCAAAAGTCAAATGGCCCTCTACAAGGTCTAGATTTCCTCTAATGCGACAAGATCTTCCTTTTCAATCTCAAATAGAAGTTAACTTCTACTTCAAGTCAGCTACCTCCGTTGCGCGTGTTTCATGCTGCCTATCCACGCCTTGCACATCCAGTTCCATGACCTAATTGGGGGGGCTTAGTCCTTCATTTCGCCAAGTTGATTCAAACATGATTGTACCTCCTCCACTTTTTTTGTCTTTGTTGTCCATCTGAAATTTTTCCAACTGGCACAATTCTATAATTGTGGCTAGATGTCCCTCTACAAATGTGTTGGCGTTGGAACTCAATCCTCCGTCTTGTTCAACAGAGAAGTTCAGGTAATATTGTTCCAAATCTTGCATGTTTCACTCTTAAACTGACAGGCAAGTTTGCCCACTTTCTGTTTGTGTTTCAAGGGAGAATACATCTTCGCTTACAACATCATCAACGGTCTGGTTTTGAAGGATCTCACATTCATTCCCTGTTTCATCTAACTCATAAAGTAGCCGCTTCAACTCTTCTTTGTGAGCTTTGTTAGGGCTGTCCAAACGTCTGAACGTCTAGCGTCCGGATGTCCGCTTACCTCTAGACATCCCATGACATTTGAATTTTGGGAATTTTTAGTAAAAAAAACCTTGTTTGCTTGGTAAGGTGAATGTGCGGATAAGGTGGACAGAAAGTTGAGGCGGACAAGTACAAATCAACCAAAGCCCACTTCCAAAATACATAAATTGTAATTGGTTATTCATTCATCACTCCCTACTCATCACTAAGTACAAAGAGCCACCAAGAAATAACTTAAGGAGAGTACAAAATCCCATGAAGCTAACCAATCAAAATATCAATGAAGGAGAAATGGTCTCTCTGCAAAATGATTCATGTGTTGAAAAAGTAAAAGGTCACAGACGGAATCTTTGCGCTGAGTGTGATAGGCAAGCCCATCGTCCAATCGGGTTCGTCCACATCCACGATCGTCTCCACTTTTTAGAATTAGGGTTTAGAGTGCCTAGAGCCTGATCCAAATGAGTTTTTGTGTGTGTGGTTTCCAAATTTTGCAGAGCTTTGGTTTGTTTTTTGTTCATTTTGTGTTAAATTAAGTGAGATGGCGTAGGCGGCTCCAAGTACGTCCACCGAGTACCGGCATACAACAAGGAACAAGTTTAATTGCTTCAAATATTTGCCTGCGTGGGCAAGAGTGATGACTCCAAATGCATAGGTCTATCGCATTTTTGAAGAGATATCCGGTACTCTAGCGAATCCACAAGTGAATGACGTTGTGGTTTATGCCACTTCCAAGCTCACAATTGACTTGCAAGTTCCTGATCTTGTAGACAAATCCTCATGATGGGATTCTTTCAAGAAGTCTTTGTCAAATTTCACGATCCCCATGCTAAGGGTTGCGGAACTCATGTTCAAAACAAACTGGTACTTTACGCAGAAGTTTAATGCAATCTTGTTGCAAGAGGGTTTGGGTGAATTTGGTCACATGTTTGAGGCAATTTCTTGCGTGAGAAATAAATATACTGCAACAGCATATCGTGCAGATTTGACGTTTGCATTGTCTATCGTCTTCAAGCTGTTTGCGGCTAGTGAATTGGAGTCAGATACTGCGGTGAAGCAGTGGTATATCTGCCTAACCTGGATGCAGATGAGGAACATTGGCGGACACCTATTGAGAAATGCGGTCGACAACATTTACGACATCTGTCGTACTTTAAATTTTTCATTTTTTCCATTTGACTCTTGTAGTATAAAAAGAAGTAAATAGACTACCTCGTTTCCATTTGTATGTCTATTTGCCTTGCAGATTTTGTATAGGAATGGAAACGTTGGATTGGAGAATTAGAAGGGTCAAAGAGTTTGGATACGAAAAGGATCAAATAGCCTTACTAGCCCTCGGTGAAGAGTTGTCTTCACCAAATTTTGGACCTATAAGTACAAATGTCTACTTATTTTGAACTCAGTTCTTACCTTGTGGTAAGACTCACTGTGTACTTTAGCTTTCTTGTAATCAAACTTATAGCATTATAGTTGTGCAATTTGTCTATTTGTTTTGCACTAGTGTGTGCAGTTGTGAGAGATTATTGGACGGGTAGTCCATTTGTGAATTGTCTAATTGTGTACGAGTCTGGACGGATAGTCCAGTCGTCTCTGTGAGTTCAATCAAATTGCCTGCGATGTTTGTGCACAGGGTGTGCGGTCAAATTGAAGTTGTATGTGTGTGAGTTAAGCAAATTTTGTCGGACTGAGCACCAAAGATTGGTCCAGCTTTGAGAGCAAATTGCCTCTGAACTCAATTGGAAATTTTTATTGTGTGATTAACTTAATCCAGTGATTGGATTCATGTGAGTTAAGCAAAGTTGCCGGACTGAGCACCAAAGATTGGGCCAGCTTTGAGAGCAAATTGCCTCTGAACTCAATTGGAAATTTTTAGTTCAAATTGCCATGGCAGAAGTTGAAGCATGGACTAGCAATTGCAAATGCTACAAATGTATAAAGATTCAAGATGAATCAGGGAAGTTATTCTGAAATTGTATATAAAGAATTGATAGGATAGTAATAAATTGTCAATAGATTATATATGTATATTTTCCATTTTTCTATAGAATACAAGTGACTTTAGCTACTAATACGTTAGACTATTTGACTATTCCCAAGTTTGGAACCCCTATACTATAGTCCTTGGTGTTTTGCAGAGAAAAGCAAAATTCTAAAATACATTTTGGCGCCGCTGCCGGGGAATAGTCCTGGCTAACGGTGGCTAGATTGTAGAATAGAAAAAGGAATTTTATTTTATAATTGATAAAGAAGTTCTGAAGAATAAATTAGAATAAATTGAATATTTTTATCTTCTTTGAGTTTAAATAAAAAACTCCAAGAATGATTTATATGTTTCCTAACTGTTTTCTCTTGCAACTCCTTATCAAAATTTATAAAGTTCCTTGATACTGAAATGGAAAATACAAATAATAGTATGTTTGTTGTTTAAATTTTGGAATAATAATAATTGATGATTCAAAAGAGAAAAGTTTTGCATTTATTGTACCCTTCAATATTTAAGAATTTTTGTAACTCTAATTAGACCAATTTGAAGAGAAAGTGTTTTACTTCAATCTGATTATTATTATCATATTTTAATTAAAAAAAAAAACAAAAAAAAACAAAAAAAAACAAAAAAAAACAGAACCCAAAGATGCATGAGATAATGTTTGAGTTTAAGATAAAATTGACAAGTTGATTCAACAAATTGCTTGTTTAAAAAGATTGTTTTAGATGCCATGGATTACTTATCTATTAAAAGAAGTCACCAAGAAATATTGAACAAATTAGGTCGAATACATTATCATAAAATACAAATTAAAAAAAAAAATTCTAATTAAGATTATAAAAGTATAATATTATTTTTGAAATAATAAAATAATTCAAAAAAATAAAAATAAAAATAAATAAATATAATAAGATAAATAGTTTAATACAATGAAATAAATATTTTGATATAATGTAGTAATATAATATTGTTAAAATATAATACTATTAAATGTAATACTATTAAAATATAATATTTTAAAATATATAATATAAAATACAAAAATATTATGTATTTTAAAACTAAAGTATATAAAATGATATTAGAAATTAATATCTAATCTAATTTGACTAGAAGACATTACATCTACATCATATTTATATTAAATATTTTAAAATATATTTCTATTTATTAAAAATAATATATTTTTTATTATATTTTATTTTCTACTTTGTAAGTGTGCAACCTTATTTTGGCCAAAATAAAATAATATAATATTCCTCTACTATGATCTTGATGAAGTTTTAAAAAAAAAAATAGTTATTTTGATTGTTTTATAATAAGGTGACTAATTGACCAATTGACCTATACAGAGGTATTGTGAGAAGTTTGTTATCTTTTTTAAATATTTGGAGTAAACTTGATATAAGATTTAATTATGCTAAGCCATCAAATTGCAAAATTATTCAAAGTCAAAACGTCCTAAACTTATTTTGTGAGAAAGGAAAAGAAAATAACATAAAAATGATGATAAATGATATAATAATTCTTTTTCTTAAAATAAAAATAAATAAATAAATTTGAGTCTAATTGTTTTATAACATGTCAAGTGAATTAAGAGTTTGTTTTTTGTTTTTTGTTTTTTGTTTTTTATGTGTAACAAGCCTAATGGAATTAATCATTTCATGAGAAAGAAAAAATAAGAAAGAATGTGATAATGGCAAAGAGTGAACAAAGTATGGGGACTGAAAAGAACAATTGGACCCCAAACCTTGCCTTTATGATTTTTTTAGAAATCTATTAAGTTCAAATGCATAATATAAAACCCTAGAAAGGAAATTAACAGTCAGTTCAGCGTAATCGTCCGATCTCAGCTATTCGACGGTCACAATGAATTAGGTTTTCCGATTAAATCTTGAGCGTCGGAGGCCGACTATAAATCCCCTCCCGAGTGCAAGGTCCTTCTTCTATCTTCGTCGCCTCGTCGCCTGTGAGTTTCGCACTGCTTGTTTTTACTTCCTGATTTGTGCTTGCTTATCTCCTTGCGTTGTCTATTCGTGTTAACAAGTTGTTGTAGTTTGTTTTCATTGTACTGTTTGTTTTGACTGGTTGTAGTTATTTGTGGTTGTTGCCTTCTAGTTTTTTTTCTAGAGGTATAGGGTTTGTCTGTGTATGGTAGTTTTACTCTGAGCGTGATTGTCTAACTCTTGTTTGCCTTCCTTTACTTGATCATTGAGCTCCGCGGCTGGCGGCTAGATTTGGTAATATTTTACTCTCGGATGACATGCCGGTGGCCCTGATCAACTGCGGCAACAGCAGTAGCAGTTGGTTTTTTCTGCTCGCGGCTGTGTTTTGCTTGCGGCTGTGTTTTAGGTTTTTCCTTACTGAGTCAGCGCGTCCGTGGTGTAATCTATAGGGAGATTTGTAATTTGATATGGTGCGGTTTGATTTGCTCAAGGTGCGGTTCAATTGCTGTAGGTGCCTTTGTAAATTGCAATTCATGGCAATGAGGAGAACTGATGTGAAAGTCATGGAGGTTGTGACAAGAGGCACCCCCCCTCTTATCAATACTTTGCCCGAAAGGGGACACCGCATCAGCCCGACTGCTACTATCCTTGCAGATCTCAAAGAGAACGAGATGGCCGTGAAGCGTATTTACTCCTCTCAGGAGAAGACCCCTGATCACTTGCTTCTGCAGGATCGGAAGTTTGTTAAGCTCCTTCAGGTCCACAATACAGATGCTATACAGCGCGCCATTGCTGAAGCTTCCGGCGAGTTTGCTAAGCAAATGAAGGCCCAGCTAGATTCTATTCTAGATGCAGATGATCTTGCAAGTGTGAAAGAGCTTACAAGGTCCAGGAAGATCAGGTCCTTGGTAGATATGTACTTAAAAAGTAAGGATGGTAAGGCAGCACTCCGCGACATGAACAAGGTAACCGGGAGACTTGATATTCTTCGTGACATCAAAGCTTGTATTAAAAACGAGGATGCAGAGGAGCTCAAACAGATCCGGCTCCAAATCGACACTCTTACTAATGTACCTGGTGGTGGATTCGTCGATCTCATATCCGGCTACTTGGAGGCTAACAACATGCTCATGAACAACAAACTGTCGACAGGAGATCTGGCTCTTATTCAAGACAAGCTTGCTAGTGGCGACACGTTCGGCTTAGGGGAGTCTTCCAAGACTTGGTTATCTCATATCACTGCAAACCTCCTGCGAGGCCAATAGAGAGCCATAGATTCTATTGTATACAGAGCGATTGCTATCTCATGTCCATTTCGTCACCCTCCTGCGAGGCTAATAGAGAGTCATAGGTTCCATTGTTGTCAGAGCGATTGCTATCTCATGTACATTTCGTCAAGTAATGCAAATATCACTCTTCTTTCGTTTTAGACTTCGTGAACTATTTCACATTCCTCGATGTTGCTTTTGCACTCTAGGAATAAAGCTTGTGCCACTTTATTTTTATTTTTATTTTTTATTTTATTTTTGTCTAAAAAAAAAAAAAAATCTATTTTTATGAATTTAAAAAAAAATTGATAAATGAAGAGTGATTTAGTTGAGAGAAGAATAATTAGAAATCCTTACTTTCATATGTTATCTCAGTTAACTTGTCTTAAAACTAATTGTCTAAGGTTTATAGCTACGGTCTGATAGTTGAGCGACCTAATTGTCTATCATAAGCTTGAATCAAGTTGTCAAACTATAGTAAATGAAAGTTTTTGACATAAATTTCCAAAAGGATTTAAAACAATGAAGATTTACTTTAATTGGCTATAAACAAAAATCTAAGTTAAGTCTAAATGAGTGTAAAAGAGATAAATTGCCTCATAAAGGTTAGATTGAAAAATAAACCAATTGTCAAAGAGAGTTCAAGAATATGGAAAACATGATAAACGGTGTAATTAGACATGTTAAAAAAAAAAAAAATTTAAAATAAGAAAAGAGGTTAATAGGAGCAAATTGTTGGAGAATGCCCAATGATGCCTAAGATTAAAGTTGTTTGAAAAAAGGAAACAACAAATTATCTGTGAGTTTGTTATGGTCTAAAATACTTTCTAACAAAGATAAATTGTATTAGATCTCTTTCTAGTAGTTTTTTAAAATAAAAAATAAAAAATAAAAAAAAATTCTTGTCTTAATTTTAACGAGAAATAAATTGTTGTTGAGTGGAAAAGTATTCCATGTGGTCAATGTGATGAGAGACTTTGTATCTTTAATGTTCACTTGTCTTTCTCTTAATTCAAAAGTCAAGGATCCTTCATGCAAATTGTCATGATTAGTAGAAAGAGAAGACAAATTATTGGATAAAATTCTTGAAAAAGAGTTAATTGCAGGGTGATTGATGGTAATTATGGAATCTAAATCATTCAAGAGCCTAAGAGAAGATGAATTGTGCTAGTGCAAATTTTGATTAAGAGTGAATTTGCTCAATCAATTGCCTGAGGGAATTTAGAATGATTTTAAAGTCCAACTGTTTAAAGAATGAATAAGAGGATAATTTATTTGGAGCAATTTATCAAGGGGAAGAATGCTCAAAATTATCAATTGCCAAGTTAAATAAATTAACTTGAAAGTATAAGGCATGTAATAAAAAATAAAAAATAAATCTAAGAAAATTAAATGTTATAAGAATTTCATTAATAAACAGTAACTAATATCAATAAAATGTGAGTTAAAACATGATAAATTAGCAATTAGGCAAATTGATGCAAGAAGAAGAAAAGAAAGGAAGCTTATTAAACCAATTGGCAATTGAGGGTGAAGCATGATGGAGCAATTGCTAGAGTGTTTGTCAAATTTTCCAAGGTGTAGGCCAAGTTGTAGATGGATTAATTGATTTCCTTGTCAAATTGATTTGCACAAACACTGCACTCTATTTTTCTTTGACTGCTAGAAGAAAGTAGAAGTCCAATTGACCAGTGATTTGTCACGGCGAGAGGTGAGTTTTATCACTTTTATGGGCAAATAGACTAGATTAGGTTGTCAGTTTTTTGTTGTCAAATCTTACTGTTCAATTGCTTTGTAAGTAAGAAAACCTGATAAAAATGTGAGAGAGGGTGATAAACAATTGGTTCCAATCAAATTGCTGAGAGAAGGAAAGATTGTCTTATAATTTAATCTCATGTGAGAGGAAGGGGAAAGAACATGATAAATCTAAGAGAGTCTGGAAAAATAAGTCAATTGCCCTTATAAAGAAAACTCCATGTTACAAAGTTATTAGCCGTATTGGAATTGATCATTCTTTCTTTCAACCACTTTGTCTTTAGTAATTTACGGACCATTTATGAGTGTAAGATGGACAAGTTTAATTGACAAACCTGCAAAAGGAAGATGAGTCTAATTGCCATGAAGAAAGTAGGTTAAGATTGTTGAAAATCTTGAATACATGTATCAATTGCTGAGAGGAGTCCAATAATCGTTTTCATTGATTAGGTGGTGTCTCTCTTACAAAAAGTTTAGTTGATGAGTGTCAATTGCCGAGTGCATTGCAAAAGAGTCAACTAGATAGAAATCATAAACATAATAGGAAAATAAGAAAGAAGATTTAACAAATTATTTTCAAAATTTTGTAAGGGAAAAATAAACGAGAACATGATAATAAATTGAGAGATTCTGCCAGTTTGAGAGAAGAACAAGTAGAATTTCCCCTCCCTCTTGTCAAATCTCATTTTTTCTGTAAAGACTAATTGCCGAGTGGAATTTAAGGAAAGACTATAGAAAAAGGAAGAAGACAGAGAAGCAAAACCGAGTTGATTGGAAGGTTAATAGACTAAATGAGAGAAAATGAGAGACTTTGTGAGAAAATTGACTGAGTAAGGCTATAAAATTAAGTTCACAATTGTTCTAAAGTCTAATAGTCAAGTCCCTAAACATGATAAAAGGAATTGCAATGTCAAATTTCTTTAAAAGAGACGAAGATAAGAAAGCCAGCAGCCGGTCAAGTTGATGAAGCCTGAGGAAGCCAAATAGTTGGTCTTAAGTCAATTTGAGTGACTGCAAGGTCTAATTGCCGAGAGAACTCACAACAAAGAAAATTAAAATAGATAACCTTAAAAATAAAAAAAATAAAAAAAAATTTAAATAATAAAAATAAATAAATAAATAAATAAAGTCTATTAGATAGAAGGATTGAGCCTAATAGGTGGTAGACACAATTTTTCACCATAGCATTAGAATTAAGTTACTGAAGAGGAGTTTGTGGTTTAATAGACAAGAGTTGACAGATGTTGCAGTCATGAAGAAGAAGTAAACCAAAACTAAAGCCAAACCAAAGAAGCTCCATATTGCAGTTGTTCCATCATACAAGATTCCACGGGATGATCTACAGAATAACCAGCAATTGCAAAAGGTGTTGGAGCAAGCCAAGTTGTAGGGCTTTGTTAATTATGTGTGGCCCAACCCTGATATGGGATTCGTGCAACAATTCTATGAAGCTTGGGAGTTAGCTGGTCAATTTGACAACATGCAAAACTTATTATGCAAGATGTTGGTACAAGTGGACTTACAAGTGGAGAATTGGTCAATTTTATTCTATCCTATTGTAGACTTAACTGCGAGGACGTTGTTCTATTACATGGAGTTGGAGAAGTAGTTTCGTCAAAGGAGACAAGTCGACTTGAACTATGAGCCTTATAGGAAGATAAGGATTGTCAACCAAGTGATGAGCTAGTGGAAGTGGCAGCAAACCAAGACTTAAGAGTTAAATGGGGTGTAGAGATTGATAGATTGCAAGACCTAATCAAGCCAACAAATCCGAGCAGTTTGGTGAATATCCACATCGTCTTGTCAAGTTATCTGTCGAGGGAGGCAATGGTGCAGCGTGGCTAGTTTACAAAGAGCCATTATGCTTTTGCAATTCAACACACCATTGAGCGGCTTAAAAAGCTAGAGATTCATATTTTCATCAAGTTGCAGTATGAAGGAGCACGTTGGCAGAGAGTGGTGGAAATCATGGTCATTACCCATTTTCTATTTAGGCGACACCTTTCTTTCAATAATGAATTCATTACGACTAGGTACTGCGGAGTGCCCAACTAGCTAAAGTTCCAACACGCTCACAATTTGAAACTGTTGGTTCGTGATGACATGGTGTAGAGGAAGAGTGACAAGGTGCAGAGGAGATTGTGTGATCACAGGAAAAGGACCAGAACATGCGAGTACGGTCTGATTGACGAGGGCATCAATCCGGTTAAGTGGGGGGTTATGTCGTACTTTAAATTTTTCATTTTTTCCATTTGACTCTTGTAGTATAAAAAGAAGTAAATAGACTACCTCGTTTCCATTTGTATGTCTATTCGCCTTGCAGATTTTGTATAGGAATGGAAACGTTGGATTGGAGAATTAGAAGGGTCAAAGAGTTTGGATACGAAAAGGGTCAAATAGCCTTACTAGCCCTCGGTGAAGAGTTGTCTTCACCAAATTTTGGACCTATAAGTACAAATGTCTACTTATTTTGAACTCAGTTCTTACCTTGTGGTAAGACTCACTGTGTACTTTAGCTTTCTTGTAATCAAACTTATAGCATTATAGTTGTGCAATTTGTCTATTTGTTTTGCACTAGTGTGTGCAGTTGTGAGAGATTATTGGACGGGTAGTCCATTTGTGAATTGTCTAATTGTGTACGAGTCTGGACGGATAGTCCAGTCGTCTCTGTGAGTTCAATCAAATTGCCTACGATGTTTGTGCACAGGGTGTGCGGTCAAATTGAAGTTGTATGTGTGTGAGTTAAGCAAATTTTGTCGGACTGAGCACCAAAGATTGGTCCAGCTTTGAGAGCAAATTGCCTCTGAACTCAATTGGAAATTTTTATTGTGTGATTAACTTAATCCAGTGATTGGATTCATGTGAGTTAAGCAAAGTTGCCGGACTGAGCACCAAAGATTGGGCCAGCTTTGAGAGCAAATTGCCTCTGAACTCAATTGGAAATTTTTAGTTCAAATTGCCATGGCAGAAGTTGAAGCATGGACTAGCAATTGCAAATGCTACAAATGTATAAAGATTCAAGATGAATCAGGGAAGTTATTCTGAAATTGTATATAAAGAATTGATAGGATAGTAATAAATTGTCAATAGATTATATATGTATATTTTCCATTTTTCTATAGAATACAAGTGACTTTAGCTACTAATACGTTAGACTATTTGACTATTCCCAAGTTTGGAACCCCTATACTATAGTCCTTGGTGTTTTGCAGAGAAAAGCAAAATTCTAAAATACAACATCATATTGGCCGAGTTTAAAAAAGATGTCTTGTAGAATAGCGCGTATGATTTTGTCAAGGTTGCAGCACTTGTGATGGTGTGTGATAGAGGCCACGTTGGTAGATGGTGTCACTGATTGTTCAAATTGCTAGAATGTAACCCTAAGCTCAAATGTATCATCAGGTGTTACAAATGCAATGTAGTATTTTAGCTTGTTATGTCAACCCTAATTGCATGTGATGTTGGTTATTTTAAGTTTGTCATTTCAAACTTGTTGCCTCAATATCTGCAATGTAAATTATACGTTCGTTAATGTAACTATGGAGTCATATAACTATGGAGTCATGTAACTATGGAGTCATTGTCATTTGTGTAGAAGCGCAAATACGATTGATGGACATCAAACAAAACTCTGCAACTGGCACTCTAGTAAAAACTCAACAGGCTGAGAAGGTTGTGAAGTTGGAAGGTTGGCGGCAGGAGTTGCAAGATCTCAAAGCTTCTCTGGCTTCCTCATAGAGCATTTGAGTTTGTCATTGGGAACTTGTCATTGAGCTTGTCATTGAGTACTAGAGTGGCAATTGTAACATGTGTAGGAGTTTGATTTGGGGGGACATGGACAGAGATTTTTGGGTCCAAGATCCATTTCTATAGAAATCAATCTTTTTCATTATTCAATTTTGAAGTTGGAGGTTGTAAACCACAATAAGTGAGGCAAGAAGTAACAATAGAAGTGACACTAGAAGTAAGAGTGGATACTACTGGGTAGACAACGTCATTTCAAGTTTGTCACCCCAATTAGGAATTGTTCTGAGGTTGCCGTGATCAATGACAGTACAGTGGCCTCTAAATTTATTGTGAATTCTTGTGAACAAACTTCTGTAAGGCCATGATTATCATGCGTTTTGAGTGAGTTGTCATTGCTTTGAGCTGCAAACTTTCTTTATTGAGGTTAGTGCTTCTAGTTCAATGTTTTTGTAGCTTACGTTTTGAATTGATATAAAGTCAATGCTATGTTTTGATCTGAGGTCACAAAAATTTATCACTATAAACCTCGCATTCATCTCATGGCATTGGTGTTGCTGAAACGCAAGACTTATGTTAGTTGATCCTTATGAATGGTCCTGTGAATCTCAGTAGTTTCTATGATTTTTGTTATTCTTTTTGTCAACATTTTGTTGCCAACCAAAACCCATGGGGTTTGTACGAACTATGTTTGAAAAATACCTTTTGTGACTTTTGCCAATCAATTTAGGAGCATTTCATGTCAATTTTGTTATATTAGCAAAATTCTATTATTTTGGCGCGGTTCATGACATGCATTCTAAACCCAAAGCTATACACGTCCTAATTTGTGGCACGAAACTAGACCATTGTGAAGACATGTGATTATATGTTACAACTTTTGGCACATTGAATACCACCAGTTTTAACAAAATCGAAGTTATTTATTCTTGACAATTCTTGACAATTCATAATCTCTTAAGGAATAGTTCAAATTTTCAACAACAAAAAAATACAATTAAGAATGGCCCAAGCACACAAACCGTCAATAGTCTTAAATTTGTATGATGATATTCTAAAACTATGGCATCTTTAAAAACAAATACAAATTCATACCTATTCTAGATTTTAGACCTTTATGTATACATGCATATATATATATATGTGTCAAAAAATTTGAATTGGAATGATGGCAATTTAACAAACATTAGAAACAATTTGGGGCCTTTAGAGGGCCATTTTGACTTTTGATAAAAGTGCAAATGTAGGGAGATAAAGTGGTTGTGATTGACCTATTTCAAGGGACATGGTATGTTTGAAATCATAGAATAAAATGCATGAGTACTAAGTTTCCTATTAAATTTGTATGAAGTATTAATCATTAGGAACAGAATGAGGCCTTAAGAGGGCCGCAATTTTAGAACCAACAGTCACTGCTGAAATTTTTTTTTTCACAAAAAAGAAATCAATATGGATAAATGCAAGAAACACCTGTATTATTTGTTGCATTTTCACAGTACTCATGCTTTTCTTGCTGGAATACCTTAAATTAGAAAAATAATTTTTAATTTAAAAAAAATATATGGCCAGTGTATATACCTTTAAGATGAGGAAACTTAGAGAAGGAAAAGCATAGAAAAATTCTTTGAGTAGAAGAACTAGAAAAGTGCCAAATCTCAAGAAAATAGACACTTTGATGCTTTAATTAGTTAAAAAAAGTAAAATAAGTAAAATAAGTAAAATAAGTAAAATAAGTAAAATAAATTAAATAAATTAAATAAATTAAATAAACTAAATAAGTAAAATAAGTAAAACAAATAAAATAAATTAAATAAATTAAATAAATTAAATAAGTAAAACAAATAAAATAAATAAAATAAATAAAATAAATAAAATAAATAAAATAAATAAAATAAATAAAATAAATAAAATAAATAAAATAAATAAAATAAATAAAATAAATAAAATAAATAAAATAAATAAAATAAATAAAATAAATAAAATAAATAAAATAAATAAAATAAATAAAATAAATAAAATAAATAAAATAAATAAAATAAATAAAATAAATAAAATAAATAAAATAAATAAAATAAATAAAATAAATAAAATAAATAAAATAAATAAAATAAATAAAATAAATAAAATAAATAAAATAAATAAAATAAATAAAATAAATAAAATAAATAAAATAAATAAAATAAATAAAATAAATAAATAAAATAAAATAAATAAAATAAATAAAATAAATAAAATAAATAAAATAAATAAAATAAATAAAATAAATAAAATAAATAAATAAAATTAAATAAATTAAATAAATTAAATAAATTAAATAAATAAATAATTTCCATTTGTAAAAACTCTATGGAGATGGTCATTCACCAAAGAACCACCAAAAAAACATTTTATGTATTCAAAAATGTAAGAAGAAAGAAGCTCTATTTGTGGACTTCCACATAACACAAAACTAACTATTTTTAGAATTCCTTCTCTAAATACCTATAAGTCTACTAGAGGACCATTCCCTCCAAATTTCAGCTCTAAATTCGATTTTTTGGGTACTAGATAGTACTAAAAACCTCCAAATTAGAATTTGTTACATAAAATTGGGGGCTATTTTTATATAGTAAAACATTTTTGAAAATTGCCAAAAAATTAGGCTAGGTGTATAGTGGTCATGAGCACCTTACCTATAAATTTTAAGTCATTTGGATTCAATACGCAAAAGTTATGCCTAAAAAACAAATTAGCATGCAGGATGTGATGCAAAATAGTAAAAGTGTTTCTTGCATTCACCCATATGCAGATTTATACTAGCAAACCACATGCCAAGATTGAATACGAATAAAATAATATTAAGAATTAAAATTAAAAATAAAATCTGAGTTGGCCACATCAAATTGTTGATTTAAAAATAATTTAATGTTAATTTTTTTTAATTTTTTTTAATTTTTTTTAATTTTTTTAAAATTTAGTAATTTATTGTAATCTGTTGATTTCAACTGATTTCAGTTTCTAAAGAGGAAGTACACTAAAATTGGTAAATAGTGTTGGATGATAATTAGTGTTGCTCACTGTTTTTTTACCCTCAACACTATTTCCCATTTTATGTGTAAATAGTGTTGGGCATTGAATTCATGCCGTCTAAATCTGATCCTTCCCTAGGGAACTGCAATTTTGGCCTTCTACCGTCACGAGTTGACCCTTCCCTGCAAAGACCACAATTTGGGGACCTTGCTACTTCACGCTCCGTGGTGGCTGAGGGGTTGGAGCTTCTTTGTCGAGGCAGGGTGCTTGCCGGGTGCTGTTTGTCGGGTCTTCCTCGCTTGTCAGCAACGCCATTCGTCGGCTGCACCCACCCTTCTCTGCTGAAGCCGGATTGGTGGTGGCTTCTAGTTCCTCCTTTTACTGCGTTCCACAAAAGATTGAAGTTTCTCAAAGGGGTGGTGGTGGTTTATAGTCCGTCATTTCCCGCCGCTCCCGGGGATTCAAACTTCCCGCCCGCAAGGCTACAATTCGAACTTCCGACGTCCATAACTTTTGGCTGAGGTACTTGATTGCACTTTCGATGACACGGTTGGATTTGTCTTCTCGTCCTCTGTTTTCTATAAAAAAATGTTTTTTTTTGGTCGCCATTTTTTTTACAAGTGCATTTTTCTTTCATTCCAGAATTTTCACCATGGATCGACCTCCGCTTGCTGAGATTCCTCCGAATGCCCCTGCCCGGCAACTTCAGCAAGTTTTAAGTCTAGCCACTCGCCAATCTGTCATAAATTGGATGGTAGAGGACGTCAGCTTTCATGGCTTGCCTGGCCTCAATACTCGCGTCATCCAAGCCTTTCCCAAACATTTCCGTGGGCAGCGCCCGGCCATTCTAATAAAAGCCAGCCGATGGTGGCAACAACGTGGCCAATTTGAAGAAAATGTTGAAGGTCCCGTGACTCTGTTCTCGTGCAGCTGAAGTTGCTTGGGCAAAAGGAGGCGCCATTCTCCAAAGGCCAAGCCGAATCGGGGCAAGAAAAAGAGCGAGTGGGTGCAATATTTGTACCCACTTTTGCTTGAAGAATTCAATCGCCTTCGCAAATCAGGTGTCAAATTCTCAGCATTCCTCCTTTGCGAATTGACCCTATCCATTCTCGTAGCTTCTGGATCCATTTTCACTGACCACTCTGTCGATCCCAAAGACAGTGTTTTGTTGGTCCAAAAAATTACAGCAAATTGGATCAATGAGTTCATGGACAATCATAATATTGTCTTGCTATCTCAACGTGGTCGTTTGACTTGTAGCCCTGAAAAGGAGCTTCAAATCAAAATGCAGACCGCCTACCATTTTGGGGTCTTGCAAAGGAGCTTTTCATCTAGGAAATTTGATGAAAACCTCATGGAAAATCTGGATGAAACGTATTTTGTTGTCAATCTTGACAATGGCCGAACTTTAGGGTTTAGGGGAGATACCACTGTGAAATACGCCGAAGTTGACTTGGGTGGGGAATCCATGACCATGGTAGTTCGGATTTCAGGGGGGCGGCGTGCCACAATAGAAGCTCCTATGCTCATTTTTTCAAATGAGAATAGGAGCTATCCTATCCGAAGTTTGATGGATAACATTCCCAGGGTTTCTTATAGATCGGGCCCAAAAGGTTGGATGGACCAAACCATCTTATCCAAGTATTTCTTAGAACCTCGTGCATACCAGGCCGATCTTCATCAACGGATGAACATCATATGGCTTGATAATTGTAGCGGCCATACTGTGACCCCTACATTGGCTACTATCCTAGCTGCCAAAAATACGGTTTTTAAATTTCTGCCTCTATGTTCTACTCACCTTTGCCAACCAGCATATACATTTCTCATTGCTAAAATCAAAGATGCATGGACAAAACGGTGGGAAGCCAAGAAAATTGAGTTAATACAACTCAATGCTTGGCAAAATGCACCTCGGGCAGATGGACAATGGTCAGGAAAGTTGACAAATCCAGGCAAACGTTTTTTTCTACAACTGGCTGCGGATAGTGTAGAAGATGTTATCCAAGAGGTGGATGTTGACAACATCTCCTATGCTAGGAAAGCAATGATTCGTTGTGGCTTAGCATTAGGACTTGATGGATCTTGGAGTGCAGCGCAATTGTTTCCACATCTCCAAGAGATTATTGCAAAACATTTGCAATATTTCCAAGGGCAAGAGCTGCCCAATTTCAATTGAAATTGGATATTTTACTGTATGTCTCCTCCAATTTTTGGCCTACAACTAGGATTATTATGTTGTGTTATGGTTTTTGCTATATTTAGCAACTTATACATATACTATGACCAATTTCAGCATTTTATGGTCTTTTCTAGCATTTTATGGTCTTTCCAGCATTGTACGCTCTATTTCAACATTTCAAGGATTACTTCAGCATTTTATGGTCTTTCTAGCATTGTATGGTCTAATTCAGCAATTTTAGGGATTATTTCAGCATTTTAGGGACCTTTCCAGCATTTCAAGGATTATTTCAGCATTTTAGGGACTTTTCCAGCATTTTAGGGATTATTTCAGCATTTTAGGGACTTTTCTAGCATTTTAGGGATTATTTCAGCATTTTAGGGACTTTTCCAGCATTTTAGGGATTATTTCAGCATTTTAGGGACTTTTCCAACATTTTAGGGATTATTTCCTATCTAACACTAAATGCACTCTTGTAAAAAAGTTGAAATGACCAAATTTTACTATAGAGCTAAAATAGTGTTAGAATGGGTAAATTATGATCTAACACTAACCTTGCAAATCACAATTAGTGTTAGGTGGGACGATTAGTGTTGCCAACACTATTTACCAATTTTAGTGTAGTCTTCTTGAGGCCCTATTCTTTCCATAATGTTTTGATTTTATGTAATGAGTGTAGTGACAATAAAACAATCAAATCATTAATTGTTTTATTTTGTTTTATACTTTTATAGTACATTTCTATAAAATAAATATCATGGTTTCAAAGAGCCTCGGGTATGGAAATATTTATTTTTTCATCCCATTTTTGTTTTAGAGTTGCTAAAAATCCATTTTCAACGATTGGTACTACATATTACATTCCAGAGCTTTTTACTTGTCAAAACATTATCATCTAATATGTAGATGGTTGAACCATTAGGTTTTAAAAGCTAAAAAAGTGTAGTGAATTTCATATTCTCGATGATTGATGAGCATTCATCCCACCCAAATTTGTACTTCTTATTCATGCCATGTCTGAGGAGCTAGTAGGAACATGAGATATTAGGCATTTCATGCTCTTCTCAGCATATTACATGGTATCTTCCAAATCTTCTCAACCGTGGTATGTAAAGTTCCTCAACCTTGTAAGATTAGCATCTAAGTTATGCCAAACAAACTCCATAACTTTAACCCCTAAAGGCCCAAGGTCTTTTTTCTGCCAAAAAACATTCAAAATTGCCATTTTTATAGCAAAGAGTAAAAAAATTTGAAATTGTTTTGTTTTGCACATCAAACCGTATGATCTTACATCTAACAAGTATTAAAATGTGTGGAAACAATTTTAGAGTTTTTGACCACATAGATTGCAAGATATCTGCGTTTAAAGTGAAAAAAACAAGTTTTCCAGCACATTGTGGGACTAGATTTTATGACTTTGAACATTTTTAACTTGAATTTTTTGCACTAAAGAGTTTTATGCTTTAAATTTTTATAGTAGAAAACTAAGTTGAGAATCTAGAGAAAAAAAAAATCCAAAACAAACTTAATTTTCATTACTAAAAAAAATGTTAAATAGAAATAGGTACGAGATAGAAAGAAAATCTAAAATATTAATATCTTTTACATGGGATTAAAAATCACTAATCCCAATGGTGAAATTGTTCTAGCAAAAAAAGTAAACCTTGCATAAATTTTTTTTTGGAAAATTGTAAAAATTGCACTCAGAAATGAATCCTACAAGTTATTTTTTTCAGGAAGATGCTCTAAGTGCCCCAAAAACCAGATTGTCCATAACTTTTTCATAAAAAATCCAAATGAAATGAATCAAAGCTTTCCAGATAGACAAAAATATAATCAATAAGAAAAAAAAATTAAATATTTTTTTTTTTAAAATCGCAATTTTTTTTTGCTACCCCTCGTCTCATGTTTTGAGCTTATTTGGGCATAACTTTTTTTCGCCAGGCACCGATGAAAAAAATAAATATTCCCATGAAGCTTAGCAATTTTTCTATCTTCCAAAAAAGTTTCAAAAAATCACAATAAACTTTCAACCCGTAGATACCTGCCCGAAATCCCATTTGTCCAACAAAGAGACAATGGGCTTTTAGGGGTTAATCAGCAATGTGCCAGGAAGACTTTGGAAGTGGGTGAGTCTTGAAGTGAATATTGTTGAATAATGTGACATACACCAAATTGTCACGTACAGTTATGTACACAACCTCTCACTGCTGTAACTAAACCTTGTGCTGCAAGTTTGCGTATCACTTCCATGAGTCAAGGCTTGGGTTTGTTTTACACTTAAGTACGCAACTTAGAAGGCTTAACATTTGGGGTGTTCAGCAAATTGTAACTTGTTGAGCTAGTCTCAAACTCTCAACCATGCAGTGTCCTAAATACATTTTAACAGTCATTTTGTCATGGTAATTTTAAAGACCAATATGATGACCATCGTGAGCCAAGATTGTAACATGGGACTCAGTTGATTTGACTCACAAAGATGTACACGTCAAGACTTAGATGTGCTTCAAAACAAACAAGACCTAGAAAACAGTATGCATGCATCATGTGCACTCACTGCTCTCTAATGACACTGCCTGCAGAGACTAAGGTACATTAGAGGAGTTTTGAAGCCTCCAAGAGCCCGCGAGTTCCCCAGCCCCAAAACTGCTGTGAACACTGACAGCCATGCAGGCTGATGTGGTCGCGCAACTGCCACCTAATTTCCGAAAAGAAAAAACTAAGAGAATTTTTTTTTTCAGTTTTTTTTTGCATTTTAGAAATTTTAAAGTTTTTATTTTTTATTTTTTTATTTTTGACAGTTTTGCCGTTCCCTCACTGCAAGGGGAACAACAGGGGAACAAGCCCGAAACATGCTCTTGGAGGCCTCAAAACTCCTATAATGGGAGGCTCAAACTCCGACCGTGCAGTAAAAGGAACATGACTCAAAGGTACATTTTGCTATCTTCAATGTACAAACTATGCACATTTCAAGATACGAACTATGCACATTTCAGGAGGTGGTCGCTTTTGATGACCACAAATGACCACTTTTTACCAACTTCAAAAATTTGTAACTAATTCCATGAAGGTCCAAAATATATGAAATGACTTGGGTTAGATGCCAATTCTACTTGTCTTTCAAGGAAAATTTACTGAAAAATATTTCAAGATGTTCAGTTACCTCCCCAAATTCAGTTTCAATGCTTAGATGGTCGCTTTATGGACCTCTTACCTTAATACTTTAAAATCCACTCACATGTGTTGACAACTTAAACATGTGAAAGTATTCCAATAAGATGTGTACACAACCTGGCAAATCTTGAGGTTACACAAGAAATATGCAATGACTTAACGTATCATAAGAGAGGTTGCGTACACAGGTGTCTAGCGGTTAATATCCTCATGACCAGCACTCATTGATGTGGCTAAACTAAGCAAAATGTCTACAAGAAAACTTTTTGAGCTACAAAAGTTTTGGAAACCATAGAGAACCTAAATATGAATTTTTAGCACATTTAGCAATGTTCTTTGCAACTTAGACTATCATGAAAATCAAATTTGGGACCATTGGGTGGAGACTTCCCACAAGACTTCCATGTTCCTAGAATGTGCCAAACCTTGCATAAAAGACCCCTACAATTAGAATTCTACATGGAAGTGTTTTGAGTAGTTGCAAGAAGAGAACTGGAATTGTTGGGTGGCAAAGTTTTTAGGGAGGCTCATCAAAAGTGGAGAAGACAAGTTTTCTTATCATGGAAAACTATTTTTAGTATTGGACTTGAACTTTTGGTTTGCTTTTAGTTTGACAACAAGGCAAAGCTAAACTATAGTTTCTCCCTTTTAATCCCTAAAGTCCCAAGGCATTTTTCTATCAAAAACGACTCAAAATTGTCAGTTCTGTTGCGTTCTGCTGTGTTCATCTAAGAAAAGAGAAAAGATAATTTTTTTTCAAATCTAACTATAGGATCTTGTACTTAACTTATCTCAAATCATGTGGTAAAAATTTCATAAAGTTTGACCTTACAGATTAGAAAATACTAGCATTCAAAGTTAGAAAAAATTGATTTTTTGAACACTGGCTTGCAATTTCAAATGAGTTTGACCGCCATTTGGAAAAAAAATTTGCACTACAGGCTTTGAATTTAATTTTTTTTATGTTGAATAATTGAATTGAGAATCTAGCAAAAAAATTCCCAAAAAATGCACTTGATTTTCATTCTTTAAAAAATTGCTAAGTAGAAGTAGGTCCAAGATTGAAAGAAAAACTTAATTGTCAATAGCTCTAAGATGGGATTAAAACACTATAATCCCAATGGTGAGATTGTTTTAGCAAGCAAACTCAGCCTTGTCAAACAATTTTTTTTGAAAAATTGTGAAAATTGCATTCAAAAATGAATCTTATAAGTTATTTTTTCAAGAAGATGCTCTAATTGCCTAAAAAATAAGATTGTCCATAATTTTCACATAACAAATCCAAATGGAATGAATCAAAGTTTCTCATATAGATAAAAATACAATCTATGAGAAAATAATTTTTAAAATTAATTTTTTTTTTTTTTGTGTGAGAAGATTTCTGCCTGCCGCATTGAAATTAAGGACCTTTTGTGCCATAAATTTTGCTCCCAGGCACCGATTGAAATAAAAATGATATTCCCATAAAGCTAATGTGTTTTTCTATCTTCACAAAAAGTTTCAAAAAATAATGATGAATATTGAAGCCGTAGTAGCCTGCCCGAAATCCAGTTTGTCCCCCGAGGGGACAATGGGACTTTAGGGGTTAATATATAGAAATGATTGCACCATGAAACTCATCAAAGACAATGCCGACTAAAAAACCCTGTAGAAGTTCATTTCAGATTCCATTCATAGAACATGGAAGTTGCCTCTAATGTTGCTAAACTTCTACAAAAGAATGTTTCAAGCTACAATTTCTTTTTTTAAATTACATAAAACCCAAATATGAATAATAGCACATTAGTAGTGTTGTTAGCTACTTAGATCATCCCCACCAATATGTTCTCTATCCCTAAACTTGAAGTCTCAAAGCAGTCAACCTTGACTTTATACAAATGAGACCTTGCAAGTTCTCTATATCAGCCTTTGAATACAGAATTTAGTGAGAGTTTTACAGAATTCTGTATATTTACGGATACAGATTTTTGAAAAAGTTTGGTGCGGTGAACTTTCTGTATGATCCCTATCTGCATCTGAGGTCCTCTTCCCTAAACTTTTAGGGGAACGGAACTCCCAGTGGGAATGCTCTTAGACTCTATCCATCACATCCGTGACTAATGCTTGTGACTATCAGTGTCGTGTGAGCTTTGATTTGGGACCTTGAGTGAAGGAACTCTAAACATACTGAAGAAGTGAAGATCGAAACCCAGTTCCAGTATTTCAATCTCTATCCATCTGACTGATGCGAATCTCTCACGCTTCAGGCAGTTAAGTCATCTGAAGTACGTGAAAGCTCTTGTTTCCACGATTTGTCAATACAGGCCTGAAATCACGCAAGCGTTTCCTGTCACTCAGGTCGGCCACCATGCATACCAGTGGTGCATGAATACCGGAAATTAGTTACCGCAATCCCATTCTAGGATCGGACAAAGGGATTTCTACAGATCGATCTGTCAGATACGGTTCGGTACAGATCACAGAAACTCGATCTCTCTCAAAAATCTCTGACCCAGTGTCCCAGTGATGTCCCCGCTTTACAGTATGGCCGCCAAGCTGCGGAAATTCAAAATTCACCACAGAAAGGCACTGATTAGAAACAGGATAGAAAGCGAGAGCATTGATGGGAAACTTAAGTTTAGAGCAAGGCCTGCACTGTGAACGTGCTTCGGCGTTACTCAGTTTGATGATGGTCGTTGCGAAGGGTGATGGCGGGATGGCGTAACGGGAGAAAGGGGGCGAACACAAGGTGCCGGGCGTGTGGCACGTGTCGACACACAGATGGCGCAAGGGGTGCCAACCTGGCTTCCCACGTGGCTGGTTGGGGATGCCAACTGGGATATGTGGAGTCCTCGTCACCGATGTGAACGTGATATGGCGCTGTTCTTTCCCTTGTGACTTCTGAGGTTCTCCGTTGGTACACTGTCGGCGACGGACAGCCGTGTTCTCTAGCGTAGCTTCGCAGCTTATTTCCGCTACGGACCATGTTTCTAAATGTGACTCATGTCGTGTTCCATGTTTTGGACAGTTTTCAGAACTTTGAATACGGTACTCCCAGGGTCTGTGTCTAAGGGCAGACTTCCACTAACTTACAGTACCGGATGTGCCAGAATCAACCCAACTGCAGAAAAGACAGAAAAATTTCTGGTATTATATAGGGATGTGCGTAAGAGCCACCGTGGGGCATCCAAATCCCCATGGCAAACGTGACATAGTGAGTTCCTGAGTTGATGGCGCGCTTGGGTAGCCAAGGAGCCTGCGCACATGCCAGAAAACCCACCCGCCACCCGCCACCCGCCATCCGCCTAGCCAGGTGGCAGGTCGGCAGTGGCTGGCGCGTGATTTCCGGTGGCTATGGAGGTGGTTCGCAACCTTCAGCCCATACATGCTCAGCTCCGTGCCTCCGCGCCTCCGCCACACCTTGCCACGCCTACCATAGCCCGTGCACCCCAGGCCCTCACCCACGCCCTCACAAGGAAGGAGCAGCGAAAAAGGAGCAGCAAGGTTAAAAAAACCCGAAATTTATCCAAGACCCCACCTGACGTGAAAAATAACGGGAAAAAAGAAAAAACGGCACTGGTGGCCCTCAACCCCGCCAGGGCCAGACCCGCCACAAACCCTAGTCCTGCCTCCCACCACCTGATGGCACCCGCCATGAAAGGCCCGCATGTGCGTGGGCTCAAGACCCCGCAGCTTGGGCCATTGAGTTCATGCACCACTACTTGCGACTGCAATTAATATTGTTCCTATTACTGTGCTTTTGAAAGCAATCCTGAGGTGGGTGATAAGTGCCGAATGGATTGGGAACTATTTTGGATTAGTTCAACGCATACAGGCTTAGGCCAAAAAAGTTGCTCACCCAGTATTGGATGCACAATGCTCCGAACTAAGTCAATCCCAGGCTCTCCTAAGAATTTCACTGGGCACCCTAAGCTAAAGTACCTTGGGTAAAAAATAGAATGCCCGGTGCTTTGGAAACAACGCCCACCGTTACAATAGGGCCTGTTTTTACTCCCAAGCCCGGCATGGGCGTCCAAACTAGCTTGGTTGAGCCATAGTGGAGGTACTCTAATATTTGCAAGAAGAGAATAGAAATACTAGATTGGCAAAATCACAGGGAGAGGCTTATGATCAAATGAGGAAGCAAGTTTCCAACTTTTGGAAATCTAGTTTTAAAATTGGAATTACACTTTTGGAGTGCTTTTAGTTTGACAACAAGACAAAGCTATTCTAAAATTGAAGTTTCTCCCTATTTGCATAGAAGTGTAGGCATTATAGACATTAGAAGACTTTTGAGGCCTCTAAAAGACCATTTTAGGCCCATTCCCAAATCTGGCCCAATTCTGTGAACAACCGATACGGATTGTCAGAATTTTTTTTCCCACAAATATCATTCTAAGCAATTTTTTTATTTTTTTTTTCAAAAATGACGTGGTACAGCCGCAGCCACATCAGCCAGCAACTATCTTGTGTTCCCTCAATCTGGAAATGCAGGATAACTCGCAATCTTCTAGAGGCCTCAAATGTCCTCTAATGAGTCAGTGAAAGCAATTCCAATTCCAGAAATCTTGAAAATTATTTTCCGATTCCAACTCCACATAGAAGTCTGGCTTCAATCTAATAGTTAGGATTAACCCTTAAGAAATCCCACGTTCATACAATGGATGATATATAAATTTGGATGGGCATTGTATTTGTTATGGTCGATAGGATCAATTCATCCAAAATTTTCTTAAAAACTAGATGAAATATAGTATGATGGTATATGCTTACACGTTATATTTATCAAAAAATATGATTGGAATTAATCTCTCTTTGTAAGCCAGTCATAAAAATAATGATTGGAATGAATCGCCTTCTAAGTTTTATCAAAAATTATGTTGAATGTGGATTTTCAATTCATGTAAGTCTATGACAAACAAAACTAAAAGACCCATCATAAACACCTAGGAAATGATTCACTGAAATTTTACATTAATCCATAAGGGATTATATTCAATAAATGAGATTTGGGCTACATTAGGTTGAATGAATGGCCACAATCAATATCTTGGATGATGGTGATTAGAAGTGACAAGCGATTGCAATATGAACTTCCACCTTTTATATGTAAATATCATCATAGAAAGCTATTTTCTTAGGCCTTTATGTTGTGACTACATAGTCACGCATGTAGGTGAGTAAATGACCATTATGGATACACTTTTTGTTGATTCAATGTAGTCTAGAGACCCAATTAGGCCAATTGGGTAGCACACTTCAAAAATTCATAATAAATTCATGCTTTGTCAAGGAAATAAATTCTCAATTGTTCTTACCTTTTCTCGCATTTGTTTTTTATATTGAAAAAAATTAAAAAAATTAAATAATGCCAACAAGGCAAACTAGTCATTTTGTGTATCATAGGTTGGTTAACCTTAACCCCTAAAGGACCATTGTCCCTTTGGAGGACAACCGGGAATTTTGGGCACATACCTACGGGCTGAAATTTTGTCCTGATTTTTTGAAACTTTTTTGGAAGATAGGAAAATTAGTTAGCTTTGTGGGAGTATAATTTTTTTCAATCGGTGCCTGGGAACAAAAGTTGTGTATGGGAACAAAAGTTATGCCTCAAACAACTTGGAACTTGGAGGGAGGTGGGGGAGAGGGGGCAGCAAAAAAATATCCAAAAACTTTAATTTTAATTTTTTTTTTCTCATAGATTATATTTTTGTTTACCTGGAAAGCTTTTATTCATTCCATTTGGATTTGTTATGAGAAAGTTATGGACAATCTTGTTATTCGGCAATTAGAGCATCTTCTTGAAAAATAACTTGTAGGATTCATTTATGAATGCAAATTTTACAAATTCTCAAAAAAGAAATTTCATATGCTTTGGTTTGCTTGCTAGAACAATCTTACTATTGGAATTAGTACATTTTAATTCCATTTTAGAGATATTAGTAAACTAGATTTTTCTTCTATCTTGTACCTACTTCTATTTAAAAAAATTTTGAAGTATGAAAATTAAGTTTTTTTTTTTTTTTTTTTTTTGTAGAATCTCAACTCAATTCTCCACCATAAAGATTTAAAGCTCAAAACTCTGTAGTGCAAAAAAATTTAAGTTAAGAAGGTTCAAAACCAAATAATCTAATTCCGCAATGTGTTGAAATAATGTTTTGTTTTACTTGAAACGTAGATATCTTGCAATTTGTACTATCAAAAATTCTGAACTTTTTTCCACACATTCTCATACTAGTTAGGTGTAAGATCCCATGGTTAGATGTGAAAAAAAACAATTTTCAAATTTTCTTACTCTTGCTATAGAAATGGCAGTTTTGAGTGTTTTTTGGCAGAAAAATGGCCTTGGTTCTTTTGGGGTTAATGTGAGGAATTTTTTTGCGGATCTTGTTGGCAAATGTGGAAGGCAAGGCTCTTTGGCAGAGGTGAATGAATGTGTTATGATAGATTCAAAGACATTGGTTGGGCAAATTCCAGTGTTTTCTGCATGGGTAAAACTCGGGGCAATGGAGGGTCGATCCTCCCTGGCCAATGGGACCCTTGTTGTTATCGCTTTTCACTAAATTTAGTGCCATGCATTATAAGCAAATTTTCTTCAACAGTTTGACCTATAACGATGGAATTATTTTTTCCCTTTGTAGTAGACTTATGTGTGGAGTTGCTCAAATTTTCCTTCAAATTTTCTCAATTTGCAGAGAACGCCCACAGTTTTTAGGGTTTAGGGTCACTTTATGGACCTTCTCCCTTGCACCTAGATACGTTCAGCAGTGATAGGCATCCCTTCGCAGTGTTGGGGTAGCACTCGGTGATAGGCCAGCATCCCCCGTACTAAAGCTGCTTGGCCCCAGAAGCCAGAAGCGTATTTGAAAATACGCAGATTCTGGCGTGTTGCGGTTTGCGCTTCCTTCGTTTCGCTGCCTGAATCTTCTGCCGTCTTCCGCTTGTCGCGGCTCTTAGCAGTTTTCGGATATTGGAGTTCCACTAACGGTTTCTACATACAATTGACCTTTTCATTCAGTCACAGCAATTGTGTTGGAGGTCAGTTTGATCGAATTTAGGCGCAATTGGGTTTTTTCATTTTTTTATCGAGTTTTTGGATGTGTGCTTCCTGCGGTTGTTGCAAGAGAGGCGCTTCGATTGCAACTCCATTTCTTGAGGAATTTCTCTTTCGGCATGTTGGTTGGTTTGGGGTGAAAACTGGGATTTGATGTTCATGGTGTTGCCTGCAGAGTTTGGAGGGTTTAGTGGAAATTCGGGAGAGATGGCTGGGGTTGTGAAGGATGCCAATAGCAAGGACGACTTGACCCATGCCATGAAGAAGCAAGGGAGCTTGGTGGTCGTGCATTTCTGGGCTTCTTGGTGTGAGCCATCCAAGGCTATGGAGCCCGTTCTGGCACAACTCGCTGCAGAAACACCCCACGCTCAATTCTTCCGTGTATGTCTGAAGTCCTCTGTTTCTGAGACTTGCGTTGTGCAAAGGCTATCGTTCTTCCAATGGCATAAGGATGTATAGTTTTGTAACCTGCATCGAATATCATGTGCTTTAGAAGTATCTTTGTTTTTTCTTTCGCTGGTGATGAAATTTCTAGAGGTTTCTTAATGAGTCTCGTTCTGTCGATGTAGTTTCGTAGTCAGTATCAAATTTCATATAGTCTGGAAGTGTCTCTGTTTTGGCTTTGGCTGGTTAGGAAATTTCCAGAGTCTGCTCTTGTTCTCTTATTGCCTTATCGATGCGTAGTTTTGTAAGCAGCAGCAAATTCTATTTACTTTGGAACTGTTGCCGTTTTTGCTTTGGCTGAGAGCTTTATTGTCGTATTGGGAGATCGGAATGTGACCACCATGGCTTGGGTTCTGTCTTGGCAGGTTGAGGCCGAGGAACAGGCCGCACTCTCGGAGGAGTATGAGGTTGAAGCAGTCCCGCTGTTCATTTGGATCAAGGTACGGGAGAAATTATTAATGGGACTTGTATCACTTTGTTGGATGAAGTCATTCTCTGCTTTGAATCTTTGTATCAATTAAAATATTGAGATCTTAGAGGTTCAAATAGTCTAGGAAGGTAAGATGTATTCTGTGAATGACCAAATGCACTTATTTCTTCAGGTCGAGCAAAAAGACAACATGTAATCTAGGGATGGACTTAATGGTTATCTCTATCATTGAGGGGATTTGCGTTGTTTCTTTCAATTTTTGGGAATGCGACATATGTTTTCAGTAGGCTTTATGTTCTTTCTCATAATTTATGGAATGCCACATGTGTGTGCAGGATGGAGTAGTCGTCGACAAGATGCATGGTGCGAACGCCCCGGAACTGGCCAATAAGGTGGCCAAATGGGCGGGATCAGTCCCTGAAGCTCCCCCTCTTGTGGTGATCTCTAGGAAAGAGACTTCTTCAGCACCTCCTGCGGCTCCAAGCCAGGATATAGCTAAGGTTAGCCTCGCGGAAGCTGAGAAAGGGAAGCTCCATGAGCTTGTGAATTCGAAGAAGATTATGCTTTTCATGAAGGGCTCCCCGGAGGAGCCCCGCTGTGGTTTCAGCCGCAAGGTGGTCAATGTTTTGAAAGAGCAAGGCGTGGAGTTTGGCAGCTTTGATATCTTGAGTGATGAGACGATTAGGCAGGGCATGAAGACATATTCGAATTGGCCCACATTCCCCCAGCTCTATGTTGAGGGCGAGCTTCTGGGTGGATGTGATATTGTCTTGGAGATGAACGAGAATGGCGAGCTCAAGGAGGTCAGTAATGTCCTTTCCTCTTTTGCTGAGTGCACCATTAGTCATCTTCACGTTTGTGTTTTTAGGTTCGGTTTTCGTTCCGTTGAGACTGTTGTAAAAACCGAGGATTAATCTGAGATGTATTGGAACTAGCAAGTGAGCTGTGTGGCCGGATTGAATCATTTTGACAGGCATGTTCAGTAAGAAGGGGGGGTACTTTTCGTGTCACTTTATTGATATCAACATATGTCGGACTGAGTTTTGGGAGTTGTGTAGAGCTGTGAAGAGATCCTTGTGTGCTAAATATGTAGAGATCAAACTTTGATCACCATATATGAGTTTCTTATGGAATTTCAAATTGTGAGGTTGTAGACCACTCTAAGAGGCAGTAGACAACTCATTTCCATCCGAGGAGCAGCGGTCATAGACATTTAGCCAATTTAAGCAGTCACTACTTGCTAGAAAGGCCCACCGTCTAGGAGTATTTGAGTTGTTGCTGGTAACAGGGATCATTATAGGAGAATGACCAGGTCCGTAATGGTTGTGTTATCCTCTTCCTTATCTACTATTTCTGTTCCTCTGATATATTAATATTTTTCTTTTGCCAGACTTTTGCTGAGAAAGGACTCTTTCCGAAGGAGAACCTGGAGACTCGGTTGAAAAATGTTATCAATCAATCTACTACCATGCTGTTCATGAAAGGAACCCCAGATGCTCCCCGCTGTGGCTTTAGCACAAAGGTTGTCAATGCATTGGCGGCGGAGGGGGTTGAATTTGGTAGCTTCAATATTTTGGAGGATGAGGAGGTTCGTCAGGGACTGAAGACGTACTCAAACTGGCCAACGTACCCTCAGCTATACTCCAAGGGCGAGCTCCTTGGTGGCTGCGATATTGTATTGGAAATGAAAGCCAATGGAGAGTTGAAGTCAGCTCTTTCTGAGTGAAATTGATGTAAATTTTGTTCGGTAATCAATCATCTTTTTTAATTCAATGTCAGCGGTTCAGGAACAGAGGTCGTGAAGACTTTCGTTTGTTCAAAAGTGCTACTCTTGCTTCTTTGGACTGAAGTCGAGATCAAGTATTGCTCACAACTTGGAGATATGAACTTTTGATGATTTAAACTCAAATTTTAATAAGCATCTCCTTTTTTTTACCAGATGCTTCTTTGTTATTCACATCATGCAAAAGCTATAGTACGAAATTCTGGCTGGCTAATTATCGCTAAAAGTGTGCATAGTTGTGGGCTTGACTGTAACATTAGCTAATAATAGCCAGTATAATTGTCTGTTCCAGATTCATAATGTTGGAAGGTTGGTAGCCTCAGGTTTGCAAAATACCTTTTACACAAGTTTGGAATTTGTCTCTGCAGTTGTAAGTTTGCAAGTACACTAACGTGGGGAACGAGAGAATGTGGTGTCTAGATAACACCTTTATATTTGCTTTGGGCAAATGTCGCATATAATGTATCTGGATGCTTGTTTGACTTCGCGAGGTTTCTCATTGTCTTCCACCCGTGTACAGTGTATGTTTTCTGTGACGAGAAGTCTCCAATGCGTCTCCAAAACTTGTGACTTCTTCTTCAAATCTTGATTGGATTTTGAGTCTGAAATGATGCACGGACTAAAGTACTTCGTCGACTGAACACTGTTTGAGTAGCACCTCTGAACTTGATTTTTAATGGTGCTGAAAGAATAGATCTCTGCATTGTGGTTCGTACTGCACCTACCAGATGGGTTTTGACAGATTAAAGTGCTATGGATAGCATTGGTGGTGACTAACAGTGTTTGTAGGCATGGGCCGCATCATGACTGGGCACAAGCTTTTATCCTTGTTCGGAGGTCGTCGAAACTGGTGACTGTAAGTTGTTTTCCCATCGAGAGGCTCTACTTTTGGACCCCACCGCACAGGCTTAATTGTTCTCGTACTGTCTGAATGCCCCATATTGTAGTGGAAGTCATTGTATGTCGTGCGACCGTCAAGGTCCGCTCCTTTGATGTTTACAACTTTAACATCCTCTTCCTTCGTCTTGTAGGGAACAGACTGTGTTGGGTGGCATACCTCACAAAGCGTATACTTGTGAGGCCAGTGCTCCGACTTCCGCCAGGGCTGCTCAGGTTTCGACCTATCCTTGTAGTGCTCAGTGTATGTAGTCCTATCATCAAACTCTTCCTTGTTTGGAGTGAAGCCAGGTGGTTTGAATGCACTCCGGGGTTCAGATTTCCATTTCTTGTAACAATCGGTGTACACTGTATCGCCGTAGAACGTCGGTCCTTCCTTCTGTGATGCCTTGGGGTTCCATAGCTTCGCCGGAAACAAGGGCTTCTTATCAAAGAATCCTGTATAGTCGGTGTTGAGCGGCCTATTCTGGTGTGATCAAAAGCAACTTAGAACACAAAGCAAATTGTGGGTTGAAATTTTTATCTCAACAACTAAAGCAGGCAAATGGTTACGGCACATCGATTCTCAGATATTTCTCTTGAAGAAACCTGCGGTATTTTAGAGTACAGTTTCAGTTGACAGCGTTTGATAGGTTTTCTAGAATACCACTTGGGGCTGAGTTTCTACTAGTGTTAGTAGGGCTCCAGATGGTACATAGCGCAGAGGAAGCACAGGTGCGAGCTTACTGGATATAGTGTTCGCCTCGTGGGTAGCACCCAGGAAGAGTGGTCATGTCTTTCATTTTCCTGGCAGTGCCAGATTTCATTTCATAGTATTTGTCATTGTACTCTGTGATGCCTTGCATACGAATATCCGTTCCTTTGATTCGAAGCGGTTGAAACTTTGAAACCAATGCAGGTTTACACTTGTGTGTTCCACACGTGCATGTTGTGCATACACACGGATGGGCGCCCTGCAGTTAGAACCAGAGTCAGCTCAATGACATGTTAAATTTTTGTCCAGCAGATTCTAGACTTTAGAGCCCTGAAACAAATTGCATGGATTTTTGTGAAAGCTTTTTACAGTAAGCTAGACACGGGTATTCTCTAGGCATGATAGCTGCTTACCAGTAGATCCAGGCAGCTGGGTGCTGGTGACGGCTCAGGCTTTGGACATGATGATGGATCAAATTTCGGAGCCATTTTGACAAACAGCACGAGATCACGAGAGTTCTCAATAGCACCAATCAGCTCAGTTTAGAGGCTACATTTCATCGCAGAGTGAAAGGGAGCTCTGCGTCGAAGATGAAACACAGTAGGTGCAATATGGCTAGCATATGACTGCTGCCTTAAAGCAAACCAGCATGAAGAGGAGCGATTTGAACTCTTGTGTCTTGGAAGCGGTCATCAGTACGAAATAAATCAAGATATGTTTCTGATCACTGAATACTGTCTTCATGAACCATATTTTCTAGCCATCATGTCCTGCGATTCTGATGGGCATGTTCACCTTGCAAGGAGAGTTGCCATGCCTGTGTTTTATTGAAAAACCTTAGCGAAGCTTAAGATTAGCTTAAGATCAGTAAGGTAGTGGATACTATTTGCGTCACTGTAAGCATTTTGGCATAAGTGTCAAATCTATCAAGATCAAAGTTTTACACTAATCATGAATTTCTTATGCTATATCAGTGAAGGAGGTTGTGGACTACTCATCGAAGATCAGGGGCCATAGATGTTTAACCCAGTCTTGCTTACGCCCAACTTGCTAATTGAAGGGCAACCAAGTGTTTTTGGAAAGAGTGAATTGCTGTTTGACAACAGGGGCCTGTATGGAGGCGGACCATGTTCCTGACGGCTTTAGTTTTCTGTACCTTATTTGCTCGATATGAGCAACGAATTTGCTGGTACTTCCAGAATGATTGTCCGGTGGATGCGCAGTTCATTTTTGTCCATTTGGGGATTCGTGACGTTGAAGAGTTTCAATTTTACTGCTGGTTCAATTGGAGATTCTGGTCATGGATTCCAAAGAGCAGACTAACACAGAGCTGGTTAGTTGTCCAAGCGCTACAACTTTGAAGTTTTTTCGCCGATTTCCATTTGGACAGAATTGATGTACCGACTCCATGGGAATGCTGTCTTTGGCATAGACTTCATTGAAAGTATTGAAAGATTCTTGTTCGAAATTCAGTGCATACAGCACTGCACTTGTTCATATCTCGTGCCTCCGAAGAGCAGCCCTTTCATATCTTGGCCAATGCTTGGTGACTCTTCCTGTTCCTGTTCTTGAGCTCCTTACAAGCTCATCGACCGAGAATTTTCTTAAACTTGCTACTCAACCTAGAACATGGACTTTCGAAGACATATGTACCTGCTACGAAATTCTCACACTAATCAGAATCTATGTACAAACAATAGGATCTTTCAGGGAAGTGACGAACACGATTTCACAAGGATATTAACGCCAGTTCTGAAGGATTAGTTTTGATGGGCAACACGCCATTCCACAAGCACTTTCAAACCATTGCACGAACCGAAACAACTCTTTCTGCATCAGAGCTTCATTTAGTGTCTCATGCAGCTTCACTAACTGCAACATAAAATACTCGCAAGTCCGTTACAATCCAAGACTCTGTGAGCATAAAAGTCCTATACGCACAGGTCAAAGCTCCTGCTGGCAGCATGGTAGCCACACCCATCCAAATTGAAACCCTTTGAAACATACGGTTTAGGAAAAAAATCGAGGTCACTCTGTCTCGTAATCAGAGGTTTCAACACTGCATCTATATCAAGATTTCTAACCAGAAAGGGCCTTAGGCCCGTAATAAACTCTTCTATATCACCTGGCTAAAAAAAATTCTCTATGCTTTACGTCCCAAAAATGAGTTAATCTAGAATATAAGATTTTACATTCCCTCAAAAGGAGTGAATCAAAAAATCAACACTCGGAAAAATATCAAAAGACTCCTGTGCCAGAAAGACCACGCCGGAGATCTGACCTCGATAACACAGATGTAGACAACGTCCTTGACACGCCAGGGCTCGGCAAATTCAAACCAGGTGGCCTCGATTCAGCGGTGTTCATTACAGGTGCCATTTCCAAAAAGGTGTTCACCGGCTGAGGTTCCAAGGCATCTGAAAACAGCTGCTTCAAGCCCGGGGAAGTAAAAGCACCACCAAATTTCGAAGTTTTCTCCAAGGTGATAGCTTTTTGGTACCATGATTTGAAGCCGGGTGCAAGCTCTGCATGTTGGTCAGAACCAACAACGTTGAGACGATGCACCCACTCAATTAAGAGGGAAATCCCTTGATTGGCGAAGGTCTGGCTATCCCGAACCTCTTCGATCTTCAACCCTAACCCTTCTAGTTTCATATTTACGTTCTCGATCTCACGACTACTTCTCCCAACTGTGCCTTTCACGTCTTCCACCTGATCCTTAATCAACCCCGTAATGACCATGCTATCATCCAACTTAGTGTTCACCGTGTCCATTCTTTGATTCATATGCTTTCTCGTTGACGAAAGACCTGCAGAGACATTCTCCAGCTGCTTGCCCATCGATGCCACAGCATCATTCATGCTCTTTCTCGTGACATACATAACGTCTGTGAATGCGTAGCCTCGCCACTTCATCCAACCGTAACTTAGAGCTCCCAGAACAGCAGCTGGCAAGAAGAATGTTGTGATCGACACTCCTGAGTCAGAACTGCCTTGAATGATGGTCAGGCCCGTCCCTGGTAACGAACGAATCTCTTGTGCCAGTCGCTTCACCTGTGAACTCAGAGCTGATTCACTTCCTCCCTCGTCTCCTTTCTCTCCTTCTTTGAAATGCTTCGCAAAAACCTAAGAAGAGCACGGTCAACGCAAAGTTAATCAATCCAAAAATGAAATTACCAACCTGAGGTCAGCTCTGACGCATGAGTCCCGATTCTATTCATTGGGTACACTAACCCCTAAAACACCAAGGATTCATGATTTTAAGAAGACCAATTCGTTTGGTCAAATTGTGAAAAGAATAGAATTCAGATGGGCTCAAAGTACATATGTAACTTATTTGGACAAAAGAACGTCCGCTAATAGCGTACTCAATACTGCTGGATATACATGACACCAATTTGGGTTTCTTGGCCCAAGTCAGCATATGCTTGGTCTTGTGTAGCCTGCGCTAATATGATTGCCCGGCTTGCGCGAATCCTCAAGACAAACGAAATTTGATGGCTACCAAAACCCTAAACCCCCTAAAATTGTAGATTACATTTCATGTCGCAATAGGCACAGCGTAGAACCGAGAATTGATATCAGACGCAAGTTCGAAAGCTCTCCAAGAAATTCACCGAGCTTGTTATTCCTAAAGAAGAGTGCGTAATTCAATTCAACGAAGACTGTGAAACTCAATTACTGTTTCCAAGTGACTTCCTCGTGCAAATTCGTTCTCCCGGTACCCAATAAACTGAAAAAATAAGTTTCGTTTAAACAGATGCATCGTAGAAATTAGAATTGCTAATAGAAATACCTCGGAAAGATCTCCAAGAAATTCACCGAGCTTGTTTTTCGTAATCAGCACCGATCCAGCAAACCCCGACCCAACCAGAACAATAAGCTTGGTAAACCCCAGATTCGACATAGCTCCGGCTACCGCCACAATCGGCGGCACTCCAAACTCCAAAGCCAATCTCGTTCAGAACTTGAATTTCTCCAGCTATGCTACAAAATCGTCATCGATCCTAATTTCATTGAATTCAGCTGAAAGTCCAACGGTGACTGTCGGTGCGACAATCGAAAAAACAGAAACAAGACACGCTTCCCAAGGAACCGGATGCCCTTGAAGCCGAGATCTTTGTCCAAGCTAGCATCAAAGCAACCTCCTGGCAATTTAGATTAACTTCGTATACGACTTGAAAATCCCACAGACTGCGCTAAGTGCGCTTTTGCATTTTAAAACTAAAATTAGACTAAAGTTAATCGAAAATTAGAGAGAAGTTTACTTTCAGTTTGTGTGTCCATACATTAACCCTTGAAGGACGGACTAATGACCGTGGCTGGAGTACTGTGGCTTTTGGAATAAATTTTTAAAAATAAAATAAAATATGGATAATTTGTAAACATTCAAAAAAGTGAATATGTGAAAATTTCAGACCTAGAAAAATTTATTTCTAAGAGTTATGCACGGTCAAAGAGTGTTGGAAAAGGCAAGAAAATAGACCCTTTGCGATTTTATTTTTAGAAAATAGTAAAAAAATTCAAGAAAATTCAAAAAAAAAGTTATTTTTCCTTATCTGAAGATGCTTCTTCTCAACTACTTTCATTTTTGGGAAAAAAAAAATGTATCCTCTGGACGTGCGCAAAAGTAGTGCACTTTGAGCACATGTGGAAGGTGGACATTTTACTATTTTCGGAAAATCTCTTTGTAGGCTTGTGTAACTTTAGAAGAACTCCTTGCCTCCCAATTTTCACCTTCAAGTTTGCATTTTTGGGTCAAAAATAGTACTACAAATCCCCAAAATGGCCAAGGTAGACATCCAATCGGGGGCAGTTCAAAAGTAAAATAATTTTACAAAATCTGAAAAAATTATTCAATGTTTGAAACTTTTATATGTACCTTTGGTTCCAATTTCATAGAAAGTGGACATAAGACACAAAAGTTATGAGCAAAAAACTAAATATCCAAAGGCAAGGGGACAAAAAAAAGGACAAGTGTTTCTTGCAACAACCTTGTACTATAATTGTGAAGATGAATAGTAGTAGTTGACAAAATTGCAAAACGCTAACAAAAATGCAATTTTTTGCTATGTCAAAGAGATTATATGGGAAGGACTATGCATTTATTGCATATTGGTCATCCCAAAAATAACAAAGTAAACTTAATAGTTGTATCACTGAGATGCTCTTTTTTAAAATGAACTCCTAAAGTTCTATGACTATGTTTTCACTACCATTTTTAAAACAAGTACCAAATTCTTGAAAAAAAAAATTTGAAACTTGTAACCATAGGATCTTGTAGTACACTAGTTTGAGAACATGTGAAAAAAAATTCAGAAATTTTCACCACGTGGATTGCAAGATATAAGCATTTGAATTGACAAAAGCCCTTTTTTTATCCTTGCAAAAAACTAGGCAGTTGCACTTCACAAAGGTCACATTTGTATGAAAAAATGTCCAAAATGTTTGTAACTCTTTGAATTCATTACTCAAAGCAAGTTGGCTACATGTTTGAAAAATTTCACATCATTTGGAATTGTACAACATATAGGAAAAAAATAGTAAGTAGACAATAGTAGAGAATGATTCAAAATACTAAATTGTTAGGAATTTAATTATGAAATTAAAAAATGACAATTCCAATGTTTGCAATGTTGTAATAAACAATCTACATCCTATGCTTTTATTTTTTTTCAAAAATATTGAAAATTGAGTAAGATAAAGGACTTCAAGGTTAATTTTAGAAAAGCGAATCCATAACTACCTGCAAATAAAAAGTCCTCATAACTTTTGACTCATTGACCAAAATGGAATGATTCAAAGCTTTCCATGTATATATAACTCTAGAAAACCAATTTCAAATTTTTATTTCTGAAAAAAGTGATTGTTTTTTATCTTCCCAGACTGTCCAAGTTACAAAAAAAATAACATACTAGGCTATACTTTTGACTCATATTTTCAAATGTCATAAAACTTAGTGCATATGAAAGATTTTCCTTGTCCCCACCTTCTATTAAAATTTGGGCTACAAATATGGAAATTCTCTAGTCACATGTACCTGCCCAAAATTTCTATGTAGCCAAAAAATGCATGTTGGTCTTTTAGGGGTTAAGTGCTTGAGAAGACTCCATATACCAATCACTCTGAATCTAAAATTTGACAATTTTTTTTTCCTCTGAGGAAAAATATATGAATTAATTATTTATTACAAGATGATCAAATTTTGAAAATTTGAAATTGTATTTGGAATCAAAGATTCCAAAGTAGCCACAAAATATATACATTCAAAATTAACCACTCCCAAAGTGGAGGAGAATTTGTCTCATTTATCCACAATGGTGAAAGAATTAGAGTTTGTACAACTAATTTTTATAATTTAGTACGACCACTATAGGATGGCACTTGAGAAAGTGAGTGATTAGATGTTTTTTCACCTTAAAATATCTATATAGTTCAATATTGGTTGATTGTTATTATTCCTCTCAATTATGAGATCCTTGAATTAAGCATAAATTGATGAGAGATCCTTGGAAAGCTCAAAGGCAAAATAAAGGAGGAGACAACTTGATCACAAATTTGACTTGTAACATGTCATTCTTTAAAATAATAATATTGTTACAAGTAAACATGAATGTCATTTTATAACATTTAAGTAAAAGGTAAATTTGATTTTAATATGTCCAGAAGACAAAGAGATCCAAATTAGATCTAATGTCTTTTTAGCACATTCAACCTTTAAAGGCCCAAGGCCTTTTTTCTGCCAAAAAACACCCAAAACCATTTTTTTAGCAAAGAATAAAAAAAAAAAAAATTGTTTTTTTTGCACATCTAACCATAGTATCTTACACCTAACTAGTATGAGAATGCGTGGAAAAAATTTCAGAATTTTTGACCGCAGAAATTGCAAGATATCTACGTTTAAAGTGAAAAAACCAAATTTTTGAGCACATTGTGGGACTGGATTTTTTGACTTTGAACATTTTTAACTTAAAATTTTTACACTGCAGAGTTTTGAGCTTTAAATGTTTGTAGTGAAGAATTGAGTTGACAATCTACCTCAAAAAAAAAATCAATTTTTCTACCTCCAAAAAAAGTTTCAAAAAATCAGGAGAAAATTTCAGCCCGTAGGTACCTGCCCGAAAATGCATTTGTCCCTTGAAGGGACAACAGGCTTTTAGGGGTTAAATGGTTTATGTAGGGACTTTCATTTTTTCAATTTTAATTTTTTGTTGGTCAACACATATAATGTTCTTCTTCATTAATTCCAATGTAGTGATGTACCATACACAACTATTAGGATCTGCATTTTTTGCCAAATCATTATTTAACTTGCCAAAAACAAAGAATATTCTAGCAATATTCTACATTTATTCTTTTTGGGTTTATAAAAAAGATTATTTATAAAATTAACATATAAAATTTTAAAAATTTGGCATTTACTTTTAGAATTATTTAGTGCCAACCCTAGTAATTGGATACAAGTGACAATTCTCACGGAATAGCAGCATTGCATCTACATGTTTTATATCCAATCTCTAATTTGGAAACAAATTACAAAAGTTTCTTTAGTTGCTTTTCTCTTCACAACATTCAATGCAATGCAATGCAACTCCATGTGTAATAAATTCTTAAAGAAGCTCTTGCTTTCCAAATAAATGAAGATTCAAAACTATATAGATGATCAACTTCAAAGGTCCAAAAGCTATGGGATAACGAGTAATTACATCCATATCCAATTTTTTTTCTTAGCTACTTGTAGCTAAATTGCAAGTTTTGTAAGAGGCTTTCAACCAATGCACTCAACTCCCTCAAAATGTTCTCCATTGCTAGAAGGGCATGCAAGGCTTTATTATTCCCAGAACAACCTACCATCCACATCCGTATCATTGCCCACATATGTGTCTATATCCATATGTATGGAACATGGACAAAACCTAGTTAGCTTTATTCTTGTTTGAATTATTTTTTCACAATATATTAATCAAATTATTCATCTTAGCCCTTTAACAAGAAGCGGACTACAAACTAATCAATGGAGGCATTTTTCAGAGTTTCCTAATGGGCTCATTCATTAATTGGGGTTCCATGGGTGTTGGAGGGTGGGCCGGAGAGAGGGGAGGGGGGACTTTAAATTGAATTCTTTTTTTCTTAAATGAACAATTTTGGATAATTATTGGCTATGATATTTATCCTTCAATATTGAATAAATATTGAAAGATCATATGCAAGTCCTAATTGGATTGTATTCAATAGATTTTGAGCAACTAATTGGATTGAAGAGCAACAAATTTTGATGCTACAATAAAAAAATAAAAAACAAAACAAGATAATATTAAAAAATCAATGTGCCACAAACCTACACTTGGTCTACAATAGCAATAGAGACATTCTATAATTAACAATTTATTCTAATGTAGCAATTTTTAGGTCATGGCATTTTTTTTAACCACTTTTTTACAATAAAGAATCATTTGACATCTTCAATTGCTTTTATATAAGTAAAAATAACTAAATTTCATAATTGACAGTTTATTCTAATGTGGCATTTTTTAACTCCTAAAGGACTGTTTGTCCCCTCGAGGGACAATTTGGGTCCGGGCAGGTTCCTACTGCTTCAATTTTTAGTAATATTTTTTGGAATTTTTTGAGGTTGTATATTTTTGCGAGAGCTTTGTGAATATATAAATTTTATTTTAATTGATGCTTAGGAGCAAAAGTTATGGCACAATAAGCAAAATTGGAATTTGGCGGGCAGTCCAAAAAAATCACAGAAAGTCAAAATAAGTCTTTTTCAATTTTTTTCTCAAAGATTATATTTTTGTCTACATGTGAAGCTTTGTTTCATTCAATTTGGACTAATAATGAAAAATTTATGGACAATCTTAGGTTTTTAGGCAATCTAAGCATCTTCTCAAAAAAATAACTTATAGAATTCGTTTTTCAATGCAATTTTTAGAATTTTTCAACAAAACCTGCTAGATAAGGTTGGATTTTCTTGCTGGAACAATCTCACCGTTGGGATTATTGTGATTCAATTCCATCTACAAGCTATTAATAATTTAGTTTGTTCTTCAATCTTGAACCCACTTCTACTTAACAATTTTTTAATGAGTGAAAATTAAATGCTTTTCATCCTAAATTTTTTTGGGAGATTCTCAACTCTACTACTTAACATAAATAAGTAGAAAATCAAAGTCCGTAGTGCAAAAAATTTGAACTAAAAAGACTCAAAGGCAAAAAATCTAGTCTAGCAAGGTGCAAACAAACCTTGTTTTCTTCACTTTAAATGCATATATCTTGCAATCTATATGGTCAAAGTTTCTGAAATTTCTTCCACATATTTATATACTAGTCAAGTATAAGATCTTATGGTTGGATATGCAAAAAAAAAAACAATTTTAAAGCTCTTTTCTCTTTGCAATAGAAATGACAGTTTTGAGTGGTTTTGATAGGAAAATCACTTTGGTCCTTTAGGAATTAAATCATGGCAACTTTCTTAACCTTTTTCACACAACAAAGCATCATATGGCATCTCTAGTTGTTTTTATATAAGTGAAAATAACTAAATTCTTTGGTTCTTTTAAATTTTGTATGCTCACACTGTTAACACTTTAATTGCAAAATTATGATTACCTCATTTTTGTGATTGAGTTTGCTCTTAATTGCTTGAATTTGCACTAGTATAAAACAATGTCCACATAGACTACAAAAATGTACCCAATTTGACCCACTAGTGGTCAAGTTTGACATATAGGGTATTCTTGAAGGTCTTCTCTCTAATCTACACAACCACCATTTCTACTACACAAAATAGTGAAATTAGGTTGCCCCACACTAATTTCTCGACAGTCCACACTATAAAAATATTCACTGCTTTTGTACAACAACACATTCAATTTAGAGCCATGTGTATGACATAGATTTGTGCACTAATTCAAAGCTTGGTTCAGAGAGTGGCATGTGCCTCCATGTGGAACAAGCATTGATCCATGAGGTAATTTATCTCAAGTAAGGCAACCTAATTTCACTATTTTGTGTAGTATTGTGCACCTGCAACTTTTTGTTATTAATAATAATTCTCAATTGTAAACTCCTATAGTATATCCAAATCCAACACCTAAACACCTAAAATGAACATTGTAAACACTAAACATATTTTCTACTATCAGCTTGGTCAAATATTTAGATCCTTGTTAGCAAAAGAAAGGGGATTCCAAAACATCTAAATATGAAGGCAAAATTAGGTTTCGGGACCCTAAATCCTAATCTCCAAAATTTGATTCGTAAACGACCTGATACCAGCGCAAGTTCAGAGGTTTAAATGGTTTACATTATTATTATTATCAATATGTACCCATTGTGTCAGATTTTAGGGAGTGCGCTTCAATTTGCGTATACAATTCTTAGCTTCTCCCAAATCAAGTGTGTGCTTGGCCTTGGCTCACAAGATATGTCAAAGTTATTCAATGAGAATGGAATGACGGCACTGGAGTTTCTCAGCATATGGGTACATACACATCTACTCTAGTCTAAGAGACATCAGAAAAATTGGTCCTGGCAGATATGGTGCTATGATGGTGCATGTGATAGTAAAGAAGAGATTATGGTGTCATTTTATCCTATCAAAGTTAGTTCAGAGGCTGGCACCAAATTAGCTTAATAGCATTTCAATGCACCATCATGGCACTATACTTGCAAGCCCTGAAGTTCCTGATGGAGTGGTTTCAGATGCTGGAGAATCAAGGCACTACTCCGCCAGATCACGAAACCGAAAGGGCATAAACCAGAAGAAAACTCTAAACAAAATTCTGATATCCAATTTGGTAGCATCTGAGAAGTGATCCCCATGCCTGGTGGTCTTTTAACTGGAGTTGTTTTGGCCTTTCCAAGCTAGTGACTGAAGGGCAGCCTCATGAAGACTTGCATTCCCAGCTGCAATCACTTCAATTCCAACTTCACCTACACAACAACAAAGCCAAGCCCACTTAGACCACCATTCGAAAGGAAGGACGCCATTTGCGTACCTTTTAAGCATTGTATCCAATGAAGAGTGTGATATTTGGAAAATCACTGCAGAGAGCACTGGTGGGATCACTTCGGGAACAAGAGTCAAATCAGTTGAGGTCAGATTTTTATCACTAAGAAATAGATTTGTTATGCAATGATTTCAACATGGAAAGTTGTAGACCACTGTTGAAGTAGACAACTCCGTTCCAATCAAAGATCAGTGGCCATAGAGATTTAATCAAGTCATTCTTACGCCACTTGGTAATAACTGTTGGTAAGAAAGGTCAGTACAGGTGACAGGATCAGGTCCGTAATGGTTCTGATATCCTCTGCCTTACATTACCTCCAAAAGAGATCATAAACACTCCAAAAGTTGCAGCGAGGAGACCATTCTACACAGCAAGTCGAAAGGTTGAGAAATGGTACCGATTTCAGGCAACCAGCGAAGTTTCTGACCATCCCAGTTGGTAATTACACCTCCTGCTCCCTCCACCACTGGAACTAAAGCCAGATAATCGTATGGCTATCACAGAGAACAATAACAAACAGTAAAAATACAGATTGAATAAGGGGAGGGAGTACGTGATAGATCTCGCAGCTGAATGCAAAATTGTAGGGAACGCGAAAGGTGTACCTTCAGTCCAGACTCGACGACTAGATCAACGTGGCCGGCTGCCAACAGCCCATAAGCATAGCAGTCACAGCCATACAGAGGTACCTTCACCTGAGCATTCAAACTTGTCAGCATCTAATAGATTCATTGTGCTACGTAATGGCAATCAATCCAATTGTCATCAGAAAAAAAATTGTCAGTTAGTGACTTTTCGCCAAGTGGCGTTTTAAAACTACAACCAAAACCTAATCCTTCCAAAATTTATTTGGGTACCACATCTGCAAAATCCAACCATAGGAACTTGATGATCACCTGTACTAAATTTTCACCTGCTGATTCTCTGTGTACTAAAAGATCATGACTATTAAAGTCTTAGGCTTCAAAATAAAATACTGCAAGGTGACCTTGAGGGTAACATTCGAGCGCTCAAATCTCATAGGTTGCATATCTTCTAAATCAGATTCTGTGATGAGTTGCAAGTGCAATTAAGACGGGCAAGCATTATATGTTCTAATCCTTCTCTCAACCATGGAGACTATGCCACATCAGCTTCAAAAATCTGAATTGGCATTACGAGTGTGTCTTTAAAGTTTAGGCGCTGCAACGTATAAATGACTACAATTAAGCAAATAAGATTTCTTGAGCAGTGTAAGCAACGCTTATTACCTCATTTCGGACCCGAATGAAAGCTTCTTCTGCGTCTCCAGCGAATAGATGAGGGCTGGTTGTATACCTGGCTCCACATCAACAATGACTGTTCAAGTGAGTGAATGACATTGATATCTGCAAGTGATCCATGAATGTACTTGTGCATGTAAAAGATAATGGATGAAACGTATTTCACAGAATGAAAAACTACCCGGATAAAGGATAAAGGAGAGATGTTGTGGCTACAGGAAGTATTTATACAATTGACTTGATGTATTACCATGCAAAGCTAGTGACAGGGTTTCAGGTTAACCATTTCAATCACCAGAGTTCAAATAGAAGGGTAAAGTGCATACAAATAAGAATCCTTGAGCAAAGCGGTATCACGTGTTTGAATCTCAACTCCATTCAATGTAGTAGCTCTGCCCTGAATTCCCAACCACCGCTCCTTAAGCACTGGCTGGTCAATGACGCCAAGCACCTGAAAATCACTAACAATCAAAATTAATTGAGGCAATGCATCTCAAGGGCAGACGATTTACAGAATCAAAATCCTGCAGCTACAAGGAGATCCTTTAAGAGATGATGACATCCTCTCTGTCCTTACAGACAACATGCTACTGAAAATTGAATCGAAACCACAAGAGTTTGGACGAACTTAACAACTTGACAATGAGTTCGAAACGGAAAAATTCTCAAGGGTGTAATTTATAACTCAACGGCCACAGAAAAGAGATTATATATGGGAGGTTAAAGATAAGTGAATCTTACTGGAACTCCTTTATGCATTAGAGCAATGAGTGTGCCAAAGACTGGCTTCCCTGCAGTTGATACAGATTCCAAGAAGTGAGTTGCAAAAGTATATCCTTACCTACCTTGTTGCAAAATCAACAAAGAGACAAGAATTTTCATCTCAAAAGATTTTGCTCTTTACGCAGAAATCTCACCACACCTCTATTCATCTCCGAAAATTCACCTTCATACAAATCTTAAAGTGACGGAAAGGGTATCCAGTACCTTAATGCCGGAGAAGACAGTGTGCACATTCGAATCCTTGGAGGAACTTACCAGTGATGAAGCTCTTGGTGCCGTCGATGGGGTCCAGCACCCAAACATAATCCGAACCTTCAACAGGAGCTGTCAATCCCCATTCCTCTCCATATCTGCATAAAATCCTTCACTTCAGCATACAAAGCTGCTCCACTCGCACCATTATGAATAGACTTTACAGGAAAATAGCCATGGCTACACCATTTAATTTTATTGGGTGCCATTCATGATTAATGCGCCACCAAATAGCTTTCCATACAATAAATGAACTTTTTGTCCAATACCAATAGTGTACGTAGTTTAACCTTGAGACCACAATCAAGCTTTTGAGTGAATGGTCAGTCCCTCAACAAGTGGCTAACATGAGATCCAAAGCTTCCAAAATAGTGTTCAATCCTTCTTTCATCACTGCCCTATGGGCTTTGACGTGAGATTCGAAACAAAACAGACTCATAAGGTGCCAGTTTCAAGGAACTACAGACATTGCTCTCTTTTTTCCAATCTTATCCATCAAAAGATTCAGTAGCACATGAACCTAAGAATGGTGTTCAAATTAGCCTAAGAAATAGTGTATCATACGCTAATTAGAAAAAACAGTGCAGCTGACTTCCAGAGAGGCACTGCAAACCCTATATCCTAATAGTAACTGTGAGAGATTCTTACATGGAATGCGATGGGCAAAGCTCACCCAATAACTCACGCATTGCCAGCTCCGCACTCCGATCAGCAATTGTAACAGGGCCTGCAAGCCACTCAAATGCTCAAATAAGAAAACAAACTTCTCCTAAACTCTTTCTTGTTCTGTTGCTTCAAAAGGAATGTGCTTATTCTAAGTGTGCCAAATAAAAATTCAGAGAATGTGCTTCATTTCTCCAGTGCATGTCTTACTCGAATCGGCCTTGTCAATGATCTGAAACTTGGACCTGAAGTACTTCAAGGTGATTTCGCGAGCAGTATCTGCAAGCTTGTGGACCACCTCCACAAACTGGTCCATGGTCTCATCCGACACGGGAACCTCAACTGCTATGCTCGCACAAATGTGACGCTGTCTTCGGGACACACTCGAGCTCAAGATTCGCTCTCTTTGCGCAATTGAACACTTTGACAAGGAAGCAGAGAAAGTGGACTCAAGACCGAAATTGCGAACCCTGATTGACTTGGTTTCCCATGTTGCTGTCAGGACATTAGATTCCTGTTGTTGCGAAGAAAAGGAAGGGTTGGAGAGGGAGGAAATTTGGGATACAGACATTGTCACTCACGTGCTTCCTCATTCACATCTATCTTTCGGTACTCGCATCTGAAATTGACCAAAAAATCTCTAAGGTGTTGGTGACATCTCGTGAGAATGGTGCTTCCCAACATTCAGGTCCGCACTGAAGACGACGGCAGTCCTAAGTAACTGATCCGCAGCAATTTCTATCGAGAGAATCGAATGACCAAACTAAAGTTATCCCTTGGCCCCACAAATTGCTAATGCTAGAGAACTTGCTGGTTTTTGCCCTGCCTATAAACCCTAACCCTAATTTAGCAATTGGACGAAATCTCGGAATCCAGTTTCCAGATACTTCTTTGAAACCTGTGCATAACTCTTTCAGTTATTTCTGCAGTGATATTTCGTTCACGTTTTTCTTAATTCGAGTATTGCACGGCGGTTTAACTTTCGCTTGGATTGACGTTGCAAATCTACTAAACCCTCCGCAGGAAAGATTGACAAGTATTCGTTATCATGGTGATTTTCTGACCTCTATCGTGTTGAGTTGCTTGTAGAGTCGAAGTGTCGATGTACGCCTGATTTTGGGGTTTCTGTTGCTTTACAGTCGGTAACATTGCATACGAATGTGGGGGAGATTAAGTGCGAGATTTTCTGCGACGAAGTTCCGAAAGCTGCTGAGGTACAGGAGTTCACTACCATCCCCTGCTTGTGTATGAGAGTGGTTTCTTGATAACTCTAAAGATATTACTCTATTGCCCTTCATTTTCCTCAACCGATTTCTCATATTGTAAATTGTAAACCCTGTATCAGAATGGTTGGCAACCTGAAGGTTTGGAAATTTTTTATTACGCAATCTCGTGATAAGAATTGTAACTACAAGGGCTGTCAAGAGGTGCACATGACAAATTGCTCTGATTCTTATGAGTAATATTCGTGCATGTGCAGAACTTTCTTGCGTTATGTGCGAGTGGATATTACGATGGCACGATCTTTCATAGGAATATTAAGGGGTTTATGGTTCAAGGTGGAGATCCTACGGGCACCGGGCGAGGCGGAACCAGTATATGGGGACGCAAGTTTAACGATGAAATCCGTGAGTCCTTGAAGGTGAGTGTGCTATCAAATCTGACAAACATGCAATTTAAAAAAGAATGAGACCAGATTAGGGCTTGAAATTCGCTTGAGGTCCCTGGACTTCTGCAACGATGATGCGGTTTAGGGTTTAAGGTGTTATTCAGATCAGCCTTAGCTTTGAACTTCCAATTTCTTGTATTTTTTGTGCTGCCTTTTGCTGCTGCTAAGGTAGAGGATACGAAAACTGTTAGGGATCTAATCTCGTCTCCTATTCCGATCCCTGGTACTAACTGCACCTCATCTACTCTTACTCTTGTTTGGTCTTCAATTAGCAAGTGGTGTAAGCTAGACTTGGATAAATATCTATGACCACAGATCATTGAATGGAAATGAAGTTATCTACTTTCGCTTGTAGTCCCACTTTGATTGCATAAGAAATTCATACATAGTGATTAAACTTTGAGTTCAACAGATTTGGTTCTTGTACCCAAAGTGGTCTCTTCACAGTTTTGCACATCTTTTAAAAATCACACTCATACTTATGTGAAAACATGCTTATAGTGACAGAAATAATATCCTCTTCATTTCCTAATCATTTCATGGTAACCTTCGTGAGTTCGTTGTACCTTTACCGATCATTTCTCAGACATTGAGTTTTACAGCTTCTGGCGGTATTGGCGAGTTTGCGTTCGTGCATGTTAAGCTGCTGATTTCAATCTTAGTTCGCACAAGATTCTAATGGTTTCTGTTTTTTTCGTTGCAGCACAATGCAAGAGGTGTATTATCCATGGCCAACAGTGGGCCAAATACGAATGGGAGCCAGTTCTTTATGACATACGGGAAGCAACCTCATCTCAATGGACTTTACACAATTTTCGGTCGTGTGATTCACGGACATGAAGTCCTGAACGTGATGGAAAAGGTATGCCTCATGAGAACCATGATATACCTGCTGGAACGCATTTAGCGTAGAAATTGTTAAGCACTATAGGCGTTGAAATTCTCTGTTTTGATGTCTATATTAACCCCGTAAGTGCCGAAGTTAAAAGATAAAAAGCCCACTTTGGATGCCACATGTCGTCTGTAGTAACTCTTTAAGCATAATTTTATTATTCAATTATGTAGTATGATTTCTTATTTCTATTGTTATTTTTTGTTACCCTCCTTGAAGCTTCATAAATAATTTATTTTAACTCATTTGAGCACTTAGGGTTAAGGATTTGATGACCTGATGAGAGAACTCTGGGGGATTTGGTGGTCGCTATCTTTATGAGCGTCCAGTAACCTGAAATTGCTGTCATGATCTTTGCGGTTTCTCGTTATTTATGATGCTGTGGTTTGTTGCAGACACCGACAGGACCAGGTGACCGGCCTCTTGCAGAGATTCGTCTAAACCGGGTCACAATGCATGCTAATCCACTAGCTGGTTAGAAACAGAGTCAGCATTGCTTCTTCGGTAGTTTGAAAGTTTTAGTAGCTTAGCTTAACTTTTGGACGAATGAGTTATTGTTCTTTGTCGGCAGCTCTTCGTAGGAAACTGGGTCTCTGCAAAGGTTTGTTAACTTTGTATCAACTCTGAGCTTGTAATTTTTTCGACTTAATGTTTCCACACGCTATTCATTACGATGGAATATGATCAAGAACTCTTGTTCATATGGCTACTTGCTACCCAAGAGCCCTTGCTTACCTCCTAGTATGTTCGATGTAGCCATGAGTTTTGAGCTCTTATTTCTGATCTGAATTATTTTGGAACAACTTGGTCCATTGAGTCACTTCACTAGCTTGTGTATAAGATGACCTGGTGCCTAGTGCTGAACATGCTGTAAGTGCTGGGCCTCTGCCGAGGCATTAGTGCCAAACTTTTCCTGTAACTGATTGCAAGCAGCACTTCAAACATTTTAAGTACTGCACATTCGCATTCAGTTCGCATGGCCATTCGAGAAATTGCCACTAACTCACAACCTAATATTAATAGATAAAATTTCAGAATGAGTTGTTGAACTCATCCACATGATTGGTGGGATTGTTGATTTGATAATTATCCTCATGGTCATTAATTTTGCTATGAATGGCTGCTGTGTACAAGGCCAAATCTCCAGATTGGAGAAAACTAAAATGCCGATACTGGAAGGTCAGTAGTCTGGTACATAATCAAACAGAGGAACCACTTAGATCTCTTTCCTCTAGTAAATACCAAAATTTTCTGTAACAAGTGCAACTGAGCTTCAGTAGCCACGCTAATACGCCACCTTAAGTAGCAGCGTTTTTACTTAAAGGCCTGGTGAGCGCTTGAATGCTGCAAATAATCCTGCAAGTTTTTTGTCTTTATTTCTCCTAGTCAGACCTTCTGCATCACGATTCACCTGCTCCTCATAGACACGGCCACAAATTATCACGAGGCATGGACTAAACAGCTTTTGCAACTGATTACTAAAATCTTCATATCCGAAAAAATTGCAAATTTCAAGATATTGGCAGTTTTTTCAGACAACCACTTGGAACCTCAAATCTAAATTCCCTAGCTATTGGAGCTCTGTGGAATTAAATGTCATGATTTTGGAGTGTTGAAACAAGCCATTTTAACGAATATGACCATCAAAAGGTACCCCAGGTGTTTTGGGTCAAAACGTCTGAACATAGAAATCAAGCAAATGATAGAAACCTTCAGGAAACTTCGCATGCAAACCTGTTTCAGGACGTCCTCAAGCACACCAGTTATTTCTGAGAAATCTGGTCTTCCTTTTGGGTCTGTTTTCCAGCAGCGTTGCAGTAACTCATTCAGAGTTGGATCTATGTTCTCAGGAATGGTTGGTCTCAAACCCTGGAATAAGCCAATCCACATATATATACAAGTCAGCATTTGAAAGATTCTTGAACGCTGCGATTATCTATTATCTATCAGACAATAATGGCTGAACAAATGCAAATTGCAGATTGAATCGAAAACACGAGTACCTTCTTGAGCACACCAACTGCAGCTTGAAGAGGAGTCAGGTCTTCGTAAGGAACCTGGACAAGATTTTATGTAAAATGTGGAATTATACACCACGATCACCGTCATCGATCATTTCTCAGGATTTTCTCACTCTAAATCTGTCTGCACTCTAATTATACATGTCAATGAGACAGGCTGAGCCACAAGCGGAAACCTCCTGTTGAGTAGTATGTTGACAAAAACAACATTGAGATGTTTCAACCTCCCAATTAGTCGTAACCATTGTTGTTACGGGTCTCACTTTTTTTCAATACTAAATAACACACTGGCAAGCGTATCCGGGAGTGTATCAGTTCTTTCTTCCCAATGTTATGCACGCAAATATAAAAATAATTCATAATAGATTGAAAATGTTATACTCGCCTGGTTTGGCATTACTGAAGACCACTTTTCATACCTTGGTCACAACTAATATTCCGAAGCTGTTGTTTTATTTATGATTACTCCAACACTCAAAAACAGATTTCGTTAAGAGCCATTAACAAACATCCACTTGAGATACTTCACTTTATTCCATGCATACTAACATATGCAATGAATGACCGTGGCCAATATATACCTGTCCTGTTAGTAGCTCCCAAAGTACAATGCCAAAGCTGAAAACATCCGCCTTGTTATCATAAGGTTTGTGCTCTATAACCTGGCGAGCAGATGATTGTCAGGACTAGTCATAGACCACGGTCAACTATTTCTCTGTAATTTTAAGCAAACACTGCTTCTTTAACAGTACGTAGACAGCATGCATTGCCTGGTAATAACAATATTTCATGGAAAAAAGACGATCTAGGTAGAACCATACCTCAGGAGCCATCCACCGGTAAGTGCCTGTCTCTGCTGTCATGATGCCCGACTGTGCTTGCACTCTCGCTACACCAAAATCAGACACCTTGACCACCTGAAATCCTCCATGAAACTCAACTAGTGTCAGTGGCTTAAGGTTTTGTATAAGGTAAGAGGTGCTAAATTAAAAACAGTAAAATTAATCATCTTCTAACACAAAAGTACGTACATATTGGAGAATTATTCAATAGTGGGATTGCACTACTGAGACATGGAAACTGTAAGTACATATGTCGAAGAGGCAATCAATCAAAGGAAGAGTTGAAGGTCACAGGGCATTGCTTACCTCATTCTCGTCCATAAGTAGGTTCGATGCTTTTAAGTCCCTATGTATGATTTTGTTCTGATGAAGGTAGTCCATCCCCTTGGAGACATCAATGGCCACTCGTACAAGCATTGGCATCTTCAAAGCTGCCTTTTGCTGGTGCAAGTAGTCATAGACACTCCCACCAGACATGTATTCTGCAGGCAAGTCATGCAGACAACTTATCAAAACATTAAACCTTAAGACCTAAACCCTGGAGCTACTTACGTACAGTATTGTCCACGAAAGGAAATTAAACGAAAGTGAATCACATTCATTTTGGTGCCTTAACATGCGTCACAGCGTTTTTTTGTCAACATAAATGACAATGTGCAATATTATCGGGAATATTATTCATTCAATAATTGGCACAAGCAGTCCTCGTATTCCTTTGAATACTCGGACGCATGCATGCAGACTTTGGTTTTGAATACCTGCATAAAACTTCACCAATTGATATCATGGAAAACTGTCAACTACTACATGGAGTAATATTTAATCAATACTCTAATGACGATCGAGGACATCCTAATGACGTAGAAATATACCTGTGACAATGCAGAAATTGGGGGGCTTTGTGCAAGCGCCAATGAACTGCACAATATTCTTGTGCCTCACTTTCCTGCACAAGTTCACGTCTGATTGCTTCAACCCAATCTGGCTGCTTCTACAGAAACTAAGGCGTATCCATCAATTGAAGGTGAGACTGGCATGCTAGACTGAGATAAATGATACTACGAGTGTAATTTAGGAGATTTATGGAGTGTTCCATTCAACTGAAAGTTCTCTCGAACAGCGGCACATTACCGCATGACAAACACTTCTTGTTGAAATTCTTGCCTCAAGCATTCGTTCATCCGCTCTGCCTTGAGAACTTTGATGGCCACATCCTGACCACAATAGCTACCTTGATATCTGAATACATTCAAGGGATTGACTATACTCGTCAGCTATAAATCAACAGTCATGCAAAGGGTTCACAGTACATTTAATTTCCTAGATTGGGTTTACTTTACTTAGAAGTCGACAGTTGCTAAACTAGAACACGAATGTACGAACTATTAGTATACGAAGTGAATGCACAGAGTTGTCACTCAAGGAAGGTAAAGTCTCATAGACAAACAATACCCTTAAGTTTCATGATATTCTTTATCAATGCAACTGCGTAACCCTTAAAACCTCCTGCAGATGGGTTAAGAAATGTGAATGTAACACATGTCAAGCATCCACCAACTGAAGATAAATTACGGTACATTAAGTTAGACATAATTAAGTTCAGGCACGTTCACGACTCCATACTTTAATTGAGGGACATTCTGAGGGTCATTTCAATCTATCCTGGTAAAGAATGTAATGTTGCATCCGCCGTTGCTAAAATAATTAGGTCAGCTTAATTATGCCAAGGTGCTTACCATTTACTTCATCCTGTCCACTTTCCTCTAAATTTTCTAACTAAATGCAGAAGATACTTACAAATCTCCAGAAGAGCCAGTTTTCACCTTGCCGACGAACTTTAACTGGCTACTATCAATTTCCCAATCATCTGGGCCACTCGAACCTGCTTCTGGTAGGATCCGTTTACTGTCGTTAAGTTCAGGAAGAGGGGCGTGCTCAGGAGCTGGCACAGACCCAGCGCTCAACACTGCAGGCTGAACATCAACATCAATATTGCACAGGAGCAAGTTAGAGCATACTTACCTATCTCTGGGTTTCGATTTTTACAGATGTTTTCATTGTCTATCTCAAATGAAATAACTGCATGCTCACCGTAACCTTTTTCATATGTTTGGGATAGCTTAACACCCAAAAGGGTTGTAAACCCCAATCCCTAACCCTAAAACCCTAGCCCTAAGCCCTCAAAACCTAAATGCAACGTTTTTGAGATTGTTTACTGAAAAATGTTGCATGGTTGCTTAAGCATGTTCCCAAATTTGCTTGAATGCTGAAAAACATTGCTCAAGCATGTACAAAAACGATGCATGGAGCTAAGCTGCTAAAGACGTTGCTGAAAAGACGTTGCTAAACCTTCAAATTCTAGATACATCGACCGTCATCCAGCACTAGCTTGCAGTTCAAAGTTAACAGTGAGGTTGTGAAAGATTCATTTAAAAAGGAATACTGCATCACCTCCATAGTTGAAAGTGCCTCAAGAAGAGCCTGCTTCACATCTTCAGTATCCTGAACAACACGAGATCGATTCAAAGCTGATTAACTCGTGTACAAAGTTAGAATTGTAATTAAATGACGCTCGTGTTGATCCAAGACATACAGCTTCTTTTCAGGATGCAAGATCTATCAGAAAGCCCTGCAGAGAGCGCATAGAAAGTAAACCGAATAGCTCATAGTAAGTGATTCAGTTTTCATTAAAACTGAATTACCCCCCATCTTGAGGCGCCTAAGATTGGGAAGCATCTCCATCTCCAAGTGGTTATAAAACTTCAAGTCGATCTTCAAACCCGTATCTCCAATCATTCGAATGATAAAATGATTGTATTTTCTTGAGGTTCTCAAGATTGGGAGGTCTAGATCTCCATTTTCAGGTGCTTTTAAAAATTTGTACGTCTCTCCATATATCTTGGATTCCGATCTAACAGTTCAGTGCAATTTTAATTTAAATAGTTGAAACACTGCTAGAGGTCTTACCTTTGTAGGCCAGCCATCTACCACGAAAACGTCGAGGGAGTAGCCGTCAGTGGTTGAGAAGACGTGTGCTTCTCGAATGTTCAGCCCCACATCTGCGAGCAATGCTGACAACTAAACCAACAAAGCACAGAATTAGTATGCAATGTTTGAATAGATTTGTGTTCCTCAGTATGCATACACCGATCCAAATTTTAGAGCTTTGTGCACAACTTGATAACACAATCTTGGAGCTCTAAAACACAACATTTTAACAATAGGACTACTCCTTACATATGAGAGGATGATTGAAGCTCAACTAACCCAGCCTGACAGCACTGACAGTGATGTTCATGTCCTTTAATTACTATCTTTGAATAGCAAATCCTCAAGCTTAAAATAAAGCTAATTACCACATTTAGGATATTGGGAACAAGCTTGCAGAGAGTGCACGGTAGAGCCCGAGTTTTTTGGACACTTGAACAATTTGACAATTTGGATCCATACCCCCATAATAGCATCATAACAGCATACCCCCATTGTGTGCATTTGAATACTAGTGGTAATAAACTGGCCCTTCGACTTCAGACTTGATCAAGACTCTGCACACCTGACTCAGAAGTTTGGGTTTATCGGCGCTTGAGATCGTAACTTCATGCACTGCCAGGTTTGCCACATACGTCGAACTGCATCCCATAATCCCCGGGCTGATGTTAGTGCTTCCTCAAGAGCCAGAGCTTCAACAAGCAACTATTTTGAGCAGCGTAGCTGTATTGTCAACACCCACACCATCATCGATCCATGGCAGTATTAATCCTTAACGCAGCATGTCATGGCCATATACTCAAGCCATGCCGGCCAATGGAGGACTTTTGAATCTATGAGGCAGATTCGATCTCCTTCAGTTGGTTGAGAGGAGGATTACAACCCACTGGATGCTAGCTGGACTCTTGAAACTGTACTTATAACCCATGCTTGTAAAGAATTTCACTTAGAAGATATGAAACCAAAGTGCATAAGCTAGATCACAGTGCCTAAGTAACCTCAAGATCAAATGAAGTGCAATACTGAATCTGGACGTCTTCAGTCTAAATCTGAATTTTTTGACTGGTATGATCTTTTAGCATAAGTACCTTTGAGAATTCTGGCTACCCTCTTCAGTCTGATCTGCAGAACTGTTGACTTCTGAAGCCGATGCTTCTTGGCTGGGCGACGATCCCAGAGGCGGGAGTTGCAGTCTGCAATGGTGTTATTCAATAAGACCAGGATTAATTAAAAGGTTAAAAGACACGACGACTACCTCCTGCTTACTAATCTATTGCCGTTTGAAATTCTGTAAATAGCCACTCTCATGTCAACGCAGGAACGGGAAGCATATAGCGATCATTTTAACCAGCTAGAGGAAAATGTCAAATACGTACTTTAGCTTGGACATTGGAGGATCGTCCCTAGCTTCATCAAGAAGAGATGGCTTATCTGAGATGGGTTCGGCGGAACCAGTCCGAATCTGCCAAAAAGATTTAAAAACTTAAATATATGCAACTTGTTAAGTGATCAACACAAGAAAGTAATCCGAAAAGGCAGCATCAAGTAATGATATTGTACTGGACGTACTGCCGATGAGTCGATGGGAAAATTGGCTTGATCTATCAAATGACCAGCTAGCTAGTAATATGAAAAAAACTTGGATTAGTGGTCGGATTAGCTAGCGCAATGGTAAGTTTGATTGATTTCTTTAATTATCATGACTGGATGCATTTAATGAACTGCGAGTTAAGGTTCTCGAGAGAATTGCTGCACCACGTACAGGAACTGCACGAACATGGAAGACCGCCTTGCTTTCGGAGACCTTGACCTCCTCAAGAAGCCGCTTGTGAATGAGAACATCATCCGCCCTGTCAACGTGCACATATAATGCGTACCTGCGGACATAAGCCAACAAGAACATCTGGAATTCTCAGTATTGCTTGAATGCTGCAAATCTCATGATTGATGCCATTCAATCTTCCTCTAGATATCCAGTTTTGCCACATTGTCCGACAGCAGAAAGTACCGCATACAGTATGAATGAATCCAAACTGAAAGTAAGGATTCACAACTATGAATTCAATTAGAAAATTTCTTACTGTAAGCCATCATACATTTATTACAAGTTCAAGCTGCAGTCATGCTCATCTTCGACTCGTATAATTAGTAAATCTCATGCTGTACATATTCTGCAACGAACTAATAAGAATTACAGTCACTCACTGGATCAATTCTCATGATCGACTCAGTCCCTCAACAGAAGGACCGGCGATTCATGGTTTCAAAATGAACAATTTAATTGATCATATTGTGGAGAGTTTAATTCAGATGGGACCAATGATGTATCACTGGAATCAATAATGAACATTGCATGTGTTGGTCAAAAAATAATTGTAATAGTACACGACAAAGTCTTCATGTGCCCGCCTGCCCGGCCTCCTCAAAACTTCAAATTAATATGGACAAGAGCATCAAGTTGGGACCCTCGTCCTTCGGGGTTTAACTCCCTAACTTGGTCTCTAGGAAATTGATCTCAATGCTCAATGATTCTACCAACTGTGGTAATGTAATGAGCATTGACTGATGGATGCTAGCTCCACATTAATTTGAAGTCAAACTAAAAACTGAATCTAATTACGCTAGTATCAAATCAATGCGTGAGAACCTATAGTAGGGTTTATGTTATGCCTGTGGCTAATTAATGACGACGTTCTGGATCTGCACGCATTACTGTGAGTCACCCCAAACCTAGAACAGTATACACCTAATTAGTCTAATCAGAAGGCAAAATTGAGAGAAACTGACTTGAAAGTAGTATGTAAGCTGGTGTTGTTAATCCAAGCAATCTAGATTGCAGTTTTCAATTGATTAAGTCACTCAGGCTGAGTGGATTTGTCAACTGAGAAGCAAAGGGAGCTTTCTACTTTCTAATGCCGTTGCGCATGAGTGCACCGACTTACCGAGTGGGAAGCCGTTCGAAGTGACTGTGAAGCTCTTCAGCAAATGCAGGCATTGCCAAAGCTTCCTCATGATCCCGCAGCTCCCACAGAATGCTCTCACACACCTCTTTCTTTTTCTGCTTCCGAGCGGCATTCAACGCCATCTTTGTATTAGTCTTCTTGCCCTTGAAATCCACCATCGATGCAAACGTATCAAGCCTCTACCAACACCTAATGTTTCCAATCTCGATGCTTGGAAAGTAAATATAAACCTCCAGAACTTTTTAAATGCTTCCCTGTCAGTCACAGGGACCAGCTAGTACTCGCGGCATCTGGGATATATGCCGGAACGGAAATCCTTCCAGCACCAATTGGAAGGCTTAGTACCAAAGAACCATGGCGAGGAATCATGTCTCCACCTAGCACGTAAAAATCGTCAGTACGTACCCTAATCGCATCATCCAGCTATTACAATTTCACAAATGCCGGATTTGTGCATGATCTCGTCTGAAACGAGCTATGGACACATCCAGATAGACACAATCAGACTATCGAGATGGCGGTGCTTCTAGTCGGCAGCTGAACAGCCTCAAGCCCTGAACTTGGTGTATTGTAAGACGATGAAGAGTTCACTAGCATAGCTCCAGAGCGAACTGGTTCCCATACAGGCGACCATCATCAGATGTGGAAGCTAGCTTAGCTTGCAAGCAAGCTAATGATCGATTTGATCATACGCTTTTGACACTTAGCTTCATCATCCCTGCCACGACAAACGTAACGCAACCCTTCCCTGGCCTGTCAATATGAAACTCCCATGCGCAGGCTAGGTACAAACTGAACTGAACTTACAGGCTCGATAGTTTGTACAGTGTCGTCATTGTGGAGCTTCCAGTTATCCAAGGTGCCGCAGCTTGTCCAGCAAAGTGCAAACAGTCGTCACAATTGGCGCCGCAGATAGAGCCGCTCGTCGCCGTGAACTAACTTTGGCGTCCAGACGACCAAGGGAGCTGCACCGAACTCCCGACTTGAGGGAGCAAGCAAGAGTGGGGGTGCCTCAGAGTACACTAGTTTATTGTAAATTTCAAATGTGTGCCACCCCCAATGAGTAATACATTACTGTAGTGCAGCCGCAACTACCGCGTCATCCCCCTTGCCAAATGTAGCAAATGGCATCATGATAGGGATGGTATCCTCCATTGGGGAGACTGACGCCAGCACATGAAAACGCGGAGATTTGTTATTTCCGACATCCTCACGGCGGCGGTTCTGGCTATCTTATCCAATCTCCGAGTTTTTCTGTACCAAACCAGCAAGACTTTGGGGCTGGCCTTTGGGCGCTCCCAAGGGGCACCGTAAATGATAGCACTTGGTCAGAGCCTGACGACCTGCTTTCAGTCGCAATAAGGTTTCTTAATGGCGCAATCATGCTATGGAGCTTTGGAAGTTCCTTTGGAAGTGCCAAGTGGGTGGAGCCCAAGCCTGGTTCGTTTTCTATTCGGGGTCGGTTGCATGAACATGAGGACATACTGCCTGGCAGGATGGGCACATTCGCTTGGGGATTCCAGCACCTGGAATCCCTGGACTGGGCTTAAGCATATAAAGTCACATAGTTTCAACGTTCGGCATCTGTCGTCCTTGCTCTTCGTCACGCAGCTAGCTTCCAGGATCTCACGACGACTGCTTCAATGTCACATGGTAAAGCCATAGATCCGTTGCTGCCAGCGTCTATTCCAGTCGTTGGTTTCATATCTGGGGTGCAGTGGAGAGTTGCCCCTGAGAGCTCCCTGTCACTAACTGAAAGCGGCAGCTAAGCTGAAGTACGCGTTAGCAGCAGCTGTATTGTTGCCAGGCTAGCTCAGGGCACGAAAGGCACGATCCACCAGGCTGTGATTGCAGTAGTACTAATAAGCTCAGTATTGATGTGCAGGGTCCACGTACTGAGATGGACGGCAAGGCCAGTAGCAGCAAGTTTAGTTTTGTATTGTTGTTAATATTGTGTTGCTTTCCAGTGCACTGCTGTGCACCACTTAGTACTCGCGCGCTTGCCCCCACTCTAATCGCAATGGCGTGTGGAGAGGAAACGTGACGCGCGTGCAAGTGCGTGCGTGCTGGGTAGTGCACAGCACTGTGTTGGAAATGGACAGTGACTAACTTAGACGAGTCCTCTAGTGGTAGCAGCAGAGGATACTACTTAGCTATGGCATTTGATTTTCTCCCACTCGCTTGTTCCTGTAGACCCCTGGCAAAGATTTTGATTGTGAGATGCTGGAACTGTGGCAGACACTTCGTCTTCCTGCCTTGAGCTTTGTTCCAGTCTGCATTCATATCTTTTCACTGTCTTGGTGTCCCAGACTGTGAAACACTCCACCTCCTAAGAACTATTGCACAGCTTCTGGAATGTTTGTTTTGGGTGTGCTATCAATTGGTAGATTTCAGAGTAGTTACTTTCATTGTTGGAAGTTAGTACTGGCATCACTCGATAGAACTTGCCCTGTGCTGCAGTGACGTTGTTCTATACCTCTTTGAATGTTGGAGGTTGTCATCCATGTGCGTGTGAGTTTCAACGTTGAAACGTGCTCATCTTCATGCTTAGTTTGTGATGGGAGACTCATGATTACTCATGATTTCATTAGTGCGCACTCCTGCATGTATTCCTTGAATTGGGAAACTGAAACTAGTTCGATGTGTTTCAAAACTCTTGATGCATTGTATTGGTTCTCAAACTAAGCATGAAGATGAACATGTTTCGACGTTGAAACTCATACTCACATCGATGACAACCTGTAACATTCAAGCATCAGAACATTGTTTTTCTTACTATACTACTTTTCATAGTATGCTGTCTTAGTGTTGTGTGGCACAGTACGTGATGAGAGAGACTTATAAGATGGTGTTGAAGACATGGACAATTCCTTGTGGTGTGATGACTTTGTTATATTACCGGTGGTTAAAATGTCGAAATCCGGCACTTTTCCAAACTGACATCTACAGTACGACCTCAACTTCATTGCAGTCATCGTTGTGTCTGCAGTGGTCCTAGTTTTTAGAGCTTTGTTCACAAAAATATCAAGTTTATGCTCTGAACCTTTACTACTATGACCATAATGATAGCTGTTCCGCCTTGGAATTTTGGATAGAAGGGAAGTCTGGGTTACAATCTATCCAAGGGCTCACTTCCTTGGGCTAATGACGTCAACAAGAGAACTTCTAACCGTAAGCGTGACAAAATTAGTGAACTTCATTGGCATAATTTAATATTAGGAAGTCCAAAGTGCATGTTTCAAGGACTTCTGAAACTTGGTGGAATTTGGAATTTGATTGGGAATGTAGGAGGAGGCCAACAATACAGCATAGTCACGTGGGAATCAGCCTTGATTTGTTTCTCTGCAGAATAATCAAGTTTTATACTGAGAAGTTTAAAAATAGTCACTAATTTCAATCTTAATTAAATCTTGAATAGTATTCGACCTTATCATGCATCACAATCATGAGCTTTTAATTTATTTTTAAAATCATATAGTTAAATTCTGAATTGTGTCAAAGTCAAAAAAAAAAGAAGTTAAGAATCAATTTTGAAAACTTGTCATTAACCCATAATGAATGCTGAGGACCAAGAGTATCTAATAGATCACTTCATTGTTCACTATAGAAACAAAGAATGCACCCATTAGTCCAATAATAAAAACATTTTGATGACTACTTTAGTCAATCATAGGGGACATGTCCTTTAACGGTTAATTTGATAGGTATTCCAAAATAAATAAATTTTGTTAAGGGGAGATGGCAAGCTTGTCAAATTCTTCGGGTTCCTAACTTTCTTTTTTTTTGTTCACTTTGACACATTCAAGGTCCAACTTTACAATTTTAAGAACAAATTAAAGCCTCGTGATTGTGCTACATGACAAGATGGAATACTATACATGATTTAATTAAGATTGAAACTTCTACATGGAAATGGCTGGTTTTTAAACCTTCCAATATATACCTTTGACTTTTTTCAAAGAATCTTGTAGAAATTAAGTCGAATCGTATTTACATGAGGCTATGCTTTTAGTTAACCCCTAAAGTTCCATGACTATGTTTTCATCAAAAATGCTCAAAAACTGACATTTTAAATTCTAGTACCCAATTTTTGGAAAAAGAACATTTTTTGACACATGTGGGAAAAATTTCAAAAATTTTCACCACATGGATTGCAAGATATAAGCATTCGAATTCTCTGAAATCATTTATTGGGCCCTACAAAAAATAGGGCAACTGCACTTCACAAGCTCACATTTTGATGAAAAAATGTCCAAAAATGATGGTGCTTCTTTGGATTATTTTTTCTAGACAAGTTGTTCTACTTTAATGAAAAATTTCACTTCATTTGGACTTGCCTAGTATATAGAAAAAAAATAGTAAGTGGATAGTAGTAGAGAATGATTCAAAATACTAAATTGTCAAGAATTTAATTACAGACTTGAAAATTCCAATCCTAATGGTTGCAAAGTTATAATAAACAATCTACATCCTAGGATTTTATTTTTTTCAAAAAATATTGAAAATTGAGTAAAATAAAGGACTTCAAAGTTTATTTTAGAGTAGAAAATCCATAACTACCCGCAAACGAAAAATCTTCATAACTTTTGATTCATTGATCAAAATGGACAATTCAAAGCTTTCCATGTATATATAACTCTAGGAAACCAATTTCAAATTTTTGTTTTGAAAAAAGTGATTTTTTTTTATCTGCCCAAATTGTCCAGTCACAAAAAAAAATAACATATTAGACCATAACTTTTGACTTACATTTTCAAATGTCATGAAATTTATTGCATATGAAAGATATTCCTTGCGCACACCTATTCAAATTTCAGCCTAAAATATGGAAATATGCAGTCGTACATACCTGCCCAAAGTTTCTATACAACCAAAAAACGCATGCCCGTCCTTAAGGGGTTAAAGACATGTATCTCATATTGCAAACTACAATTTAGCTCCAAATTGGCTATATAATACACAAATAGAAATAATTGGAAAATAATGCCAAGAGCTTTCTAATAAAATATCATTCCTCCAATTTGGATAAAATTCAAAGTATTCAATTTGGATAAAATTCAAAGTATACAATTTGGTTAAAATAATTGATTTTGACACATTATGATTAACCCCTAAGGCCCAAGAGCCATGATTTGGCTTCACCTGTTGAACAAGTCAAAGATATAACTTCATATTTATTCATTCTAAGAAGTATTTCTAATTAAATTTCATATTATAATGTTAATATTGAAAGGGGATGATTGCAAGAAAGATTGGTCCTATTTCCGTCACATTGAGGGTACTTTCTTGTCATCCACTATAACTTTTGAAGCAAAAGTCCAATGAACATAAAATTGTATTGGAGATGTCAAACTTTATGGTAATCAGATCCGTTATTTTTTAGAAATTAAAAAAATCATTTTATATTTAAAAATCATTTTTGTTAATTTGTCACACCTTAAGGTTTAGGGGTTTTTACTACATTAGGAGTCTCCAAATTTAATGTTGTAGAGCTGAAATTTTCATAGTCTATTTGCATATTAAGAAAGCATACTCCTACCAAAGGGAATCTAAAAATATACTATTTTGTGTCCTCCACAGGAATGCAAACAACGCTCCCATTGCGTGCAATTTCTAACCAATGAAGATGGTTCTAAGATCAATCTCTTGGTGAAGTTTCATTACTATGAACACTTTCCAAATGTCCAATTTTTCTATTCTTTTTAGATTGTTTTTCCTATTTTGTACTAATTAAAATGTGAAACTACAGTGCAAATACCTACTTTCCTAAGATTTTGCACTTTTTTTGTTCACTTGCTTAGAGAATTTTTCTATGCTTTTCCTTCCTGGGTTACTTTTTTTTTTAAAGATGTATACATTAAATATATTTTTTCACAATTGTTTTAAAATTAATTTTCTAATTATAAAGCATTCCCAAAAGAAAAAATGAGTACTATACAAAATGCTACAAAAAACACACGGGCTTTCTTGCAATGACCCAAGAAGGAAGCTCAAAATACAATTGACATCATATAATAAGCTTGGTATACAATGCACATTGTTAATCAAAGTAAATTGTGAAAAGTACAAAAATTGTCTAAGATAAGCCTTCAAGGATTCATAAGAAGACACTTGATTAAGAGATTACTTTAACAAAAAGAAAATCATTCTCCTTTAGTTTCAAGACTAATAAATAAACTTTGTTTGTTGAAATGGGGAAATACATTGCTAATTCTAGTAAGGTAGGAGACCCTATTTGTACCACTTTATAGCCACTATGTGTCACCAGAGTACATTTGATATATAGTGGTATAAATAGGATGGCTTCTGAATCGTGGTGCAAATAGAATCTTCTACCTAAATAGCTTTGTGCAAATAGAATCTTCTACCTAAATAGCTTGGATCCCGCCACTTTGCCAACACATAGAAGGCTATCCTACCATGTCATAAAAGTAGTCACCTATTCACAGAAATACAATAACACTCTAAAGTGAACTTGTCTAACATGATGACCACTATAAAGTGATGAGTATTGATTGCCTTGTCCTGCGCGAGGCCCAATTCCAAACATTCACATCAGAAAAGTTCTTTGAGATTCTTGAGCATGGGGACTTGAGCCCAATCCGAGGGCCTATTACTTTAGAAAAGTTCTACATCTGGCTAGTCCGAACATGCCAAGAGATCGAGGGAGTTCTGAACGGCTCTACATCCAACTGTAACTTAATCGTGAAGAAGTCTTGTTTTGCAACGCCGTTCAAAATTGCATTGACAACCTTAAAATATGCTAATCTTCTATATTAATAAAAAATTAATAAATGAAGCCCTCCTGAATAAATCTCAAAGTTGCCATTGTGGAGCATTCAATAGTTTCGGTCTTCTTGCACGCTGTTGCTCTCGTCTGAGCTTTTGCGCCTGCTTCTGCTCTTTCTGCAAAGTATCCCGAATCACTTCAAGAAGTCCTTCCATTCCTTCTCCTTCCCTGCATTTGTTTAACACAGCAGAAAACTGAGAGTGGTATCAAAGTGCAACAATTGCTGATTTTGAAACTCTGTAAATTCTTTTTTCTACTTTTTTACAGAATCCAACATCTGTCTGATTGTGTGTATTAAATATTAGGACCAGCAGCTGGACGGTCATCTGTAAAAAAGTTAAATGCACTCATTAAATCATTTCAGATCATGAAGCCTAAGATAGAGAGGAGCACTAGAGCAAGATCATACCTTGCACTAATGCCAACAACAGCAGCTGGGCGACGAAAGTCTTGAACTCTCCGTTCTTCTTCTTTCTTTATAATTTGCTTGTGCTGTTCTTGCTTTGATACAGTTTGTGAGCTACTATCTCTTTCTGCACTGTCTAATCTGGGCAGACGAGAACTGTCTGCATCAGCACTGCTCATCCCATCACAATCAACTTCAGGATCGACACCCATATTTTGAATCGTCTCCCTCAGACTTTCGAACTTCTGCCTGGCCTGAATTCAGATTTATAATAATGCAAGTAAGCAAAGGCCTTCAAAAGTTAAAAGATGCAAAACCCCAATTCGTCCCAGTCTCCATATTTTGTGTATTCAAACATATCCCTTACACACAAGGACTTGTTCTTTTCATTCGTCCATTTATTCTAAGGTTCTTGTGTTAGTTCTCGAACAATTATATGAGATAGAATTTCATTCAGAAACAAATGGAATACTCCGGCCCACTGAAGAAAATTGTGAGACTAGCATTGCATCACAATGCACTTAACACGGTTCTGCAACACCTTGTCGAACAGAACTATTGAAGAAAACACCTTTCAGGTAGCTTCACACTTCTGCGAGGTATGAAAAGAAGGTAGAGAGAGGAAGACCAATCACCTCCGGGAGATCAAGCTTGTTGAGAACGACAATATGAGGTCGTCTGACATATTCTGGATTGTAAAGATGAAGCTCCTGCAACAGAATAAAGACTTCAGCCAGAATAAAACCACAAATTGTGTCAAATTGTGCATGTTCAAAGGACTATGGTAGTCTTGCTTAAGACGCAATAACATTGAATAAGGCCACTATCACGTGCAGGTTCGGATTCTTCGAAGAAACTCAGTCAAAGCGCAATGGATTTCCAAGACGTTCTTCAGCCCCTATTTTCTTAGTAACTAGCAACATGTTAAAGGTAAATACAACGCATTTTGATAAAAGAACGGAAGCTCACCTCACGCAAAATACTGTAGTCATCCACTGGATCTGGAGTTGACGCGTCTACAACATGTATAAGCACTCTGGTTCTTCTTAAATGACGTAGAAACATCCTTCCTAGTCCCTATGCCCAAAGATGACAATTAACTCAGTGTCGATATCTAGAATGATAGTACAAGTATTCTTAGAGGTGGCGGTTACTAACGAGCTCATCTTCATGTACTAAAAAGATAACTGGCATGTCTGACAAACACTACGTCGTTGACAATTCTTCAAACACTTTGTTCCCCTTTGTTCCTGGATATAATTATATCCAAGCAATGATATTACAAGATCAGATTAGATAATGACTGTGGCAGGCTCGTCCCAGTGATAACTTGATTAAGAGAACCAGATCAAGATGAAGAGAGCGTAAATCACCTTCCCAAGATGGGCATCCTTAATGAGCCCAGGAAGGTCTGCCATTGTTGCTCCACTTGAAAAGCCCCCATCGCTCTTCAGGGGATCACCCTCCAAGCACCCCAAGTTAGGCATGAGGGTCGTGAAGGGATATGAAGCGATCTCAGGCTTTGCAACCGTCACTGCTGCCAATAGAGATGATTTTCCTGCATTCGGTAATCCCTGTGGAACACAACAATTGTAAGGAGATCCCCATAATAAATACAATCCGCATTGACTGCGCCATTTGCTGGAGAACAACAAAGCATGGAGTAGAAGCCATACCACAAGTCCAACATCTGCCACAACCCGTAAAGTCAACTCAAGTGCAATCTCCTCACCAGTACCTCCAAGAGTGACAACCTGACAACAAGCACTTGCAGCTGCATCAGAGTTGATGGAACGTAGTAGAGAGCGTAATTATGCTCGAGTAGGAAAAGAAGCATAATATGTATCCGTAAAGAGCTGTGCAAGCTAGCCCTGAGCTCTGATAAATGCTACATTATATAGAAGCAACAGAGTTCAAGAATGTCTACACCACAGAGGAACTTGAATTTCAAAACGCACCTTGTCATCAGGATCCTGTATAGTTGGTAGGCCGTTATCCCTGAGACGCTTGCTATCTTTAGCTTCAACAACACATATCTGCAACAACGTTCATTCCAAAAGATTAAATTTTCAATTCAAGGATCATCCTAGCCCCGTAAATGATCAGAGTCTCAGCGACCCTAAACCTCTCAATATCAACTTTGAGAATATAGGCACTGAAAGCACGAATGTGTCCAAAGCAGTCCATAACAGTCCAGTCCAGTCATAGATGGTATCATCAAAATTCGACATGACGACACCGGTATGGAATCGCGACAGTAAATCTTTCAGCATTGAGCTAGGGCAGGAAAAAATATCATACTCCTCCACGACCACCTCGAGCAACCATAATTTCATCCCCATGTTTTGCAAGATCAGCTAAAAATTTCCCTCCTCTCTTTCTTTTCACCACTGTGCCTGCATTGTCACAAGACAAATGTTTGAAGTATCTAGACCACTTCAAGGAATATTTCTCGATTAACAGAACGTAAAAGGTCGCGCGGACAGTTATACACATCTGCCACAATTCCTTCAAAAGACTTTATCCATAATTCTTAATCCCTAAATGCCGTGCAGGACATGCATATCCCATTCATCACATGCATTCATCCAATAGGAAGCGTCTTCGAAGGCAAATTAGGTATTGCTAGACTTGAAATCGAGCTGGCTCTGTAATGGTATTATTTGCAAGCTTAAGACATTAAGTTCATCTGTATGAATAATTACTAATCATCCTGCTTAACATCTTGATATCAAAAAAATTCAAAAAAACTGTAGAGATGATATACTATAGATCATCTAAGTTTTCTGCAAACCTGGTAGGAATTTGGGAGTTCACCAAACAGTCAATCTTCGCAAGAAATGAGAGAGAGGCGCCTACTAATTTCAACACTGTAACTATAGTTCACTAAAACAAACAGATAGATCAAATGTGCCATTGAAAGTCCATCGCATTTTGCAATGTGGAAAGCCTTACCCACAGGAACAGGGATCCGAAGAACGGTACCATCTAGTCCATCTCGAAGAGACGGAGAAAGCGTCCCCATAGCACTAACATTCGCACCCCTTTTCGCATTGTGACGTCGTTTCCGGTGATACGGCAACAAGGTGTCCGCACTTTCTTCTGCCACAAGGACTACATCCCCACCTCGACCTCCCAGAGGCAAAATCAAGGCGCCATCGTTGCCTCGCTTGTAAGCACCAGCAGGTTTCTTATCTTTCTTCTTGAATCTAATCTCACCGTCATCTACTTTCGGTTTCGGCAGCTGCAGAACTGCCCCATTCCCTCCATCGCCCGAGCGCACGGTAATAACCACCTGGTCGAAATACTTGTGCGGTTCCGTGTCTAGGTTCTTCGGCCCTTCTAACGCATTAGGGTTTTCTTTTGTGAGCGCACAATTGATTCGTCTACTGCGTGCTACGGAGAGCCTCTGGTCACCTATCCACAAGCATCACAAGCACAATGCACGTGATGACATGTAGTCTTGTGGTAATTCATGAGAACAACCAATCCTAACAGCAACCAATCCTAACAGCGACATTTCTTCTAATTCCACCTTTTGACTGAAAGTGTGAAGGAATGGTCCAAAAAATTAGATTAGCGAATGCAAGAGAATGATAACACAAGAGTTTCGTGTATTTCATCATTTATAAAGCACAAAATGCTTCAGAGTCCATTGCTCGCCTCAAAAAACTCTTCAACTTGAATTCCATTCAACTTCTATCGATTACTCTTGAAAGCTTACAACAGTTTTGGAGGCTACATTCTTCACTTTCAATGCTAAATCTAGGTGCCGTATTTCAGCCAGTGTCTCTTCGAGGTGTACTTACCTTATGGCATTCTAAAGGGCAGAGAAGAAAGAGAAGCTACAGTACCTTGCAAGAGATTCTGTTGTGGACATAGATTGAAAGCGAGAGAATGAGCGCAGAGCTGAGTATACGTAGGCAACTTGCTCCCGCTACCTCGCGCAGCTACAACTGTGCTCGCACACGACGTACTCGCCAAAGCGTGCATCCTGCCCTGAACAATTCCGAAAGTGCTATCTCCCCACGCAATTTAAATTCCAATTTACAACAAAATCTGCAGACCAGAAGCTGACCCTAAGTTTCCAACCCCTCCAAATGCCTCAACTCCTCACAGCTCCAAGCAATAATTGCTCAAGGACACCGCAACAATCACTCAAATGCAAAAACAAATCGCTCCTCCGTGATAATTTTGACCTAATCTGCACACACAATGTTGGCTGTGAGGAATGATGCCCTGTTCTCCGAACATAAAACCTCTCCTAAACCTCAGCTCAACGAACAGCCAGGTCCTCCCTTGCGCTTCGCAGCAGTGATTTCGAAACCAATTTCTCTGGTGCGAATCTCCAAATGTAGCAATGAGAAATTTAACGACGAGACGCGATTGAGGAATTTCGTAAGAATGGGACGCCTTGCAAATCCGGACTCCACTACTGTGAATCTCACGATGCCGGAACTAGTGTATCCAATATTCTGAAGATATTGCTCTGGGTGTTTGGATTTACTGTGGTGAGAAAATAGAGTGGATAACGACGCAGAACTCCTGATTAGCGTTCCTGGAAACTACTAAATTTTTTCTTGAGCTACTTGTACATGCCAAGAAATCTTAGAAAAAATGACATATTAGTTTTTTGGCGAATATCGTCGATGGAGAGCTTGCAAATGCAGCTTTTCATTTGCTGTTGGCGTGACAGTCATCCGCTCATGACGAGGTGACGTGGAGCAACCTCAGCCGTCAATGGGGAGCCTGGGCGATTCCATCTTAGCCATCCCTTTTGCAGGGCAACCAGCTCTCAGGGTTTAGGCTCTGGAGCAAGGAGTTTTTTTGAGTGAAAAATTGCTCAAAAGCAATAAAAAATAATCTACTCAATTTCTGTATAAAGAAATGGCACAATTTGAGAATCTAGAAATCGCGTGTTTACTACCACATCTTGGGACGAGATTGCTCAAATTTGGATGAATGTACATCATTTTGGATGAATACATGAAATTTTGACCACAAATTGCAAGCTTCATCCATTTCTAAGGATGTAAGTAGCTTCATGCTTCCAGAGAATATCGCTTTCTGTACTGCCTAAATTAAATGAAAAAAAAAAACTGCTCTGGAGCCAATCTGCTCCCCGCCCAGTGTTTTTTGCTTGTTTTTCGCGGTTTAAGGCGTATTTTTTGAAGGAAAATATTAGGAGGCCACTATGCACTGATCCGCTCTGTTGAGTTTGCTGTCCCTTGCTTCTCGAGATGTGTGCCTTATGTAGAATTTTCTGAATTACTGAGTCTGTCAAATGAGATTGAGAGAATTTGTCAATCAAGAGTAATTGAAGTTTGAACTTTGAATGTCGCCACGCCGTCATTTGCCATTGCAATTTGGGGCTCGCCAGTCCTGCATTCCTGCGTACTCTGAAGTTTTGGGGAAGTAGGGATTCTTGCCTCTTTATATTCATAGCATTGTAGAAATGGAGGTTTTCATTGAACTCTGTTGGACGTTGGCAACATTAGCAATGGGTGGCCATGTTTGTGCATAAAATTTGTTTTCCGCCACGGTTCCCCACATTGTGCTTTCAGTCTTTTACCCTCTCTCCGTTTTCTATTCTTTGCTTTGTGCTTTCTTGCGTACTTTTATATTCCATGGGGGGGGGGGGGGGGGGGGGATTGGGGAGTTTGGGACTTGGGTTGCAGGACCTGTTGGAATGGCGCCTCGCTTGAAGCTGCCCGACAATATTCGCGTGAGGACTTTTTTTTCCAGTTGCAACAGCCAAGGTGTGGGAGAACCCATGGCCGCAATGGAGGTATTGGGCGACAACTTGACCCATGTTTTGGAGACGCGCCTTCCCAATTCGTTATCTGTTCCTGTGCACCGCAAGAGCCCATCTGAGACCACCGTTGTCTCTCTCCCCCCCCCAAATTAAATGATGGTGACGGGGTTTCCACGCGAAGGGGGAAGAAACAGGTTGCTGTGTCGAATGCAACTTCTTTGGCACCCAAGCGCAAAAAAGTGGTCCCTAGTACAATCACCCGACGGTGGCAGGTTGTGTGGGCAACGTAATTCACCTGGACGGAAGGCAAGTTTTATGCCTACGGCAATCTGAAGGGAGTGATGTACCAAAGCTGTAGCGCCGTAAGCAAGAGGCGGAAGGTAAATGTTCTAAAGAAGGACAATTTGGAGAAGCACAAAGGCAAGAGAAGGTGCCTGGAGGATGGGGTGCCCTTGCCGCACCTGAAGAAGGGGGAGACCTTCATAAAAGCCAACTGCAAACACATATAATTTTGTAAGGTTTGGGCTGGTCGCTTACGTGGGACTGTTGCTAATCAATTGGTCGGTGGCTTGCACAGCAAATTGAAACGCAAGGGAGTGCAATTCTCAACCCTCTTCCAAGTTTTCAGTCATGGGCGTCCGATGTGTGATTACAAACATGAGCAATATCTTTTAAAACACCTTAAATTTAAAAATTTGTCAACTAAACATTGGTGTGAGAACAATGGATGTGAGATGAGTGAACATATCCATTCCATTGTCTTGTCGGCTCTGAAGGCCGTTGTCCAATCTATTTGCATTGTCTTGATTAGTGCAAACAAAGCCACCACTATGGACAACACATCTTGGCTTTGTGTGTTATGAATGATTGGGAGAGGGTACCCCACTTACTGCACTTGTCATGTGTTGCTGATGGTACTGTTGACCATTTGACGTGTACAATTATGTACTTGTTATTGGAGGAGGGAGGGCTAACTCGCAAGTCCATAGTGTCGAAATTGGTATGTTTTGGTGCCGATGGGGTCTCCACTTTTCAAGGACCTAAGAACGGTATCACTGTCCAAATTTGACAGAAGTGGGTCCCTTTTGTGCTCGGTGCTAGCTATGCCAGTCATCGTATTAGACTCTCTCTAACTATCCTATGATTGCTCGTTTAGAAGGACTATTTTAGTCCGTCTACAGTTATTTCTGCCGCAGCCACAAGCAAAATTTTGACTTGCAGAAACTAACGGATCTCATAGAAACTAAGGCAAAAAAGATGCTGAGAAATTTTGACACTTGTTGGGTTTCTATGCAGAGTCCAACCCAAAGAGTTACAGGTTTAGCTAAGCACGTGACATCTTTGTGTGTGACTTTATGCAAGTCATAAAAATTTGCCAAAATGAATTGGCAAGAATGTTCATTGACCCCTCCATAGCATACAACATATTAGAGTTCACTCAATACAATGAAATAGTGCAGTTGAAAAGTGCCGATATCCCTCTGAGTAGTGACCGCTGGAGGGTGACTCTGGAATTTGCCACTTGGTATTCTAGTTGAACATCACTACCGTTTTTGTCCAGTGCATGGACAAATTTACGGGGCTTGAGATTTATGTGACTCAGGAGGAATTCAACCGCTGCTAGGATACTGTTGAAAGGCAGTTTACTGGTAATCTCAACCCTGTTCTCTTTTAATTTTTGTTGCTTGGACTTGTTTCATTTACCTGCACTTGGTTTTGCACTTCATTGCTAATGCAATGAAGTGCATTGCATTCCCAATTTTTTTTGCACTTCATTGCATTGGCAATGAAGTGGATTTCATTTCCAATTTTTTTTTCACTTCCATTGTCTTGTTTTGAATCCTTCTAGTCAATGATTGATTGCATTCCTTTTTTTTAGTGATGTTCAATTGCCCATTCTTCAATCGTTTTGCACTCTGCAACTAGCTCACTATGCACTGGTATCTGAATCTGTAGGTGGACCGCTACGAAGGCAATATCTTGCATTTTTGTTTTGGTACTTTGTTTGGTTGTTCACTTGTTTGTTTTGTATTGCACTTCTCTCAGTCCTTGTTGGCCTTGTTCAATGGAAAGATTGCTCAGTCCCTTTGTGACAAACTTAACAAATGATTTCCCCAACAAGAGTTACTTGATGCCTTCGGCAACATCTACTCCAAATACTGGAAACAGGAAGGGGCAAATGTAAGTTTTCCGAAGCACTTATCAGTGCTTCAGAAGTTTTACTGCCATACCCAGCTCTTGAATGTAGGAAGCCTGGATGTGGATGCCCTTATACAGCCCTTGAAATGTTGTCTTCTTCCAAGCTTGACAATCAATAGAGTCTCTTCAAAGTGACAATGAAATCAAATGTTGATGCAACACTTGGACCGCCCTTCTATGTGAATCCAGTAATCAAGTTGTAGAGAAACCTCTCACAATCACGGCACTTGGGCCACTTGATATTTGAGTACTTCAAGGTTGCCAAGATTGGTTGCTGCATGGTCTCGGGCTCAGTGGAGGATGAGAGGTGCTTCAATTATACCTTGAAATTCCTTAAGTCCTGCCACCGAAATCATTTGGGCAAGCACTTGCCGCTTGTGATCAAATTGTTTGGGCAAAAGTTTTGTTCTTTGGAGACTTTTCTGTATAAGCAGGCCATTGACTCATGGAGAAATGCTGTGAAAAATGGTCGACATGGTGATCTGTAGGTTGGCCACAGCTCATCAGTATCCTCCTGTTTCTATGTACTTTAGTTTTCATGAGATTTTGCTGGATTCTCATCTCAAATTTGAAGAGTTTCCTTGACAATCAGTGTCTTTGGTGTGATGTGCTTTCTGTTGCACATAGTCATAAGCTGGAGTGCGGGAGAGCATCACTGAAGTTTGGCAAAGCATCGGTGAAGTGTGGCACAACATCACCAAAGTCTATCAGAGCATCATCAAAGTCTAAAAATTGTTATTGTATTGTGGCAGCTGTTCAGGACTTGTTGTTCTCTTCTAATCTAGCTTGTAGTTGTAATGTTGTTTGTTTGTCTTGTGTGCAGGTCCCACTAATATTAGGAAATTGCAAGAAACACTTGTCCTATTTTTTGTCCTCTTGCCCTCGGATGGGTGATTTTTTGCTCATAACTTTTGCACCGTTTGTCCATTTGGCGTAAAATTTGGAAAGAAGATACATACGGTAGTTGCAGACATTGAATATTTTTTTTTAATTTTGTTAAATTAGTTTATTATTTTTAAATTGCCCCCGATTGGATGTCTACTTTGGCCATTTTGGGGGTTTTGAGTCCTATTTTTGACCCAAAAATGCAAATTTGAAGCCACAAATTGGACATATTGGAGGTCTACTAACATTACAAAGATTGACAATGAATTTTTATGAAAACCGCAACATGTCAATTGTCCACATGGGGTCAAAGTGACCTTCCTTTCTGTGAAGGTTACAAAGAGGGAAAAAATTTCCCACATTATTTTTTTGGTGCAATGCAAGTGCAATCTTTTCTAGCAAAATGGAATTTTTTTATTTTTTATTTTTATTTTTTTTGAATTATTAAAAATAAAAAGGTGCACAAATTCTTTTTTTGCTATTTTCTGCTCCCAGTGGCTTCTGTAGTACTTTGTAGCATTCTATAGTACTACATAGTACTACATAATATTGAATCGACGGTTGAGATTTGCAGACACCTTGAATCAACGGTTGAGATCTATAGGGGCGCTGTGGAAACATAGTACTGCTAGTCCCATGCCAAAAATTGCGTTTTGAGCCACAAACGTTTCTTGCAATCACCCTACTACAAACGGGCAGTCTTGCTTTTTGCAAATAGATTTCAATTCCCTAATTAATGCAAGTTTGTATTTCCAAACTTTCAATTTTCAATTTCCAGTTTGCAATCTCAATTTTGAATGTTTGGCTTCAAGCTTTCAGTTTTCAACGTGTGCAATTGTATTCTCTTCATGTTTCTGGTTTCCATTATTTCACATTTAAACCAAATAAGCAATCTTTGCAATTTCAAAGTCACATTGCCATTTTGTCGCAAATGTTCACATATTCTTTCATGAGGTGAGCAATTGGAGACACTAAAAAAGACTAGTAGTAGCCATGCAAGCTCTACCACAAATCCTCCCTTGTCGCAACTCTATTTTTACCAAGAAAAATAAAGTATCCAAAACTCAAACTTCAAATTTCAAAGTTTAGCAGGTTGGTCCTACCACGATAATACAAGGTCGCAGGAATACCCTCCCTAGTCTCACGGTGATAGCCAATTGGTGAATTGACCTAAACCTATTTTGAGAACACTGCTCTTGATCCGCAGCCTTCATTGCTAGAAGTACGGTACCAAGCAACAATGTTATGGACTAAGGTAGTCGACCCCTTTTTGATCTCCCCCTACCATTTTGGTAATATAGATTATTGTCTTTCTGTGAATTTGTGGCTTAATTCTTGAAGTAGGTGTGGCGCAACATGATTGGCTGTAATGTGGTCAATATTGTAACCAACCCTTGGTCAATTTTGTAATCAACCTATGGTCACAAATAGAAAGGTCTATATCACCATTATAGGTCTAAGAGAATCTTCCACTTAAAAATTATTAGTAATTACGTTTTTTGGTAATATATTTTGGAAAAATATGCAATCTTTATAAACTCTATTTTTGTACATGGGAGAAATTTGGCACTCAAAAAACCTGTGCTGTAAATATGCGTAATTGCTTAAGTGGTTGGAAATGAGTCGGTTATTTTAGATAATGCTTGAGAGTTGAGAGTCTTAAGAGCATTATGGGAAATTATACCAAGTCTAATTATTCATTATAGATGTTCATATTTGTACTTTTTTGTAAATTTAAGGGTGTAGAAAGAGAGGCTATGTTATGAGTTACAATGTTTTTTTGACTATCCAATGGAATGTTGACAAGTCTGCTTTGAAAACTGGACTTGGCATTATGGACACATATACTTTGAACTTCAACAATGTGGAGTACAAAATTGAAATTAATCTAATACATTCAAGAATTTCATGAAACTGAGAACCATAAAGTGTATTGGAAAATTTTGAGAATCGATTTTCAAATTATGTAATATTTGGACATAGAAAAAAATTAAAATGTATAACTTTTTGGCTTTTTTAAGCCTAACGTCAACCATTTAGTACTACCACGTTAGATATCAATACCAAACTCATTTTTTGAGGCATTGTGGAAAATAAAGAGAACACCAAATATGTCTTTAGAGACTCCTTCCCGTGCATATTGAATTGTAACAACCATGTATCCATCTTCTATGACCAATAATAATTTTGAACTTGGGTTTTCATAAATTCTTTCTGTATTCTATAGGGTTCAAATCTAGGGAGTTTGGTGGCCAATTTTTTGTGAATACAAATGCAATGAGATAATGAAATGGTCATCACTTGGCAACAATTCATATTTCTAACCACTTGGGCAAACACTTAAAGAACTTGTAAAAATTGGAAATGGTGTATTTTTAAGAAGTAGATTGACAACAAAAACATTAACCACAAAAGGGGATTCAATTATAAATGCCTATAACATAATTGCCTAGTACTACACAAAAAGGTACATTAACCCCTAAAGGACCAAGGTGATTTTCCTATCAAAAACCACTCAAAACTGTCATTTTTATTGCAAAGAGAAAAGAGCTTTTAAAATTGTTTTTTCTTGCATATCCAACTGTAAGATCTTATACTTGACTAGTATGTGAATATGTGGAAGAAATTTTAGAAACTTTGACCATGTAGATTGCAAGATATATGCATTTAAAGTGAAGAAAACAAATTCTTTTGCACCTTGCTTGACTAGATTATTTGGCTTTGAGTCTTTTTCGTTCAAGTTTTTTGCACTATGGACTTTCATTTTCTACTTATTTATATTAAGTAGTTGAGTCAAGAATCTCCCAAAAAATTTAGGATAAAAGGCACTTAATTTTCACTCATTAAAAAATTGTTAAGTAGAGGTGGATTCAAGATTGAAGGAGAAACTAAATTGTTAATAGCTTTTAGATGGAATTGAATCACAATAATCCCAGTGGTGAGATTGTTCTAGCAAGAAAATCCAACCTTGTCTAACAATTTTTCTTGAAAAATTCTAAAAATTGCATTGAAAAACGGATTCTACAAGTTATTTTTTTGAGAAGATGCTTAGATTGCCTAAAAAACTAAGATTGTCCATAACTTTCTCATTATTAGTCCAAATTGAATAAAACAAAGCTTTGCATGTAGACAAAAATATAAACTTTGAGAAAAAAATTTGAAAAAAAAACATTTTGACTTTTTGTGATTTTTTGGGGGCTGCCCGCTAAACTCCAATTTTGCTTATTGTGCCATAACTTTTGCTTCCAGACAACAATTAAAATAAACATTATATATTTAGAAAGCTCTTGCAAAAATACACAACCTTAAAAAATCCCAAAAAATATTACTAAAAATTGAAGCAGTAGGAACCTGCCCGGACCCAAATTGTCCCTTGAGGGGACAAGCAATCCTTTAGAGGTTAATATGTCCTAGTGGTGCGTATGACACTAATTTACCAAAATCACACTATTTTGAATTAGTGTAAATTGAAATATTATTGTGTTGTACCAGTTTCCACAAAAATAAAAAAATTTGTAGTTACATTAATTTTCTAGGTGATACTAAATTTCCATCTTCATTATTAGGAAAAATTAGTGTTGAGGTTTTAGTAAGCAACCATTTTTGAGTCAATTACAACTATTTGAAATGTATTTTAGTAAATCTCCTATAAAAGCTGAATAGATTCAACATCAAATCCTAATCATTTCATACTTCTTGGACCTTTATACAGTAGAATTAGTTTGGAGCTGTAACATGGGTCATAGTAGTACATGTTTACAATAATATAAGATAGCAGTTGCTAAGTTGCTTTAGAAGTTTCTAAAAACATAGTAAAAGATAAATTTTATTTTAGTTAATGTACTTTCATTAATATTAAAATAGAAGACAACTAGGCATGGTGGGATGGCATTTAGAAAAGAATCCAAAAGAGAAGAATTATATTTATGATTGTTATTCATAATGTATTTGTAAATAGAAAGAACTTTAGAGTTTCTACCTCATGGTTGTATGTGTCATGCCAAAATAGACTTGATGTTTGTTTTCTTTTGAATTAATTTAGTGGAAATCTATTAGAAGAATATTAGAATAGAGATTGTTACATTGGTATCAAAGTAGATTGACTCCAAACTTATGAGTAATTTACCTTGCAATTATATTAGAATTGACCATGAATCTTCATATTTGAAGAAAATTGCTAAAGATGCTTTTGAAATATTATTGAACAATTTCTTTTGGACATCAAGTTACTACTGAAGAGCTTTGAAAGGTGGATTGTGGACCTCAATCAAGATGAACTATGATTTATTGATTGCTTTTCCAAGGCAAGAAATCAAACCCTCTTTTTAAATCTATTTTGTGGTTGAAAGAAGTTAATTTTGATTTAAGAAAAAGAAGTGAATAACATTGAGTTTTAAGAATTGAGAATTTCCTTAAGACTCAAGTAAGAATTCATGCCTCAAAGTTAGTTTTTTTCACTCTCTATTTATTAATTGATAATTAAAGAAGACATGTTAAAATAAACAAACAAAAATCTAATCTTTGCATGGAGAAAAACGACAACAAATTAGTTTTGAGAAGGAAAATAATAGAATAGACAAAACTTCAAAATTATTATTGAGATGAAGTTCACGTCATCCAATATGTTGCTTCAATTACACTTTTCTATAGGTCTTCTCATATTGGATACTCATCATCTTAAACCCCTAAAGTTCCATGACTATGTTTTCACCCAAAACGCTCAAAGATTGCCATTTTTTAAATATGTACCAAATTTTTGAATTTTTTTTGACACATGTAACCGTATGATCTTGTATTACGTTGCTTTGAGAACATACGGTTAAAATTTCAGTAATTTTCACTGCGTGGATTGCAAGATATAAGCATTTAAGTTCACCAAAATCATTTTTGGGAGCAACTACACTTCACAAGCTCACTTTTCTATGAATAAATGTCCCAAATAGTGGTGCTTCTTTGGATCTTTTTCCTTGACAAGTTGGCCACATCCTTGAAAATTTTCACATCATTTGAAATTGTATAAGATATAGCAAAAAATTAATAAATAGAAAGAAGTAGAGAATGATTCAAAGTACAAAGTTGTTAAGAATTTAATCATGGAATTGAAAAATGCCATTCCAATGGTTGCAATTTTGTAATAAACAATCCGCATCCTATGATTTATTTTTTTCTAAAAATATTGAAAATTGAGTAAGATAAAGGACTTCAAAGTTTATTTTAGAGTAGAGAATCCATAATTGCCTACAAACAAAAATTCCTCATAACTTTCATCTCATTGATAAAAATAGAATGATTCAAAGCTTTCTATGTATATATAACTCTAGAAAAACCAATTTCAAATTTTTGTTTTTGGAATAATTGATTTTTTTTTATCTGCCCGGATTGCCCAAGTTGAGAAACAAACTACAATAACTTTTTATCCATGTAGTCAAAAGTTATGAAAGTTGTTGGGCCATTAGATGATATTTGGGGGTCTTGGAGGGCTGTTTTAGTCCTGTTCCTTGATTTGCCTAGATTCAGTGAACGCCAGTACGGGTGTGTCAGAAATTTTTATTTAAAAAAAAAAAAAAAAAAAAAAAAAAATTTACCAAAATATCATTTTAAGCAATTTTTTTATTTTTTTATTTTTTTCAAAAAGTGACGTGGCAGTTGCTCGACCACATCAGCTAGCTGCTGCTGCTGTGTTCCCGCAGTCTGGTAACGCAACAGACATCAGGGGAACTTATAGCCTTCTAAGACCCCCGAATCTCATCTAATGCTTAAAGTTATTCCTTGTCCACACCTTCTATTCAAATTTGGACCAAAAATATGAAAATCTCTAATCACAAGTACCTGCCCAAAATTTCAATGTAGCCAAAAAATGCATGTTGGTCCTTTAGTGGTTAACCCTAAAGTGCTCTGACATCCATATTCTGGATGATGAATGCAGGGTTTCAAGGCACTCTTTAGTCTAACTAACTTCTCATTCATCCAATGAAATACTTGAATCTAGAAAAGACAACCTTTCTTAACCCCTAAATGCCTAAGGCTTGTTTTGAGTTTCTTGGAATTTGCTCTAACTTGAACAAAATGCCAACATTTTGATAAGTTGTATCAATTATTTTTGTTTTTTAACCGTACAAATTCAAACTAGACATATAAGAGATCTCATAGAAAAAGAAAACACAACAAAATCACTTATGGAACAAAAGATTATAATGATCGACCATGAGGGTGTTAAAACTACAAAAGTAATGTAAAGTCTTTCAACCCTCATTTTACAAGTCAAATCTAAAAAGTTGGTGATCAAAAAAATTGAGGTTAAAGAGCTAACTTGTATAACCCCAATCAATTTACGTTTTTTTAAAATCTACTCTATAATTTTTTTAAATGAATTTTGAATGCAAATTTTCCTCCAAGATCTAGTGTATTTGTAGCTCATTTCCAAGAGCTCTCAACACTACGGGAAGTCAAGATTGCACTAGATACCCTTGTACAAAATCATGAATAGAAAAATCACTATCATTTATTTTCAAGATCGGATTTTTGATGCTAAAACTAGACTTCAAGAGGAACTTTCTAAAAATATAACCTACTAACAATAGCAACTTGGTTAAGTTTTATTTAACTTCAAAGTTTTGCAAACACCACATTTGGTTGCCCCGGGCATTTAGGGGTTAATGACCAAATTCATGAAATTTTGACAAATGATATTTCTGTAGAAAGATACAAGCAAAGATGTGCAAAAAAGCAAAAAAGGATTGAGGCATTTAGGGGTTAAATGTTTCAAATCCAGAGTTTCATTTCAGAACTCAGTGCAGGCAAGCTTCCCATGTCATGTTCTAGCACTGGGAGGATTGAAACCAAGATATACTGCAATAAGAAGCAGCACCATCAATAAAATTCTTCCGCCAGGTAGAAGCTCAGGATGGCGTTCTATATCGGACCGAGGTTCCTGGTACCGGTACACCCAAGCCATGATCGGGGGCAGCACACCAAACAGAAAGCAATTTGCATAGAGACCAGCAAAATCAAGTGCTGAGGCGAACGCAGTTGGAGATGTCATGGCCACAGCTACTGGAGGAGCCATTGCCAGCAACAGAGCTGTCATTTTCCTTGAGTGGCTCGGTTCTTCTGTAACTAGAACGCTCTCTTCTGCAACTAGAACGCTCTCTTCTGCATGTGGATGCATCCCAAACAAGCTTACAGTATCGATCAACTGCTTTGGAAAGCTCAAGGCATACCCGATGAGAGTTGTACCTAAAGCAGCAAATGCAAAAGCTTGAACCACAGGAGCTGCTGTACTACTCAAGGAAAGGAGGAGTTTGATGGGGTCAAATGAAGCCACAGCGGATTCTGCCCGTGATTGTGCTAGGCCTACGATGACGGCATTCCAAGCTAAAACCATCAACAACGGAACAGCTCCCCCACACAGTATAGCTTTGCGAGCTTCCTGTGGTCTTCCTCCCACCACTTGGCACACCACAGGCGTGATCACATGGAACCCCAAGGTGAGAACAATTACTGGAATTGCAGGAGACAATGCAGTGAAGGACCAAGTGCCCGAGCCTATGGATCCGAGCCAAAAATCTCTTCCCACGGAAACACCAATGCCGACCAGACCTGTGATTGATGCAATCATAAGACCGCACAGAGCTCGATTCAGGGTGTCCACAGCTTGAAAGGAGGTAAATGCCAACATGAAGGCGACTACCCCTGGGCTCAGTATGCAAACCACAGCCGGATGTAAAGGTAACCAATGTGCCAAAATCGAATGAAGCCCTGCCACACAGGCCACCAGAAGAGCGTAATTGAGGAAAGCGTAAACAAGAGCAACAACACGCCCTGCAGAGTGCCCAAGAGTGCGCACTGCCAAGCCAGTGAAGCTTACTTCCGCCACTCCCTGCTCTGCCATCACTGTCAAACGTGGCACAAGTAAGTAGTTGAAGAATCTCTACATGCTGTAAGAGGTTGTGGAGATGGCATCAGTTTAGTTCGACCATTCCTTTTATATTGTCCTCGAAGCAATTGGGATCTAAATAAAGACGCTTCCAGGAAATAATCTTAAGAGCACCATAAGACACATCAATTCACAAACTGCACACAGTGGGGTTCACAATTGAGAGACTAGATGCTGCCTCGCTGCACATCTGCTTAACAATTCTCAACGAAGACGAGACTCACCGGCATAACTCAGCTCTGCTACTAACAATATAGAAGCCATAACATACGCCCACACGACAACGATCGTTACAGTTGACGGGATTAGACCAGCGTGCAGAGTGGCAGCAGGAAGTCCAAGTATGCCAGGCCCAACAGCAGTGCCTACAATGATTGACAGCAATGGTGGTCGTAACAGTGTCAGACCCAAATCACACTCTCAAGCACCACTTCAGGGCCAATTTAAATCACCCACATATTACTAAAGTAAAACACGAAAGATGTCCCTCCATAATTCTACACGTCACAGGCGCAAGCATCATCGCCATAATCAAAGATTCACTGTCAACAACGTATGCACCCGATATGATTGAAGTAGAGTAGGGTGTGCGCAATTCAACTGCCGAGCACACATGCAGAGAAACTCAAAAGAGGGAGAAAAAACTAAATACCCATGATGAGTCCAACCGCAGAAGCCCAACGCCCGCTCTTTTCGCTGTCTGATGAGCATTCAGAGCTGAGAATGTCAATTCGTAAACAACATAAACAATTAACACGACGAATCACACTGGTAATGACACTTGCAAATCTGCTAAACTGACAAACTGTAGATTGCACATCTCTCCATATATGAAATTGGAATGCGTATCGACATGCAGAACTCTTGCCTTGCATCAATGTTGTGAAAGAAATTCAGAAACTGAAAAAATTAAAATAGAACGTGGAAGACATAGGTAACATATCACTGCCAGTATGTTTATTACCTGTCTGTAACACGTAGGGCAACTCAACGAAGGAGGCCTCATCGATGCAGGGCTCAGAATGAATTTGTGCATAACATGTGATTCCAGTGTTCACGTTCTCCTTGCGTAGATGGGTTCCATCAATGTAACCATGCGACAATACACGAGAATTATCTGTGACAACTGAACTTTGACAACGATTTCGCAGGACCATCGGCACCACACCACATCCAACAATCTGCCGACAATACACTCTGCTCTGGGAGTCTTCAAAGCTCTTGGCAATTCCATACCACCTCTGACTTCGTTTTGGTGATGTAAACGATGACTGTAGCCCAGGGTTTAGCGCCATGATTTCATAACCGTGGCTCACGAAACCTATTTATGCTTCAGATTCTCACAGGCACAAATTCAAGAGGTAATTCGGACAACATTTTGTGCTTCTTCTATTGGCCGAGCCCATGTTTCTTCCATACTGACAAGATATAGCTGTAACACATGTTCGGCACATGTTCCATGAGCAAAGGTGATACACATGATCAAGAAGTTAACTGCACTCTTGAAAAATGATGCAGAAAGTGTATTCTATAACTCTCCAAAGTCGAAAACCTGTTGCTTTTGACCAAGCAATACTGACTTACATGAAAAGAAAATCTAAGCGAATCCCACAATGTCCGCACAGCGTCAACATGGTCTGCAACCCCCCAAACCCTATTCTACGCTTCTCTCTATCCAGATTCCGCAATATAAACAATGTACATAAAGGAAAAATCTACACATATATATACACCCACACCCCCCACACCCCCAATCACTACCTCTCAAGTGAAATAGCACTCTTAAACCCGAACACAAGCCCTCAAGTTCCTGGATTGCAATGCAACTTCTAGAGGACACAACTCCACCTAAGAAACAGCTGGGAGAAAATTCTGACCTAAAACACTTTCTCGTCTTAGAAGGCCGATCCAGCATGACAACGAGGAAAACATTGAATACATTGACGTGAAAAACAACGAAAGAGAACTTTGCAGAGTTCTAGGGCTAAAATTATGCGAGGAAAATCGGAGGAACGTACCAGCTCGTAACGGCAGCAGCTAAATCTTAAAGTAGGAAACTGGCCTCTTAACATCGCCTACTCGTTGGTGGTCTGTGTTCAGTTGAAGAAACCCTAGAGTGTGAGTATCACTGAGATTTGGATGCTACTGAACATCAATACCAAACTTTGGGGAATTTCAGGCACTGTGACGAATGATACTCACAGCTCACGGCTACATGTCGATTTTGTGGTCTAAAAGAGCGCAACGGATACCTTGAAAAATGCGTTCTCGAGCAAAGCGGAGCTGCAGGAAATCATTCCATAAACAAGAACCTGCTGCTGATTGGCAGGAGCACAGTCCGGAAATGAGTGCTTTCACATTCGATCAACCGAGAATTATGGCTGTCATATTCCAAGAGCAGTATGTTTCTAATTTCTCAAAACCTATAGACTCCTCACAAGTCCTTGAGTTACAGCAAGCTTTACATGAACAATGGGGAGTCCGTCAGTGCTTCCTACATGCAGGAAAATTATAGAGAAAATTCGGATACCTCTCCAGGTTGTGGAATGATTCGCAAATACTTAAGGTTCGAAAAGAGGTAGTTGCTAAAACTTGCGCCCCCGCGAGGTCGTCCTAGCGATCCATTAAGGCGAATACCGGAGCATACCGAAACTGGCTGCGTATACTAGGGTGTTTTAGGGCTTTTAGGGTTTAGGGCTTAGGTTAGGTTTAGGGTTTCCAGCCATTCTCAGAGGGCATAGTTTGCCAGCTTTGGTGATGACGTCCAGAATTTCCAGAGTTTCGGCCCGTCCTAAGTTCGTAACACGTTATGGGTGATTTTAATCTTGGATGATTGTGCGAGTAATTAGGGTTTCGGAGCTGTTCTTAGGATGCGTTCTTGCATTTCATGTTGCTTTTCGGTTGTGTATTAGGGTTGTGGTATGTAGCGTTCTCGGGTGTGTGCGGTATCCATATTTCTTCGGGAGTAGGAGGGCTCCAGGCATACGCATTCCCTATTTTGTGACTTACAGCTTGGGATTTTTTTCGTTGCTGTGGCTGAATTCTTTCTTAGTGCTCCTGTCGTCAGATTCCTTACCGATTTCGAGGGTAAGCTGTCGTAGTTTGAAGTACCCTGTTTTAGAGTATCTTGGCATATTTGATGAATATCACCAATGGCGAATTCCAAGCATCTTTTGAATCGAATTCGTTCTCCACTTTCTTTGCTTCGTCGAAGAGAAGGTGGTCTTGGATTGCTTGGCTGATCAGACCACGTTTCTTAGCTTGCATGAATCTGGCTCGAATCTCCTGGGAAGAGGCTTTGAATAACAGAATATTGAGGAGTGAGGATTCTCACAAATGTTTGTAGGCAGGGGTCCGTGGTATTGTCGCGGGCCAGACACCATTTCGAGTGGGGAACAGGATTCCGCAGATTGTGGATTTCAGGACTTCCACTTCTGTTGTCATTCAAGAGATGTTTGGATTTCTCAAAATCGACTTATGAGACTCCATGAACAAAGAAAAAATGGTATCTTGCACGTGGCTCCTGAACAAGACTTTCAAAACCCTAAAATATCATTGCGAAGTGCAAATGCAGCATTCAACCTCCAATTGTGATCCTGAGGTTGGGTCGTGAGGCTCACGCATGTGGTGTCTCACCATCTCCTCTTGCTGCACCGGGTTTTCTTGTCCCCTCGTTGAGTCTCCACTCCCAGGTAAACCTTCTCAATGAATAATTTTAGAGAAACTTTTAGAGCGTAATTCCTCACATGTGATCCTTCTCTTCAACAAATTCAGTATCTGAAGCTTTTTGCATACATCGAGAGTGTGGGCTCTCCACCTGCGTGGAGGTTTGCTCGATTAGGGTTTAGCAATTCGGAGGGAAGCACGGACATAGTGGGAAGGTGACTGAAAATTCAAAGAGAACGATTCTTACATGATACTTTGTCTAGATTGAAATCAAGGTTGCATTGGTTGTTGTTCATATGGAGCTTCTGTTACTGAAGTTAGGGATTAGGGTTTAGCAATTTGGAGACACAGTTATAAAGGTAGCTCAAGATCCGCCAGAGATTGGTTCATGTTAGGATAGAGCAGACGCATTGGCTAGGAGCAGTTAATTTGAAGAGATGAATCTTACATGATGCTTTGTGTCTAGGTTGAAGTCAAGTTTTAGTCAAGTTTTTCTGAGCTACAGATATTGGACCTGTTCATGGGGAGGTGTTGTGGATTAGAGTTCTTGCTGTTCATAAGTTGCTTTAATTTAGTACGTAGTAGAAGTTTGAATGTGTATAATTTTCAGCAAATGTTGCGGCGTGCTTACTATCTATAGAACAGTGTTAGGGACTAGAGGAACCTTAACGGCTGATACTTTCACACATGTAACTCTCCCGACCAAAGTCAAGCTTTTAGCCGAGGTTTTGGGAGCTGAATACATTAGAAGTTGTTCATAGCATGTCGAGCTGTCGTTGTTGTGTCTTCCTCGCTGCTTGGAGGCCAGAGAGCTTAAGGTCTAGCAGTGTGGAGAATCGAACAGGCGGCGTTCAAAGGGAGCTGAAGACCCGAAGAGAGAGTGTCTGTGTGATAATTTGTTTTTAACTGAAGCTTAGCATTGAGGCTCATACATTGGTAATTATTGATGTAGAGAACTGCTGAGGGTGTTTTTCTCTCCGAACTGAGGGTTTAACAATTTCGAGGTTATTCCACCAAACGGGAAGAGAACATGATTACACGTTTGAAGGGGATTGGAAGACTTGAAGAGATGAGACTTTGATGTTTGGACTCAAGTGAAGTTCTAGTCAAAAATTTTGGAAGCTGCATACATATGAAGTTAGTCATGCTGGACAAAGGAGGAGTGATACAATACAGACAAGGAACAGACGACAATTGAACAGACTTAAAGCTAGTGACATGATACTTTGTGTCAATGCTGAAGTCGAGTTTTGTAGCTTTTTGTATATATTGGGCGTTTCCGATGTTGAGGTTGGAGTACATGAAGCAAACAAGAAAGGTTTCTCTTCTGCCTGGAGGTTGAGCAATTTGGTGAAAAGAACAAACTCAGTTGAAAGAAGCAGATTGAGACTTTTATACCGTATCAACTTTTACTCAAGGTCTCAGACACTGCATACAATTTGACAAAGAGTTTTCATTAATAGACCAAGAACATAGACGTGAAAGGGAACTAAAGACGCGTAGAGATTCATTCATATACTTTCTGGACATAAGAAGTTAGATTCCTGCTTCTGGTGTTATTTTGCTTTTGTAGAGGAATCGTTTGAAGAAAAATTCGAGCCACAAAACGTTTGCATTCATGTTCCTTTTATTGCGTCGTAGGCAGCAAACGAGGAGCTATTTGGTGCCTGAAGCTGGTGCACGGGTGAGTAATTGTTGATTTATGGCCGTACACCTATTAATCCTACGTGGTTGGTGGATTAAGATGTGTGTCAACTGAACCACTGTGATCATGTTAGCAACGTATGAGTCCATTTTCCCCTATTTGATAAATTGAGGGATATTTGATAAATAGGATGTTACGTTTTCCCAAAGTTGAAGGACATGAACTCGGTTTCGTTGGGCGTTAAACAATAAACAGTAGGATGATGAATATTTTACTCTCAAATCTTAACTGATGTTTTTTGACGCATTGCTGGGAATTTGTGTGACCAGGGTTCCTGTGTGCTTACACTTTTGAAGTCTCCATGGCTTATACATTCTTCTTTATTATTAGTCTCGTCCTCTCATGGGGAAAGAAGCAGCGGAGAAATTAGGTTTTCATCGTCATCTGTTTGGAGGAAACCATCTATGAGTACCAATGCTTCAGGTATGTATCAGATGCCCATCCGCATGGCAAGAAAATGGGTGTTGCCTGTCTCCCTCAGAAAGAATGTCTGACATTTTGAAGTATGTTCCAGTTGAATCAGGCGAAGCACAGACAATTGAACAAGTATGGGAGGAGTATTTTGCGGATCCTTTGCAATGGTGGGACAAAAGAGTTTACAAGGTATCTCTAGGACTATCAACTGGACTACCAGTTGATGTTAGAAAGTTGTGAACAAGCATTGAGGATGGTCATAAATATTCAAGGTCATGGGCGCTTTGGGAAACAACAAGCATAGTGTATTCTTTATGTGTTTTGGAGTGGATTGAAGGCTCATTAGGTCATTCTAGTGTTTAACAACTTTAAAATATTGATCAATGTTCCATATTTGATCATGAGTTGTGGTGCATATAGATGAATCCTGAATCACCGGACTTTAAACACAAGGTAACAAAGAAAGCGCTTTGGGTAGATGGCCGGTCAACTCCGCCACGTGTGAAGGCGATGCTCAAATTGGTGACTCAAAGCAAATTACCTTCTCATGTTGGTTATCAAACCAATGATTCTCAGGAGATTGTGAAACCAAATAGGTATGTCATAAACATGAGTTAACTACCTTTGTGACAAGATGTAGGTGCAAATAACGTGAAGATGAAGCTATAGATGAAGCTTGCATATTAAAGGTGGACTTCAAACTTGCACTGTGTAATTTTTTTTGTTAGGTGCAGCATGAAGCTTGTGATTTGGGTTGGCGTGAGGATTTGGTTTGTGCAACATTTGTTTATGTATTGGCTTTATGTTGGTCACTTTGTGAGTGTTTATTAGGTGCATTTAAAGTGCAATGAACTTTTTGGGAAATATTTTGTATTTAAGAGATATTGTCGCACCTAAGGATGTGCGAATTGATTGAGTAAAGTTTCCCGTGTTTCGAGAGTTGTTCTCATGAAGAATATATTGATGAGCCAGGTTACCTAAGGGCGCTTTTGGAAGAAGAAACACTTTGCCCGCTAGTGCAAGACAGTCAAAGCAAAATGCTCAAGTTGGCGGTGGCAATATGCGCATGCAAAGTGCAAAAAACAGTGAAGCAATTGATGTTTCGAAGAACCGACTACAACAAGGCATTGCTATGAGTCCGTTGAGCCCGTACATGTATGTTGGAGTTCTGAAGCGGTGCTTGAAGCAGGAAGACCTTTCAGCAGTCAAGCAAGTTCATGAGTGCATCATTGAAAGTGGAATACAACAGAATACACATCTGGCAAACAACCTACTGAGTGCCTACATCAGGTGTGGGACATTGGAAGATGCATGCCGAGTGTTTGATGAACTTGTGGAGAAGGACTTACTTAGTTGGACTAAAATGATTGGAGGGTATGCTCAGCACAGTCGCGCAAAAGATGCGATGGAAGTTTTCAATCAAATGCTCCAAGAAGGTGTGCAGCCAGATGCGGTTACTTACTTGAGCATCCTGAAGGCATGTGCCAGCCCATCAGCTTTAGAATGGGGCGAAAAAATTCATGCATATATCAGAGATGGTGGCCTTGAGTCAGATGTGCGTGTAGGGACCGCGCTCCTTACAATGTATGCAAAGTGTGGGCGCATAAAGGAGGCAAGGAAAACTTTTGATAAGTTGGCCAGTCGTAATGTCATTTCTTGGACTGTGATGATTGGAGCATATGCTGAAACTGGGTGTGGTGAGGAGGCATATCGATTGTTTCTCCAAATGAAACGGAAAGGCTTAAAACCAGATGCTTTTACATATGCGAGTATTTTGAATACATGTGCAAGCTCAGGGGCTTTGGAGTGGGTGAAGGAGGTTCACAGCCATGCTCGCGAAGGAGGGTTTGAGTCAGATGTGCGTGTGGGCAATGCTCTAGTCCACATGTATTCAAAGTGCGGCAGCATCGATGATGCCAGACTGGTTTTTGGCAGAATGAAGCACCGCGATGTAAGGACGTGGACTGTTATGATTGGAGGGCTTGCTCAACATGGGTGTGAGCGTGAAGCATATGAACTTATTCTCCGAATGAAACGAGAAGGTTTAAAACCAGATGCATTTACTTATGCGAGTATCCTGAATGCATGTGCAAGCGCAGAGGCCCTGGAGTGGGTGAAGGAGGTTCACAGCCATGCTCGCGAAGATGGATTTGAGTCAGATGTGCGTGTGGGCAATGCGCTAGTCCACATGTATGCGAAGTGTGGCAGTATCGATGATGCGCGACTAGTTTTTGGCAGAATGGAGGAACGGGATGTAATTACATGGAACGTGATGATTGGCGCATATGGTGAAAGTGGGTGCGGTGAGGAAGCATATCGATTGTTTCTTCAACTGATACTGGAAGGCTTTAAACCAGACGCAGTCACATATATGAGCATACTGAAAGCCTGTGCAAGCGCAGGGGCTTTGGAGTGGGTGAAGGAGGTTCACAGCCATTCCCGTGATGGGGGACTGGAGTCAGATGTGCGCGTGGGCAATGCGCTGGTCCACATGTATGCGAAGTGCGGCAGTATCGATGATGCCAGACTGGTTTTTGACAGAATGGAGGAACGGGACTTGATTTCATGGACTGTGATGATCGGCGCATATGCTGAAAGTGGGAGTGGTGAGGAAGCATATCGATTGTTTCTCCAATTGATTCGAGAAGGTTTCAAGCCAAATGCAGTCACTTATATGAGCATACTCAATGCATGTGCAAGCGCAGGGGCTTTGGATTGGGTGAAGGAGGTGCACAGCCATGCTTGTGAAGGGGGATTTGAGTCGGATTTGCGGGTGGGCAATGCGCTGGTCCACATGTATGCAAAGTGTGGCAGCATTGATGATGCCAGACTGGTTTTTAATAGAATGAAGCAACGTGATGTAAGGACATGGACTGTGATGATTGGGGGACTTGCCCAACATGGATGTGGGTCTGAAGCTCTAGAAGTCTTCAGGAAAATGAATGCAGACGGTGTGAAGCCTGATGGTTACTCATTTGTGGCAGTGCTATCGGCCTGTAGTCATGCAGGGCTTGTTGACGAAGGCCGGCAACTCTTCCTAGCTATGTCGCAAGATTATGGCATCGTTCCCAATGTGCTGCATTGGAACTGCATGGTGGATATTCTTGGGCGGGCAGGTCACCTGGAGGAAGCAAAGCTCTGCATTGATAAAATGCCAGTTGAACCAGATGGAACTACTTGGGGAGCCTTGCTCAGTGCTTGTAGATCTTATGGGAATGTGGAGTTGGGTGAACTTGCGGCTAAAGAGCGCGTCAAGTTAGAACCCAAGGATGCCTCGACGTACGTGCTCCTCTCCAACATCTATGCTGCAGAGGAGAAGTGGGAGGAGGTATCATTGGTGCGCTCTATGATGCAGGAGAGAGGTGTACGCAAGGAACCGGGGCGTAGCTGGATTGAAGTGGATAACAAGATTCATACCTTTGTTGGAGGGGATACATCTCACCCGGAATCAAAGGAGATATATGCGGAGCTGAGCAGATTGACTGAGAAAATCAAGGCTGAAGGCTACCTTCCAGATACCCGGCTTGTGTTGCATGATATTGACGAGAAGGATAAAGAGTTTTCTCTTTGCTCTCATAGTGAGAAGTTGGCTGTTGCGTATGGACTTATTTGCACTCGTAGTAGTAAACCTGTTCGTGTTTACAAGAACCTTCGGGTGTGTTCAGATTGTCATACAGCAATCAAATTGATGTGCAAAGTGACTGGAAAAGAGATTGTGGTCAGGGATGCAAATCGCTTTCATCACTTCAAAGATGGCTTGTGTTCGTGTAAAGATTACTGGTGATCAGTTTGGAAATCCCGATTGATAGTGGCATCATATGTTGCAGAGCACAGGTCAAATTTCTCAAAATCTTTGATAAGTCTTGATGATCGTTGGCAGTCTCTGACTATTTTTGATGATCTTTGACAATGTTTGAATATATTGGATAATCATCGATGTAAACAAGGAATAGACCTCATTGTTCTTTATGTTATGTTATCCTACAAGGCATCGGTAAGCTGTAATTGATGCTCACATTTATCTCTCGTTCTTTTGTGACCGCAGGCTGCATTCAACAGGTCACGGTAGCCAAGGAGCTTGTCCACTATGTGAGCCAAAACTATCATTGACTAAACCTAAGCATTCTCTCTACATGTTCAGGACCTACTCTTGACAGTTGATCGCCTCGGGCTTTCTGTGATGGCATCAATTATTTAATTAGCCGGTGTCCTCAAAGAGCTCCTCCACATTTGTTGTCCTTGGTGTCTGCTTCCGATCAAGATTGGAGATACCTCAATCCAGAAACAATCACAAGGGATGAGCTGATTGCAGTCAACTTGTATATGTGCATCGAGAAATAAGGAAGCTTGGATGAAATCATGGAGTAGTTCCATCAATCTTGGGATTAAGCACTTTGCACAAGGACGACCTAGAGGCAGAGAGCTCCAAAAATTTCATAAATAACACGCTGAGTGATCAACGTCTGCATCAACACCATGGAGGTATGATCGATTATTTTTGAACTTTCTGCAGTATGTTAAGAAATTTTAAGATTTTCATCAAGAGAGTGCATGAAATGTTGTGCTATGTACGGGTGTACATATTCAATCGTCATGAACTATTGTGCTGTAGTCTTGAAATTGCAATGGTCAGGCACTGGCACTAATTCACTTTTTTCCAGGCACGCAAAATCCTGAAGTGAAGGTGCATGGGACCCTTCTTCTGGCAACCAGACGGAGCGAGCTTGAGTCTGTTTGCTGCCTGCTCTGTTTGCTTTATATCTACAGTAGAAGAAAATTTTCATTTATAGACACTTTGCAACACCTGGGAATTGACCATGATGCTTTAATTTTGGGTATCCATGATGTTCATTGTAGTATGGAACTACAATGAGGAGGTTGAGGGATGTGATGAAAGAGAATCTATTATATTAAGTACTCAGTGTCATGACCCTTGTCACAACTCTTGTCACAAAATCCATCACGTTTTCATCCTAGAGAAATATCATCCAATTGTTTCATTTGATGTTCACAATGAAAATCTAGAGCACCACAAGCATCCTTGTGATTTGTCATGCACTTGTTTCCCCTATCTTGCAAACAAAAATATGCAATGGAATTGACTAACTGTATGATTTAAGTGTAGATGCTCATGATTGTATAGGGGTGGTTGTAGAACCAAGCCAAAACCAGGTGGAAATATCTAAGTTTTGTCATGGATCCAACAATTTTGCTCCATGAAACTACCCCAATTTCACCCTTCTTCACATTAATTTTTTATTGTAGTGAAAATGAAATCTATAGAGGTGAGGTGAGCTATAAAAATTTGTGACAATTAAGGCACTTTCAAACACTCAATGAAATGGTCATTGGCTTGTTTGGTGGTGGTTAAGTAGTTCACATATAATCACATGAGGTAAACTATTTAGAATGAATTTTGCATTTAGGAATACCTCAAGGAAGTTGGTTTTAGGATATATTTTGTTATGGTTCAAGAATACTTTTTGTAGGTCAAATTACATTTTATTGAAGTTTTCTTTGGGTATGTCCATGGCCCCTATGGTTTAGTATTTTAATGCCTAAAGGATGTTGCAAATGATTTGTGTCCTTTGGATGACTTCAGATGGGATTGTAGGATGGAGAAAAATACTTCTTCCTCCAATTTTTGGGAGGGAGTTGCTTGAATGCATTTTTAGGAAATAGTATTGCATATTCCTTCATTATGGTATTATTGACTCTTTAGAAGAAGAAGATGCTTAATCCACATATCACCTTTCTAATGTATTTTGGTCAATTCTTGCTCCTTTTTTATATGAATTTTAGCCCTAAAAACAATATTTTTTGGAATTTGAGGCTGACTCATGAAATGAATTTTATCAAAATCCATTTATACATCAATTGGAAAAATTCAATAAAGTCTTAAAATCCAATGTTTTATTGCAATTTGAACTTTGGGCCTATAACCATGGTTTGTTGATTTTCTAATTTAAGAATGACATGGTAACTTTCATTTGTACCATGATGTTCTACATTAAGAAAATACACCTATGTTGAAAATTTCAGATTTTTTGAGCATATTTTGTATTTGATATCAATTTCCTTTACTTTTTCTTTAAAAATCCATTGTAATTTCAAATTTTCATAGAAAAAATTGAGGTTTCTAGCATGTATAGAAGACATCAAATTTCATCTTGAGAAAATAAACGTAAAAAATTTCATTCATACTAGTTCCAAAATGGCAGCAAACACAAAAAAAGATTATGAGCTTGACCTTGTAGGCTTAGGCTTGTCTTTAGGGGTTGACTTGGGAAAGACAAGGCCTATGACCAAGGTAATCAATAAAAATTAAGTAGATCTTTGGATGAATAGGTGCATTCTTCATTTCTACAATTTCTCTAAAAGTCATTCATCAACAACTTTTTGGTTGCTCATGTGTACAAGGGTTAAAGGCATACCACTTTGGAATTTTATAGAAGTTACAATTTTTTGTCCAAAAAAACAATTTCAATTGGTTTGTCTCCACTCAAATTAATCAATATATGAAAAGTTTATAACTACACATTAGAAGACATTTGAGGCCTCTAGAAGACCATTTCAGACCTGTTCCCAAATCTGGCCTAATCCTGTGAACAGTCAATACAGGTTGTTAGAATTTTTTTTCCTAAATATCATTCAAAGCAATTTATTTTTATTTATTTTTCTAAAAATGACGTGGCATAATCCAAGCCACATCAACCAGCAATTATCCTGTGTTCCCGCAATATGGGAACACAGGGTAACTCGCAATCTTCTAGAGGCTTCAAATGTCCTCTAATGTGAATCATCTCCAAGGTCTGTAGATGCTTAAATGGATGGTATTAGGCACTTCTATTCCACTAAGACAATCTAATCTATAACAAGCAAACCACCTATGACATTCTATAAGTCTTTGCATCAATTCATGATAGACTTTTTTTAGTAAATGAGATTTGGGCTACATTAGGTTGAGGTAGTGACTACAATCAAAGTCTATGAATCTTCAAAGATATCGAGGAATATCAAGCTCACTATGAATTTTTGAAGAATGACCCCACTAAAGCAGTGACAACCAAACCACACTATAAGTCTTTGCATCAATCCATGATAGACTTTTTTCAATTAATGAGATTTGGATTACATTAGGTTGAATTAATAGCCACAATCAATGTCTTGAGTGATGGAGTGATTAGGAACTAATATCACATGTAGGTCACTTTTAGAAATAAGTAGGGAAATTTGGATCATGTCTAAAATTTTAAAAATTGTACAAATAATTTTGAAATCTGAAAAAAATTCATTGTTGCTAATTCTAAACATCCAAAAATTATTCTTGAGAAAATTTAGAAAAAAGAATACATTTGAACATAAATAAAAAAAGTCAATCAAAATTAGGAGTGTCTAAAAATTAGATAAATCAAAGTGCCAAAAGCCAAAAAATCCAAATCAAGCTGCCGAACTGTCAAACTACAAGAACTAAACCATTTTGGTAGTAAAGTGCCGACACGTACGATACAATAGGAACTTTCACCTTATTGGTATAAATTCATCACAAAAAAGTGACTTTTTTAGGCTTTTATGTTGTCAGCATGTTAGGAAATATTTTAGCCATATCAAGAAATATTGTGACTACTTTAGGTGAGTAAGATGACCATTATAGATACGCTATTTGTTGGTTTTGGGGTAAGTCTACACATGTTGGGGTCATTTGGACAGCATTCTTAAAAAATTCATAAAAAATTCATACTTTGTCAGAAAAATAAAATTTCAATTGCTCTCCCTATTTCTCACATTTGGCTTCATATGGGGGAATTTTTTTAATTTAAACAATGCCAACAGGGCAAACCAGTCATTCTGCCTGCCACAGGCTGGTTTACCATACATAGTTAGGCCATTCTAATCCTAATTAAAGAGTACGGCGTATTTCACATGATGTGACACGACAGTCAAAGCGTATAAACAAAGGTGGAACTCAAGAATCTAACCAAATGGCAAAGTTTGAATACTGAAGTGCAGCATCCCTGTGCAATCGTAGAAATCTCCCTGAGCTGCTACTCAAAGCGGCATGGCAAGTTAAGACAAGTACAATGCAGTCAATAATCAGTGAGTCAATACTGGATGTTCATTAGAAAATGAAGTGGATACACCTCAGTAAAGGTTTCTGAACAGATAGCAAAGGATTCTTCAATCCTACACATAGATATCACATCCTATAAGACATGATAATATCTAATACTACATACCTGAGCGCTCTCTTCTCTTCTCTCTCAAGTCAACAATTCAATGAGTTCTAATGTGCTTACGCAGATAAATCATCGTCTCATCAGCACAGAAGCATGTCCCTGTTCTTGGAAGCCCAGTTGCAGCTGCAAGGAGGTCTACAGCAATGAAGGCTATTAATTCTCGATGCATCAAATATAATGAACCTGAGTCGTGATACACGACCGTCGTGATGACTCCGACGACTTTGAAAAAATGGAGTGGAAACCCTATCATTACAATAATGCAGGAAGTGTAGGGATCTACACATGGGTCATCGCTTGCGGCACAGTGGCTGAAGAGAGGAACGACAAGATGCCTCCCGTCGTCTCTTGCTCGTCGAGGAACAGGTCATCCGGAACGCGGTAAGCCCCATGGGCGAAGCAGAGGGCAGCGCCAATCATGATAGCGGAAATCAGGATCGATCCCACATTCGTCATGAAGATCATGATCACGGAGAACAAGCTCATGCCGAGGAGAACCTCCCTTTCGCTGAATGTCCGTCCAAAGAGGACGAGAGGCTCCGTGCGCACAAGGTAAAGATAAGTCCACCCGGCCAAGAGAGCAAGAAGGAAGAAAAGCGATCCGGGATTGAAGATCAAACTCAATGCGACCACGCCCGTCATCACAAGCGCGTAGTTGATGCGGAAGTAGAACCAATTCTTGCGTGCCCGAGTAATAGCCTCACTGAAAGACTCCGGCTTCGCCATTTGCGTCCGGTCAGCCACTTCCGCCCACGGTCGCTTCTGCGCGAGCGCCAGATTGAACACATCTTGCGCCTTTCCGGCAAGCACCCAGAACGTCGCCTGCTGTGGCGTCACAACTCCAGAAGATCCTTGCTGAGTAACGGGAATCACAGGGGGCTGGCCTGCAGGCGACATTTTGGTACTCCTAATCCACAAACCCTAGCCCCCCCACAAAACGCTCTTTCTCGATTCTGTCACGCACTTAATAGCAGAGAAACGCTTCTGATTCACAATCCAATACCTACACAAGCACGATCTCCTTCAGCAACACCACACTGGCGCATAACAAACACCAAGGTATGTTTCCGAATCATATGGCCCTCACTTCCACAGATCAAGGCGAAAAATGAACCAAAATGCTCCAGAGAAAAATTACTCACCAAATAAAAACGCAATGCAGTGCAGATCTGAGGCGAAATATGTCGCACGGGGAGTTACAAACACGGACGGCGTAGAGCTCAAAGCGTTGGTGAGCTGTGCGTGTAGAGCGCTTCCTGGCTATAGCGGACCCCTCTCTCCTTTCTCGAACAAAACGCTGTTGGACCCCGCGTGCATTGAGAACAAACAGAGAACGGGTAGGGAACTCAATGGGAGCGTTGCTTTTCGTTCATTATTGGACTGGGAACAGGCTGCGGTCGTCGTCGGTTAGCTGGAAACTGGGTGCCAGTTGGTTCATTATTCGTGCTGATTTACGACGAAATTATTGTTTCATTAGTCAGATTAGAATTCTTAGTATTCGAAATGTTGGAGTGCCCTTCACACTGTAAAATGCTTTTAAATGCCGAAGGGAAAAAAAACATGAAAGTCTTATGAAATTCTCTTCAAATTTAAAGAAAAAATATATAAATGAATAAAATGAAGGGAGAAACTCCAATCACTTGAGTTAGGATGATTTGAGTATGTGGAGAGTCTAATCATCTATGGTCCCACGATTGACTTCAAAAAGTCACAATGAGACCTTCCATCACAAAAAGTGAAAAAAAAATGTAATATTTGTAACTGAAAGGCAAATGAAGAATTGGGAATATTAAGCCATGCAGTGCCTTGAGCATGTGCATGGTATATTAACAGATGGATACGGGTCAAATTTTGACCAAGGAGGATTTGGACTAGGTAGGGGCCATGGGAGGAATTGGGGTTGGGTCAAATTTCAACCAAGGAAGATTTGGACTAGGTAGGGGCCGTGGGAGGAATTGAGGCTTTATATGAGTGTTGGGCTTGAAGATTGGATGAAAAGTGAATGAAGGAGTATAATGAAGTTCAATTCTTTGGATGCACTTATGAAGGTACCTCTACTGTGAAAAGAGGTAGACATTATAAATTAGCTTGGTGTTTTTAATAATTGAAGGATCATAAAACAAAGCGGAGTTTAGTTGTTGAATTAGTCCCTAAACAATTTGGAACCATAGAGACAAAAAAAAGGTTACATTTGTAAAGCTTCTTCTTTTGTCATTAGCATATGCAAAGGTTCCATCTTGATGAATGGATATGTGGTTTCTTTATAGCATCATCAATTAATCACAACAAATTGCCTAACAAATGTGTTACTATCTTTTCATTGGTGTGGAATTAAAACTTGAGATTCCTATTATTGAAAGCTTTAAGAAAATTACATAGAATAAACACAAGAATATTTGGGTTTAGACTTTGAATGACATAAATAGAATCCATTAGAAATAAGCTAAAAGGCAAAAATTATAGTCAAAAGACCAAAATCATGCTTAACAAATATTCATGGAAATGGCAAAACAAATTGCCAAACAAAATCTTTTTGAAGCATTATTTGTTGCAATTTTCTATAGTTTTAATCTTTTTGCTTGCTTATAATGGGCACTATTGTAGTTGTCTAAAAGACCAAATACAAATATACAAGGAAATCTATATGATCATGACTAAAAATATTTCTAAAGACAAATGCCAAGATCTATGGGATTTTAGTTTTTTTTTATAAATTGTCAAATTTAATTTAATTATTTGGCAACGAATGCCAACCTTCACCACTGAATACAATATTTATTTATGCAAGTTTTTAATGCACTTCCAAAGATGGCGTTTTCAAATTCTAATTCTGCATCAATTATTCAAAAGGTATTTAATTTGCTACCCTATTTGTTGTGATCCATTAATGATGCTTTTAGAACTCAAAAGTTAGTGTAAGATTATTGACCATAGAAAGACAAAGCTTATATTTGTCTCAAATTTTCTCTTTATTTCCTCTATTTTGCAACTAAGTTTGAGTAAGAAAAACACACCAAAAGGCCTTTTTTATGAATAGAGGAAATAAAGAGAAAATTTGAGATTCAAATTAAAAACAAAAAGGTAGGAGTTGCCAAAACACACCAAAAGGCCTTTTTTATGTGTGTTATGACAAGGATAATCTTCTCCTCCAACCCTCCAAAATTGGATGAAAATATACCATTTTACATCTTCTAACAAGTATTCTTTGTCATCCAAAAATCACATTTGGGCTCCTCTAATGTTCCAAGGTTAAAACCTACTTTATCAAGCATTGAAGGTGAGAAAATGGGCAACCAAAAAACATACATAAAGAATGAATTATGGCTTTTAACCTAATTCCTCTATTTTAAACCAATAGAATAATGGGATTGAAAACTAGAATTCAAAAAGTTCACCAAAATCTATTGTAACCCCATCATCAACAAATGGAGTACCTTATTATATATCATGTGAGTCTTAGTTTTCTTTTTTTTAATTTTACAAAAGGAGCCAACTGTTTCTTCAATAATCACTGTAATACTTGGGTGACACTTTGTGAAATCTATATCAAACTAGGTGATACCTAGGTAAATTTTGGCTATTGGTCTTAAAATACAACAATAATCTGGCTAATTTAACTAAAACTGAGAATGAAAATTTCCTTTACAAAAAAATAGTTACCATCTTTCAAGTAGCCAATTGACAAAATTGTGGATAGAAAAACACTAGTGAGGCTAGGACATAGGAAGCAACATTCTCCCTCCAGAGCATCAACAATATGGCTCTTGTAAGTGTTCTCCGGCTTCTCATCAAATTCCAAAGGCACACTCAGTCCTCAAAGTCGCAGTAGAAAGAAGAAAGATCTGGACAGGATGACCAAAAGGCAAGCCCGCCTCACAAGGCTAGAAAAGTATGACACCATTTCTGTAAGGCCTGGGCAATTGTAAAAATACCAAACATAGCTTTGAATTCTGAAATGTGTCTTGAGTTCAACAAACTAGCAATCCATTTCTCAAGTGTCAATCATTTCAATCATGTCATTCCCTGGAACACTAATCATCCCAGTAGTTGCTAACTTAGAATCATATCAAAGAAAAATTAGAACCTTGCAAACAATGTTGGAAATTTATCTCTCCAATCACCAGAATCAGAATTTACGTTGGACTACCTGGTAGCCCGATCTACAAAGCCTGCGTCACCGAAACATGAGGCAGTCACACTTGCAACCTTACAGCGAGAACAACTGTACACATTCCAGGATGTTCTCCTTCTCATCCTAAGAGACCTATTCAATGTAGCACACTGACCATCTAACAAGACCTTTCAATGGCCACTGATCTTTTGAACGGAAACGGGGTTGTCTTCTGTCATTCTGTCAACTTTACTGGTCTTCAAACTCCCACTGTACAACCTCTCAATTTTGAAATGATCGCATAAGAAATTCATAATACACAGTGACAAAAAATTGATCTAACCACAATTGGGTCTTGTACCCATAGTGATCTATTCAAAATCACACTCCTAACACTCCTACATATGGGTTGAAATGCTTCAAGTGACGGAAAGAGTATCCTCTACCTCCAAGCCTTCATAACGGTGAAAGCTTACAACACCGTCAAGCTTACAAAGAGGCAAGCTCTGCAAATACCTCGCGATCCAGCTCCATCAATTGATCTACAAAAACTCGCGTGAAGAAAATGAACGCAAGTCTTTCCCTCAACATGCCTTGCTGTGTACCTGCGTCAACATTTGTCATTCTTTAAAATAAGAAGAGAGACGAAGACGACGATATCCCGAAGAAGCAATGCAAAGTTACAAAACAGGCAAAGCAGGCCTACAAAGAGTCAATGCAAGGTTACAAAGAGCCAATGCAAGGCTACAAGACCCAATGCAAGCTTTCAAAGAGACAGTGCAAGCCTTCGAAAGAGGCAATGCAAGCTTACAAAGAGCCATGCAATCTCAGTCATCGTCCACAGCATGCTCCTCGAGATCCCGATGAAACTCCTCGTCCGACCTGACATGTCCGCAGAAATTGCATTCCATGGATCCTTCCAATCTTTGCGCATCCAGTTCACCTGGAGGCAAGGGCGCCATGGTCCCCCCGCACTCCTCCACAGGACACAAATACTTCACAAAGAACATGGCATGGCCGAAGTCGTCCTCTTCCTCCTCCTCCTCCTCCACATCCTCCTCCTCCTTCACTTCAATAGTCTCCAATTCAAGCTCCTCCTCACTTTCGTCATCTTTCCACTCGGACTCCACCTTACACCTCGCACACTTGCACCAGAATCCATACTCTTCCTGCAGCTTCTTCTGCCTGTCGCCGTAAGCCCAGTCGACGGGGAAGTAGCTCAAGCATACCTCAGTGCCTTCCTCGATATCGTGGAGAGCACGCACAATGACGTCGGTGTTGCCATCTCTATCACGATCCACATACTCAAACCTACAAGCGTTTGGGAGGCAATCGTGGTTGAACATTGAAGCCTGCGCGTACATCGCGTAGCCACGGACTTTTCTTTCTTCTCCGGGTTTTGAAGGAGCCATAAGTCCGAATGTATTGCAAGCATCGCGTGCTAAGAACTCCCCCGTCATCTTTAACGTTGGCTCCACATCCGATGGGAGATTCTCAACAACAAACGCGTGGAGCTTCTTCACGACTTCCTCATCCTGTTCCCGACCTTCTAACTCCAGCAACTTCGCAATCGGCTTCGAATCCAAGTTATATGCTGTGATCAAGAACCGCGCTAGGGTTTGCTCCTCCAATGAGAAATCGTGGTGCTTCTTCTTCAAAGCGCTGATTCCATTGCAAGTCCGAGAATTATGATTACCCGAGTCTAGGCAGGAAGTGCTACAAAAAGTGGCTGCGTTGCAAGCAGAGCATGAAACGATCTGGCGATGGGACAGTAAGCGGAGACAGTGGCTGCAAAAGGAAGCGCTCTCTGCAGCTTCTGCCTCCTCATAGAACAAGAGAGGCGATTCTCGTAACAGAACCTCACCGGCTCGCAATCCTCGCGTGGCTATCAAGCCTCGACCCCGCCCGGTGATCGTCTCCTGCTGCAGCAACGCCATATTATAGAAACGCACTCGAGCAAAGCACCGGAGCCACCTCGTAAAACCCAGCTTAAACCCTAACACCCTATATGGATGAAAGCCTCTGTTGACCTTCAAGATATGCTTCAGTTGCTGTGATTATCTTTCTGCAGGTTTTGTCTTACAGTTGCTCGGTTCTTTCCCCTGCTGTTTCGATTGTGTGCAGGCCGGCATTGCCGATACTGGATCTGAAGTTAAGAGGGATTGTCTCTAGTTGGCAAAATTGAGTTGGGTTTTTGCCCTGGAGTTGGAACAGGGTTTAGAATTGTAGTGTGAGAGTGGCTATGGTGGACCTGGTTTGAGGATTTTCGGTGATGAGCTTGATGGGAAACGTTGATTGCTGAGAGTGTTTTTTATTTAGCGGGTGTTTGATTGTTGTGTTGGTTCTGATAGGCGGAAGGGCGACGTCTGAGCTTGTTGCCATGGCGTCGAGAGTTGCGATTGTTCGTGGTGTGCCGAGTTCCTTCTGCGATGCACTGTCTCTGACGCCACCACCGCAGCCTGTGAACCTCGACAGAGCGCGTTTGCAACATGAGGCGTACGTAAACGTTCTGAAAGGTACCGCCCTCTCCGCCATAGCTGGCGCATCAAGAGTCTTCAATTTCAGTGGTTCTTTTTTCGGTTAAAAATCACCAGATTTTTGACGAATTCTTTGGTCTTTGCCATAATTTTCGAGAAATTCTTTTCTATAAATTTAAGCAGGAAAATACAAATTGTACAGAGAAAATTCCTTGAAAATTGCCAGAAATTGTACCACGTAGTGAAAATATTATGCAATATCGCCAAAATTGGTAGCCTCAATCAAATTCTGTAGCCACCCCAGCGAAAACAGGAAACGAATATAAAGTTCAAAAAAATGTTGTCTTCATCATTGTGCAGAATTGGTGCAGAAGGTGATTGAGGTGCCGGCTGATGACAAGTATCCTGACTGCCCTTTCATTGAAGACACGGCGGTAGTGATTGGCAACAGGGCTTTCATCACGCATCCAGTAAGCCATCTTCACGAAATTTGTTGATTTATGCTGGGGGCGGAGATTGATGTTGTTGCAGGGGAGCTGACTGAATCACAATTGGGGGACCGTAGTTCCAGCTTCTGAGTAAAGTGTTGAAACCATTTTCTGTGTTGCTCCCTAGGCAGTGTATACTCTTTCTGTCGCTTTAACGAATATGCGGGAGTGTGACTCGGGGGAGATCATATAGAGCTGTGGAGAGATCACCTTTGGGCACAAAAGGCAAATTCACTTGAGATCAAATTTCTACCACCATGTACGAATTTCTTGTGTAATTATTCTTAGTGGGGAGTTGTAGAGCACTAGTGAAGGGATAGAGCATAGCCCCATTTGTATTCAAAGAGCTGTGGCGATGGGCATTTAGCCAAGTCGTGCTTACACCCATCTCTATATTTGTAGGCCAACTGAGTGTATGAATTTTGCCTTACTGCACAATTCTTTCACCTGGTAAAATTCTTTAGAAGAACACTGTTGCAGGCTTTCAAAGGCTAAAAGAACACTATGATATTGACCAGAGTATCTTCATTTCCACTGCTCATTCTGAAGTTTAAATTCTTACAACCCGTTGTTCGTGTGACAGGGAGCAGCTTCTCGACAAGGGGAGGAGGTGGCCATTCGGGAGGCTTTGCAGCAGTTGGGAATCGACATCTCCGAAGTGGAATCCGCTGGTACAATCGATGGCGGTGATGTGTTGTATGCTTCGGGCATGCTCTTTGTGGGCAAGAGCAGGTTAGACAAGGGCTTGTGATTGTGAACCTTTTTGCACTTCATTCCTGTTCATCTTACGCCATTTCAGCAAATCGAGCATGCCATGTTTCTTGACCTGGGGAACCTAGTGTGCTTGTTTGGTTCCTCTTGCGCTACCAGGAGCTTGAGATTACTTCTCCTCTTGAACCGAGTTTCTCTTCAGAAACTCTGAACCCATCACCAAAGGTCTTCTGATGCGCTCATTCCTTGACCTGCAATTGCAGCCGAACAGATGCAGCAGGAATTGATTCTTTGCAAAAGGCATTTCCAGATGTGAAAGTGCACACCATCCCAGTTGTCGAGGGGCTGCATCTTAAGTCAGGTAGGACCATCCTTCTCGATGTCAGTCCTTTTCATGTAGACATATCTCATGCTCTAATGCGACACACTCTTGCACAATTAGGAGGCAAATGCAAGACAGTTTTTTGGGGCGGTGTAAGTAATATGCATATCCGTGGACACTACTGCAAGTTTGAAGAGTATTCGTAGACTATCCTAGAAGTATGTTCTGCATATTGCATATAATTTTTACCCCCAAAGAGTAATTGAACAACCTTTCTTCTCGCACCGTTTTGCAGATCGCTCGAGTGTCCCCGAGTTTCTCTTTCTCATATCCTTGCAATTTTGTTTTTGTGTGATATTCAATTCCAGTGATTACCATGATTGCACCACAAACTCTGTCTGTTGAAGATAGCGTTGCTGCAATGGCCATGTTTGATGAGATCCAACAAAAGACCGGCGGCCATTTCACGATGGTGAAAACCAAGGGACCAGGAGCAGCCAACACAGTACTGGTGGGCGCCACTGTGGTATGCTCTGCAACGCTTGGACTTGGGGCCGACCTGAAAGTTCACTATGAGCAGCATGCTGAACATGTCATTCCCGTGGACATCTCAGAGTTCCACAAGATGGATGGTGGCCTCACATGCCTTTCTTTACTCATTGAAAGATGAATTATTATCCTTTCAGACTAAGGTGAAAACACCCAAAACCATCCCTGTTCCCATTCCTAACAAGTTGACTTCCATTGAAAGTGTCCCCCAAAGTGCCATTCAACCGTTCCTTCACTTAATTGTGATTAGTTCACTGTTGATTCTTTAGATTTCAATTTTATGACCAAGTTATGTGAAGGTTTCAGAGGCATAGGGAGCTTCCACTTGGAAAATTCATAGCAATTACATGTCTTATCCAAAAATTCTATTCCTTTTTTTGAAAATTCATGATTTTCAATTGCTAATACCACAAAAATGGGTTTTTTTCCTTGAAAAAGGTTTCTCCAATTATGCTGAATTGCTCATTTTTGACGCTTTAATGGTTTGGGGTGTTTTTACCTTAATCAGGATCTCAGGTTAGAGCAACTCTGAGGGTTCAGGGCTAGGTCTAGTATGATTGCACAGGATTCATAGTACATCCTACAGTTTTGTCGAGTAATTATTAACCATGGAAAGTCACCCGAGTGAAACAGTGGCTCATGAATGGTCAATCAAGTGAATGGTCATACTGAAAATAGGTGATTTTAATCAAGCTCTTTGTGTACAGCTTTGTCAATGGTATTTACACATGATTCAATTGAAGTCATTTTTAGGTGTTTCTGATTTTATATTGGGTTTTGTTTCCAAAAAAATAGTAAACCTAGGTGTTGTGTTTATGTACTATATTTTAGCACTCATAGTTTTGGACTTTGGATTTTGACAATGAAACTCCTCAAAATGACCTCATCATTGGAGTAGAACCAACAAAATGAAATTTCTCAAGTCTAGTTTCTACGTTGCTTGAAAATGTTATAAAAATCCTAAAGATGAGTAACTTATTGTGGTAAAAAGTTGAGAGCCTTTTGTCACGTGTCCATGTCATATCAAATGACATGAATTGGGTTTACACTATTGTGTAGGTGTTATGTGAAAATAATTTTTAAAATAGATGCCAAAGTTTAGGGGGATTGTTTTTTTTCTTAAATTAGAATTGTATGGGAACCTACATATAAATTAGAATTGTAGGGAACCGTTCTTTTTTTTAGCATATGCCAAAACTTATTTTTCTAAAAATATCAATTATTTAGCACAGATGTGTTAACCTTGCTATTCCACCTTGCTGTTCACCTACGATATAATGTTCTACATATATTCCTATATTTAAATTTTCAGATTTTTTGAACATGTATTTGATATGAATATTCTTCACTTTTTCATCAAAAATTGAGATGCAGCTACTGTAGACAAGTAGGAAGGTCCATACTTGTGGAAGGAAGGTATCCTGAAGGACTTGTCTCGGTGATGAAACACCATGCTGCATTTGAAGATAATGAGTTGCTAAACTTTTGAATCCCAAGCAGGCTTAGTTGCAGGAGTGTGGCATTTGACTATAATACTAGTATTGGAGACTCCCGATATCAGGACAAGTTCAAATTACTTTTTCATCGATTGCAGGTTTTTGTAGGCTCAATCCTATGACACTCCGCAAGCAAAACAACAGAGTGACTGCTTTGCACTCATTGGCTTCATTGCAATGGTTGTGCTCTCGCCGTGACAATGAAAGACTTTCAAACGATTATGCTTTATTCAAAATTGTACCAGAACTTACAAGTCATGACAAAATTGATGGCACCAAATGTGTCCATGGTGTCAGAACTATGGATTAAATAATGCGCAAGAGCCGGGAGGCTCAAGAGTGAGTGCGTTATTGGACATAATGTCAAGTTGTTTACTGATTCGAGAATGTCCAAAAATCTCGGTTGATCAAAGGGCTTAGAATGAGACGGATTATGAGTTATGATCCTTTTCTGACTAGTTAAAGAGACCGAAACATGGTAGTCTTAAACACCGGATTTGTCAATATGTTGTCTACATCATTGCCTTGTAAGGACGCCCTTGAATGGACCCACTAAGGCAGTTGCTTCTTGTAGAGCACCCAGCAACAGTGACGGATAGTGCTCTATGGCTAATGATGGTGAGACAGGAGACGCAGAGTTCGTGGCCTTCCACGCTTCATGGCAGTTCTCCATCTTCTTAAGATACGTGGTCACGACCTGTTTGCAGATGCCAGCAGGAGAATGTTAGCAATGATCCGAGTCAAAAAAAACTGGGCTAGTTTGTACAGTACAATACAAAACCGGGAGGAGATAACACAGACTCGAGTGTATGCCTCTCCTGCGCCAAAAGAATGCATGTCGGCATTGCAAATTTCCTCGTTAGAAATCATACTCTTCCGGCGACATGGGAAGATACCTTTCTAGCATAACCACCGTAGGCCACTCCCGCAATGGTTGCCTTGCCCTCGTGAGGGGTTAGGAAGAGACCTTCTCTTTCCAGAGCATCAACGGTGTGGCTATTCGTTCCACCGGCCAGCTGAAGATAACCTGAAACCAATTCTCTTGCGTTTCATCAGTCGTGCAGTTCAAAATGACGTCGATCCAAACCACAAAGCCAAAGGTTCACCTCACGTATTCTTAGGTGCAACTAAACCCTAAACTGCCAATGAAAGAAGAAAAATCCAATGAATCTTGTGGAGAAAATACCTGGAGGACGGTCTTCTGCAGCAGCAACTCTCGCAGCAAGAGCAACTGCAGCCTTTGTAGCACCTGCACCAATGTCACCGCTCATCGGCCGACCATCCAACTGGGTAACAAGGGCACACGGTTACCATGGCTGTGTTGCGGTTTGCAAATCCTCAATCCATAAGGGGAAGATAGAAGATACTATTTGCGTCACTTTTAAATATTTTAACCAATACCGATATGCAGGAGTGTGCTTATCACTATAGAGCTGTGGAGGGATACATTGGCTACAGGAGCTCAAGAGAGATCAAGTTTTTATCACTAAGTATGAAATTCTTATGCAATCAGTCAAACTGGGAGGTAGTAGACCACTATGGAAGGGATAATAGTCAACCCCATTTTCCATTCAAAGATCAGTGGCCATATAATTTAGCCAAGTCAAGCTTACACCACTTGCTTGAAGGCCAACCAAATGTATGGCTAGATGAGTTGCTGTTTATAACAGCGGTCAGAATAGGATCAGGTTCCTAACGATTTTCGTGTCGTCTGTCTCAATACTTCCAACACATGTAACAACAAGGAGAAGCGAATCACCTGCCAGAGATTGAGGCCTTTCATACTGGGTCTAAAGCTTTCGTACATGGTAGACAATGCTGGAATCATACAGTCGCCCAAATCTGGCACACTCACCTGCACACCAGCGTTACCAAAAAACAAAAAGAATCGAGAAACGGGAAAAACAAAAACGTGATCAAACAGAATCAAAGGCCATGAGGCAGTAGACGAAAGGCAACGATTTCTAGTTTAAAATCAGAGGTTTTAGAACGTTCGAAACTGCAGAACACCTTACATAACTGTGTATCTAACTCATTTTGCTGCATAAGTAATTCCGACAATCAATAATATGTGCTCCTAAAACGATTTCGAAGAGTATTTTGGGCTTGATACTCAACTGACACCCACGAAAGTTTGATGAGGGATGGTTCATCACAAAAGCAAACCCACTCTTATGCTTACAGCGATTAGTTTGAGGGATTGCAGCACGTCGGAGAGGTCTCCCACCACTCTATGGAAGGCTTCCAAATGCCTGCAAAGCACCTAGAATTAACCCTGGGAATAAGCACACGCACGGTGCATTCTTCGAGTAAGGTAGAAACAATGAAATGTTCCCTGCCCATCCTGAATTAAGGCAAAGCCATCCTAGTTCAGATCTCAAACTCAAACTCCGACCCAGAAGAGGTCAATGTTCCACCACTGATGAACAGACTCGTGAAGAAGGTTACGCTCCAGAAATGACCAACAGAATGTCGGCGGACATTGAAAACAAGAATGTCTTCGGACCAGACAGACAGACATACCAACGGTCTAGTAATTTCGGCAAGGTGCCCTAACAGATTCCTCGTCTTTTACACGAACATATCCTTCAATTAATCTCACAAAATACAGCAATACTCTTAGAATATTCCTAATGTATTTGGGGATATTCTTCAATATTTGAATACTTATATATAATATATTTGAGACCCTTCTAAGAAAACATTAGACATCAGAAATCTAACTCGACATCAAGTAGGTCTAACCTGTTTACTGGACAACCCTGACTGAAATAATAGGTCGGATGAAAGCACATACCCTGCACCCGTGTGAATTTCAATTGCGTCGATGTGATTACTCCTCAAAAGATTGGCGACAGTTTCCAAGTCCCTCACACATGTCCTGGCATCTTCACAGCATTGCAAGGAGAGATTAGATCTTTACCATGAGCCTACTTCTGAATCACAGGTATTATAGATACAAGATCAATTCGTGGGGCCTCCATAGAGATGCTAATGAAGGCAGGCTCCAGAAAAAAATTGAACCTTGGACAATGGAAAGGAAATAGTCACGTAAGGTGCTCACGGATAAGGCCAAACGGGCATACGGGTAGGCAGCGTCCACATCCATAGCAGCGCTCTGTGATGACCCCATCCTGTAGAAATGGATGGTAAGTTTGTAAGCACCCAAAACTATTGTTTCATATACAGACGAGAAGGACAACAAGGCTCGACAGAAACAATAAATAGCTAGCAAGTTTACCAACTGAAAGGCTGAACGTTGACTTGAGTGTCCTGAACTCGCCAAAGAACTTGACTGAAGCCGTCCATCAGCTGTAGATGCATTGAAGGCAATCGCAGCGGCAGGGCATACACGCTCACATGGACGCAGACAATCAGTTGGACAAAGAGCAGGATCAAATTCTGCATGTAATGCGATGTAAAACAAATAAGGTTACGCAATCTACTTGAAGTGCAAGAGAGGAATCACCACCATTGAACAGTATGAAAAGTAGTGTAAAGTATGAAAGTATCAGCAACGACATGAGATGCCAGAAACGGTGTCAACAACGACATCCTCGTACCATATACAAATTCCTCTAAGAAAGCCTCAGTAAATCATGAAACTTTGAAGCAGCTCACCTGCTTTTCTGAAGTGAGGATCCTCATCATCATTTATGCTGACCATTATCCAAGGCCTCCCACATTTGAGCATCTCAGCAGCGTTAAGGTGACGAGCAAGATGCTGAGCGGCCGCCACTCCCTCCAAGACAGCAGCCACGACCGCACAGTCGGCCGCACAGTCAATGCAGTCAACTACACATGCCATTTCTTGCTGAGAGAATATTCCAACTCTTAAGCTACTGTAGATAATAAAATGCCCAAGATAACATGCCAGCTCGCTGCTGTTGATCATTTAACGATCAATTTAGCTGTGAAGCTACGACTGAAAGCCATGGCTTGAAGATACCTGTGAACCCTAAGTGCCCAAGATAAAATAGAAAGCACACTTTGGAAGCTCAGAGGATACTGGAGGGTATTAGAATAGAATCAGAGGCTGCCTAACATTTGAGGGTGTGTCTCAGATGGGATACAGAATGTTATGAATGTAAAATGAGAAAATTGTGCAAATACCCATATCTTGAAGACTGGAAGACCTACCTCCAGCCAAAGTATACACAAGAGAAAGATTACGTATGTCCACCACATCCTGCACAGAATTCCTCCAACATTAAGGCCTCATCTCTACTTAACCCATTCTGCAACATACAAAAAACAGACAATGCTGAATCTCCAGTAATTGAAAGCTTTTGTATTCCATCTCACAACACAATCCCTACGAAGCGTGATAAAGGAGAATACTAAGACAAGTAGAAACCTCGAAGCTTGCTCCACAAATAAGTTTCACCCATCTCCCTTCCCGCAAAGACAATTCTGGAGTTCTCGAACCACTTGACATAGCCGATTGACGAACAAGGTCCGACAAAGCACCCCTTACAAAACTCCTGTCCTGCTCAGCTGGAAGCACATACTCGAGGTAAATTATTTTGCAGACGTCTCATCCCCAAAACGATTGATGGATTAGAAAATGACCAATTCAAATGATCATATGCTGAGAAAATTAATGCAAATGGGAATAAATTTTATATCACCAGAATCAGTGAAGAACGTGGAATGTGTCAAATAACATCAAAAATCAAGAAAATGGACAAAAGGAAGTCCACATACGACCTACTCAAAACTGCTAAAATATCTCGTAAGGCCCAATTCGGGCCTCTTAGTCTTCAAGGGTTAAGGGTCACATTCGAGAACGTCATCCTTATCATTCTAAAATCCAAAATTGCACACTAACGAAACCTCTCTCTGTCAAACACTAAACCATGATTCTCTTGACAACTCTGCTTTCAGATTCTGCAAATGCATTCCTGGATGCGAGCGCCTTGAGAAGACGTTATACTCTCGACAATTCTGCTTTCATACGACATACATACATTCCTGCACAATTGTATCGATTTGCACAACAAATGCTGCAAATCCATGGCGTCAAAGAAGCTAGGAGAGGGAAGAGAGATAAACCTGAATTTCGTTGCAGTACTTCTTGCGAACACCGAATCGCGGCGTTTTCATAAGTCTCCACCCCTGACGCTCGAATTCGACCACATGCAAACTTGCAATAGCTCTTGCAATACAGAAAACTCGGAAATTGCACCACAGTAGCAGTATTGGAAACAGAATTGATGGGAGAAAAGCCATAGCCACATTTGAGAGCCATGGCCCAATACTCCAAATGCTCGCAGTCTCCCACCAGCAGAACCCAAATTTCAGCAGAATCCAAATATCGATAGAACCCAAATTTCGAAAGAACCCAAAAGCAGTACGAGTCTTGAATGGCAGGAGAAGAAGAATGCAGTTGCTTTGTCTTTTAGCCGTGTCATCAGATTCCCGTGATTGTTCCGCTGAAGTCATTGAGAACCTTTGGGAACTTGGAAGTAACACTGCAAAAGCAAAGCGGACAGTTACGAGGTGCCTCTCTCTCTTCCTCCATTCCCTTTCAAAACGCATGCTGGCGGCAGATTCAAACTGAAAGCCTCTTGGTGTTCGAAATGCTCTTGAGTGAGGCTTGGAAAGTTGTAGTTGCAAATCTCTCCCGTTTAATTTCAACTCGTCGGTTTTGTTTTCCTTTTCGAATTTGATTTTGTTGAGATTGTGTCTGAATATATTTCTTAGAAATTCTGAAATTCTTTTATGATTGTGTCTTTTCAGGATGTCAATGATGAATGTTCTTGTTTTGTCTTCTACACTTGTTTCCTACTTTGTGATGAGAAGGGCAAACAGAAGTTGCACAAATACTTTGTGATGGTGGTTTCTTTCTTCCTCTAACAAGTGTTATTCAAGAGTTCAAGCCTTCACGAATTGATTCTGAATTCATCAAGATTTGAAGGGTACCATTCATGTACTATTGGCAACTTGCTGACATAAAGAACTTCAAGGGGGGAGTGGATCACACTTCATAATGTCGAGTGAAGAGGACGAAGAAGACGAAGAGGGAGAGGAGGGAGACAAGGTACAATTTCATTCCTAGCTTTGTAAACCTTCTTCAACATAACCATAACATTCCTGAAATGACCTCCTAATACCATGGGTTCATCTACTAATTCAAATGAATTTGATCTTTTATTGCATCCTTGCCTTGCTTTTACAAATGTATGTAGAGTTAAAGATGTCGAAATCAAGGTATCCAAGTGCTTCAATGTTTTTAGTATCTACTTGTTGAGAGACATCCTCATTCATCTTGAGTTCAAAAATATGAGAGAAGGTAATCCCACACGTGAAGTCACTTCAATAGCTCCTTCACAATTGCTCTTGGATTGAAAGCAAGCAAAAGCAGCTCACCCCACTCCATGCCATATTACTTGAATCCAAATCATATCCAAATTTTTCACAGGCTACATGTAATTTGAATGAATCAAATAGAATGTCAAATTCATTAAATTGGCAGAATTCCTCAACTTTGGGACGTGCAAGAACATGCATAACTTTGAAATGCAAATCCATGCGAGTCCTAATTTAGATGAATTTCAAAAAATTGTGCCTGGAATTGTGCCAATTTCACGAAATTGACGATGCAGTATGATGAGTGCACTCTTTCACTACAACAATCAACGAATGTTATGGACTGTTGCATTCATTCTTTCTCTAGTAAAACACACTTTGTAACAGTTGTGAACATCATGAGCAAGTACAACAAATCGTTCCTGCATTCAACAAGTCTTAATGCCGTTCTTCTGGTGCACTTTCAGGAATTCACATGGAGTGGAACCATCGAATCCCATGAACCAATCGGGCCAGGCATTGCTGGGTACCCCAACGGCGATACTTACGAAGGCTCCTACTACGACGGCAAGCGGAACAGTCTTGGGAAATACACGTTTACCAAGAGCGGCGCAACGTATGAAGGAAACTACACCAACAACCGAAAAGCTGGATTCGGCACCATGAGCTACCCTGACAAAAGCATCTACACAGGTTTCATTAATTTGCAATCTTCAGCTTAGTTTGCGATTTCCATTTCCAACAAATAAAAAACTGGAACACAGAACACATTCAAAGAAACATTCTTCTGGTATACCGTTCTTGAAATCAGGTCCGGACACATCCATTGGGAGAACCCATCTGCTAGTCAAGGGAGAATCAAGGTGTTCAAGATTCAACGATAATTTTACATTTACATTCTTAGCTAATATGTTGGGAACAACAGTTGAAAGCAAACGTCATGACACACAGATTCTAAAGATGAAGTCTTGGAACCCATACAGCATGGTTATAGAGCAGTCAAATCTGCCTAATGTTTCTTAAGTGGCAGAGTCTTGGGGTCACATCATTGTTCGCATTACCAGTTCTCACATGATTACCATGAATTTCGTTAAAATAGCGTGATGGATCGACACTCAAGAAAGGAATGAAATGGAATGATTTCTTAGGGAGCAGGAGGGATAGGGGGGGGTGAAATTCCTGGCTTAGTTGTGCACAATGTTGTGAATGCAATGCAATTTGCACATTAACTTGCACATCTATCAGCACACCAAGCTAATGTAAATGGCAAAATGGCAAATGGAATACCGCCAATTTAACAAGGGTTGACTTTCAGATCATTAGTGATCTATGAGTTTTACTTTCGTACTACAGTGGATCGGATGCAAGTTCAACAATACTCGAGAGTGTTGTGGTTCATTGAAGGATGTCCATTGAGGTTGACTCTTACATGTGTCACATTACTTACTTTCAAGAGCTTTCATCGCAAACTTTCTCGTTTATGTAAGTACAGAGATTCACAGATCTACATTTGAGGTTTGCAGGAGCATGGTATCAAGACACAAGGAGCGGCGAAGGTCAGTATACATATGCAAATGGCGACATCTACAAGGGACAGTGGTCTGAGAATAAGAAACATGGTGTCGGCACTTATTTCTTCAAAAATTCCATGGCTCAAGTAAGTCACCTTAAGAAAATTGTTCCCAACTCGTTACTGCATTGATATCCACCCGAAAAATTAAAAAAAAAATTAATAAAAAATGCTGCTGCTAAGCTTGCAGGCACATCAAAGGTGTACTGCAAACAGGACGAGATTCTACAGTGGCTTGTAGTTAGTGTTGTTTCTTTGCAAAGAATCATGTGATTCTGTTCCGAAAAAGTATTCTGGTGGTTCCCCAACGGCCTTGTTTTATTTTCTGGTGTCGAAGATCGATGTTCTAGAAGAATGTCGACACATTGCAGCTTGGAGAATGTGACTTAACTTGGGACACCATTAAAATTACTACTAACAATGTCTTAACTGTTGGATGGGCTTGTGTTCAAAGTTCATTGGAGATTGGGAGAAGGGATTCTTCGTGAAAGGGAAGTGGCTGTTCCGGAACGGCGATTTCTACGAGGGTGACTTCGCCAAGAGCAAACCTACTGGACCCGGGAAGTTCATGTTCTTCCGGTCCAAATCCACGGTCAATGGTACCTTCGAGAAAGGCAAATGGACGACAGGATCGACAAAACAAACCCCTGCCAAATTGATACTGGAGTATGCCATGAAAGCTGCGCCCTCATTATTCGCTCCTCCTGTGGATGTCCAAAGTTTGCCTTCTTTTGTCATACCCATGAAATTCAAATGACAAGGGGTTTTTCTTAGCAATAAACACAATTTTCTGTGTTACAAGTAGAAGCTACAGTACTACTACAGACCATATTTCGAGTTTTCAACTAGCTCCAGTTTTTTGTGAAAGTAACTGATGAGAGTTTGGTACAGCTAGTACCCATGGGAATATATGGTTGGTTGTACATGGTCTGATCTGCACCAGATTTCCAGTATAGAAGTGGAGGAAATCGATTACATGTGAATTTTGGGTGAGCAGCATGATTCTCTCGGCCTGCCTCCATGAGGCGCGCCGAAAGGAGCCATGTACGATGACATTGTCCTGATCGAGGACCATCCACATATAAGTTTCCATGACCATGCAATTGCATTACTTTTACTATTGAATATGTACTTGGAATTTCACACTCTATCAATCTTCAATCTTTTGTAAGATTGTCATTCTGTCAATATATATCCAGTGAATTGCAATTGTAATTATACCAAAACTGTGCCAAAACGCATATATATGAGACAATAGGGTCCTGAACCATGTTTCTTTAGTCACTGGACCGTCCTGTGACTCAGTGATGATATTTCTTGATTCCAAACTGTGGGGCACATCAAAGTAGACATGTTGGTGTTGTAATCACCGTGCAAGGGGACAAACTGGTACTTGGCTCAGGCTCTTAAAGATGGCGTAGAAATGCAGCAGTATGCCACTTCGATGGTGTTGCTGGGAGGACATTTTATGTCTGCCTCATTCAAGCCACTTGTCCGTAATAGCCAATGTGGCCCAAGGTTTAGTAGTACAATCGTTTTGGAGTCAGGAATAATTTGGATCGGGCTTAGACGACGTCCCATTTCATTGGAAACACTTGAGATGTCAATGGCATTGTGATACAAACAAACATACCTGGAGTTTCGTACAGTTGCTCCTTGGCGACTAACTGTAAAGCCAATGCACAGTTTAAGTAAGTGGACCACCCATGTGCAAGACAGACCGAGTCTGCTTCAGTTGGTGGAACTCAAACTTGATTCCCAAGTTAAGTTATGGCTGTCTCCTTGTATCCCATGATCAGAAATAAATTAGCTAATTGAGGACCAGGAGGTCCAAGATGATTTTTGTGCATAATTCTACTTAAGACTATTGCCACATGTAACTATTTCTAAACTATTCAATGAATTTTGGACTAAACGTCCAAAGATCTCCTGATAATAACATCGGGAGATCCCCCGATGTTTGTATAGATCTCTCAATTTTTGTATAGATCTCTGGATAATTTGCATAGATATCTCAATGTTTTGGATTATCTCTTGATGACCATTTTTTTCTCTCCTGATGACCATTATTAATTCTGGACTTTCAAAAGTCCAAAAGTAGTTAAATGTGGCATCTAAAGCATGGACATCTTATCTTGGATATCTACAAATCTTTGAGCTCGTTAGAATGGGGTTTTGGTGAGTACATAAAAGCTTTGTTTTATAGTTCAATTTGGCCTTTAGAATCATATTTGAATTTCAATGGAATATTTTTGTTATAACCTTTGAATCCTGGGAAGGGTGCCTGGAGTTTTGGTCTACATACATGCATTCCCGGAGAGTTGAGAAGATTATGGAACATATTGCCAAGTTGTTGAATGTCTCAATCTCAACTCTTTGGTAGGCCAAAGGATTCACATTACGCATGAGGTTTATGGCTATGGTTTCGATCTTTGCGTAATTGATCTATGAAAGAATGACACGTGTCTCCTCGGAACTTGGTCCTGGCATTGTGATGCTACACCCTCCTCTGATTTCCAACCACAATGCACCATGCAGCAATGGAACTGACAAGTCGATTTAACAGTTAAATTCACAAATAACATCAGCTGCACAAAAGAAATGAGGAGCTGGTGATTATTTTCCAAAGTTGCAAGGGCCACCCTAACCCATCCATCGTCGTCGTGACCCAAAGTACTTGCTAAGTATGTGGGCTGAGATGATTTTTTGTCACAGCGAGAGTATGTGTGATTCATGTAGACTGTGACAAAGAGGAAATAAATTGTGAGTGCTTGGTTGCTGTGAGAATGATTGCAAACTCTAGTGCAACTAGTCAATTATTTTGTTAAAACTTGTAACTTCTAGATACAAAAAAAGAATCATATTTTGTGGTACATATTGGATTCAAATTGTGATGGACTCATGATTCCACAGCCACAGTATGATCTAGTATGATTCTTAGGTACATGAACACTTTCTAATCATGTGCAAGGGGCAACTACAAAGGGTTTAGAGTATATCACAAATCATAAGCTTAACATATTTGGCTTGAAAAAATGAATGTGGCACAACTATACCAGATTCAACACAAAATAATCTACTTGCTAGCACCTTAGTAGTATGCGGGAGATCCATACTTCTACTTGCAAAAGTGAATTTTCACATCAAATTTTCACAGGTATGTATTCACCAATTTAGTGATGCCACATGAATGTTCTTATGTTTTTTAATTTCTGTCAATTGAATATTTGAGCACAAGCCACCTCAAAGACCAAACCGACCAACAAGAGATTTGCAAATTCAATATCCTTGAGTTGAACCACCCATGTGGGACCACCAAATAGTGTTTCAGTTCAACGATGTGCTTGCGTAAAATGGCATTGCCACATCAAATTATGAGTAAATTTCACAACACCTCTTCACTTTACTCAGGAAGTATGGGTTGTTTGTAAAGGACTGCTCGGATAAGGACATTGTATGATCTCACCCACTGAGTGCAAAAGCTAACATACAGGTCCCTTGCAATGTTAGTACTGTACAATGCCCTCCCGAAAAAATTTGCTGCAATTCTTTTGCTGGGTGAGAGAGTAGCCGCAAAAAAATTTGGTAGTACAGAAGTATGTGCAGAACACAGCTCCAAAACCTCAGCTCCAAAACCAAAGCAGCGGAGCTCGAGATTAAAGCTTTGCAGCCATACTGGCAAATTCTATCAAAGAGGAATTCGTACCCCACACAAAAGTTCTTAAGCTTACTACACTGAATAGGGGTATTAAGGGGACCCATATAAATTAATCAACATCTCACACTATACAAATATCTACCTTTGATGTACATCAATAGTTATTGAAGTGTGCGGGACTGTACATCATGTTTCAAACATCTACTGTTTTTGAGAATAAATCCTTTTAATTTTTTGGTCCCCTTAAGGTAAAGCAGCCCATTGTGGTCAGAATTAGAAGTCTGCCATCATCCCATCACTGAAGTTTTTCAATTTTTTTCCCATGTGAAGACAAGTATGAGAGTTTGTGAAGGCAATTGAAATCATAATTTTCAGACAAAGTATGAATTAACTATGAATTTCTCAAGTGTTCAGCCCAAAAAAGTTGGCAGACCACCCCAAAACCAACTGCAAGTGTATCCATAATGCTCACCTACCTCTTCTAAAGGAGACAAATTTTTTTTATATGTGGATGGCCATAAAAAGTCACTTCCTACAATGACTTACACTGAAATTACTGCATGTTCCTAATAAGGTCACTAATTACTCCATTGAAGTTAGGTGAGATATTGATTGTGGTCAGAAAAAACACAATGGGATCATCATGTGTCCCCTATGGGTCATTTGACCGCAATGGGCTGCTTTACCTTAATACCCCTGTTTAGTGTAGTAGTCTCTAAACGTAGTAACTGCTTAACTAGCTTGAGTGAACTAGCTAAGCGGTTACTATGTTTAAGACCTCTTGAACAAATGGACATTCATTCATGCCAGTCCAGTAGGACCAGAGTTCTCACTTCTTGGAAAATGAGTGTTCTCAAACACACAAAGTTTTAACTAGTCCTCGAAATTTTTGGACAACAGCTTTGTTTATCATTATTCTAGTTCTAATTTCATTCCCATACACATCTGCAACACCTTTTTGGAGTCCAAAATACAACAATTGGGGTCCCAAACAAGTTTTTTCTTTTGCCCTCGCCATCAATATGAACATCTAAGTGCCCTAGGGAACCAAAATTAAAGTGTCCTCACATAGTCTAGAAGTCCAAATAGATAGAAAAGATAAATAGAAACTCTAGTTTGCAAAGAAGGCCGGCGGGAATAAAGTGTCTATTTGTAATGACAATGAGCCAGTGTCCATCGGATCAA